>CM062808.1:502493985-503198002 GCA_031772625.1 Pinus tabuliformis
AGGTTTTATTTGTGAAAGTAGTTACGCAACCTTCACCTCCCAACTACCCTATTGAAATCAGATTTTTCTTCAGATCTGGAATATGCCTTACCTCCTTCAATAGCCATTGATTTCCATTCTATTGTTTTATGAAAATTGTACCCATTACAACGATTTTATAGGGTTTGTCATCACCTAATTAAACCTGTCCAAAATCTCCTTGAACATAATCATGAAAATGTTCCTTATCAGGTGTGGCATGGAATGAGGTCCTTGAATCTACCACCTAGGCACCAATAATATTTTCTAATGAAAGAATCAAAGAATCTTGCAACACATCACCTGTTACATTCGCTTCATGGTTAGTTTCTTACTGTGTGTCTCCTTCTTTTCCCTTCCGAGACTTGCAGTCTTTCTTCAGGTGTCCTTTCTTCCTGCATTTCCAGCATACTATCCTTGATCTAGACTTGGATCTACCTTTTCTTGACTTACTGCGATATCCTGGGTTGTTTCCTCTTTCCATTTTTCTTCCCCTAGTCTCTACAGTCAAAGCATTATCTGATGTCCCAGCGGAGCTTTTTCGTCGCATTTCGTCACTAAGGATTGCATCGACAACATCACCAAACTTTAAAGTACTAGATCCAGAGACAGAGTTACTAATGGCGATAACTAAACCATTCCAACTTTTTTGCAATGAGCACAGAAATAACAGAGCCCTAACTTCATCATCAAAGTTTACCCCTACAAAACTTAACTGACTTGTAACTGCATTAAAATCATTTAAATGGTCTGCAACAAATCCACCTTTTGACATCTTCATATTAATTAAACACTTCATAAGAAATACCTTATTTGAGTCCGAGGGTTTTTCATATAGTTTGGCCAATGTCAGCATTAAACCCTCTGTTGTTATTTCCTTCGAAATATTAAATGTTACCGATGCCGCTAGACACATTCATATTGTTCCAAGTGTCTTTTTGTCGAGAATATTCCATTTTGTGTTTGTCATACTTGTCGGCTTCTTTGTCTTTCCACTCAATGGTAGGTACAGATCTCTCTGATATAGATAATCTTCCATCTGCATCTTCCACAACTGGTAGTTTTGGCTGTTAAATTTTTTGACCCTAAAACTACCATTTTCTACCATTGCTCCCACTCGAACTAGGAATCCTTCTCTCCTACGAGTTTATCAGCCAAATAGACCTTCGGCTCTAATACGAGTTGTTAGAAAATTATATATTACAAAGAAATGGAACATATAAAATATTTTAGAAATATAAACATAGAAAATGCATAAAATAAGAGAGACACAGATATACGTGGTTCACCCAGTTTAGGCTACGTCCACGAAGAAACAGCCAGTCCTTCTTTTATTATATTATCCAACAAACTGAAGAGATACAACCTACAGCAGGTCTGCCATAACTCCCTCTTCACTCTCAATCTCCTCTCTCTTCCTCACTCAGAATATAGATATACATAGACGCAATACAATTCCCTCATATATAGTGAGGGGTTGCCTTCTAGGGCAAAAAACCCTAAATTAAACATTACGTCTACCGTCAGATCTCCGCCTAATGAATGGCCTAGATTGACTAGAGATTACTATGATTTTACAAGGAAATTTTAAATCTATTCTTAGCTTCGAGGGCACTACCCCCAAAAGCTCCAACTGGGGGGGGCTCCCAAAAGGTCGCAACTGCCCCCACCTAGACCCCCCCTGCAGCGAATATTTTATGGGCAGCGTTGCTGCCCCATTTCGAACTAGGGTCCAATGCGGTGATACATTTGAATACATAATATAATCAGGCTCCACACCCAACACAAAATTTTGTCAACTCATTCTCCAAGATCTTATTAAATGCTTCCATTATCCCATTGGCCTGAGGATGATATGGCATGCTATTTTAATGACACACTTGGAACTCTTCCATCAGTGTGTTGATCATTTCATTAAGGAAGTGCGTACCGTGATCACTCATTAAGAGCTTCGAGAAAACGAGCATGGTTAGCATATATTCAAATAGGAACTTTGTTGTCGTTGCCCCTATAGAACCCTTTATAGCTTGTGCATCCACCCATCTAGTCAAATATTCAGTCGCGGTGATGATATACCGCGCACCCGTCTTCTTCCATGGAGGCTGAATCTGTCTTACAAAATCGATTGCCCATTTTTCGAAATGCTGCAATGGCACTTGCATATTCAGAGGTGGCTCATCCCTATGTGATGGCCTGCTAGTTATCTGAAAAATGGGCCCTACAATATGCTTTGGAATCCTTATGCAAGGTTGGCCACTATAGCCCAATGCATAAAATATTTTGTGTTGTCACTTTTCCTACAAAGTGGCCTCCCGCAGCTCCTCCATGAGCTTCATCTAAGGGATTTCTTCATTCAAAATCACGCACATATCATTGTAATATCTCATTCATTCCCATTTTATACAAGTGACCTGCAATAACAGTAAAATGTGTCGCGCACACCACCAATTACTTGTTTTGATGACTTATGTATCCTTCTGGAGCCATTCCCATAGTTAGGAAGTGGATGATGTCTAAAAATTGATTGTTTGCCACACGCACCGCAAAGATATACGTGTCAGGCAGTCCTTCCTCCAAATTAATAGGCTCCTCTTCTGTTTCAGTGCATGACAGATGATCTGTTCCTGAATTCAATCTTCCTGGCTTCATAATTACTTCGAAATTTTACTCCTAGAACAACAACATCCATTTGCCTATTCCCCCCCATAACATAGGCTTGTTGACTAGATAATTTATATAGTATGGTCTGTATACATATTAAAGTGTCCACCTAGCAAGTAATGCCTAAACTTCTAGAGTGTGCACACCATAGCTAGCCCTTCGTGCTTTATCGTCGAATAGTTCTTTTCAGCCTTTTACAACTTCCTTCTTGCAAAGGTGATTGGGTGTTCCAATTCTCCTTCATTGGCCTGCATCAGCACTGTCCCAAGTGCAATACATTATGCATCCACATGCAAATGAAATTCCCTCTTCCAATCTGTGAAGACTAGGATCAGCACGGTGATCATTTTCTCCTTTAACACATCCGGGCTCCGCTGACATTCTTCATTCCAGCAAAATGTAGCATCCTTCTTTAATATATTTTCCATCTGCGCAATAATATGGGTGTAATTCTTGATGAAATTTCGATAGTATCTAGTATGAGCCAGCATTTCACGCAACTGTTTAACACTCCTTGGCACCTCCAAGTTAATTATGATCACGATCTTAGCAGGGTCCATCATTAGTCCTTGTTTGCACACTACATGACCCAACAAGATTCTGAAAGGGATAAAAAATAAACACTTTTTCAATTTTAGTGCGATCTAATACCTCCAACACATATCTAGGATCAAGCGCAAACTAGCTACATGGTGTTTTACGAGCCTAAATACCATCCAATCCTCAAAATATACTTCGAAAATCTTGTGGATAAACTCTTTGAATGATGCAATGACAGCGCGCGAAAATATTTCTAGTGCATTCTTAAGTACAAAAGGAATTACCATATACTGAAAGCATCCCCACTCAGTCACGAAGGTTTTCTTATTCCTATCTTCTGGCGTGATATTTTTTTTATGATAGCCAGAGAACCCATCAGTAAATGAATATGCTTCCTATCCACCAACATTATCCAATACCTCATCCATGAACGGAGTTGGAAAGGGATCAGGAATGCAAGCATCATTCAATTTCCTGAGATCTACGTAGATCCTTATCTCATCCCTTAGATTCTTTTCCTAAACTGCCATGGGGCTTACCCAGTTGAACCCCTCCATCGGTTCAATAATCCCCGCTGGAAGCATTTTATCTAACTCTAAGAAAACATTTTATTTATTACTCCTAAATCACCTATTCTCCCCTTCAAGTCTGAAAACTTTGTAGGGAATAACTATTGGTATTCGTGGAGCAACTCAGCGACCCTATCCACCATAGCATCATCCTAGTAGTCCCCTATCTTCAAAATTTTAGCTCCAACTCTGTTCCAATATTCACTTGTCTAGTTTTCAGTGGCGCGGTGGTATCTGGATTCTCTATCTACATCCCCTCAAATTCGCGGTGACCTTCTGTCTCCGGGATATTAATGTTCCTTGGATCCTCCTCTTCTTCATCAGAAATCACATTGTAGCACTCTAGTGCATGACACAGCTGGGTAGTCCAATTTGTTTGAATCATATCGAAGGGATCCTGCGAGATTCTGAAGATCGCTGCCTTGAACTCCTAGAACACTTCATCAATACACTTGAATCCATCTTGAAAGTTGAATGTCATTAAGAATCCATGTCTCAAAATATCCCATTCATCCATGTCATGGCGGAGTTATGTTTCCAAGTACCAATTCATTGGTATTACGTACAAAGTGTGACTGAATAGATGCACCGATTCAGATTGTGGTTTTTCTCCATAAGAATCAATCCATTTTGCTAAGTGATCACATGAATCACTTCTACCATCGTATTTCTTTGTCAAGCACACCTTTGGGTGACCAAACCGCACCCTCATCATTCCTCTGTTTTTGCGCCATCCATCAAAATTATCTTTATGCATACCCCACCATCTTGCAGGTGTAGTGCACAGCGCCAAATCCACAGTTTGGAAGCGATGCTTCTCAGGCACTTCCCTTTCAAAGGCATCCAAAAATTTATCAAGATCAGTTAAACCATCATAATAAGGAAAAATTCTTACCTCCAATGATACACAACGCAGGGATTTAGTCATCATGTTACAGAATAGTGTAGGTAGTTCATGCAATCAATTCTGCTAATGTTCTAATTCCTCATCTAAATCTAATGTGCAGGAGCTTTGACGATCCCATGCAATATGTCCATCAGCTATCGAATTCACCCAATCTTGATCATGCACCATTATCTTAAATATTTGATCCAAATCATCATCACTTTCATAATCACGGATCGGTTCAGTATAGCGTAGTCCTTCTTCAGGGTCTAAAGGAACTACTACACGGAGCGATTTCCTCTCAAATGACATCGTCTACTTCTTCAAATTGATTACACCCTTCAAGTCAATAGCCCAGTGGATCCTGAGGGTTGTGGGGTAGGGATTGCTGTCATTGACAATTTCTATCACTTCGAAATCCAGCAATGTTCTCGCGCCTTCAATATCTGCTATCACTCCTTACAATATTCCCATGGTGACAATGTTTTGTTGATTCGCCATCCTCAATTGAATCGGAGACCATTGCAACATAGGTCTCCCCATTCTCTCCCATTTTTGTTTAGGAAAAAAGTCACATCTGACCCAAGATCCAAAATAACTTGGTCCATTTCATATTCACCTATTTGCATGGTGAGCCTCATCTCATGCTCTTTTATTACCTTATGATTACCAATTTTCCTGACCACGTGCGGTCCCTCCTAAGAATTTTCTTTACCAACACATTTATTGATTAACTCCTACAATCCTTTCACGGCCTTGCTATCACGTAGCAGCTTCATACAGGTCTCCAAAAAGGTAGTAAGCATGGATGGGTCCATTTCTTTAGACTGTTTATCCTGACTTCCTAAGTTAGAAGCATCAGCGAATCTTTTCTTCGCTTCCATGAAGGTTTCTTTTGTGCGCTCTAAATCAAAGGCAACCTCCTTCCCTAGAGCTTTGTGAACCCATTCACTTTCTTCAGGCTAATTTCCCTTGTCCTATCCATACGTCATTCCACTTTGTAACATGATATTCACATTAGGATCCGCTTCATGGGGTTCAACCCTCATCATCTGCATGTTCTAGGTAGGCTATTGAGGTTGTGTCACCTTTTCGCGCATGATAGCTATTAATACAAGGCAATATTATGTTGTGTGGTCAAACTGAGTACAATATCGGCACGACAAGCACGTCGGGTTTCTCGATCTCATGTGTAGTGTCTTGGTCCTCCAAAATTGTAGCAAATAACTTTTCCCTGACCTCTCGTAGGTCCCCATATACCTCGACCTTGCCCGCACCCTTGATATCCTTCTCACGCTCCCCTAGCACCTTCATCCAGAGGCTAAGTTTCTATCTACATCCGATGTTTGGGCGTTCTATCAATCATTAAATCATAACTACAACAATTGCGGTCATCGTGACCCACTGATTTGCAGAAGTTGCAAAACAAATGTTGTAGTCTCTGTACAAATTTATGCATCAAGTGACTATTGTCTGTCACATGTTTTCTAGCTACCTGACAGATAGCACACCATAGCATGGGCCTTGTACTTCACCCTTCTTAAGCCTCCAGCCTCATAGGCATTGACCCTCCTCCTGCAACATAATTCGTGAAGACAAGGCAATGATCTTTATCATGCCCTTGACTCTTACATTTGAAACACCAAACTTCTTCATGCACCTCAGGCCAATTTGATCTATCTTTCCCGAGACTTTGGAACACTAGGCAAGTATTCAGCAACTCTATGTGAATCTGCTAAACTCCCAAAGCAGCATCTCAAATTGGTGTCTCATGCAATCTCATCGCAATCTCTAGGACTTCCGCCTGGGTCCAAATATTTTCCTGTGATAAAGCAGCCCTTAAATGAGGCAAGAGCGAAGCCACAAACCATTCGTAGTGTTGTCCATCCGTAAGATTCATGTTAGCATCACGGATCTTGAATTTCAATCTTTGATATAGCTCCCAGGGTGTCTCACCAAGCTTCATCATGATCTCCTTAAAGCCCACGATCGATTGCACTTCAGACTTGGGCTTACTGAATTCCTTATTCACCACAGTCTAAATATTTCCCAATGGAGTCATCAGGTTATCAATGCACTACTTGATGTACCATGTTAGCACGTGATCCTGTAAAGCAGTAACCAACATTTATTTCTTCATATGATCATCTATAATGTTCTGGGCTTGCCACATAGCCTTCGCAATGAACCAAAACTGGTCTGGGTTGTCATTTTCCAAGCCCTTAAAAATGGGCAACTTCAGTGTATTTGCCATATTGAACAGTGGTGGAGGTGGTGGCAGTGTGGATGAAGGTGTATGCGGTGGAGGTGAAAATGGAGGTGGAGTGGTTGGATGGGGTATTCGTGGGAACCCTTGCCTTATTAACTAGACAATGATCTACAGAGAAGCTTGGGTGCTGCTCCTTTGTCATCACTCAGAGGAGGCTCAATCAACAGGCTATATTTAGGTCTTGTTCCCCTTCTATCCCTGAATAACTTTCCACTTCGCATAGCTCCGAACATAGGTAATTGCATAACCCACTTTTCACACAAGAGCATTTTAATCCAAGTATTCAAATATCTCAAATACTTACCTCGCAGTCCCTTGAAGAAGCTTCACTTTGCTTCGTTGTAGCTAACCAAGGTATCGACCACAAACTCTGTCACAAATCCTCCATTGACATGATCAAGCCAGTGATCAACAACGCATGTGATCTTACCTTCAAAGGCTTCCAATCTCCGCACTAGCTCTGACGTCCACACTATTGGACCATCAAGCCTCCACCTTCCCTATCCATATTCTAATTTATTGGTCCACTCGTATAGCTCGATCGAGAAGGAAGAGAATAAAATTTTGTGTATCTTTGTGTATAGATACCTGTCCAACCACTATTCTTTCATCAATCAAGGATTTATGTTTTCTTTCACCACGAATTTGTGGATCCTCCTATCCAACTAATCTTCAATTTCCTTCTTAGTTGGATTCCATTGATGTGACATCACACATCTCTTTGTAGATCCCAATCTTGGAAATGTAACCATTTGTTGGCTTAGTGGGTCCTGACCCAGGTTCAGAGTTAAGTTTGCCAAACAAATCCTTATAAAACTGGCCCTTTCGGCGTCAACCCACGGAGCGTAGGATGAAGTGTCACCCAAATCATTATGGGGGGATGTTGGAACCAAGTTTTTGCACACAGAGATGGTTGTGATTTTGTTTTTATACCCTTTCTCTTCCTTCACACAGATTGATAAGCCCTCAAGGATTATCTATATAACTCCCTCTTACCGACTTCTAGACCTATGAAGGTCTATGATTGTCTTTCCTGAACCCTAAATAGGCGAATCAACTACTTATGTGCCTCTGTAATCACCCTTAGTTTTGCATTTACCTAGATCGACCTAATTATATGATATCTTTAACATGTATCAAGATACTCTTCCTGTAAACAAATATTAGTACTTGCATTCATATAACAATGTAAACCATGCAGAATTGCGCTTAAATACAACATTAAATCATAAAACCATCATTCATCATAGCATAAACACATTCATTCATAGCAGGAGTAAATGGAAAAAACATAGATATTTCCAAAATAATCTCTTTATTGATACTTTAGTTCTGATTATAGACTCAAGACTACCCTG
Organism: Pinus tabuliformis; assembly: GCA_031772625.1. Classification (NCBI taxonomy): domain Eukaryota; kingdom Viridiplantae; phylum Streptophyta; class Pinopsida; order Pinales; family Pinaceae; genus Pinus; species Pinus tabuliformis. The sequence goes on from CM062808.1 coordinate 502,502,287, forward strand.
CACACTCAGTTATAGGGGTCCGTGCACTCAGCTCTGGACTCTGCTCTAGGCCTTTGTGCACAAAGCTATAGAGCCTCTCCTCTACTCTAAGACTCTTCACTCTTCGCTTCTTAATGAACCATTAGATTCATTATTTTTCTCATGAACTAAACCTAGAATCTCTAAGACTCTCCTTTTTATACAATCCCATGGTCCGCGGACCATGGGTAGCTCTATACAATCCGACACAACTTACATAACAGAAGGGTATAACCCTTTATGAAACTTAACTATCTAAATGCTCTGTGACCACATCTTGCAGAGACTTTACACTTTACATAAGAAAACTTTGGCTTTTGCCCCAAAATTGACCATAGGGGACCTTGTCCCAACACGATGCTAATGTGGATAAGATTGCTGAGTTACTTCGCGAATATTAGGATCTATTCCCTACTATGTTTTTGGACATGAAGGGAATAATAGGAGACTTGGGCGTTATGAAAACCACTCTGAAGTTGGACGCAAATCCTTTTAAGTAGAGGTTGTATCACCTGAATCCTAAGTATAAGGAGAAGGTTTGCTTGGAGTTGGATAAGATGCTAGAAGCAGACATCATAGAACCAATCGAAGAATCTGATTGGGTGCCCCATGGTGGTCCCGGAGAAGAAGAAGAAGGGAGAAATAAAATTTTCATGGATATATGAAGGCTTAATGATGGGTTTTTCCATGATCCATTCCCAACGCTATTCACTGATGATGTATTAGACAATGTTGGAGGGAAGGAGGTGTTACACTAAAAAATGTCACCTTGACTACTTACAGTTAGTATGGCTCAAATCAACAGTCATGCTACCCTCTTAGGCAAGTCTCATGCCTCTGTTATCCATCTCAAACTCAAAGAAGAGAGAAAGTCTTGTAAAAATTATGTTTATCTCTGGGGTCGCAGGTTCTCTCTAGTCTTACCTGCGGGGACGCGGACCTTGTTCACAAAATATGCGTCCATGGACGCTCTGTATGTTAAGGGACAGGTGCGTCCCTCTGTAAAAGGCAAAATGCGCGAGTTTTATCTTGAAAAAGTTACTTGTGGTTACTTCTAGAACATTCTAGAGGTCGGTTTGATGAAATGGATGCGCCTCCAGTTGGTTCATGTATCTCTATTAAGGGGGAACTTATCCCATCAATAAGGGAGCTATCCCACCCATAGAGGGGGATGATCCCATTGATAGTGGACCTGAATAACCTCTTTACAGCACTATAAATAAAGGCATTGAGCCAGAAGGAGAGGAGGTTGGAGCTATACATTTTCTTTGGGTAAATGCTGCAGGATTTAGGTCTTCCATTAGAGCCTTTGTGAGGAGAGATTGTCTTCACTTGATTCTACTTGGGAGAGGGTGAGCTTTGTCAAAGTAGAGGAAAACCCTTGATGGACCCTGGGAGGAACTTGCACAACACCAAGGCCAGGTTGTAAGAGTTTCTTTGTTTCGTTATTAATACAAACTGGTTTATTTTTCTCAATAGCTTGTGTTAATGAGTTATTTCATGTGTTCCTTGGTCTGCATGTTGAATATATGTTTTATTATATGAAATGCAAGTGCTTGGTAATTGTTTGATTGTTTGTGGTTGCAGGAATTGACTTGAAGGAGGAGCTCATCCGGATCGTCAAGAACGGACTTCAACAACAGCGTTTTGGAATAAGGTAAGCCTAAACACTTGTAGTTTTCATGTTGTAAAAGGTGTATTTAGAGAAAGATCACTCCTTTTTGTCTTGTTTGTCATTAGAATGTCTTAGACTTCTAGGAAGGTCAGTCGTGTCCGCACCCTTGACAGATTCCGTGTGACAAATTGGCGACTCCGCTGGGGAATCCATTAATGAGAGAGTCTTTTCCTTTATATGAACTTTGCTTTGAGAAAATCATTTTTATTTTCTGGTTTTTGACTGTGAGAATTAGTATTTGGGTGGCTTAGCTTTAGATTTAGTTAGATTTGGTTTTTCTTCATTTTTCCAGAAGGACGCACCCTCTTAGTACTGCACAGTGCGTCTTTGGACGCGCTGTTGCCGTCTGCACAGAGCGGGGCCGCACCTGTGACAACGGGTTGCCTGCGTCTTCCTGTAAAACTTAAGAAAATTCCATTTTTGCTTTAATTTGCTTTTAGATTTTGTTTTTCCTTAGTGTTTTCTGCCCAGATCCTTTAGTACCCTGTCAAGAATTTTCACCTAAACTAGTTTTGTGAGCTTTGAGTGTTTTAGTGGTTTTCAACGAAGTTTAGACCTAGGGTTTGATTTTTGGGAAGGCTTTGTAGTGACTTTGATAGTAGAAAGTTGTCCAGCCTTAGATCTCTCTGGTTAGTCAACCTTCTTAGAAGTCGGGCCTGTCGTAAAGTCTCCTTTTGTGAGCAACTTGCCATTTGAGTTGTTTTGGGTCAAATTTCGAATTACTTGTTTATAAAGTATTGATTTCCATTTTACAAAAAGAACAAAAAGATTAGAGTTTTGTTTTGGCTAGTTTTTGGTTCTGCAATAAGCTAGTCCTTGATTTGATTGTGATCAAGTAAAACACCTTAGAAATAATCATTGTTAGTTTTGGCCTCGTTAAGATTGCTTAGAGTAAATTTGCCTTTAGTTTGCTTATGAGTGCATTTTCATAGATTTTAAGAGTTGTTAAGATTGATTTTTGGTTATATTAGATTTACTTGCTTTATTAAAAGAAAAATACAAAAACATCTTCTTAAAAAGTCTTGTTTCAAGTAGCTTTTTGTTTTCGAAAGAAGAAAAGAGTTTTTTCGTGCATGTAAAGAGAGGTTATGTTTTTATGCTTGGAAAAGAAAAACGAATTGTTTCTTTGATTGTCTTCAATTAAGAAGTTGCTTTTATAAAGATTGCATTCTCTCAACTTTTTAGTTAAGCAATTCATCGAAAAAGTAAAGTAGTGGATAAATCATTCTAGGTGCATTTTGTAGTGGTTTCGAGTCGAGTCAACACACCACTAGTTTCACTTCCATCACCTTTTGACTTAAGAAACAACCTTAAAAGTAACGCTTAAATTAAAATCAATCTAGTAATCTTTATTTTTCTAGGGCTCTGAAGCACCAACATAGCTTAGGCTAGGGTCTTGGAGTAGGTGAGTACTTAACTCTCCAAGACTACAAAACCAAACAGATAGTCTATCTTGAGTAGAACAAATCCAATTGTTTCAGTTACATTCTGGGAAAGCTCCTCTTAAAGGAGAAACACGAGCTCGTGTCCGAACCAGTGAGGGGATCATTCCTCCCTCGTTGGGAACGACGCCAGGCAGTACGTATTACAAACGGTAAACCTCGGATTAACCATTGTCGAGGAGCCAGGGGTCACTTATCGGTAAACCTTGGATTGTTGTCAAGGAGCCGGTAAGGGGATTGGAGCTTGCTACTCTGCCCTTGCGTGCTGTCGGAGTTTAGACTGTTCCCCCAGGTGTAATTGTTGTGATTGGTAACCTTAGTGGCCATAATATCTAGGATTCTACCCAAGGTGACGGTGGAGGGAAGGTCCCACTGTACCTGGAGCAGACGTCGGTTATACTCACTTGGATTTTCTGGGGGGTTCGCTTCACTTCGAGACGGTTAAAGTGGAGGAACTTGGTCCAGTCTATTCATTAAGCAGGTTGCCGGGGTAACTGTTCCACCCACTATTTCTGTACTGAATCCTGCGAGGTTGGGCCTAATCACCAACTAGCGTTTTTGGTCCGGAAGACTACTGTTTGTGTGTGGTTTGACGCTCTAGATTATTTAGGCGTGTGCTTCAAATTTGATTGGTTCTTTAGAAGACTTTAGGTGGTTTGATTTGAAATTTTTTACTTTGTTTTCGTGTGTTGTAGTTAAAATCTTTAATTGTGGCGGAATTACCGAGAAGGTCCCGTCGAATTGCGGGCCAGTCTCCTGAAGTTGTTTCTGTGGCCGAATTGTTGAGAAGATCCCGTAGACTTAGGGGATCCCCTCCTCGAGACGACCCAGGTAATTTAGAAGGGTTAAAGGTCCTTGTAACTCCTCCTAGTGGCAGTAGAGTAGGATCACCTGAAGAAGGAGAATCTTCCTTGGTAGTCCATCCAGATTACCAAAGTTTAGAAACAGGTTACAATCCCGAAGCTGTTACAGTTTCCGAGCTTGCTGGTAGTTTTTCATCTGCCAGTGAAACAGGCGAAGAACCTGAAATTTCAGAACCTGTTACTCCAACTCCTAGTGTTCCTGATTCACCAAGAATAGAAAGAATTATCACCGAAAATCTTCCTGTTGGATTAATTGCTATAGAAGAACTTGTTCCAGAGGAAGAAATAGGCGTTTCTGATTCTGAAGATCTAATTACCCTTGATCTAAGGGAGCGTGAATCCATCTTTTACAGTCCTCCTAGAAGTGAATCTTGGTACCTTGCATTAACCAATTTTTTAGACAACTCAGTAGGTTTTTCTACACCTCGTACTCCGGTTCCACCTAGAGGAATTCATTCTCCTGTAAATATGTCTGGTCAGTCATCTGTGTTTTCACAAAGTCCTGAATCATTTTTACATGGCGGTCCTTCTGTTCCTACTGGGTATCAATCACTTTCTGGTACCTTTGCGGGAGCATCTCCTCAACCTGTTGATCATGGGTTATTAGTTGGAAACAGTGGTAATGTACCATTGAGTATAGGTGACGTTTATATGATGTCAGGTTCAACTCCCATTAACCAACCTCAAGGTGGCCAATTACCGCCTGGGGGGCAACCTTCGTTAATGCCTGGGGGGCAACCTCAAGGTACTTCATTCGTGACTGGGGGGCAACCTCAAGGGTATCAACCCCAAGGGTATCAACCCCAGCCTCAATATGTACCCCAAAGTCAACCTCAGTATCAGTATCAACCTCAAGGATGGCAACCTCAAGGATGGCAACCCCAAGGGTATCAACCTCAAGGATACCAACCTCAAGGTCAAGGTCAACCCCAGTATTCGTATTTACCTCAAGGTTATCAACCTACGGGTCAATACCCTGGTCAAGGTTATCAACCACCTCAAGGGCAATCATATGGGACTGCACCTTACAGTTATCAACCCTATCCTCAATACGGCTATGGATCTCAGTATCCTCAACCTGTTACGAGTCAATACCCTGGAATGTTAACATGGGATCCGTCACAGGGTCAACAGATGTCGCAACCAAGTATACAGTCGGTACCTCAAGCAGGACAACCTGCAGTTCCTGGTCCACCCCAGCAACCGCAACCTGTCCAGTCAAGTGTTCAGACCCCTGTAACTTCTGTAGTTACTCAGCCGCCAATTGCACCTAGTACTCCACCTCACACGGCTGCAGCAACTACCGCTTCATCTACCATGCTTACTTCTGGAGTATCGGCAGCTCCGGTTTCTACTGTCCCTGTAACCACTCCTCAGACATCTGTACCGTTGTCTGGACCCACGGTTCAAACCACAGTCCAGATGCCTGCAGGCCAACCTGGTACAAGTACGGTTGTTACTACTCAACCTCAATTTGTTCAACCTCCGTACCAGGGACAGTATCAACCTGGGCAAGCTGCCCAACAACCGGTTTACCAGTATCAACCGTATCCTGGGTACACTTATCAACCACCTCAACAACCCCAGTACGGTCCGGTTAATCCTGGTTTTCCAGGAGGATATAATATCCCCAATGCGACTCCTGTTCCTAGTTATCCTGGATATCCTCCTCCTGGGGCTGGTATTGTGACTCAGAGTTTTAGAGATCCTAACCGGCAGTTACCATTTATTGCAACTTTAGATTTACCCGACTTGACGCGCCTAACGAACGATCCAATTCAATATCTTCCGTTCTGGCCGCCAATGCCAAATAAGTTGCCCAGCGATATACCCAAGTTCGAAGGTAAGTCTGGAGAGGATCCGTCTAATCACGTGATGACTTACCACCTCTGGTGTGCATCAAATTCCATCTCAGATGATTCCATCCGCTTACGTCTTTTCCAGCGTACACTCATTGGTCTCGCAGCCAAGTGGTACATTGAGTTACCACGGGCCTCTTTTTACAACTTTAGCCAGTTAGCTACCTCGTTCTTAACTCATTTTCAGTTACCAGTCAGATACGATAATGGTACAGAATTATTAACTTCGCTAAAACAATCGACATCCACGTACATTTCTGATCACATCCATGAGTGGAGACGTCGAAGAAGATTAGTGAAAGTTTTTATCCCGGACCAAATCTTAGCTGAATGGTTTGTCAAATCATTATTACCAAGAATTACTGAAGATGTAGCTAAGGCCGGAGTAGTTACTGAGGAGCAAGTCATTGCTCAGGCACAATACCTTGACTTAGTTTACACTCAGTCGGGTACGTTACACGAGAAAATTCCGGATCTTCCAAAGTCAAACCAAATCGCTGCTGCTCCTTCGGGATCTCATGCCGCTGATGGTATGATCGGTATCGTGACTACGAAGAGTAAGAAGAAGTCTTCCAAGGCCTCCAATACTCCAATTATCACTTTGCCTGATTCTCCGACAGGAGAGTCTTCTCCTCCTGAACTTACCGCCGACATTCACGCTGTAGAGTCATCTACGGCCAAATCCAAAAACGGTGGAAAGAAGAAAGGAAAGAAGAAGGCTAAAGCAGACAAGGCTCCAAAGGAGAAAACGGAAAAGTCGGAAACCAATGACGAAAAGCGCAAACCTCGATATCCTTGTCTTATTTGTGAAGAAGATCATTTTACGAGAGACTGCCCTCATCGGGCCGAGGTAGTGAAAATAGTCAAAGGTTCTCCCACTCCTGCTGTGTTAAAAAATCCATTTCCAGAGCAGGAGAATAAGATGATAGGTTCTTCTTCGAATGCCAGTGAAGAACCCATTTTGATGATGTCTCATGTCAGGATTGCGACTCGATCGCAAGATTATGGTAGTAAGGCTCCTGTTGATGGTAAGGAAGCAGAATCTTCTCACTCTAACCCATCAACCTCAGCTCCTGGTTCCGATCCACTACAGATCGAAAAACCTAACCCAGACTTAGTGATTAAGCCGCCCGCCAAGGGTGTACTTCGAAGGTCTGCTTTCAATCCACATGCGAGAGCAGCCCAGAATTACAACATTGTTGAAGACTTAGCTGTTTCACCTTCAGCAATGTCGGCACTCGAAGTGCTGCAATCATGTCCAGCGCAACGAAAATTGCTTTTGTCGGCTATTGGAGCTGTCGATGTTCAGGACCCGAACCTAATGATCTTTGATCTAGAAAGTAGTACACCGCGTCTCCCCCATCAAATGGCTTTCCAAATTCCAGTGATAGTCAAAAACAGGCCTATTCATCGGACTGTGATTGATGAGGGAGCTTCTACGTGTATTATGTCGATTCAATGTTGGAGATCGCTTGGTTCTCCTTCGTTGAACCAATCCCCCACCATCCTTAAGGCCTTTGATGGCCGTGGGTTCCGTCCGTTTGGTATTCTACAAGAATTGCCTATAGGGGTCGAAGGTAAAACCGTTAGTCTGGATGTGGAAGTGGTTGATGCCCCTCTAGACTACAACCTTCTTTTGGGTCGAAGTTGGTCATATGCTATGACAGCGGTCGTTTCATCGGTCTTCAGAGTCATTAAGTTTCCACATAACGGTAAGATCGTGACTATTGATCAGCTGACATACTTTTCATCCGACCCAACCTCTTTAGAAACTATCCAGCATGTTGGTAAAACGACAATCCCTTATAGGGACATTGGTGTAGGTTTAGTTAAGGATTCCGGTTTACTGGGAACTTTTCCTCTCCCTCCACTCAATGCAGACCCTTCGTTCGCAACAATTCATATGATCACGTCAGAAAACATTATTTATGATGATCCTTGGTATGTTCCCTCTGACTCTGAGCTAGACTCACTCGGTGATGTTATGCCGTTGAGTCCGTATGAGATTGCTTATGAAGCTCTTATGTCTTTTACCGACTTTCATTCAACCGACCAAATGAATGTGGTCAGTGAAGAGTCACTTTTCACCTCACCCTTAGAACGGATAACGTTTCCCGAAGAAGTGTCATCTGACGAACAACTTCGCGAAATCCTAAGTGTAGATGATCTACCATGGGAAGATCTCCATCACAGATCTTCGTTTTTACCTAAGGATGATGCATTTGAAAATGATTTTTCATCTATCTTTACCGCTGAATATGTCAAAGACGCTCAGGATCCAACGAAACATTCTGATTCAGAGCTGAATTTAGGGAATATTTCTCGTACTATTCCCATTGATATTTCAGTGAAGCCCGGAATCGAGGAGAACATTCATATAGGTGCCGCATGTACTGAAAAGAAATCCAAACTTACAAGGCCCTATTCCAAGAATTCCGCGACGTGTTTGCCTGGTCTTACGAGGAAATGCCGGGAATTGATCCTGCCATTGTTGTTCATGAAATCAAAACCTACCCGGATGCTAAACCCATTCGGCAACGGTTGCGTCAGATTCACCCTCGAAAAGCGGCTGCGATTAAAGCAGAAGTCGAAAAGCTGTTGAAAGCAGGTTTCATTTATCCGATCCCGTTAACGGATTGGGTATCGAATATTGTTCCCGTCAATAAAAAACAAGGAACAATAAGAATCTGTATCGACTATAGGGATATCAATCGAGCTTGTCCAAAAGACAACTATCCTACGCCTTATATCGATCAAATTATTGATGATTGTGCCGGAAGTGAGATGTTTTCCTTCATGGATGGTTTCTCAGGCTATAATCAAATCAATATTCTACCTGCCGATCAACCAAAAACGGCATTCATTTGTCCATGGGGGACATTTGCTTATTGCAAATTACCTTTTGGACTTAAGAATGCCGGGGCCACTTTTCAACGGGCGATGTCTTATGCATTTCATGACATCAAGCACATTGTGCAACCCTATCTCGATGATTTGCCTGCTCATTCTTTACAACGAGCTGATCACCTTGTCCACCTACGAGCAATCTTTATGAGGTGTAGGCATTATCGAATTCGGTTGAATCCCCACAAGTGTGTTTTCTGTATAGAAACAGGTCGATTGCTGGGATTTGTTGTTTCAAAAGCCGGCATTCGCGTCGATCCCTCGAAAGTCGAGGCTATCATCAAATTGCCTCCTCCTTCGAGTTTGCGCCAACTCCAAAGTTTGCAAGGGAAAGCGAACTTTTTACGCCGATTCATCCCAAACTACGCCGAGGTCACTAAAGGTTTTACACGGTTGTTGAAACAGAACGCACAATTCTTTTGGGACGAGATTGCCCAACAATCTTTTGATGCACTAAAACACGCGTTGACCCATGCACCGTTATTGCATCCTCCCAACTACAACCAGGACTACTTCTTATACCTCGCAGCTTCGCATTCCACCATTGGAATGGTGTTAGTTCAAGAAGATGAATTCAAAGCAGAGCATGTGATATATTATCTTAGTAGAACCTTAAATCCCACTGAGTTAAAATATTCGCATGTGGAGAAATTGGCCCTGGCAGCCGTTCAAGCTGTCCAGCGTTTTCGTCACTACATTCTTCTCCGCAAGACTACAGTTATTTCGGATTGCAACCCTATGATTTATATTTTGACAAAACAACTGCTAGGGGGCAAGTACTCTAAATGGATTGTTATCCTGCAAGAGTTCGACTTGGAGTTCGAGAAGTCCAAGTCTAAGAAATCTTTAGTTTTTGCGGAATTGATGTGTGATTTCCCGAGTGCTGACACAGAGACTGTGGCAGAGGAGTCCATTGTGGACGAATCTTTGTTTCTTATTAGCACTTTAGATCCGTGGTATGGGGATATAATCATCTATCTCCAAACCCAAACCTTTCGGCCTGAAGCTTCCAAGGAAGACCGTCGAAAAATTCGGTTTCGATCCCAGCAATACAGAATTATTGGAGATACACTTTATCGCCGGGGGGCAGACTTAGTTTTTCGACGTTGTTTAACTCACGAAGAGGCTGAGAGAGTTTTGAATGATTGTCACTCTGGAGCATGTGGCGGTCATATGTCTGGGTATGCCACAGCTCAGAAGGTGTTGCGCGCTGGCTATTTCTGGCCGTCTATGTTTAAAGATTGTATCCTTGCTGTCAGAACATGCCACAACTGTCAAGTGTTTGATCGAAAGATGCGCGCTCCACCTGCTCCTCTCCACCCTATAATTGCCGCTGGTCCATTCGCCAAATGGGGCATTGACTTTATTACTTGTAACCCTCACTCGGCCGGGGGGCATGCGTATATCATCCTCGCGGTTGATTATTTTACAAAATGGGCCGAGGCGATGCCTACATTCGACGCAAGCGGCAAGACAGCTGCAGTTTTCGTATTCAATCATATCATAACTAGGTTTGGTGTCCCACAAGCAATCATTACTGACCATGGGAGCCATTTTCGAAACGTCATGATGACTGAGCTTACAAGCCAGCTTGGTTTGCGCCACGATAGCTCTACTCCTTATTATCCGCAAGCCAACGGTTTGGTTGAGTCAATCAACAAAGTTCTAGTCATCATGATTCGACGGATCATTGGTATCCATCGAACGAATTGGCATAACATGTTATTTTCGGCGCTATGGGCATATCGAACTTCAGTGAAAAATTCAACAGGTTTCACCCCTTTCCAGCTAGTTTATGGCTTAGAAGCTGTGTTACCTATTGAATGCGAAATCCCATCACTTCAAATGGCTGTCGAATTACTTCCAGCTACTTCCGAAGAGGAGAAACGGTTATTATACTTGGCTAAATTAGATGAGACTCGACGTGACGCTACTTTAGCTATCGAGACTCACGCGAAACGAATGAAAGCTCAGTACGATAAAAATGTAACCCCTCGAAGTTTTTCGGAAGGAGACCTAGTACTATTATATGATCAAGCTAACGATAAGCTAGGTGCCGGAAAATTCGTTCCCATGTGGCATGGGCCCTACATTGTAAAGCGAAAGCTAGCAAAAGGGGCTTATGAGTTAGTTGATTTTGATGGGGACTCTTTGGGTAAACCCAGAAATGGACTTTACCTAAAGAGGTATTATGCTTAAAATGATGGGTATGGAGAAATTTTTAGATAGGTTAGATTTTCTTTCTAGCTAGCAAGTGTGTTAGTTTAGTCAGTGTGCTTAGCTTAGCAAGTGTGGTTTTTCGTCATTATTTTGGCTTATCTTGGTTTTACTCTTGATATTGTAGATGTCGACGCCTCTCCAAACATACATTGGATTTGCTGATGGTGCTTGTCGTAGTACACGGAATATCTCTTCCGCAGCTTGGGTTATCTATTCGCCCTCTGACGAGTTAGTTTCTATGCATGGGGTAAGCCTCGGTCAAACAACGAATAACATTGCAGAATACAGTGCAGTGGTTGAATTATTATCCGAATCTATTTCATTTGGAATTCGACGTTTGATAGTGAGGTTAGATTCTGAACTTGTTGTATTACAGCTTAATAGAGTTTATGCCATTAGAAATCCTGTGTTATTAAGGTTGTTTTTGAGAGTGCGTCTCTTGGAACGTGAATTTGATTACATTGAATATCAACATATTCCAAGGTCTTTGAATACATTAGCAGATGCAATTGCTTCTCGAATGTTGGACAGACATTTACGATAATCATGCAAGTAAATTTAAAAACATTTCATCACATATGTTAAACAAGATAAGCCGGTAATAGTGATATATATAGATAGAAGTGTGTCAAAAAATATATACATCGTCTTCGATCATAGGTTTAAAACACCTTATGATCGGCAAAATGATAGTACAAAAAGTCAAAATGTCACATGTGACTACAAAAGTGACTAGTCAATCACTGGTGGTGCTCTCTGTACGACACCACTGCGCGGGCTACCTTACGCAAAAATCTCCTAAACGGTCCAGGGACCGCGACTACGAAGCGCTGAAGCCTGATAGGAATATCGTCCATAGTAGTCTCAGGTATATCTGCCGTGAGACGCTCTAGATCATGCTCCAACTCAGCTAGTACTTCTGCTGTCGCATCCTGTGGGGCCGGTACCGGTGCAGCTGGATGTAGTCTATCATAAGGCCGGAGGTTGGCTGGACGCTGTGGGCCAACATCTGCATTTTGAAAGATTTACTATTAGTTTTGAGACGATATATATAAAAAATACAAAAAATACATAACTAGAAAACTTGTGAAAATAAAAAGTACCTCTGTCGTCCCATTGTTCTCCCTGTGGAAGAACCATGTCCGGATCACCTCTGAAATCCATTCCGGCATACGGAAAGTCCTGTATCACAAAAAGCTGGCCCTCTAACCAGTCAAAATAACTATCTGAGAATCGAACTACTGTCGCGCCCTCGTCAGGATGCCGGGCCATCACCGCAACCCATCGTATCAGCTTTGGCTGCTGGGGACCCAAGATATCAACAGTGAGTTGCTGAGGGATCAGCATTGGAATTCTCTCCAAGGCAAAGCTCACGACTATAGGCCCATATCCAAAAGTCTTTAGTCGTCCGTTCTTGCCTTGGTCAGTTGGCTCTTCATATGAGCCGACACAGCTTCACACCAGTTGAAAATGGTGCCTTGGTAACAGTCAATTGCCATCCGCATTTGGGATCCGGAAGCAATGTGTAAAGCGGCCGCGCCGCAAATTCTGGTAACCGTGAACGCTATGACTTTAAGTTCCGGCAGAGTGATGTGTTTTATCTCTATGCCTTTTGAATGGTGAGCCCAGGTGTGCACCAAGTCTCGCGGAGACTATCAAGGGATTGGCCACCCGGCCTAGTCCCCGCAAGACTGAGTTGCTCACCTCTGTTTGGCAAGCCAGTGAGAAAGTATACATCCGAGGGCTCTATCTCGAGCTGGTGCCCTCCTATGTAAAAGCATTGTTCTTGTACGTTCCATCGCTCAACCAGCCATTCCAAGAATCTTACCTGGCCCCTCATGCCCGGTATGGTCCAATATTTGTATAATCCGCATGCTCTTAGGGCATCCAGGGAAGGTTGATGATTTATTGCAGCTTCATCTTCCTCTACATGCTCTCTTTCTCTCCAGTCTAACATGATTAATGCCCTGCATATCAAAAATAGCATTAGAAATTAATTTGGGAATTTTTGGTGGTTTTTTGAGAGAGTTGGGGTTTTGAAATGCGCGTTTCTCGGAGGACGCACCCCGGCTTTGTAGCACAGGGCGCCCGGACGCAGCTGGCCTGAAGGCGGGCTGCGTCTTCCGACCGTTTTCCCGTATGAGAAAAAGTCGGGGGACGCAGGTCACCCAAAGGGCACCTGCGTCCGCCGAGAGGCGCATTCCAAAACCAAAACCCCCCCAAAAAATGAAACTAAAACCTAAAAATTGATTCTAAACGGATAGAAATGCAGAGTGGGATGTGTAAAATACCTGGATGAGACGGCGTTCGATTCCAACGGTCAGATTTTCCGCAGCGACCACGGGAAGTTTCTTGTCAAAAGCTCTTTTTTCAACCTCAACAGTGAAACGGTAAAAATGACATGGTAAAAGGTCTTTTTATAGGTTTTTTGGATGAATTAGTTCATTTTTTACCATGAAAAGATGTTTTTGAATGTATTTTTGCCTATTTTAAACAGGTATGAGTAATGTGTCGCTTTTGTGCAGGACAAAGGGATTTCGAGGGAAATTGTAATTTTTCACAAACAAAATTTCAGAGTCATCTTTTAAGCCCTTTTCTGACTCCTAAAACATGAAAAGATCGCCGAGTGTTTCTTTTTCACTCGTTAAAACGGAATTAAAAGACGGTCCCCTTTTAGCTCTTTTCTGACCGCAAAATCAGGAAAAGATTGCCGGGTTTTTGTCGTTTCGAACTCGATAAGGAAATAAAACGACGTGTCCTTGATCGCTTTTTACTTTTCAGGTTAACGACACTATTATGAAAGTACTCCTTGGTCGCAAGATCAAGCGGTTCCCCCAGGTATTATTTTATACTTTTTCGGGCTTGAGGGACACAAATATACGAAAAAGTTCAACGTGGAGTCTCCTTTAGTTTTTTCAGACTCTCTAAAAATGAAAAACGCCGAGTTTCTCCTATACTGGGCTCGTTAAATTTTTACAGTAGAGGACCTGTTCAATTACAAACAGGAACGAACCACTCCTTCCTAGGGTTCGAATTTAAACTAGGTTGGACTCGTCCGAAGGATGAGCTTATAATCAAGCATATGTTATCCTCCTCAAGCTTGTTAAAAATAAAGAGGTACTTGCCAGAAATGGTGGGGGAAAAAAGAGAAGAATGAACCTATTTGTCACCTTTTGTCTCAGAAGAAACTTTATTACCGCTCTTGAACACGACACTTTTCATTCACCTGGGTTGGGAAATCTTTTACCTCACAGTTGACCAAGTCACTTTGAAAGTCTTTAACCGGGTTTCGGGGATTAACTTTGAGTTATTCGTCACCAAGCCATCTGTTGTGTCGTTATGTGTTCAAGAGGTCTGCAAGCAAAAACTTTCATCTGCAAAATACTTGTCATCCATTTGACCATCCCTGAGTCAGTCCTTACAGCAACATTTCTTCAACTTGAACAATGATTTCGTGTTGCGGGCTTGCCTGCAACGGGTCGCTTTCTATCGACATCGACACATTATCTAGAAAGATGACTTAGGAATCGACAGTACCTTGAAGTCTGCATGCATCAATGGCAGGTTTCTCGCCTTTGACGTTAGTTTACATCATTGACTTTCGATCAGAGGATTCCGTGAAGTGTTCGACATCAAAACATCTATTCACATTTCACGGGTTGTGCTTGGTACTTTGGGGACCATTGACATTACTGGTGGTTTCTCTCACGCTTGTTAACAGTTTACATCATTGACTGGTAATCAAGTGGTTTCTACCATGTTCGACATCGAATCATTTAATCACATGGCTAGAATCGTACCAATTCGAGAAGTAGAAGTGAAGACCCTGGATCTAGTTTCTACCATCCAGGCTGCGAGGAGTTTTGTATTCATTATCTATGTAGACTAATCATAAACAGATGGCTGCGTCCATACTGTGTCTACAAAAGTCTATAAAAATGATGTACTGCAAGATCATTCCTGTATCAGAATAGTTAGTCCATTAGTTAAAGTTTTGAATCTGAGTATGGGAATGCCTACCTCAGTGATGATATAATCTTATCCATGTATTTTGTGTTGAAAATTGCAGGTTCCAACCAGGCCATCCACAAGGCAATCCTTGAAATGATAAAGCGCTTCACCCTTCCTAGAATTACAAAACCCTATTCTATTCCAGGCTTCGCACTTTAGGGGGCAATCTGTTACACTAAAAAATGTCACCTTGACTACTTACAGTTAGTATGGCTCAAATCAACAGTCATGCTACCCTCTTAGGCAAGTCTCATGCCTCTGTTATCCATCTCAAACTCAAAGAAGAGAGAAAGTCTTGTAAAAATTATGTTTATCTCTGGGGTCGCAGGTTCTCTCTAGTCTTACCTGCGGGGACGCGGACCTTGTTCACAAAATATGCGTCCATGGACGCTCTGTATGTTAAGGGACAGGTGCGTCCCTCTGTAAAAGGCAAAATGCGCGAGTTTTATCTTGAAAAAGTTACTTGTGGTTACTTCTAGAACATTCTAGAGGTCGGTTTGATGAAATGGATGCGCCTCCAGTTGGTTCATGTATCTCTATTAAGGGGGAGCTTATCCCATCAATAAGGGAGCTATCCCACCCATAGAGGGGGATGATCCCATTGATAGTGGACCTGAATAACCTCTTTACAACACTATAAATAAAGGCATTGAGCCAGAAGGAGAGGAGGTTGGAGCTATACATTTTCTTTGGGTAAATGCTGCAGGATTTAGGTCTTCCATTAGAGCCTTTGTGAGGAGAGATTGTCTTCACTTGATTCTACTTGGGAGAGGGTGAGCTTTGTCAAAGTAGAGGAAAACCCTTGATGGACCCTGGGAGGAACTTGCACAACACCAAGGCCAGGTTGTAAGAGTTTCTTTGTTTCGTTATTAATACAAACTGGTTTATTTTTCTCAATAGCTTGTGTTAATGAGTTATTTCATGTGTTCCTTGGTCTGCATGTTGGATATATGTTTTATTATATGAAATGCAAGTGCTTGGTAATTGTTTGATTGTTTGTGGTTGCAGGAATTGACTTGAAGGAGGAGCTCATCCGGATCGTCAAGAACGGACTTCAACAACAGCATTTTGGAATAAGGTAAGCCTAAACACTTGTAGTTTTCATGTTGTAAAAGGTGTATTTAGAGAAAGATCACTCCTTTTTGTCTTGTTTGTCATTAGAATGTCTTAGACTTCTAGGAAGGTCAGTCGTGTCCGCACCCTTGACAGATTCCGTGTGACAGGAGGCCTACTCTCTGACTAATGGGTTTTTTACCATCAAATTAAGATCACATCTGAGGATAGGAGAAATACAACCTTTGCAGCAGAATGGGGTTGTTTTCAATAAACTCTAATGTTGTTGGGACTCAAGAATGCACCTGCTATATTTTCTCACGTAGTCATCATGGTGTTCAAGGAGTTTATTCATAAGTTCTTGGAAGTGTACTTTGATGACTTGACAGTGTTCGGACTAGTAAAGAACCATGTATCAAGCCTGCGCTTGATGTTGGATACGTGTCGCAGATACCAGGTCGCGCTGAATTTGAAGAAATTCATATTCTATGTTCCCTTTGGAATCCTGCTGGGCCATGTGGGGTTCAAGCAAGGGTTGATGGTGGACCCTGCCAAGATTGTAGTGGTAGTGAATCTAGAGGCCTCGAGGAATGAAAAGCAGCTACATGCAAAGTTGCGACATACGTTATATTATAGAAAATTTATCAAGTCATATCCTCAGATTACTGTGCCTATGGAGAAGATGATAAAGAAGGACACAACATTCTGCTAGGACAAAGAGTCCCAGTGCAGCCTATATTTTTTGAAAGAAGAGATGGTCGCCGCATCGATCTTGGTATTCCTAGATTAGAAAATGGTATTTCACATACACATTGATGCCTCTTGCATTGTGTTAGGTGCAGTGTTAACACAAGTCGGTGAAGGAAAAATGGACCACCCTATAGCCTTCGTAAGTAGGAAATTATCGAAGGATGAGAAGAACTAATCAAATATGGAGCGTGAAGGATTGGCCATGGTGTACGTGCTGTTGAAGTTGAGGAACTATCTATTAGGAAGGAATTTCAAGATGTACACAGATCATTATGCCTTGAAATACTTCATCAATAAGGTTGTTTTGGGGGGCAGGATCTGTCAATGGTTTTTGTTATTCCAGGAGTATGACTTTGAGGTCATTCTGAAGCTAGGGAGGTTGAATGCAGGACATAACCATATGTCGTGGATCAAAACAAGAGAGGAGCCTAATGATTTGGAGGAAGGGATGCCAGTTGTACAACTCTTCACAATGTGCGTAGTAGATAAACATTTTGCAGATATCATTCATTTTCTGACTACAGGGATGGCACCGGAAGGGTATACAAGTCAGCAAAAGAAGGAGCTAGAAGTGTGCACAACAACCTTTTCAGTTATTGCGGGATAGATGTATAAGATGGGTGTTGATGAAATATTGAAAAGGTATGTGCCTAATTTTGACAGAAATAGCATTCTCGCTAAAGCTCATGGAGGCACTGTGGGAGGACATTATCCGGGAAAAGCTACTGCACAGAAAATTTTACGCGCAGGTCTATGGTGGCAAACGCTGGATAAGGATTCTAAAGTGTAATGTAAGGCATGCAATGCATGTTAGAGAATGGGAATACCATCGCAAAGGGATGAATTTCCATTACAACCTCAAGTATCATGGCAACAATTTGAAAAATGGTTGATTGATTTTGTTGGGCCAATTCAACCCCTAGGAAAGAAGATAGGTGCATGCAACATCATCACCATGATGAAGTATCTAAACAGATGACCAGAGGCACAGCGGTTAACGATTGTATAGGGTCTACAATAGCAAATTTTTTGTTTGAGTATGTCTTAGCCAGATTTGGTTGCCCAAAAGCATTAATGAGTGACTAAGGTACACAATTTTTGAATGAAACAATCAACGCATTAAGAGAGGAATTCCAGGTCTACCATCAGAAGAGTACATTGTATCACCCACAGAAAAATGGAACTATTGAGGCCTTCAACAAGATTTTGGAGAACACACTGACGAATATCTGTAACGTGCAACGAAATTATTGGGATGTGCACATACCTGCAGTACTATGGGCAGATATGACTACTTGCAAGAAGGTAACAGGACAAACACCTTTCAGATTGGTCTATGGTGTAGAAGTTGTAACGCCTATGGAATATATTGTGCCTACTATGTGCATAGCAGCTCTCATAGGTATGGAATATCATGAAGCCCTGGAGGAATGGCTCACGTAGCTGATGGAGCTTGAAGAGGACTGATTTTTGGCATGATTCCATTAGCAAGTGCCGAAGGAATGCACAAGAGCATGGCACGATCGATACATCAAGCTTTAGACATTCAAGGTAAATGACCTGGTCTTGTTATATGATAATATAATCACTATGTTTCCAGGAAAATTACAAATGCATTGACTGGGGCCATATATTCTCAAAAGAATTACACATGGAACCACAGTTCAGCTCGCGAAGCTGAATGGAGAACCTTTTCTGAGAAGAGTGAATGGAAGCTGATTGAAGCTGTATACAGGGGATCTTGAGCAATGACTATATGGTGGTAGGAAAGTCTTAGTGCTCCAGAAAGTTACAAGAGAGCATGGGACTATAGACACCATTGTCAGGGTCAGAGGACTACACAGTAGGCGGGTTGCACGAAAAAATGCACTATGGAGGGAGGTGCCACATAGCACAACAGAAAAGTGACAATTGGAGTCACTATTCATGACTTGACAACTAGACGACGGTTAAGAGGAGTGGGCTAGCGGCATTTAAGGAAAAAATCATTCAAGATCTACCACCAAAACATCATTAATTATTAAAATTTGAGGGGAATAATCAGATTTGAATTCCAAAACCCCTATCAATTATGCATGTTAGTCCAACAAATAAAAATTTTCACCCTTAGATTTTTTTTTAGCTTTGTTGTCTGTTGCTTATGAGCCGAGCATTTTGGGAGGAATTCTTCTCCCACACATAAATTTCCCTGGAAGCCCGTGAGCTATTTATGGAGAGGATGACTACCATAAACCCTGCTAAGGATTTGAGTTCATAAGCAGCCATATCTGATGCCTTAGGACGTGATGTTTCCAGTGTTGAAGCTACGCCTGCAGTGCCCACGACGCTGAGGTCACCAAATCCAAAACAATCCATGGTGAAAGAAAATAAACTAGCCGAAAAAGAGAAGTAGAAAAAGTTGATGCAGATATGCACTTCTCGAAGGAAGCATACTGCAAGACCAACCCACAAGAAAGATAAACATCAAGAAAAGGATAAATAGAAGGTTGTAGACCTAGAGGTGGAAGAAGGCCAAGGAACGGAGGATATCAATGTTGAAGGCATAGAGCCCATAAAACATCTCCCTTGGTATATCCCTTTGAGAAAGCGGAAGGCAAAGATCACCAAAGACCCCAACTCAGAGAAATTCACCATCTCTAGACCCCTGCTACCTGAGTAGGTGCCTTTTGAAGGTTCGCAGCTCACGCAAGTCCCAT
Source organism: Pinus tabuliformis (assembly GCA_031772625.1). Taxonomy (NCBI): domain Eukaryota; kingdom Viridiplantae; phylum Streptophyta; class Pinopsida; order Pinales; family Pinaceae; genus Pinus; species Pinus tabuliformis. The sequence continues at coordinate 502,521,778 of CM062808.1, forward strand.
TATTGAAGATGGAGGAGTGGGAACTAGCAGATCACGCTAAGTCCCCACACTTAGCGACGGATAACTTCATGAAATGAGTGTATTATGAAGACATGGATCTGACAGCGTTGGAAATGGAGGAATGGGTCCACGGTGTTGAGCGATCTGGGTTTCTCAAGTTGCTTTGGATTCCACATTACCATCACACTTGCATTAACACAATTTTCATATGCCAGTTGCTCACTCTGATGCATGATGGGTGTTTATGGCCAGGGGGGTCTATAACCATCATAGATATTCTTATTCATGGGATTACGCACCTGCTACATGAAGGTTTGAACCCAGACAAGGAGGTTGGTGGAAAGACAGGGGAGAAGGAGCTTGTCGAGCAAAGAAAGAAAGATTATGAACCTGGTGAAAAAGTCACACGGGTATTCCATTTTTTATATCTCATACCTCGCAGTTCAATTGGCCATGAAAATATTACTTGGGATAGTAATGAGGAAGTGTCGCACGGATGAAGTTCCAGTGCCTGTTGTGTCCATAGCTGCTCAGTGCACGAAGGGCGTCCTATTCAACTAGTCCATATACCTGTGCCAGGAATTCCTTGTGAATCATCGAGAGGCCCAAGACAAGACCAAGTCATTTCAATACGATTTCTTACTGCTTTCGATTGTATTGGTTGCATGGGAATTGTCAAAGGATAGCTAGTTTTCTCTATTGGAAGAAGGATTACCAGAGGCAGCATAGTTCACCTCCTCATGGACTACAAAGGACCCTGCAGAAATCACAAAAACAAAAATATTTTGGGTCGTGATGGAATTGAGTTTTCGCATGGCGACTAAATATCACCTAAGGTTTTCCACACCCTTGTACACACAACTATCAGCCTATGGAACCTTCAAGGCTAACTTCCATCGAGTATATATCCAGGTGCGAAAGGAACCAACACAGAAGTGGCATGATTTTCCATACTTGTTGATAGACACCGATGTGCAGGAGGTAGTGGTGCTCTGGCCAGCCAAGTGGCATGCCCCTTCAGATCTAGTTGTTGGGCCAAGCACAGGTGTAGAGAGTGCAGCCATGAAGAAAAGGAAGGATATAGCTAATCAAGTTGTGTAGAACTTGGCTGCACATAGAAAGAAGGATACTCCAGAGAAGGCTCGCGTTGAGAAAGAACATGTTGCCAAGGAAAAGGCAGAACAAGAGTAGCATGAGACCCAGAAAGGTGACAAATCACCTTCACCGGAAACATAAATAGAAGTAGGACAAAAAGGTGGAGGTGAGGAAGGAAAGAACACCCCCTTCATTTTGAAGATGCAAGAACTGGAACAACAAGATGGATTGCGGAAGAAGCATAAAGCCTAAAAAACACATGTCAATCCCATGGTGCTCACAGAAAGTGATCTGTAAAAGTACAAGCACGGAGATAATTCTGTGGCCGTCGTAAGATCTTCAAGTATTCCCCTTGAATGTAGGTTCAGTCTACACTAACACCGAGGAATAACACACTCTCCTTGATAGAGTCCTGAAGATGGGCCTAAACCTTGCCACGATGCAACTGGAGTCATTGCATGCACTATTATAGGGAGTCGTGGAGGAACTCTTCATCTAGGAACATCGAGCACTCAATGCTGCCAACGAAATCAAGGTTAATAATCAACAGTTATTCATTGAGAAGACATAGGTTCTACAGGAAAATGAGGTGCTCCAGGCGCACAGTTTACAACTAAATTCAATAGCCATGGAGGCATGTAGAAAATTTCCTAAGCTTCATATTCCCGAGGACGCACAACCAGAAGTGAAGATTAGAAAATCAGATGATGGTATGTACAAGGTGAAAGCTACGATTAATTGAGTTCAATTTGAACTCAACATGGAGATCATCGAACTACATTTGAAGATGCAGCCCACGACTCTGCCGGAGGTCTGAGAACAGTGCGGAACCACGATCAAGGAAGGACTGGCCACCTTGGATGCCACAGTTGAAAAATTCATAGCAATATTTGAGTAGGCCATGGAGTTGGTAACAAATCTATAGGAGGATCAAAACCTGCAAACAATGGACACTAAGATTAGGGAGCTACAATGGCAGTAAGACCAGGTTAAGGAAATGGTGCACTCCATTGCACCAGCACAGCACCTACCCAAATTACAGGAAGGGAAATAGCTCCTCGCATAGGTAGAAGCAACATAGAAGAAGGATGCCTTGCTTAAGGCTAGGATGGAGCCTTGGTTAGAAGAAGCTTATCATATCATGACTACCTTTTAGGATAAGCTCAAGGGCTTGCAGCAAACACAGCAAACAATGATGTTGGTCACAAAAGGACCAACTACAAAAAAATTTGCCAAAGAGGTCAAGCAGGAAGCTATGCAGAGCATTGCCAAAGTTTTCATGATTCAGGTGGAACTGGGGGATCTTCATAGTAAGATCATTGTGCCAACCAAGTGACACAATGGCGGGTCATGACCTTTGTGTTGGGGGCCTATTGGGATGGGGTCCCCTAGGTAAGTTTTTGGGTTAAGATAACCCAATTTTTGATGTAATTTTTGTAAATGATGTAAAGTCTCCGTGATTTTTGGATGCAGAGCATGTAGATGGTTAGGAGTCAAAGGGGTTTAGCCCCTCTGTTGATGTAAAGTTTGAGTTAGCTTTGAGACCCACCCATGGTTTGCGAACCATGGGATTGTATGTAAAATTCTATATATAGGTGTGTCTTAGAGAGTCTAAGGAATAATGATGTTAGAAATGGGTTGATAGAAGAGAAGTCTTAGCAAAGAAGCAAGTCAAATATGAGAGAAAGGCTCTGCAAATGAGTGCACATAAGCCTAGGTAGAGTTTGTAGCTGAGTGCATGGACCCCTACAATTGAGTGCGTAGGGTAGTGTCGAGTTTGTAAATCTGAACTGAAGATCAATAAAGAACACTATTGAGAAATTTTTTGCATATCTGTTATCTCTTTTTATTTCCGCTACAATATATGTTGTGAATGAATGTTTTGTTTATGAAATATTGATCTAATAATGCACAATTCTATTGAATAACTGTTAGATGATGTATGCACAAATTTTTATGTAATTCCATGAAGACTCTAATGAATTATTTAATGTTTAATAATAACGTAATCTTATCTATGAGAACCATAACTTAGGATACTCTCCAATGTGTGTAAGTGGGTAAGTCAACTGATAAATGTCCACAAGAGCCAGTTGTAGACCTTCGCAAAGGTCTGGAGGTTGTTCAGTAAATCTTTATTAATAAGCCCTAGGGGCTTATCAATATGTGTGAAGGTAGATATGAGGCGTTGAAATACATCATACTCATCTCTGGATGCAGAAACTTGGTTCTTGCATCCCCCCATACTGCTTCAGGTGAGAGAGTAGCCTGCACTACGCGGGTTGTTGCCGAAAGGGAAAGTAGTGTAGGGATTTGTTGGTTGGTAGAACTAACTCTGAACCTGGATTAGGACCCCCTAAGCCAACACGAAAGACTCACGTGAGGATATCGCTCTGTTTTTAAAAAAAAGTGTGATGGCACCGAGGTGAAGTTTCTGAAAGAAAAATCCTCTTTCCAAGCAAATCTTTTATTTTAATCCATGAAAAAAGCATTAATTGGTGTTAAATGTTGTTTTGTAGGAGAACATGGTTCTGGAGTGGAAGGAAAGAGGCCATGAGGTCAAAGACAATCAAGCAGCTCAGAATCCTGAATGCATAAATGCTCTGAGGAATTGTGGGTTGCTAAAATTCTTCAGGACCACAGGGTTAAGGGACCAGATGGAATTCCTGCCCTATTTGATCAATCTCTAGGATGTACATTGAGAGATGTTCATCATAAAAGGCCAGGAACTAGAGCTTTAGGATATGGATATCTACTTCATCATATGATTGTCTCGATGAGGGGAAGTGATCCAACTCATTGGATCCCACCGAGGGGGTGAAAGTACAAGAACTCTAATCTAGAGGTATTGTCCAGGTGCCGAAATGACCAACGGATGGAAGGTGAATATATCAACAATCACCAACAACCTCATTTTGAGAATGATATTGTTCACTATGGCATGTGTATCCAGCACACAAGCCTTACATGAGGCTTTGAAATCCCAGTTCCAGTATGTTATTGCTTGTTTGACTCCCACCATATTTAATTGGTGTGGAGGCCTTTTGAGAAATATGAAAAGACAATTGATCAAGGGGAAGCATGGACATCTGAAGAAATTCTGGTTCAGTTCAATATTGGTGCCTTATTTTTAGAGCAAGTGCCCTTATTCTCGTATCAGTGGGCAAAGGTACCAGATCCTTCCCCCCAAGATCCAAGACTAGTGAGATGGAGTCAAATCATGCCTCGAAGAGGAATGAGCCAACATATGTATTACCCACCACAATTTTTCTCTGGGCTAGAATGCCAACTACTTGTTGTAGATGATTATGCTTATGCTAGTATGGATTTTAGGTGGGATCCAGATATGCCTCTACCACCAGGAGAACAGTGGACTGACGCAGGTAAAAACTTGTTTTTGGATTTTTCAAGTTTTATGATTTTTTGTAAAAGTGTAAAATGAGACTCAACTTATGATAAATGTATAGATGTGGGACCAGAGAGGCCACCTGGCATGTCACCAATAGTATAGTAGGATTTTCATCAGACAATGGGTGCATACTATGAAGAAGGGGCAGACCCCTTAGCTGAGATGGAGCACAACCTAGAGGCGATAACTCGAGGAGTCCTAAAGTATGCCACTATTGATGATGTTCCATTGCATTGGCAAAGACAAACAATAGGTGTATTTATGAGACTAGGTTGGCTATTAGGCCGAGTGATCAGAGCAATCTCATGCTATCATAAGCACCATGCAGGCTAATAGCCTTTCTAGTTCTTTTACAAATTTTGTAGGCTTTAAAAGACAAGTGTCCCAGAACACTCTATTTTTTGATATCTTGATGTAAACACTCTAACAAACACGATATATCTATCTATCTATATATATATATATATATATATATATATACATACATACATACATACATACATACATACATACATACATACATACATACATACATACATATATATATATATATATATATATATATATTGTTATTATTATTATTATATATAAATATATATGTATGTATGTATGTATGTATGTATGTGTGCGTGTGTGTGTGTGTTTATTTTCTACTTATGTGTCCATAATATGATCAGTTTTATAAATGACGCAAATCTCTATCAAAAACATAATTTGCTAATGCATATGTTAATTTATTTAAATTACATGGAATATGTTGATATGTGATGAAATCAAAATTTATTTCTAGTAATCTAACATGTAGATACATACATAATATTTGTGGATTTCTTACTGAGAAATGATTTTTTAACTGTAACACAACGAGCTGTGAGTCCAACTTGACAACTAAATCTCTAATGCCAAGAGAAACTGCTTTTGAAAAGAGTTCAATGTCTACATTGCATTCAACAATATCATTAGTTGTTTGACCAAGGTAGATACCTTGTAAGTTAATCAGGTCTCCATTAGGGTCATAGAGTACCCATGCTGTCGAAGACAGGTTCTGTGTGCTATGACAGACACCATAAAAAAAACCAACGTAATGGCTTGATGACATCTACAAACCAAGTGAAACACGTGTCTGCAAAGAAAAAAAACACACCAAAAATGAATAATGAACATTAATGAAATAACACACTAATGTACAAAAGTCATTACACAAATTTCACGCATAATAATTCTTCATATACAACCCATTGTGGGGTTGTGACAATGCATTTTCCTCATAATCACATAGCTCATAGGAACCTTTTTGTAAGACACACTTAACGATGTAGGGCCCATGCCACATGGGTTCAAACTTTCCTTCTCCCAATTTATTGTTGACTTCATCATAGAGAAGGACCAAGTCACCTATAGCAAAAGTGCGGGGAGAAACGGTTTGGCCAAAACGAGCTTTGACACATTTCTTTTAAGCTTCAATGAACATCACAGAAATGTGATGATTCTTGTCAAGCCTCTCAAGATACAATAGTCGTTCCTCTTTAGGCAAGCTATCCATCAAAAGTTCGATAGCTAGTTTAAGTGAAGGGATTTTACATTCGATTCGAAGAGTTACTTCTAAATCATATACCAACTGGAATGGAGTGAATCAAGTGGTCGTCTTAGCAGAGGTTCTGTAAGCCCAGAGAGTTGAGAATAGCATCAAATGCCAATCTTTTTTGTGCTTCCCAACGGTACGTTGAAGCATAGTAATCAAAACTTTATTAACTGCCTCAACTTGGCCATTGGCCTATGGATAATAAGGAGTTGAGCTATCATGATGAAGGCCCAACTGAGCAGTCAGCTCTTCCATCATGTACTGACGAAAATGTGATCCATGGTCAATTACAATAGCTTAAGGAACACCAAAACATGTTATGACATGGTTAAAAAGGAACTGAGCATCAGTAATACCATCAACATTTTATGTAGGCATCGCCTCAGCCCATTTAGTAAAATAGTTTACGACGACAATTATATAACTATGCCCCAAGCTAAGCGAGGGTTACATGTCATGAAATCAATGCCCCATTTAGCAAATGGACCAACGGTAACCACTAGGTGTCACTAGGGGAGTTTCGAGGTCTAAAATGGGCCTCCTAAGGAAATTTTAAAATAATAGTGGAAATAATAAAATAAGATTAGATTACATCATCAAATTTTAGATGAAAAAAGGAAAAAACTATTTTTTCAACTCATCTTTTCAACTTATCTCCCTATGGGTGTACTCAAATTTCGAGAGGAAACACTCATTGGTTTCATACTTTCTATGGACCCTACTACACGGAAAATGAGAAATACATGAAAAATGTTATTGCAATCACGTGTTTCCATGTATTTTTCATTTTTCGTGTAGCATGGTCCATCGAAATTATGCAACATGGGTGCTCCTTGGATGAAAAATTAAATTTTGCATCCAACAAGTACTCCCACTCAAAATTTGAGTAAAACCTTAGGGAGATAAGTTGAAAATAAGAGTTGAAAAAGCTATTTTATTATTTTATTAATTTTTAATCATTTTTACTTTTTCACTCCAAAAACGGTGAATCATCCCCAATAGTTAACATCATGCTCTCGAATCCTATTGGTTCTTATAAAATTTCTTTTGCTCATACATTTTTCTTAGGAGGCTGATTTAGACTTCAAGATTCCCCTAATGAAGGGTGCAGGTGGGGCGCGCTATGTGCGGTTGAAAATCTGGCATTCATGGCATTTTCTAACAACTAAAATACAATCTTTGAAGATAGAAGGCCAGAAATAACCGGTGCGGAGGATTTTCTTAGTGGTGGCATAAACTGACATATGACCACCACAAGCACCAGAGTGGAAATCATTCAAGACTCATGCAACCTCTTCTAGGGTGAGACACCTGCGAAAATCAAAGTCCACACCGACCCGATACAATGTATGACCAACGATCCAATAGGGTTGGGACTGATGCTGGATGCGGCGTTGGTTGGATTGAGATAACTCAGATCGAAAGGTTTGGGTTTGGAGATAAATGATAATATCCCCAAAACATGGGTCGAGAGTGCTGATAAGAAACATAGTTTCATCAAGAATTTCCTCAGTAAAATCAATAGACATGCTTTCACACGGAAGGGCACAGATCAATTTGGAAAAAATGAGTGATTTCTTGGATTTTGCGATAGTAAACTCCAAAATAAACTCCTGCAGGATAACAATCCATTTGGAGTATTTTCCCCCAGCAATTGACGAGTCAGTATATAGGCCATGGGGTTGTAATCAGAAATCACTATGGTTTTCAATAAAAGGGTATAGTGTCGAAATATTTGGAGAACATGGATTGCTGCCAAGGCAAGCTTCTTGACATGGGCATATCGAGACTCAGTATCAAGAAGATTTCAACTTAAATAATAAACCACGTGCTCATTGCCATTGTTGTCGTCCTGAACTAACACCATAGAAATAGTAGTATTAGTTGCAGCCAAGTACAAGAAATAATCGCGTCGATAATAAGGGTGATGCAGTAAAGGAGCATTGATAATCATGTCTTTCAAAGCATCGAAGGATTTCTGGGAAACTTCATCGCAAATGAAAGGGATTCCCTTCTTAAGTCAACTAGTAAAACCCTTGGAAATTTCAGCGTAATTAAGAATGAACCGATGAAGAAAGTTAGCCTTTCCTTGCATGATTTGAAATTGTGGCAATGAAGTAAGGGGGTAAGTTGAAAATGCCCTCAAATTTTAAAGGATCAATTTGGATACCTTCGCGGGACACCATAAAACCCAAGAGTTAGCTAGACTCAACATAAAACATACACTTGTGTGGATTGAGATGGATGTTATAATGTCGAAGTCACAAAAAAATTGATCTTAAGTGATCTAGATGGTCATGGCACTTAGCAAAATGAGTTGGTAAGTTGTCAAGGTAAGGTTGAACAATGTTTCAAATGTTGTGAAATGCATAAGACATTTATCTTTGGAAGGTAGCACCAACATTCTTTAAACTGAATCTAAGCTTTTCATAAGCAAAATTTCCCCAAGGATAGATAAAGGAGATTTTATGTTGATCAGTTGGTGAAATGTTGATTTGATTGTAGCCAGAAAAACCATTCATGAACAGGAAAATCTCACTCCCAGCACACTTTTCGATGGTATGATTGATAAATGGAGTGGGATATTATCTTTTGGACATGCACGAATAATACCACGATAATTAACACAGACATGGATCATGCCTTGATTTTTGGCAACAGAGTCAATATTGGACAGTGCCCAATCTGTCAATGGAATAGGATAAATAAAACCTGCTTTTAAAAGCTTTTCCACTTCTCCTTTGATAGAAACAGGGTTTTGGGGGTGAATGAAATGAAGCCATTGGAGAACAGGCTTGGCACCAGGATAAGTCAGTATAAGTCAGTATTTCATGCACCACTATTTATGGGTCAATACCAGGAATTTCCTCGTATGACCATGCGAAAACATCTCGAAATTCTTAAAAACATTAAGTGTAAACTCTGATCTCATATGGATAATAGGAAACCCCAATATGAATTTTCTCGACAATCCTAGGTTTAATGGAAATGCTAAGAGGCATAGTAGTAGTGATGTTCCCCATATTACCCTATGACAGGACTTCATGCACTAGGATAGGTGTTTGAAGTGGAGACGTTGGGCAATGAGAAACAAACACTTCAAGATAGGAAGCCATCTCACCAAGGCTGGGAAGAGATGAAGAACAATGATGGAGACTATTCCAAGGAGTTTTGTCCAAAGACATGACCTCAATGATACTCTCATCGGTGGGGAATGTCTTGTTCAAAGGATCTGGAGAATCCCAAGAACCAAGCCAAGGATATGGCACAAAAGTGTTGAGGTTCATACTGAAAACAATATGACTTTCTAAAGCGGCCATCGAAGCTAAGACAATTTCTTGACAATTTTGCTCCAATGGACTTAAAATCATAAAATCGCCAAATAAATCAATCTAATACGAAGTAGGAATAATCCAAGGATCCTTCGAAACGAAGATCATATTGATTAAATTAACATTCAGAGGTGGGAGAGTAAAAGTACCCATTAAAACAGAGTCTCTGAAGAGACCAACCCGCACACTCTCATAAGGAATCTCAGTATTTCCCACGTAAGGGACGTTGTTGTTCGATGAACCAGAAGAAAAGAAAGGCAGATGGTCGATTGTGACAATTTTTCCTTCGTGAGGAAAAGGAAGCACCCGAAACAAAGAAGACACCACAAAAAGCATAGTGTGGGTCCAGCTGCACCCGAGAAGAAGGTTGTAGTTGATATTTGCATCTACAACTTCTACTTCTAATTCAATAGTCTTTCCTTATAATGTAATTAGCAAGTTCGTGAGAATATAATATGGACATGAGCCTCTGCCATCAAAGTCAAGGTGTTCGGGGACTGGTTAAGAGAAGGAGACACAATGGCCTTCCAACGTGAAACAAACATGATGCAAGTAGAGGCACCTTCATCAATAACAGTCTGATGGACCGTCTTTCCTCTAATAAGAACCTATATCAGAAAAGCAATATAATGTGGAAGACGAGGAACATGGTTTTCAAGATAAAAGGTAATTAGAATCAAATCAGAAGGATCAATAGCACTTATAGAAGACAACAGTGACTTCCGCTACATTGGACAGGTTTGAAGAACTTCCAAGGCAGACATCACCGAAGGTGCTTGAGCTAAATCCTAAACAATATTGTAGTGTTGTGAAACTCTAGAATTCAAATTATAAGATTATTTCCAAAGAACACCCTTGGGAGGTGTTCAAATTACATATTCATTATTAGGGAACTCAATATGGAGTGAACCAGAACTAGACCAAGTAGAAGTATAAGGGATATATGTGACTTCTTTCTCGACCATTTTCTTATGCGTGGTTTCATAGTCCTTAGTTCGAGTAGCAACTGAAATAGGTTATGACCCTTGCATCCTGAAAAATTTGGAGCCAGAGGAGGCAAAGGAGCGAGGTTGGTCTACCAACTGTGTTTGCTGAGATGGAAAAGGCTCTTTTAAAATAGTCGAAGTCCCTTTCAACAAATGGTTAACTTCAGAACTTTGGGGACAATCCTTGGTGTAATGATCTTCCTCACAGGGGGGTGTTATAGACATTTTTGGGCACTGCAACCCCAATCATATATGTCCATAAACAAGGGCTTCTGAGTCCCTAAAAGTGTTGTTTCATGCCCTAAAGGAACAAGGTCATCTGATTACATCATCTCCCAGAAGTTCTCCACAGAAAACTGCTCAGAACTGGTCAAAACTAGACCATATAGGTTGCTCAGTGCTAAGGGTGCGATGCATCTCACCTGCCTAGTCTAAAAGGTGCGATGCATACTGGAAAGCCCTTCTGTAGGGTGCGATGGGTGAGAATGGACAAATGGCAGAGACAGTTTGCGAGGTGGATGATCATGGAATCTTCCAGAAACTTCTCCTGTGACACTTCCCTCTCTGATTTCGCCCGGGGATGAGTAGGAGATCATCAATCTCCAAGTGGAATCAAGAACTATTAGAGAGAAGACACTAATCAAAATCCCAGAAGCTGACTCACCTCCCTGCAATCATCTATATATAGATCCCTCATCCCAGAGATCCAGAGGCTGGAATTTTGTATCTTGTAAGGAAGTGTTGTTGGTTCCCTGGTGGAATATCATAGTGTTGGGTGATCTAAGCTTTTCAGGAGGTGAAGAAGGGATTTCATGCTGGGAGGATGACACTGGGTCAGATCAATGGGTTGTAATCCTCTCTTATAATATTTATATCAATAAATCTATTCAAGTTTTCCTCCACATTCTTATATGTCTGATAGTATATGCATTTGTGTGGTCAATATATATCTGTTCCTATATTGCTTATGATTGTAGATCTCTTCACTTTGAAGGTGTTATGCTGCTTTGACTTTACAGGTACTATTTGAAGCGGAGTGATCAAGGGAGAAGTGGCAAAGACCTGTTGGTGAGGAGAAGGAACAAGCAAAGAACCGAACGAAAGATCGAGGTTGGTATTCTTTGATCTTCTCCTATCTACTTCTCATAAAGGAAAACAAAAGTAACTTTAATATGTTTGTTTCTAAGATAGCTACCTGTCTTAGTGGGACTAGTAGCTCTACACAGACACTAGATTTCACGATAACAAAATGGCGACTCCGTTGGGGAGCGAATAGCTTGTTTGCTTGTTTATACTTGTTTGCTTTATAAACTTACAGTCGGAGCCTGAAGTTAAGCCAGCTAGCCTTCGAACTGCATTTGCTATGCAAGTGCAAATTAGATCGATGCTGCTTGAGTCTATCTCCAGGTTTTGTTTATAAACTGAACAATCGATTTGCACACATCCTAATTGCCTTAGTGGTGGCTCTAGTAACCTCATTAGATCAACCCCTGTGATTTCTATTTACTGACTATCATTAGCTTAGCCTAAATCCCTGAACTAAGCTGCAAACTGTGACCAAGAACCAAGTTGAAGTCTCGTCTCTGGACCATCACACTTTCTCCTCTTGGGAATCTGGATGCATCGCACATCCCGTGTTCAGTAGGTGCGTTGCATCGTACTTTCCCTGTGTTGCAGTTGCGCTGATCAGATAAGACCTATTCTACTTCCAGATTTTGGTTTCTTTGTTCACTCTCTTCAATTTTATTCAAGAGTTTTGCTATCTGTGATCAGTATACCACTGTGGAAAATCCCTTCCTTTGCATGATTCCACCTCCATAGTACAAAGAATTGTGAATGTTTTTATGTATTGTGCGCCATTTACAGTTCTCTTTTACAAAAAGTAGCATAATCGAACTATCATCTTTTGATTTGGAAGTGTCGCAAGTGTCGTTTTCAGTCAAAGAAAAGAATCCTATCGTTCTTGATGGTCGATTATACAGTTACGCTTGTATTTGATTTGAATTAGTAGTTTTTCAAGTTTCGAAAGCAGTTTTCAATTCAAATTCGCAAAGTGTCATCATTATCTTCCTTTCGTTTTTGAAGAGAAATTTGTTAGTACTGTTGCTTTGAAAAGATAATTCACATTTGTACTCAGCATTCTTTATGTCATTCACACAACAAGAAATGGAAAAAAAATACATGCATGTGAATTTTCATTTAGACTGCTTGTTGGTTTGATTTAGGACAGCGCATCTAGTGTGTGCTCTCTGCTTTATGTTGAAAGAATATCATCTTTCTTTCTTTAGTAGCTAGGATTTTCATTGCAAAAAGAAGATTAAACGATTGTTTATCATCTTAGATTGAATTTTAGGAATTGTATATCTACATCACGTGGTGAACCTTAAAGGAAAATTTCTTAAGAAAGATTAACTATAAAATAAATTCAATGAACATAAAAATGCTTTGGAACCTAATGCACAACATCTAGAAGTCTAGGCTAGAGACATATTCCGACGTCGTAAAGCCTGGTAACTATCGCTTTCATCGTAGGTTGGGTGATTCCTCCTCTTTGAGACGAAAAGTGCCAGTACAGACTTGTGCTCCCACGCACCGTTGAGTGTATATTGGGAGACCACAATAGGCTATATCCTTTATCCATAGGAAGCCGTGTCTGCCACCCTATCGATCGCAATGCACTGAACACAGCATTCGGGAAGATTGACTGCCGTACCGTAAAAAGTATTCTGCAGTTTTTTGATTGGTTTGGTAATCCCTCTGTCTAGATTTCTAGAGTAGTCTCTTTCATTCCTTTTCAGAATACTTAAAGGAAAAGGTCCATCTGAGCACTTGTCACTTCAGGCTCACTAAAAATCAAAGGCGACTAGGGTCATATTTTGTTTTTTCTCGACTCTTAAAAATTGAAAAAGCAAGTTGTGTCAAAGCATCTAAAATTTATTTTAATCGAAATAATTTCACTGTTCCCTCATTGGTCTTAGGTTGAGAAAATGGAGTCCACCAACCAAGGATTTCCCCTTGGGGGAAATCCTAGTCCTTTCTCCTCTTTGGGAGATGTTGGTGCACCTCATATGGCCACATTGTCACTTCCAGGATTGACGATTGGATTGCCAATATGGCTCTTCTCGACCTCCGCCATTCAGAATATCGTGATTCCTGAACAATCAAGTCAGCAACTAGAAAATACTAGAGTTACCCCTCAACCTTCTACTTCATCCATTTCTCCCTCTCCTCATTTCTCTTCGCTTGATGAAGTTGGTAAAGCAAAAAATCAAGTAACTAAGAAGGAGAAGAAGAGGAAGGAGAAGAAGCAGAAGCAGAAGAAGAAGCCAAAGGCAAAAAGGGGTAACCATGCATCATCTAGCGAAAATCCACACACGGCACCGTCCAGACCTAAATCTCCATGTGTCATTTGCAAAGGGGATCACTATCATCGAGATTGTCCTTGTAATCCCCGGATCTTAAGGGACTGGTATCCTTGTTTGCACAATCTGGTGTCATCAACCTTTGACAATCATGTTGAAAGCACACCATTAACTAGTGAAAACGAAGTCTCTAGACAGAAAGGAAGATGTAAATTTCCTTGCGAACTGTGTGAAGGAAATCATGTTGTTCACCGTTGTCCCTTCCTGGACGATGTTAAAAGAGTCTTGGATAACCGTCCTAATTCACTGCTGCGGCTTCCTCTTGGATACAAGAAACTCTTGCTGAGTCCATCGCTAGTTGAAAATCTGACTAACACAACTTTGTGGTCAGTCGAAGCATCTATCATTGAAGATAAACCCGCTGAATCCATACCAGAAAAAAGTCAAAAGGTTGAGGCGGCAGTTGACCCGGTCTTGTCTTCGGAAGGTCCATCTTCAGATGATACAGTCACTGAAGAGAATGAGAACGACACCGTTCAAATTATTTTCATAAACATAGACTCCGATGAACATGGGGGCAATCTACCCACTCCTTTACCGTAGGAAGGAAGTTCGTCAGAGTAATACCCGGTCGTTTATTTGGTCCCACCTCTAAGCATCCTAGTCGTTTCCTTCGATTGGAATCTACTAGGCAGACCCCGTTTACCAGCTAGTGTACCATTATGTATCATTGTTCCAACCTACAGAATGGTCATGGTCGGTACCATAATAGATGAGGGGGCTTCTATGAGTATCCTTTCCTCAACTGCTTGGAAAGCGCTTGGTTCGCCATCACTTCTGCCTGAGATGTGGAAGCTAACAGGCTTTGATAAAGGAACCAGTCGACCGTTAGGGATCCTTCCAAGTTTGCCTATAACTTTGAGAAGGAAAACTGTTTATATGAACTTAATGGTAGTCGAAGGACCTTTAGATTATAATCTACTCCTTGGGCGCGACTATATTTATAGCATGGGAGCCATTGTCTCCTCAATCTTTCGAGTAAAGTGTTTTCCGCATGAAGGCTGAGTGGTCAAGCTCATAGACCAGCTTTCGTTCCCCGGCTCACACATAGATAATAGTCAAATACCATCCCTAAATGGTCTTTTTATGCAAGGAATGTCTCATCAATCTCTAGTTCGTCCACCTGAAGAACGCGAGTAATTCGGGGGTCAAGACTGAAACCCAGGGGGCATGCACCCTGGTCTGCTTCGGTAGGAAAACTCTCGGTATAGAGTAGGTTTCTGCGGAGGAATGTGACTGGTCCAATGCCCATCCCTATAGGAAGATGGTATTAGACTGGAATAATATACCTCTGTTAGAAGGTAGGCCTTTCCTGATAGAACAAATGTTTTGTTTGCAAATTGAAGGGTAACCTGGAAACTCTACTTCACTATACCTGGGGGCATGCAAACCTTTTTGCGTGCAAGTGAAGAATGACCATTTATTTTCTTAGTTTGTAGATTCTCAAACACTTTAAACTTGTAGGATTGGTCGCTCCTAATTTTCATAATGAAAGGATATGGAGGAAAGCTTCAAAAGGTGCAAACTCAATAAAAATGGAATCTACCGATGAGATGTCCTTATCATACGACTGGCACAAGCAGTTTTTATGTGAATTTCAAGCTCGTTCAAAATTAAACCTAACCAATGAGCAATCGTTCCCCCCAGATTTTAAGCTCATTAAAAAATGAACCAATTTTCGGTAAATAACCATTGTGAATGCATTATCACCAGCTTTTTGAGCCTTGGTCGTGTTCTCATCATCACCTCCACTCTGTTTTAGCTGATCATTCGCCTCCATTTGATTGTTTACCCCTTTTAAGGAACAACTGTGAAGACTGATTCTGTTAGCCATCCTTGTGACACTGCTGTGATTGGAAAATTCCAAACCTTACCTAGAATCAGTTGCTACCTCAAATTATCACTCATTCCTCAAAAAACGAGTCTCCTTTAAGCTCTTTTCATCTGACTCGTAAAATATGAAAAGATTATCGAGAAGTTGGCCTCTCCAGCTCGTTAAAGCTAGTAAGAGTGCTATCCCTCCTCTAGATTTTAATCATTTTGGACCTGAGGGATTATTACACAAAAAGATCGAGTGCTTGTCTTGTTCGGCTCGTTAAAACTATCGAAAATTCATCCCTTTCGTATTATTTTATACCTTTTCAGACTGAAGGGATTACATGAAGAAAAAGAATCACTGGAGTTTCCTTTCTGTCCCTTTTCAGTCTCTCTAAAATTGAAAAAGGACCGAGTTGTCTTTGTCGTTAAACTCGTTAAAACCAATAGCGACAAACTTGTCCATGCAAACAAGAATGAGTTTCACTGTCGCTAGGCTCATCAAAACATAGCGACGGGTTTGCCTGAAGGGAAAACTATAGAACAAGCATATGTTATCCTCCTCAAGCTTGATAAAAATAAAGAGGTACTGGTCAGCAATGACTAGGGAAAAATTGGGAAGAAAAATTGAAGAAACTTTATTGGTAGCAAGTCGCTCTTGAACATGACACTTTCACTCCATCACCATGATTGAGTTGGGCTGGGTTATTACCATTGGTCGTCCATACCATCCAACTTTGGGGTTAACGCTACCAATCCATTTTAGTGTTGCCGATATGTTCAAGAGAAGTCGATTAGAGAATTCACCAACCCATCTCGTGTCTCATCCGCTACAATACCTTTACACTTCATTCTTTCATGACCGCCACCCTGAACCCTGTATCATCAGATCGTTTTCACCTCCAAAAGTCATTTGCTCCGTTCCATGTCGTAGATGTGGGATTCATTAAGGCCCTCCTACGACGGGTCACTTCTTGTCGACATCAACTCATTATCCAAGAAGTCGACCTAGGAACAACCCTTTTAGTACTTTGAAGCTTGCATGCCTCAATGGCAAGTTTCTCACTTTCGGCGACAGGTTTACATCAATGGCCTTCGACCGAGAGATTTTGCATGGTGTTTGATGCCAAGTCCCATTTTCACACCACGTGAATTGTACTGTCGTACCTTGAGGGTCATCATCATTATCTGTGATTCCTCTCACACCTCTTAATAGCTTACATCATTGGCTGGTAATCAGGTGATGTCTTTCCATGTTCGACTCCAGAAAATTTTTCACATGGATCGACTTGTACTTCAGGCAAAGATTGGACGAGTTTGAAGACCCCGGATCTAGTTTCATCCATCCGAGCTGTGATATATTCATGAAAATAAAGACGTCAAATATACATCATTGTTGCACAGATGATCATCTGAATCAAAGGATGATGACTCTATGAGAATCATCAGTCTACCACACAGACGGTTGTCTGTCCCATGTACATGAAAATGAATTTATAAAGCTGAGCATGGGAATGCCTATCTCAGCTAGATCATGAAAACATTATGAAGATAATGTATTGTATTGTATCTTATTACAGGTTGTCTTCCGATTCGAAAAACCTCGGATCCTCATGATAAAGCATTTCACCCGACATCAAAAGATTAACGACCTCATGCTTTAGGTGGCAACTGTTATAGACAATTTTGGGCACTGCAACCCCAATCATATATGTCCACAAACCAAGGGCTTCTGAGTCCCTAAAAGTGTTCTTTCATGCCCTAAAGGAACAAGGTCAGCTGATTACGTCATCTCCCAGAAGTTCTCCACAGAAAACTGCTCAGAACTGGTCAAAAATGGACCATACAGGTTTCTCGTTGCTAAGGGTGTGATGCATCTCATCTGACCAGTGTAAAAGGTGTGATGCATACTGGAAAGCCCTTCTGTAGGGTGTGATGGGCGAGAATGGACAAATGGCAGAGACAGTTTGCGAGATGGATGATCATGGAATCTTCCAGAAACTTCTCCTGTTTCACTTACCCCTCTGATTTTGCCCAGCGATGACTAAGAGATCATAAATCTCCAAGTGGAATCAAGAACTATCAAAGAGAAGACACTAATCAAAATCTTAGAAGCTGACTCACCTCCCTACAATCATCTATATATGGATCCCTCATCCGAGAGATCCAGAGGCTAGAATTTTGTATCTTGTAAGGAAGTGCTATTGGTTCCCTAGTGGAATATCATAGTGTTGTATGATCTAAGCTTTTCATGAGGTGAAGAAGGGCTTTCATGTTGGGAGGATGACACTGGGTTAGATCAATGGGTTCTAATCCTCTCTTCTAATCTTTATATCAATAAAACTATTCAATTTTTCGTCCACATTCTTGTATGTTTGATAGTATATGCATTTGTGTGGTCAATATATATTTGGTCCTATATTGTTTATGATTGTAGATCTTTGCACTTTGAAGGTGTTATGCTGCTTTGACTTTATAGGTACTCTTTGAAGCAGAGTGATCAAGGGAGAAGCGGAAAAGACCTGTCGGTGAGGAGAAGGAAAAAGCAAAGAACCGAACGAAAGATCAAGGTTGGTATTCTTTGATCTTCTCCTATCTACTTCTCATAAAGGAAAACAAAAGTAACTTTAATCTGTTTGTTTCTAAGATAGCTACCCGTCTTAGTGGGACTAGCAACTCTACATAGACACTAGATTTCCCGATAACAGTGGGGCAAAGATATTTCGGCTTTCTCTTAGAAGCATCATTAGCTGATGACTTAGGTGGATCCTATTTTTGGGCATTGGCTTTGGCTTTACCTTTTCCCTTTTTCTTACCTTTAGAGGCGTTATCTACTGCGATAGACTGAACAACATGTACCTTTGAGATTTTACCAAGATTGGATGAATGTTTTGAAGGATTATTGGAACCAGCGCTTGAAACAAATTTCTACTTCAAAGATGCTTTCATGGAAGTTTGAGAGACGAAACCAATCACACCATGAATTGGTGGTGCATCAGGAGACTTTGATGTTGCCAGATTTGAAGACAGTCTTGGAGCATCAGGAAAAATATCATACAACGTGCCAGATTGTGAATAGACTAAGTCTAGATACTGGGCATGGGCAATAGCTTTCTCTTTTTCAGTAACACATCCACCCACATCTATGTCCTTATAAATCTTGTTAACGAGTGATTTTGTGAACCATTCTGTCAACAACTCATCATCAATCTCAAATTTGATGAGGGGACGCTGATATCTCCATTCATGAATATGATCAAAAATGTGGGTCACAGTGTCTTGCTTAAGGGATGTAACAAAATGAGTGTCAATTTCATACCAAACTAGAAATTGGAAGTGGGTGAGGAAGGCCATAACTGGAGAGGTGAAGTCAGCATAGGTACCTCGAGGAAACTCGATATACCATTTTGCAGCAACACCTGTGAGGGTTCTATGAAAGAGGCGAAGATGGATAGAATCATCAACATGCGAATTGGAGGAGCACCATAGGTGATATGTGATCACATGATCTTACAGCTGATCCTTAGACTTCCCTCCGAATTTGCTGCAATCTCTTGGAATTTTCATTGGAACTAGAGGCCAGTAAGATGAATGAAGAATGGGATCATTCATGAGGCTCGAGACATAGGGTAGCTCCAACATAGCTAATAAAGGAAATTGCATGTTGAACTTCATGTAGGGTCTTTAAGGAGACCCAAACTATGGGTTTCATCCTTGCTGGTAAGTAGTTTTCCCCCACATTGGAGGATTGTGTCCATACGGGAATTGATTTTGTCCCCACTTGAGGATACCTTGACCATAAGGTGGATTTTGTCTAAGGTAGGTTTGATATTGACCTACCATATGCCACTGATAAGCATTGTATTAAGCATACAAGTTATAAGGTTGTTGAACCTATTGACCCTGGACAAAAGGAGATTGACCCTGCTATTGCAGGGGTTGACCTAAGGCTTGCAAAGGTTGACCTTGGTGATACACATATAAATCTTGTTGCTATGAATGTTGACATTGTTGCTGCAAAGGTTGACATTTCTGCTGTAAAGGTTGATCTTGCTACTGCAAATGTTTCCCTTGCGAGTACAAAGGTTGAGTAGACTATTGAACAAACTGAGTTTCCATCTACAAAGGCAACTGAGACTGTAGCAAAGGTTGCCCCTGTTGCTGTAACAATTGTCCTTTCTATTGCAATGTTTTCCCTTTCTCTTGCAAAGGTTGTCCTTGCTACTTCAAAGGTTTTCATTGTGGCTACAAAAGTTGTCCTTGCTACTGCAAGGGATGCTAGACAGTTCCTTGCTACTCCAAGGGATATACCGTGTGGATGTTGATAATTCTCGAATTGATTTTGACCATATCCACTAGGAATAGTAGATTGACTAGGTTAGACATAAGCTCCTCCTTGAAGAATGTAGGACAGATTAACCAAGGCTTGCAAACCATATGGGACATAAGCCTGTTGGAGTGGAAATTGAGCCATATAAGGCTGCTGAAATTGGATGTTGCTTGACCCAAATGGACCAATAGGGTTAGGAATAGCACCATAATAAGGTTTATTCACTCCAACCATGTGAGTTTTTAATCCACTCACATTGGTTTCACCTTACACAAGAGGAGTATTCAGATCTTTCCCCCCAGGTGGTGGCACATTCTATCCACTTGATGGAGGGGTGGAAGAACTAACTGAAACCCAACCTAAAACAGTTGGTTGTATCGAAATGGTCGATTTAAATGACAAGATAATTTGTGATGGAATTGTAGGTTGAACAGGAATTGACGTAACAACAGTTTGTTCAAAAGTTTGAGAGGTCGCGTTTTGAATGAATGGACAGGATGTAGGCATAAAATTTGAAGACCAAATGGGATTTTGATACAATGAGGAAGCACTAGAACCACTAGAAACTCTTTGAGCTAAGGTTGTATAACTAGGTGGAAACATGGGTTCACTAGTTTTAGGGAAAGTGAGAGACGGGACTATCCATGTATAAGGAAATCCTTCTGGAGGAAATTCATATCCTTTTTCATCATCAATATGAGGAGTATGGGTAGCGAAAACTTCTGAATGACCCAGAGAAGAGGTTGGGATTTCACCTTCTAACTCCATAGATGGAAACAACTAGTGACAAGGAACCCGAGATGTGCGAGGGGATAAATCCAAAGGAATACTAGGCCGATCGTATGGACTGTAAGGATGTTGATGAGATATCATAACAGAATCAAATAACGGGTTTGAAAAATAAATAAAAGCCTCTGTGGACTCTCAGGAGTCTGCAGAATCTTAGGGATCTAAATAGGATTATCATAGGTATCAGGATCAGATTCTTAAGGCAACCAAGAATCCAATGGAGGTGGACGAGAAAACAAGGGTTGGATGCTTGGAATAATCCCAAGTCCAAAACCTTGATCCTTAAGTGACTGAGGAAGCTCCAAATGAACTCCTTGGGAGGACCTTTAGTATCAAATAATGAAAGGGAAGTATGAGATGAACTTAATGGTTCAGCCACGTTGACTTACTCTCAAAAGAAAAAAAGGGAAGGAGATTCCTTGAGGGATTTTTAACTATCATGAAATTAACTAGGAATTACTCAATAATGGTCCAAGAAGAAACTTCTTGGTTTGACATGTTTATTGTGGGCAGTTATTTTTAGAAACAAAAAATTTTCCTTTTCATATTGTAAGAATCGAGAAAAGGATGAAAAGGTGACTCTAGTCATTTTCGATGGTTTAGCGAGCTTGAAAGGACAAGTTGCTCGTTGATATTTTCAAATTTAAAGAGTTAAAAAAGATTGAAATGACTACTCAGGTGACTCTAGGTAAAAGGATTAGCAAGTAACTATGAACTGCACTATACACCTCAGCAAATAAATTCATGAAGGACTTGACGAACGTGCAGGAAATTGCCTTGAATGTTGTGTTTGTTGCATCATGTTTACAGGGCGGCAAACTCGGCTTCCTATGGATAAAGGTTTGCAACCTATGAGGGTCTCCCTTTATATACATGATGGTATGAGAAACACAAGTCCATGCTATGTTGTCGAATGCCAAAGAAAATGATAGTTGCTAAGTTTTATAGATGCTAGAACAAGTCTTTAGCCTAGACCACTAAATATGAACATTAATGTTTCAAATACTCCTTAAGTTAATTGATAGATTTTAAAGTTGATCTTGGAATTATTTTTCAATTTCAACGCCTTAACGATGTCACCAATTCCTAAAATGCAACTAAATGATGAAATGAAATCCTTCAATTCGATGAAAGTTATCTATAAAAGGAAGAAGATCACCCAAATCATGCATAAAACAAGAAAACACGCATCAATGACAATTTTTCAAATGCTAAATGCAAAAAATGAAATCTAATATTTCATATGATAAGCAAATGCAATGCCAAAACAAACCTTAAAGTAAAACTACCTTAAGATATAATGATGATTTTTATTTTTCACTTCAGTGCAATCTAATGCAAAAAGTAAAAGACAATGCAAGCAAGCCAACAAACATGAAAATATCTTTCAGATTAATGATTGGAGTGCAACAAAAAATGGTTCGAAAACTGTGAAAATACAAACACTTTCATTTCACTTTTTGAAACAAACTCAAAGAAAACAGTTCCTTTTGATTCAAATGAGACAATCAATTTTTAATGTATTGTTTGTCAAATGAAACTTAAGCTACTTTCATAGAATCTACTCAATCTGACACTAATGAAAACAAACTAAGACACAAGAATCAAAATTGATTTGCAAAGGACACCCAAACACAAAAAAGACTCTTTAACGCAGGTAATTGATCTCTAATGATAAGACCAATGAGCGGATGAAGGATGAAATAGAAGACCTAGAAACCCTAAAAGGCTAATCAAACTTCAAATGCACTTTAACCACGTTAAGAGGCGATCACAATCAGACAATAAAAGAGTCAACCAAAATCACAATGGCAAACTACTAGGAGAAGGCAAAAAGAACTGAAAATCAGAAGACAAACCCTAAATTTCTTTAACTTCTGCTAGCATTGCACTCGTTAAGAGAAAAGTAGTGATCGTTGCTACTATAATCAACAAATCCACGATATCATCACGATTGTCAGGGCTAAAAACACAATGGGTGAGAAAAACAAAGGAAAAACACAAAAACTTCAAGAACAACTCAAATCGACAACCTTCAAATATTTACCAAAAAGTGAAATTGACTATAGACAAACAATGAAGTCTGGGAATAAATGGTTGATCAAACTCGTCAAAATACAAGGTGAAGAATTGGAAGGAAAGGATCATAGCCTCCCCAATGGAGTCACAATTTTTTTGATAAGGTTAATCCTCTCTGTGGACAGAGATGATCCCTCTAGC
This sequence comes from Pinus tabuliformis, assembly GCA_031772625.1. Classification (NCBI taxonomy): domain Eukaryota; kingdom Viridiplantae; phylum Streptophyta; class Pinopsida; order Pinales; family Pinaceae; genus Pinus; species Pinus tabuliformis. Next base: position 502,544,758 of record CM062808.1, read on the forward strand.
CCAATGAGTGGGTCTAGCAACTGAAATGGAAATCAACTAGACATCTTCCTAGGTTACAATTGGAAAGAAGAATGAAAGAGATGACCTACCTCATTTTGATGTTATTCCAATTTCCTTTGTTGAGGGCCTCAAAATGCTTGTGTCACAGACTTTTTCTCCTTCTCTCAGTGTTTATGTACCTACACAAGTGGTCAAGAGACAATAAATCATGCCCAAACCAATAGAAAATCCAATAACAACCTACTTAACTGATCAAGGAATGTCAAGCTAAATGATACATGAACATATACATTTTGGGAAGATGAACTAGCAGTTGTATATTACTAGTAAATAAAGGGAAGCTTAAAACTGAACCCTTGATGTTGAAAGGCTCTCCTTGAGTGGTAATCCAATTCCAAGCCAAGAACTCTCCAAGCACTCCTTCTCCAAGTCAAATGAATAGCCTCTAGGCACAAGCTTAGCATAAGGGTGCAAATAGACATAGACCAACCATCTAGGAATGGGAGACGATTAATTTATAGGCTGGGAAAGGAAGTTAGGACCTCTCCAAAGATAGGATTAGGCCCTCATCTCAAGGAGCTGGGTCATAGGGATAAGATAAGGAGGCCAAGTTGAGAGGATTCGACCTCATGTATGTGAAACAACCTCCAAATTGTCAGTTTGGAAGCTTCTAGATCACGCAGCTTCTCATCCTCTTTGGGAAAATTATTTTGGGATCATTGCGGGTATGCAAGGGAAAAGAGTGATGCCATCGCTGGTAAAGTACAGTGCAAGAAGCGACCATCATTTTTTTAAGCCTCATAAGAGCGATGACTCTCACTTTAGGGTTTTAAGAGCTATTTCTTTAAGTAAAGCTCAAGGAATTTTCCAATAAAATTCTTAAGAGGGATAAATGGATGAGTATATTGTGTAATGGTCATGTTTTAGGCACTTCAGGGTATGTCATAGGGAACTACAAGAGGCATGAAAAAATATTCTATAATGGGGTAGATTTAAAAATGTTTACATGCAAAATAGATTCATGCATGATCACCACTTGTCGATGAGTTAAAGGATTAGTTAAGGGAGGTTAAGTGGGCTCTTATTTTCTAGGATTTTGGCCACATGCAAAAAAGATTTGCATGCATGAAACCAAGAAGAGTTCATGTCCTCAACACAAATAAGTGTGCTCAAGTAGGGAACACTTGCTCATCATGAAGGAGTGTCCTCAAGGAGGGTGCAATTCTTCAACCCGTAGGAATGTGCTCAACTCAAGTGCATGTATTCACCAGCTTGAAGTGTGATTTTGGTTTTAAAGGCTATTTTGTGCATTTTTATTCTCTTTCTATGTTTTTTAGTGTTTTCTAGTGTGTGCATGACTATTGTCTTAGGGGGTCCTAACCCAGATTTAGAGTTATTTGCACCAAACAAATCCCTACACCACTGGCCCTTTCGACATTAATCCATGGTGTGTGAACTAAAGTCTCACCCGAAGCATTATAGGGGGTTGTTGTAACCACGTTTCCACACCCAGAGATTAGTGTGGTGTCCCTTTTCTGTCCTAGATTTTCCTTTGTACAGATCTCTAAGCCCTTAAGGCTCAGCACTGTAACTTCCCTTAATCGACATCTAGACCTCCGTGAAGGTCAACGACTGGCTTTTGCAGATCCTGAATAGGAAAATTAGCTACTTTCATGCACCATAGATTACCCTTAAATCAATATTTACTCAGATCTGCCTAAGCATTCGATAACTTTAACAAAAAGTGTTATGATCTTCGTGTAATAACTTAACATTAATTGTGTTCAAAGAATAAGATGGATCAAGTAAATTCGAGCATTAATACATCAGTAGTTCATAAAGACATTATTCATCATAGCATATATCACATTCATACATGACAAAAGTAAAGAGATAAAACATAGGAATTTACACAACAGTCTCCTTTATTGATATTTAGTAAAGGTTTATAGACTCAATACTTTTCTATGCACTCAACTGCAAGGGTCCATGCACTCAACATCAGAGACTAATATAGGCCTCTGCGCACTCAGCTGCAGAGCCTTTTTCCCCTATAATACTTACTTCTCTACGCTAGAATTCTTTGTTCGTACCCATAGAGAAGGCATAGATCTGCCTTATACTCTCTAAGACACACCCATTTATACAATCCCATGGTCTGTGGACCATGGGTGGATCTCAAAAACTCGCTGAAGTTTACATAAAGGAGGGTAAGAACCCTTTTTGACTCTTAACTAGCTACGTGCTCTGCAATCACAATTTGTGGAGACTTTACATATTTTTACATCAAAGCTTGGCATTTTTCCCCAAATCATGGGCTTTTGCCCCAAAACTAACCCATGGGACCCCATCCCAATAGGCCCCCAAAATAAAGGTCATGACTCGCACTTGAGTCAATTGGATGGCATGGTGATCTTGCTGTGAAGATCCCCCAACTCTACCTATACAATTGCTACTTCAGCCACGCTCTACGTGGTTGCCTACTTCACTTATTCCACCAGCTTCTATGTGGTTGGTCCTTCACCAACTCACTTGATATTTTGTTGTGTAAGCTTTAAGTTTTCCAACTTTTCCTTGATGTTGGCTGAGATTTGGTAGGCTTTGTCCAACTAAGGACCCAACTGTGCCTTAAGTACTACTTATTTTTTCTAGACTGCTTCCATTTGTGCAAGGAGCTACTTTATCTCCTGCATCTTGGTGAGGCGTTGCGCTATAGAAATGGTGTGCACTGTCTCCCTGACTTCATCATACTACTGTTGGAGATTGCAGATCTCGGTATTCAATATCTACATAGTGGGATATTCCTATAAGCTCATCACTACTTCCATGACCTATTCAAACAAAGTTCTACACTCAGAAACTGTCGCATCCATAGTGGCTATCCCTTCCTTGACAGGAACATCGCATTACAGTTCCTGAAATTTAGACACAGTGGAAGGCTTTGACTTGAGTTCCAGCTCCGTGGTTTTCATGTTGAGTTCAAACTGAACTCTTGCCACCTCTACCTTAGCATCACAGATGCATGCAACGAGTTTCTGGATCTTGGTGTCTAGTTGCGCTTCCACATGGATGTGCAACTTTGGCACTGGTTGAAATGCCTCTAGAACTGCTACTACCAACTGTTTGTTCTTCTCCTTGATTATATCTCTTTCTTTCAAAGCCTCCATCTTCTCGACAAAAATTTGTTCATTGTTCACCCTGTACTTGCTAATTAAACTGAGGGTGCGCTTCTCTCGCACTCTTAATTCCACTGTCACACCTATCTACAGCGTGTGAATATATTCGTTGGGGAGTACTGCAATGTTGAGGCCGATGTTCTTCAGAGTGCTCACGATGACCTTGTCATCGGCTAATTCCATGGTCAAGGATCCTTTTGGTAGTGCAACTATCCTCAGATCCACTGTCCTGACCAACTTGGTAGTCTGACTTGTCCCTAGTGCCAAGTTTGTCTATGCAGTGCCCACCTAACATGTGCCCACCTGTATCATGTTGGTCTGGATATGTAGTTCACGTAGATCCTTCTGAATCATACCTAATGACTGCAAGTGCATTTGTTTGAATTGCTACAACAATTCAACAGTGGTGTCACAGACTTTGTCCCCAATATCGTCGAGATCGCCCTCTGTCAACGTAATGGGATCCAGTGGTGGCTTAGTCACCTTTGACTTCTTCGGGGCCCCTCCTTCTATTGTTCTATATACCTCTTTACCAGGAATGGAGTGCTCTTCCCTTCATCACCGCCATTGTTCTGTGTTGACTGCTCTTCCACCTCATTCTGGGGCGAAGGGGATTTACCACTTCGCTCAGAGTCGTACTGCTCCTATTTGGCATGTTGCTTTGCAGTTCACTCCTTTTCCAGCTATGCCTTCTCCTCGGCCTCCTTCCTTCGCTACGTGGCCAAATTCTGTACTGCCTGTTTCACTACATCCTTCTTCCTTTTCTCTTCCAAACTCCTCGTGACTTTGCTAGTACCTGTGGCTAGGTCGGATGGAGAGTGTCGATATGCAAGGAAACACTTGATGACTTCCTCAATCACATCATATGTGGCAAGATATGTGTTACACAAAATATTGTCACCATGACTATTTGCAGTCAGTGTGGGTCTATCATCATTCATACTGTCCTCCTTAGCAAGTCTCAAACCCCAGCTCTTCATGTCAAGCTTTAACAATGAGAGAAAGTCCTTGAAAATCAATAAAGCTCTGGTTCCGCACTTTCTCTTACTGTTACCTGCGGTCCTGCACCCCATGGTCATGTTACTTGTGGAACTACCTGCTCTGTCTCTAAAGGAGTGTATGCGGACCCCTGTGAAAGTCAAAAAGGCATAATTTTATTCTTAAAAACTAACTTTTGGTTAATTCTGGATGATTCTAAAGGGAATCTTGACATGGATGGTTCGCTCCTACGTGGTTCATGCATCCCAAAACTAAAGGAGCTAATCCCTGGATGAGAGGAGCTTATCCCTTTGAAGGAGGGCTTTATCCCTTTGAAGGTGGACCTAGTAACTTCCCTCCATTGCACTATAAATTAAGGCATTGGGCTGGTTGCTAGGGAGGTTAGAAGCTGAACATTTTTTAGGGTAAATGTTGTTGGAATTGAGACTTCCTAGTTAAGCTTGAGAGGAGAGATCACATACCTTTTGGCTTCATTGGGAAGAGAGTGAAACTTGTCAAAGTAGAGGAGATTCTTGCTGGACCCTGGGAGGAGCTTGTACAACATCAAGGCACCAAGGTTGTAAAGTTCTTCTTTGATTGAAGTTAATACAATCAGATTCATTTTTCTCAATAAATTGTCTTATATGGTTTGTTTCATGAATTACTTGATCATCATGATAAATATGCTCTATTATATTGGTTTTTTAGGTGTTATTTAATGTGTGTGCTTGTTTGTGTTTGCAGATTCTTTACAAGGGAGCTCATTTGGATCAACGGAGTGTGGCTTCCACAAACTTGCATTGGACCTGAGGTAGGCCTAAAAACACATGTTTTCCTTAATTTATAAATTGCATATTTAGAGAAAGATAGAATTTGTTTGGTTTGCTTGTCGCTAGATATCATTAGATACTAGAGAGGTTGGTCTTGTCCGTAAGAGCGACTTATCTGGCCGACAAAATGGCGACTCCACTGGGGACTTGAATTTTTTATTTTTTCCTTTGCTTTTACTTTGACCTGAGAAATTGTGTCTTTGTTTCTGGTTTTTGACTTGATGTGTGTGGGATTGGGTAGGTTTAGTAGATCTTGAATTATTTTTTTTTTTTTGTACTTTTGGGAGAGGATCACACCCTCTGCTTGTAACATAGTGCGGACATCCCCGCACTTTTGTTTTACACAGAGAGCGGTACCCCACTTGGGCATACTGGGGGCCTGCGAACCTTGTCAAAAATTTTGAAAAACTTAAAATTTTCTCTTTCAATCAGCTTAGGATTTGTTTTTATGTTTTTAGCCTCTGCTCAGATCTGCACATGACTTGTCATGAACTTTTCTTAGGTTAATTCCATTGGCATTAGGGTTTTAGGTGAAATTCCTAGAAGTTTTGTGTGCCGGGCTTGATTTTCGTTTTGGTTTTGTAGTAACTTGGAGCTTAGAAGCCTTAGAAACCTCAGATCACCTTGGTTTTTATCAGCCTTTTTATGAGTCTGACCGTTTTGTAAAATCTTCCTTTGTTGAGGAATCCATCTTGTTTTTCTCTTCGCAAAACTTCAAAAGGACTTGGGTTGAAAGTTTTGGATTTCATTTTTAGAAAAGAAAGCAAAAGTTGGTTGTTTTTTGACTGATTTGTGATTCTTGACAATTTAGTCCTTAGTTTGCTCGTGACTAAGTAAAACATCCTTGAAAAGAAATCTTGTAAGCTTTTACTTCAGTTTCTTTTTAGAATTTATAGATCTCAAGGTTAGATTTTTCAATAGTTTTGAGTGTTTAAAAAAAATAAAAAATCTTTTTTGAAAAAGTTTGTTTTAGTAGTATTTGAGTGTTTGAAAAGAAAAGAATTTTATCGTGAGCATAACTAGTTGTCTCGTTTTTGAGTTTATTGAAAAAGGCAAAAAACTCTTCTTTTTATTTTGTTTGTTAAGGAAAGATTTGTTTTTACAAGCATTTGCATTCTCAACTCTTTGTTTAGCTAGAAATTCATTGAAGGGAAATAATTACTTTTCATCTTAAGTGAATTTTTAGTGATTTGGAGTCGAGTCTTCACACCATAAGTTTCATCTCCACACCTTTTGACTTAAGAAAAAACCAATAAAAATAACGCTTAAAGTAAAATCTATCTAGCAATCTTTTCATTTCTAGGGCTCTTTATCACCAACATAGCTTAGGCTAGTATCTTGGAGTAGGGAGTAATTAACTCTCCAAGATAGTAAAACAAACAAATAGATGTATCTTGCAGTAGGAGATAAATTCCAATTGTTACATCTATGCTCTGGGAAGATCCTCTTATAGGAGTCAAGCATGACATCGTGTCCGAACCAGTGGGGTAATCAATCCTTCCTCATTGGGAACGATACTAGATATACATGTATTAAAAACGGTAAACCTCGGATTAACCATTGTCGAGGAGCCTGGGGTCACTTGTTGGTAAACCTTGGATTATGTCAAGGAGCCTTCAAGGGGATTGAGCTTGCTACTCTGCCCTTGCGTGTGTATTGGATCACAGACTGTTCCCCCAGGTATATTTGTTTCCGTTGGTAACCATAGTGACCATATTCTATAGGATTCTTTCCTAAGGTGACGGTGGAGGGAAGATCCCACTATACCTGGAGCAGACATCGGCTAGACTCACTTGTATTTTCTAGGGGGTTCTCTTCACTCAAGACGGTTTAGTGGAGAAACTTGTGCCAGTCTATTCATTAAGCAGGTTGTCGGGGTAACTATTCCAACCGCCATTTCTGTATTGAATTATACAACGTTGGATTTCATCACCAACTAGTGTTTTCGGTACGGAAAGTTACTATTTGTGTGTGGTTTGACCTCCTAGATTCTTTAGGCGTGTGATTGAAAAATTGTTTGGTTCTTTAGAGACTTTAGGTGGTTTTCATTGAGATTTTTCTTTGTTTGCGTGTGAAGTAGTTAAAATATTTAATCGTGGCTAAATTACTGAGGAAGTCCCATAGACTTCGGGGCCAACCTCTTGAGTTTTCACCGAGCCAGCTTGAAGGGCTACGAGCCCTTGTAACTCCTAGCGACAGTAGAGTTGGGTCACCTGAAGAAGGAGAGTCTTCTTTGGTTGTACATCCTGATTACCAAGTGCAAGAACCAGAGTATATTTTAGAACCTGTTTCTTTTTCCGAAGTTACTAGTAGTTTTTCTTCTACTAGTGATTTAGCTGAGGAACCTGAAATATCTAAACCTGAAACTGAACCTGCTGCTACTCCAACATCAGGATTTGCCTCTCCAACTTCCAGTGGTCTTGGTTCACCCAGGGTAGAAAGAGTAATTACCCAAAATCTTCCTTCTGGACTTATAGCTATTGAAGAACTTGTTACTCCGGAAGAAGGTATACCTATCCCTGAAAATCAACCAGCTATAGAACTTAGGGAGTGTGAATCGATCTTTTACAGTCCACCTAGAAGGGACGCTTGGTATCTTTCATTGACCAATTTTTTGGAAAACCCAGGACTAAGTTTTTCACCACCTTGCATTCCTTTTCATCCAACACCTAGGGGTTATTATCCTCCGTTAAATATGTCAAGACAGTTGTCCATGTTTTCTCAATCTCTAGAAAACTTTTTATATGGTGGTCCTTCTATTCCCTCTGGGTATCAGTCACTTACTGGTACTTTTTGGGGAGGATCTCCTCAACCTATTGAACAAGGTTTATTAACTGGTAATAACGGAACTAAGCCATTGAGTGTAGAAGATATTCTTATGATGTCAGGTACTATTCCTAATCCGCAACCTCAAGGTGGCCAATTACCGCTTGAGGGGCAGCCTCAAGGTTCTCAATTATCACCTGGGGGGCAACCTCAAGGTACCCAATTACCGCCTGGGGGCAACCTCAAGGACAGTACATACCTACGGGAGAGTGCATTCCTCAAGGTCAATCCTAGACTTAGTATGTACCCCAAGGTCAAACCCCGTATCAATATGTACCTCCAGATCAACCCCAGTATCAGTACGTGCCTCAAGGTTATCAACCTCAAGGTCAATACCCAACCCAAGGATTCCAACCACCTTCCAGTCAATCATTTGTCCAAGGAGCTGGAAATGTACCTTTGAATTATCAACCCTACCCTCAACCAGGTTATGGTCCTCAATATTCTCAACCTGCTATGGGTTCGTACCCCGGAATGAACTTAGTGTGGGATCCATCTCAATATCAATAGATCTTGCAACAAAATGTGTAGTTGTCATATCAAACTAGACAACCTTTGGTTCTGGTTCACCCCAGCAACCTGTCCAATCTACTATTGAAACTTCTGCACCTTCTGTAGTTTCTCAGCCTGGGCCTAGTTCGCCTCGAACTCCGCCCCAAACGACTGCTGCAACATTCATTCAATCTACCCCACCTACTTCTGGAGTATCGACAACTCTTATTTCTACTGTCCCTGTATCAACTTTTCAAGCATCTATACCTCAGTCTGGATCCACAATTCGGACTTCGGTTCAAATGACTGTAGGACAACTTGGTCCAAGTACGGTTGTCACAAGTCAACCTCAATTTACTTATCAGCCATACCAAGGACAGTACCAATTTGGTCCTATAGTGCAGCAGCCAATCTATCAGTATCAACCGTACCCTGGATATACATATTAACAACCTCAACAACCCCAGTACGGTCCGTTTAATCCTGGTTTTCCGGGAGGATATAATATCCCAAATGCAATTCCAATTCCTAGTTATCCTAGATATCCTCCTCCTGGGGCTGACCTCATGACCCAGGGTTTCAGGGACCCTAATCGTCAGTTACCATTCATTGCAACTTTGGACTTGCCTGATTTGTCACGCCTTACGATTGATCCAATTAACTATCTTCCGTTTTGGCCGCCAACGCCAAATAAGTTGCCTAGTGATATTCCTAAGTTTGAAGGCAAATTAGGAGAGGACCCATCAAACCATGTGATGACTTATCACCTCTGGTGTGCATCTAACTCCATTTTAGATGATTCAATCCGTTTAAGGCTTTTTTAGTGCACTCTAATTGGTCTTGCGCCCAAGTGGTACATTGAGTTACCGCGAGCCACTTTTTATAACTTTAGTCAGTTAGCTACTTCGTTTTTAACTCATTTTCAGTTGCCAGTCAGATATGACAATGGCATGGAATTATTAACTTCATTAAAACAGTCAACGTCCACTTACATTTCAGATCACATTCATGAATGGAGACGTCGACGACGTTTAGTGAAAGTTTTTATTCCGGATCAGATCTTATCAGAATGGTTTGTCAAATCTTTATTACCGAAAATCAATGAGGATGTAGCTAAGGCAGGAGTCGTTACTGAAGAGCAAGTAATTGCTCAAGCTCAGTACCTTGACTTAGTTTATATGCATTCAGGTACGTTACACGAGAAAATCCCCAACCTTCCTAACAAAATAAAATAACTGTAGCTCCTTTAGGGTCTCATGCCGCTGATGGTATGATTGGTATGGTTAATACCAAAAGTAAGAAGAAATCTTCCAAGAATTCTTCTCCTATCATAACTTTACCAGATTCCCCAATAGGAGATTCTTCCGCAGAAATTTCCGCCGATATTCATGTTGTAGAGTAATCTACAGCCAAATCAAAATCCGGTGGTAAAAAGAAAGGGAAGAAGAAAAATAAAACATATAAAAATTCGAAAGAGAAACCAGAAAAAAAGGAATCTACTGATGAGAAACGCAAACCTCGTTATCCTTCTCTCATTTGTGACGAAGAACATTTTACAAGAGACTGCCCTCATCGTACTGAGGTTGCGAAAATCATCAAAGGTTCCCAAACGCCTGTTGTTTTGAAGGATCCTTTTCCTAGTCAAGACAGTAAGATGATAGGTTCTTCCTCAAATGCCTCAGAAGAACCCATAATGATGATGTCCCATGTTAGGATTGCGACATGATCGCAATATTATGGAAGTAAAAGTCTTGTTGGTGGTAAGGAAGAAAAATCTTCTAATTCAAACCCATCAACTTCAACTCCCGGTTCCGATCCACTACAGATCGAGAAACCTAACCCAGACTTAGTAATCAAACCGCCCGCCAAGGGTACACTTCGAAAGTCAGCTTTCAATCCACATGCGAGAGCTGCTCAGAACTATAACATTGTTGAAGATTTGGCTATTTCACCTTCAGCAATGTTGGCTTTGGAAGTGCTGCAATCATGTCCAGCACAAGGTAAATTTCCATTGTCGGCTATAGGAGCTGTTGACATTCAGGAATCGAACCTTATAATTTTCGATCTAGAAAACTGTACACCTCGCTTACCTCATCAAATGGCTTTCCAGATTCTAGTGTTAGTAAAAAACAGACCTTGCTATAGGACTGTGATTGATGAGGGAGCCTCAATGTGTATTATGTCGATCCATTGTTGGAGATCGCTTGGTTCTCCTACACTTAATCAATCCCCAACAACTCAAAAGGCCTTTGATGGCCGTGGGTTCCATCCTTTTGGCATTCTATAGGATTTACCTATAGGGGTTGAAGGAAAAGTTGTTAATCTAGATGAGGAGATGGTTGATGCCCCTCTAGATTACAACCTTCTCTTGGGTTGTAGTTCGTCTTACGCTATGATAGCTGTTGTTTCATCGGTATTTCGGCTTATAAAGTTCCCTCATAATGGAAAGATCATAACTATAGACCATCTAACTTACTTTTCATCTGACCCAGCCTCTTCCGAAAGTATTCAGCATGTCGGCAAAACAACTATCCCTTATAAGGATGTTGGAGTAGGATTAGTTAAAGATTCTGGTTTACTAGCAACATTTCCCTTTCCTCCTCTCAAAGTATCACCTTCTACTGCAACCATTCATATGATTTCATCGGACACTATTGTCTATGATGATCCTTGGATCGTACCTTCCGAATCTAAGATAGATTCATTTGGTGATGCTATGCCTTTGAGTCCATATGAAATTGCGTATCATGTTGTGCAGTCATTTTCCACCCTTCTTCAACCGAAATTGACTTAATGAATGTGGTCCATGAAGAATCACTTTCAACATGAAACTCAGATTCAACAACGTTTTCTGAACTTGTTCACACTGATGAGCAAATTCGTGAAATCCTGTGTGTTGATGACTTACCATGGGAAGATATTCATCATAGATCTTTATTTTTACCTGAGACTGATTGCTTTGAAAATGATTTTTCATCTAATTTTATGACTAATTGTGTCAAGGAACCTCAGAATCCAATTAAAAATCTTGATTCTGAATTAAATTTGGGAAACATTTCTCGAACTATTCCTATTGACATTTCGGTTAAGCCTGGAATTGTTGAAAACATTCATATAGGTGCCTCTTGTACAGAAGATGAAATTCAAACATATAAGGCCTTATTTCAAGAATTCCGCGACGTGTTTGCCTGGTCATATGAGGAAATGCCAGGAATTGACCCAGTAATTGTTTTTCATGAAATCAAAACTTACCCGGATGCTAAACCCGTCTGGCAACGTTTGCGTCAAATCCACCCGCGAAAAGCTGCTGCTATTAAGGCAGAAGTTGAAAAATTACTTAAAGCAGGTTTCATTTATCCAATTCCGTTAACAGATTGGGTATCGAATATTGTTCCTGTTAACAAAAAGCAAGGAACAATAAGAATATGTATCGATTATAGGGATGTTAATCGAGCATGTCCAAAAGATAATTACGCAACTCCCTATATCGATCAAATCATTGATGATTGTGCTGGCAGTGAAATATTCTCCTTCATGGATGGTTTTTTCCGGATACAATCAAATAAATATTCTACCTGCTGATCAACCAAAAACGGCTTTCATTTCTCCATGGGGGAAATTTTCTTATTGAAAATTACCTTTTGGGCTCAAGAACGTCGGGGAAACTTTTCAAAGAGCCATGTCTTACGCGTTTCATGACATCAAGCACATTGTGAAACCCTATCTCGATGATTTACCTACTCATTCATTACATCGAGCTGATCATCTCATCCATTTACGAGCAATCTTTATGAGGTGTAGGCATTATCAGATTAGTTTGAATCCACACAAGTGTGTTTTCTGTATAGAAACGGGTCGATTACTGGGGTTTGTTGTTTCGAAAGCCGACATTCATGTCAATCCCTCGAAGGTTGAAGCTATTGTCAAATTACCTCCTCCTTCGAGTCTTCGCCAACTCCAAAGTTTGCAAGGGAAAGCAAACTTTTTACGTCGATTCGTTCCTAACTACGCCGAGATCACAAAAGGTTTTACCCAGTTGTTGAAACAGAATACTCCATTCTTTTGGGATGAGATAGTTGACAAATCTTTTGATGCACTAAAACACGCGTTGACCCATGCACCGTTATTGTATCCTCCCAACTACAACTAGGACTACTTCTTATATCTTTCCGCCTCGCATTCCACCATTGGAATGGTGTTAGTTCAGGAAGATGAATTCGGTAGTGAACATGTGATATATTACCTTAGTCTAACTTTAAATCCAACTGAGCTAAAATATTCACATGTGGAGAAATTGGCATTGGCAGCAATTCAAGCTGTCCAACGTTTTCGTCATTACATTTTACTACGCAAAACTACAGTAATTTCCGATTGTGACCCTATGATCTATATTTTGACCAAACAATTTCTAGGGGGCAAGTACTCCAAATGGATTGTGATCCTGCAGGAGTTTGAATTAGAATTGGAAAAGTCTAAGTCAAAGAAATCTTTAGTTTTTGCGGAGTTGATGTGTGACTTCCCACGTGCTGACACGGAAACTGTGGTGGAGGAGCCCATTGCAGATGAATCTTTGTTTGTAATTAGCACTTTGGATCCGAGGTATGGAGATATCATAGTTTATCTCCAAACCCAATCCTTTCGGCCATAAATTTCAAGATAAGAACGTCGAAAAATACGATTCCAATCCCAACAATTCAAAATTATTGGAGATATACTTTATCGTCATGGGGCGGACTCTGTTTTCCGCTGTTGTTTAACTCATGAGGAAGCTAAAAGGGTTCTAAATGACTGTCACTCTGGAGCGTGTGGCGGTCATATGTCTGGGTTTGCCACAGCCCAAAAGATATTGTGCGCTGGCTATTTCTAGCCGTCTTTGTTTAAAGACTATATTAACACGGTCCGAAAATGCCACAACTGCCAAATTTTTGATCGAAAGATGTGCGCTCCACCTGCTCCTCTCCACCCTATAATTGCCGTCGGTCCTTTTGCGAAATGGGGTATTGATTTTATTACATGTAACCCTCACTCAGTCGAGGGGCATGCATATATCATCCTTGCGGTAGATTATTTTACCAAGTGGGCTGAGGCGATGGCTACATTTGAGGCAAATGGAAAAAATGCTGCGATTTTCGTGTTCAATCATATAATTGCTAGGTTTGGTGTTCCACAAGTGATTATCACTGATCATGGGCATCATTTTCAAAATATTATGATGACTGAAGTTACAGACCAACTTGGCTTGCATCACGATAGTTCAACTACATATTATCCACAGGCTAATGGTCTGGTTGAAGCCATCAACAAAGTTCTAGTCATCATGATCCGACGAATCATTGGTATTCATAGGTCGAATTGGCATAACATGCTTTTTAAGTGCTTTGGGCGTATCGAACCTCAGTAAAAATGTCAACCGGTTTCACTCCTCTCCAACTAGTTTATGGTTTGGAAGCTGTGTTACCCATTGAATGCGAAATCATGTCATTGCAAATGGCCATAGAATTACTTCCAACCACTTCCGAAGAGGAAATTTTTTTTTTGTACTTGGCTCAGCTAGATGAGAATCGACGTGATGTTGCACTATCAATCAAAGCTCATGCCAAATGTATTAAAGCTCAGTATGATCGAAATGTTACCCCTCGTAATTTCTCGGAAGGAGACCTAGTCTTATTGTACGATCTAGAAAATGATAAATTAGGCGCTAGAAAATTCGTACCCATTGGCATGGTCCTTATGTTGTTAAGCGAAAGCTGGCAAAAGGGGCCTATGAATTGGTAGACTTTGACGGGGTCTCTTTAGGTAAACCTAGAAATGGTCTTTACCTGAACAGATATTATGCTTAAATCTGGGTGTGGAGATTTTTAGTTAGGTTAGTTTTCGTTCTAGCTGGTGTGTTTTAGATTAAAAAGTGTGCTTATCTTAGAGAGTGTTTTTTTTCATTATTCCTGCTTATCTTGATTTTACTCTTGATATTGCAGATGTCGACGTCTCTCCAAACATACATTGGTTTTGTTGATGGTGCTTGTCGTAATACACGAAGCATTTCTTCCGCAGCTTGGGTTATCTATTCACCCTCTAACGAGTTGGTATCTATGCATGGGGTAAGCCTCGGTCAAACAACGAACAACATTGCAGAGTATAGTGCAGTGATTGAATTACTGTCTGAATCCATATCATTCGGGATTCGGAATTTGATTGTGAGGTTAGATTCTGAACTCATTGTATTACAGCTTAATAGAGTATATGCCATTAGAAATCCAATGTTATTGAGATTATTTTTGAGAGTTCGTCTCTTGGAACGTGAATTTGACTATATTGAATATCAACATATTCCAAGATATTTAAATACATTAGCAGATGCAATTGCTTCTCGAATGTTAAGTAGACATTTGCAATAATCATACAAGTAAATTTAAAAACATTCCATAACATGTTTTACAAGATAAGTTGGTAATAGTGATATATTATAGCACAGAAGTGTGTCAAATATACATTGTCTTCGATCATAGGTTGAAAAACACCTTATGATCGACAAAAATGATAGTACAAAAAGTAAAAAATGTCATATGATTCTACAATAGGTGATCATCCTATCACTGGTGATGATCACGATCAGAAACCACTGTATGGGCCACCCTACAAAGGAACGTCCTGAAAGGTCCTGGGACCTCAATCACATAGCTTTGTAGCCTAAGAGGAATGTCATCTATGCTGGTCTCTGGAATGTCTGCTGTCAAACGCTCTAGATGGCTTTCCAATTCGGCCAAGGTCTCTGTAGATTTGTCCAGTGGGGTTGGTGCTGCTACAGCTGGCTATTTCCTCTCATAGGTCCGGAGAGTGGCTGGTCGCCGTGGACCTACATCTGCATTTGAAACTTTTACTATCAATTTTGGGACGAAATAAAAACAAAAAAAATAAATAAATTAGAAAATGTTGAAAAAGATTTTACCTGAGTCATCCCATTGCTCTTCTGCTGGAAGAGTCATGTCTGGGTCACCACGATAATCTACCCTAGCATAAGGAAAATCTTCAATAGCAAAAACTTGGTACTCCAACCAATGAAAATACTCAGGAGTAAATCGAACGACTTCTGTTCCCTCCTCAGGATGACGGGCCATAACTGCAACCCAACGCATCAGTTTGGGCTCTCGGGGAAATCCATCTCCAACAGTAAGATGTTGTGGGACCAACATTGGGACCCTCTCTAGACCAAAGCTCACAACTAAAGCACCATATCCAAAGGTCTTCAGTTGTCCATTCTTTGCTCTGGTCAGTTGGCCTTTTATATTAGCCAACACAGCCTCGTACCAGTTGAAGATGGTGCCTCGAAAGCAGTATATTGCCATCTGCATTTGGGATCCAGTGGCCACATGTAGCGTTGCGCTTCCGTAGAAGCTGGTAACAGTAAACGCAATCACTTTGAGTTTAGGACGGGATATGGTTTTGATATCAATCCCTTTGTCTCTAGTTCGGTCGTTGCAAAACTCTAGCTGGAGGCTATCGATAGACTGGCCACCTGGCCTAGTCCCGAATAGAGTCAAATGTTCACCTCTCTTAGGCAAACCAGTCAAAAAGTAAATTTCTTCTGGCTCCATTTCGAGCTGGTGACCACCAATAAAGAAGCACTGGTCCTGTATGTTCCACCTATCTACCAATCACTGCAAAGAGTCCACCTGGGTCCTCATGCCAGGTATGGCCCAGAATTTGTATAAACGCATGCCTTCAATGCATCAATCGAAGGTTGATGATTAATCGCGGCAAGATCCACATCCTCATGCTTCTGTTCCCGCCAATCAAGCATGATGTATACCCTACATTCAATAAAAAGGTGGATTAGAATATTTAAAATCAAAATTTTTGGGTGAAATTTGAAAATCTAAAGTTTGAAAACCCTTGCTGTGGGGACCGCACCCTCTCTGTTAGAGACAATTCATAGGTCCGCACTCTGCCTTCATAGCAGGTGCGGGCCCCTAACTTTTTTCCTTTTACGAAAAAGTTGGGGTCTGCAGGTTTCCTATGCTATGCCTGCAGACCCCCGCACGCGGGTTTTTAACCAAAAATTTCCTAAAAAACAAAATAAAGCCCTAAAAATAACTTTCAAATGGATGAAATGAAAGAGTAAGATGATGTGGATTACCTGGAGGAGACGGTGTTCGATTCCAACGGACGGATTTTCCGCAATCTTCATGGGAAGTTTCTGACCAAAAGCTCTCTTTTCTCACTCTAAAGTCAAACGGTAAAAATGAATTTACAAAAGCCCTTTTTATAAGCTTTTCTTGAATAAATGAGCTTTTAATTTGTTTATTTTTTACTTTAAAGAGGTAACTTTTGAAGCATTTTATCTATTTTAAACAGGTATGAGTAATGTTTGAGTTTTTGTGCAGGATAACGGATTTTTCAGGCAAAATTGATCATTTTTGACAAAAAACATTAGAGTCACCTTTAAGCTCTTTTTGGACTCCTAAAATATGAAAAGATTGCCAAGTTTTTCTTTTTAAGCTCATTAAATGGAACTAAAAAGATGGTCCACTTACAACCCTTTTCTGACAGTAAAAACATGAAAATATTGCCAGATTTTTGTCGTTTCAAATTCGATATTGGTTATAAAACGACGTGTCATTGATCGCTTTTTTACTTTTTTGGATCAGAGGCACTAATTATGAAAAGTACTCCTTGGTCATAATGATCAAGCGGTTCTCTCAAGTATTATTTTATACTTTTTCGGGCTTGGGAGACACAAATTTACGAAAAAGGACAACCATGCAGTTTTCTTAAGTTTTTTCAGACTCCCTAAAATTGAAAAACGCCTAGTTTCTCCTATACTAGACTCGTTAAAATTTAACAGTAAAGGACCTGTTCAATTACAAACAAGAACGGACCACTCCTTCGGGTTCGAATTTAAACTAAGTTGGACTCATCCTAAGGATGAGCTTATAATCAAGAAAATGTTATCCTCCTCAAGCTTGTTAAAAATAAAGAGGTACTTGCCAGAAATGGTGGGGGAAAAGAGAGAAAAATGAACCTGTTCGTCACACTTTGTGTCTCTGAAAACATTTAACCACTCTTGAACATGACACTTTTTATTCACCTGGGTTGGGAAATCCTTTGCCTAACAGTTGATCAAACCATATTGAAAGTCTTCAGCCAGTTTCTGGGTATTAACTTTGGGTCAATTGTCACCAAACCATCTGCTGTGTCATTATGTGTTCAAGAGGTCAGTGCAAATAAACCATTCATCTGCAAAATATCTATTATCCATCTTGACCATCCCTGAGTCAGTCCTTGCAACTATATTTCTTCAAACTTGATCTATGATTTCGTGTTGTGGGCTTGCCTACGACGGATCACTTTCTATCGACCTCAGCTCATTATCTAGAAAGATGATCTAGAAATCGTCAATACCTTGGGATCTCCATGTCTCAATGGCAGGTTTCTCGCCTTCGATGATAGGTTGCATCATTGACCTTCGATCAAAGGATTCCGTGACATGTTCGACATCAACACATCTATTCACATCTCATGGATTGTACTGAGTACTTTGAGAGCCATTGGCATTACTAGTGGTTTCTCTCACACTTGTTAACAATTTACATCATTGACTGGTAATCAAGTGGTTTCTACCATGTTCGACTTCGACACATTCATTCACATGGATAGAATCATACTATTTCAGGAAGTAGAAATCAAGACCCTAGATGTAGTTTCCACCATCCAGGCTGCGAGGAATTTTGTATTCATTATACAGTAGACTATTCATAAACAGATGGCTGCATCCATACTGTATCTACTTGTGTCTATACTTGTGATGTGTTACAAGATCATTCCTATATCAGAGCAATAGTTAGTTTTCTAGTCAGTTTTTGGTCTGAGTATGGGAATGCCTACCTCAGTGATGATATGATCTCATATATATATTTTGTATTGAATGTTTTTACAGGTTCCAACCGGGTTCTCCACAAGATGATCCTCAAAATGATAAAGTACTTCACTCTTCTTAGATGATAAGTGAAATCCTCATCTACTACAGACTTTTCACTTTAGGGGGAAATCTGTTACACAAAATATTGTCACCATGACTATTTGCAGTCAGTATGGGTCTATCATCATTCATACTATCTTCCTTAGCAAGTCTCAAACCCCAGCTCTTCATGTCAAGCTTTAAAAATGAGAGAAAGTCCTTGAAAATCAATAAATCTCTAGTTCTGCACTTTCTCTTACTGTTACCTGCGGTCTCGCACCCCATGGTCATATTACCTGCGAACATGCCCGCTCTATCTCTAAAGGAGTGGGTGCGGACCCCTGTGAAAGTCAAAAAGGCACAAGTTTATTCTTAAAAACTCACTTTTGGTTAATTTTGGATGATTCTAGAAGGAATCTTGACGTGGATGGTTGGCTCCTAGGTGGTTCATGCATCCCAAAACTAAAGGAGCTAATCCCTTGATGAGAGGAGCTTATCCCTTTGAAGGAGGGCTTTATCCCTTTGAAGGTGGACCTAGTAACTTCCCTCCATTGCACTATAAATTAAGGCATTGGGCTGGTTGCTAGGGAGGTTAGAAGCTGAACATTTTTTAGGGTAAATATTGTTGGAATTGAGACTTCCTAGTTAAGCTTGAGAGGATAGATCACATACCTTTTGGCTTCATTGGGAAGAGAGTGAAACTTGTCAAATTAGAGGAGATTCTTGCTGGACCCTAGGAGGAGCTTTTACAACATCAAGGCACCAAGGTCGTAAAGTTCTTCTTTGATTAAAGTTAATACAATCAGATTCATTTTTCTCAATATATTGTCTTATATGGTTTGTTTCATTGATTCCTTGATCATCATGATAAATACGCTCTATTATATTGGTTTTTCAGGTGCTATTTAATGTGTGTGCTTGTTTTTGTTTGTATATTCTTTACAAGGGAGCTCATTTGGATCAACGAAGCGTGGCTTCCACAAACTTGCCTTGGACCCGAGGTAGGCCTAAAAACACATGTTTGCCTTTATTTATAAATTGCATATTTAGAGAAAGATAGAATTTGTTTGGTTTGCCTGTCGCTAGATATAATTAGATACTAGAGAGGTCGGTCTTGTCCACAAGAACGATTTATCAGACCGACAATATGGCATATCGAACTGGTTTTGTTGTGGATCCTTCCATGCCCTGATATGGACACGGTGGAAGTCTACCTTGAACTCTATGTACTCGAATAAGAACTCATACATAGTTGGGGACAACCGTGGCCGCTGGTTGATTTCCATGTGAATGCTCACCTCCATCAATACCCAGAAGAGTTTTGTTTTTGTGACTCACGCGGGGTCCTTTGTGGCCCAAAGGGAGGAACACTGTGCATCCGGCAAACCTACCTACAATGGGGGGGACTAACTCTCCTTCAGCAGATCCCAAGAAACCAACACAATAGAGAGTAGAAACCATGCTTAGTGGAAGGTCTTGCTCTTATCTTCAGCCTCATGACAATTCGCAAGGGACTTGCTAGATAAATAGCGCAAACAGTTAAACTACATGCCCTCCGTGCATTGTGCAGCTAACAAGATTTCGGGTGCTTGAACCTCATCTGCGTGGCACTTCCTCATGACCTGACTAGCAAGTATCGACGTGGAAATTTTCATGATGGGTTGATGATGGATGTTATGGAGTACCCGCACTGCTTCTTGATAAGCTCAAATTTCTTCTTCAACTTTTCTGCCAAGTCATGCTTGCTTCTCTTTCAACCAAACTCCTTGGTCAGATTCAAGCCTTCATGCAGTAGGAGCGTGATTCTATGGATGAGCATGTCTATGATGGGGATAGGTGCATCAACCCAGAAACACCCATCATGCACCAGCATCAGTAGTTTCCTTATACAAGTGGTATTGATATTGGAGCGGGGGTAGTGGGGCACCCATAATAGGTTCAAAAACCTTGATTTATTTACTCCGTGGATCCATTCAATTGGCTCTAATGTAGTGACACTAGAGTCCTTTTAATACACTCGTTTCATGTAATTCTCCATCGCGAGGTGGGGGAACCTCTCATGGTCAGCCAAATCCTAATCCTCCATCTTTAAAAGGGGAACCCACTCCAGGCACAAACCTTCAAAGTGATTTTTTCCAGCAACATGAGCATATGAATTACGAATTTCTCCACATCCAGGTCCTTGGTGACCTTCACCTCTCCTTTATGTGGAGAGATATACTCTGGTAACTTGGAAATGGGCTCTGTGCCCTCAGGATCTACATCTTCAATGCCCTATTTGGCCTCCAAATCTATAACCTTCTTAGGTTGCTTGTCCTTCTTCTGTGCTTGGGTAGCAGAGTTCTTTTGAGGCAACTCATGCACTGGCATTGGCCTCTTATTCTTCTACTTCTTTGGCTTGCTGGTCTTGTGTACTGGTGTTGGCTTCAGCCTAGGTGACCTTGGTGCCCTAGGCACATGAGCCAGAGCCTCCATGCTCACCACTTCTAGTCCCGCTCCTTTGGAGGCCACAATTCCTCTGGTGCTTGTAGTCTCACCTGGTCTTGACATAGTTTTGCAAATGAACTATAAAGTTTTCTTGGGTAGATTATCAAACATAAAGCATGTGAACAAATCCTCGAAAAGCTTTTGATTCATAAGTGACCAACAACACAACTCAAAAAATATAAGGGTGAAAATTGTTCTCTATTGGACTAGCATGCATAATTTATAGGAGAGTTTGAATTGAAATCTGACTGTTCCCCCAAAATCCATCCATTAATGCTGAATTAGCGCAGATATCCAAATATTTCAACCTTAAATGCCACCCCCCACTCCTCTTAACCGTCTCCAGGTTGTCAAATAGTGAACAATGACCCTAACAGTCATTTTCTAGCTATGTCGCGTGGTATCACCCTCCATAGCGCAACTCCCTTCACACCACTTCTCCTACTGTGACATCAACCTTTTTTGCGTAGCCCCTCTTTCACGTTTTTCTAGAAACTAGGCAGTGTAGTTTATAGTCCCCCGCTCCCTTGTAGCTACCTGGAGCACTAATACTATCCTGTCACCATGCCATCATTGAGCTGGATCTGATGGATATGGCTTCAACTGACTTCCATTCACCCTTCCCAGAAAAGGTTCTCCATTAATTTTTGCGAGCTAAATTGCACCTCCATCTGTGATTTCTTTGATGACATATGGCCCCAACCAGTGCATCTGAAAATTTCCTAGAAACTTATCGAACTTACTATCATATAATAATACCAAATCATTTACCTTGAATGTGTGCAACTTGATGTGTCGATCGTTCCATGATTTTTCATGTTCGTTTTATACTTGCTGATGAAATCCGGCCATGAATTTATCCTCTTCAAGCTCCATCAACTACGCGATCCATTCTTCCAAGGCTCCGCAGTCATCCATCCCTGTGAAATATGTTATGCGTAGACTAGGCATGATATAGTCCATATCTATCATTGCTTCTATGCCATATACCAACCAGAAAGGTGTCTAACCTGTTAGTTTTTTTTACAGGTAGTCATGTATGCCCACAATACTGCTAGTATGCACACGTCCCAATCATTCCGTTGCGCATTGCAAATATTTGTCAGTGCATTCTCCAAGATCTTTTTCAAGGCCTCAACTATTCCATTACCTTGAGGATGATATGGTGTACTTTTCTGATGATACACCTGGAACTCTTCTGTCAGCACACTGATTGTTTCATTGAGGAAGTGCATACCATGATCACTCATCAATACCTTTGGCAACCAAACTTGGCTAACACATATTCAAACAAGTAGTTGTTGTGGCCCCTATACAATCCTTCACATGTTGTGCCTCCACCGATCTCGTCAAATACTTAGTCGCGGTGATGATTAAGCACACACCTGTTTTCTTTCCTAGGGGTTGAATTGGTCCAAAAAATTCAATTATCCATTTCTCAAATGGCTACAATGACACCTGAGGTTTTAGAGGTAGCACATCCCTTCACGATGTCCAACCCATTCTTTGACATGCATCACACACCCTACAATATGCTTTGGTATCCTTATGTAATGTAGGCCAGCACAAAGCCACATGCAAAATATTCTTCATTGTTTCCTTTCCTACATAATTCCCTCCTGTAGCCCCTCCATGAGCTTCGGCAAGGATGATATTTCATTCAAAATTGGGCACATATCATCAGAGTTTCTTGTACAATCCCATCTTATACAAATGTCAATCAATTACTGATAAATTTATCGTGCATGCTACCAACTCTTTCTTTTGTTGACTGGTGTATCCTTATGGAGCCATCCCTGTAGTCAAGAAGTGGATAATATCCACAAAGTGGTTATCCTCTAAGTGCACCACAAAGATATGTGTGACGGGTAGCCATCCCTACAAATTATAGGCTCCCCCTCTGTCTCAATGCGTAAAAAATGGTTAGGTTCTGCATTCAACCTTTAACAATTACCTCAAAATCATATTCTTGAAATAACAACAACCATCTCCATATTCCCCCCCCCCCCCCCCCAACATAGGCTTATTGACTAGATACATCAATGAAGAAGGGTCTACGTACATCTTGAAATGTCTGCCCAATAGATAGTGTCTGAATTTTTGGAGCACATATACCATAGCCAATCACTCGTGCTCTGTCATTGAGTAGTCCTTATAAGCCTTTGAAAATTTCCTTCTCACAAAGGCTATAGGGTGATCCATCTCTCCTTCACCAGCTTGTGCCAAAACTTCTCCCAACGCAATACACGAGGCATGAATGTGCACATGGAATTCCTTCTTCCAATACGGGAAGACCAAGATTGGCACGGTGACCATCTATTCTTTCAATACATCCTGACTGCACTGATATTCTTCATCCAAACATAATGTAGCGTTCCTTTTCAGTAGCTTCTCCATAGGCGTGGTAATATGGGCATAAACCTTAATGAACTTTTGATAATACCCAGTATGGCCCAGCATTGCACGTAGTTTTTTGACACTCCATGGGGCCTCCAAATTGACTATTACCACGTTCTTGGAAGGATCCACCATTAATCCTTGCTTGCACACCACATGACCCAAAAAAATTACAAAGGGGACATCGAATAAGCATTTATTCAGGTTCAGTGGATCTGATATATTTGGAACATATCCAAAATTAAGCGTAGACTGGATAAATGTCACTTTACTAACCCAGACAATGTACAACCATCAAAATATACCTCCAATAATTTTTGAATGAACTCCTTGAATTCCGCAATGACTACGTGAGAGAATATCGTCATCACATTCTTGAGTCTGAATGGCATCACCATGTACTGAAAACACCCCCATTATGTCACAAAGGTTGTTTTTCTCCTATATTGTGGTGCGATCATCATCTGATGGTATCCAAAGAACCCATCAATGAATGAATATGCCTCCTACCCTCTAACATTGTCCAGTACCTCATCAGCAAATGTTGCCGGCAAAGGATCATGGATGCATGCATCATTAAGATTTCTTAGATCTACGCAAATCCTTGTCTCTCCCTTCTGCTTATTTTCCTGCACTACCATTGGCCTCGCCCAATCAGATTCCTCCACTGGTTCGATAATGCCCGTTTTAAGGATCTTGTCCAATTCCAAGTAGACCTTTTCCTTATATTTTGGATTAAGCTTATATGGCCTCTACTTAATGGGCTTCGCATATGGTTCCAAATTTATTTTCATCACACCCAAATCACCTATGATTCCTTTCAAGTTTGAAAATTTTGTAGGAAAAATATCCTAGTACTCGCGGAGTAACACAACAACTTTATACACCATGGCATCATCATTGTAATCCCCAATCTTCACAAATTTTGGCTCCCATTCAGTACCAATGTTTACTTGCATAGTCTTCAACGGCGCGGTGATATTCGGATTTTCTATCTGCAGACCTTCGACCTCATGGTGGCCTTCTATTTCTGGGATATTGATATTCCTTGGATCCTCATCTTCCCCTTTAGTAGTCACATTATAGCATTCCATTGCATGGTGCAGCTGGGTGCTCCAATCCGATTGAAAGAATTCCAAAAGATCCTGCAGTATTCTGAAGATCACTGCCTTAACCACCTATAGCGCCTCATCAATGCTTTTGAATCCATTTTCAAAACTAAAGGTTATCAAAAATCCTTCCCTTAATATATCACACTCCACAGTGCCATGGTGGAGCTCTATTTCTAGGTACCAATTCATAGGGATTATATCCAGACTGTGATAGAATAAGTGCACCCACTCTGGCTGCGGCTCTGTTCCATAGACTTTAGTCCACTTTGCTAAACGATTGCATGGATCATTCCTTCCATCATATTTCTTAGTTCACCACACTTTAGGATGACCAAATCACATCCTCATCATCCTCCTGTAATTCTACCATTCATGAAAGTTTTCCTTGTGCTTATCCCACCATCGAGCGGGTGTAGCATGCAATGCCAAATCCAGAGTCTGAAAAAGATGTTTCTCTGAGACTTCTCTTTCAAAAGAATCCAAAAGCTTATCTGCAATGGTTAAATTCTTACCTTGGAGGACACATAGTGCAGTGATTTAGTCATTGGTGAGCGTCAGTATTGCAACAAGAATGCTACAACTCCTGTGCTACCAAATTTACTTTTATCAACCCGGTAGTTCGTAACAAACTTGGAAGCGTCGGTGCTATATGCACAAGTAATAGTTATCACTATAGGTTGTCACTTGGCCAGCTGACGCGAGATCACTAGGAGCTCAATCCAACTTCTATATATTTCAAAAGAAGCCCTATGTGTGATGAAATTAAAGAAAGATTACTCTACAGATGCTATTCTAACTGCAGAAAGGAGAAAGACAGGAGTGTAAAGCAAAACCTAGTAAACCCTAATTAACAAGCTATTTCTACCTTTTCCAAAAACACTATGAAAAGCATGAAAGAAATTCCATTACCTACTAAAGGAAGTAAACAACATCTAACCATGCTATTTCTGGAAGTAAATAAGCAAAAACCATATTTTTGGTTTTTTATGTGAATTTAACATGCATCTAATTTATTATGTGTCAGTGTGGCAGCGAACAAGTGGAATTAGAGGGTGGTTTTAGAGCTTGGAAAGATGTAGGATGGTGTGGATGGGTCCTAGGAGGTCTTAGGTGGACTTCTAGAGGCTTTTCCCACACTCGGCCTTCAAAAGAAAGCCTACAGGAAAAACTACAGGAGTAAAACAGGGAAACTACAGGAGGCCTATAGGAGGAGGCCGAGAGAAATTTTCACTATTTTGAGGGTGTGAGAGTGGGTGGAAAAGGTGGATGAAGGTTGTAATGAGGATTTAGGGCACCTAAGGTCTACCATGAATCACCAAGAGAGAGAAAGATGATTGGGTTTCCTCAAGGAGAGAGGAAGAAGTTCTATGAAAAAAGAAGGAAACTAGGGTAGAATTGAAGTGAGGTTTGGGAGACCTATAGGGCATGGATCAGATGGAGGTTGTGGTTGCTGGTAAGCTAGCCTACTGCTGGAAGAGATCTACTACATAGAAACTGATATTCAACCAAGAAAATCAAGAAACCAATGAAATGAGTGCATCCTAGGAAAAACAGAGTTTTGCATTAAAATGGCCTAAACTATGATGTATAGAAGGAAATGTTGGGAAATGCTGTAAGAAAGGAAAGCATGGAAAAGGACTATTACATATCAGGAAGTGAACATGATAAAGAAGATCTAAAGCAAAGAAAAACTAAACTATCAACCCACTGGAGAGCTGCAAACACAAGAAGTCCTAGGAATGAGGAAACTCTATGTTTTTGGGGCAGAAAGAAAGTCTTTTCCTCAAATCATGGTCCCAGAGGGAGGAAGAGAGGCCAAGGAAATATTTCTAGCCTTTTGAATCTTCTCTTATCACTGCTTAACCTACTACAGAAAGCACAAATGGAAGCAAGCTACTAAATAATCAAAAGAAAAATATTCTTAACCATAAGAGAAATACATCTAATAGCAAACTAATCTACAAACTAAAGTAAAGCATACAAATACAAGTAAAGAGAAGCATGGCTACTTGGATTGGTCCCTAACCCAAGAGCTTCAATCCTCTGAGGTAACTTAGTGCTAGCTCAAAAATGATCCCATCTTCATTATCAAAAAATAGCAAGATTACATAAAACTGTCATAAAATAGTAAGATCGAAATTTGAGCAGAGTTTAAACAAGCAAAAAAAAGTTGACTCTAGTGAAGCCCTAGGTCTCTTTACTTATATATCTAAAGCTACCAACGGCTTCCTTAAAATCAAGGAGGCTTGGCTCCCAAAAATCGAGATAACTATCAATCATCTTCCACTTGCTCGGCTGCCTTCTAGTGCATGATTCAGTTGCTTGTACTCCGAGCTGAATGAAGGGGAATTCGAAGTGAGGAGAAATAAATGAGGGAGATTCCCTCCAATAAGTCCTCTCCTCTATCTACTTCGAGTTATTGCTACAGTCTGACCACTAGATCCTTGACTTTAACCTTGAAATTCGTCAATAATCTGCATTAAAAACATGTTAGACCACA
The DNA here is from genome assembly GCA_031772625.1 of Pinus tabuliformis. Classification (NCBI taxonomy): domain Eukaryota; kingdom Viridiplantae; phylum Streptophyta; class Pinopsida; order Pinales; family Pinaceae; genus Pinus; species Pinus tabuliformis. The sequence goes on from CM062808.1 coordinate 502,571,511, forward strand.
TGGCATAATAACTAACTCATTTCACATGATAAGCATAAATATAATCATAAAATCATACAATAAGCTAAGAGAATGGTTGATTTTACTGGGTTAGGAAGTAAAATGAGCCCATATAATTATCCATTTATGAGGCTCATCATCACCCCCTACTGAAGGTGTTGCTCATCCTCTGAGTAACGTAGTCAATCTCTTAGTCTTTCATGGCTGTGGTGGCCTCCCTAGCATTCTAGGCTTCTGATGTGGTCTGCTCAAGTTCTCCATAAAATCCTACCTTTCTGTCTATGTCCTTCCACTACTCCTTCTCTTCTTCTTCTCTTTTGCCTTCTAGCATGCCTAATATGAGAGGAAGACTCAGTTTGAGGCTAATCCAGTTGACCTTTAGCCTTTGCATGGAGCGCTTGTACATTGGCACTCTTTTCAATGCCTCCTTCAGCCTCATGGGGGAATGGTATTCTCTAATCTGAAAGTTGTGGGTACGGTGTTCCATCTTCTCATGCATGCATGCACTCAATCATCCACAAGTAGCCTACGCATATCTTCAAAGTGTGCAATGGCTTGTTCCTGATTAGCTAGATATTTAGGGGCAATCTGAGGGTCATTGGCAAGCAGGTTGGGTGTGCTGATGAGTTCCATAGGATCTGATGGCTCAACTCTTATCATCAATGGTTCATTTAGCTCTTGTATTAACAATCTTTTCGTTTATGTTGCACTCAATTCTTCATGGTTCATCCATGACGCCATGGCCATTAATTGCAGATCCCCTAGCTTGGCATTGGGGTCCCACACATTCAGGTCTGTGAGGGCCATGTTGTGTAGATAGAACTCTGTCATCTTTTTTTTGTCCTCGAAGGAGATTTGGTCACATAAATCCATGAATTTCCTATAGTGTTAGAAAGGAATTATGCCTCTTTGTGCCAAAGTTTTTATTTGGAATTGAAGCCATTTATCCTTTAGATAGAGGCCATAAGATTTGGCTGGGGTTCTTCATTGTAATGCTTCTATGAATAAGTTGGCCATGTATGCCAAATGAGTCTCTTTCTCCTGCAATTGTCTCCTTAGTAATTCATTCTCATTTTCAAGGTGGCTTCTTGTAATGGCTTCTCTATCTTTGAGAGCGCTCAATTCCCTGCCCATTTCCCTAAGTTTGTCTTCCATGTGGCCAATATCCTCAACTCCTTTGGACTTGGCTATCTGCATCCACCTATGCATTCTCACTCTCTCTTTTTCCAATTCGAAAAACAATGGAATTCCAAATTTCTATGGGATTATCTTGCCTCCCTCAAGTACTCTGTAATAGGAGTCAATATTAGGCTGGCGGTCAAGTTCTTATAGCTCTCGTGCTTCCTCTTTCACCTGTAGTTGTCCTCCTATCTTTTCCTCAAGTTTCTGTGTCTCCTGTAGTTTGGATAGTGTCTCCTCTAGGACTGTTTTAGCCTCCTGTAGGTCTGGTTTGGGGTCCTGTAGAATTTCCTCTCCCTTCCATGTAGAAGATCTTGTAGTCCTTTCATAATTTTTTTGGTGTCTTGGAAGGAGATTCTTTCACCTTGGCAGATGGTTAATCTTCAATGTTAATGGGAGTCTTTGATGAGGGCTGAGGTTTGCCTATTTCAATTCTGGTACTCTTCCTTGCCCTAAAATACATGGAGGTTTTTCTTTTCCTCTTCTAATTCCGCTTGACTAGTGTACTGAGGACAGTGAGGGAAGCTGTTGCTTCTCTTCCCAAAGTTTCAAGGGACTCTTCTCTTTGCTCTACCCTCTTAGACTACTTTTCTCCCTCTTCTGTCTCTTTTTCCTCCTCCTGCTTTGTCTCTTTTTCTACCTCCTGTTGTCACACGGAATTGGTCAAGGGTGCGGACACAGCTGACCTTCCTAGAAGTCTAAGACATTCTAATGACAAACAAGACAAAATGGAGTGATCTTTCTCTAAATACACCTTTTACAACATGAAAACTACAAGTGTTTAGGCTTACCTTATTCCAAAACGCTGTTGTTGAAGTCCGTTCTTGACGATCCGGATGAGCTCCTCCTTCAAGTCAATTCCTACAACCACAAACAATCAAACAATTACCAAGCACTTGCATTTCATATAATAAAACATATATTCAACATGCAGACCAAGGAACACATGAAATAACTCATTAACACAAGCTATTGAGAAAAATAAACCAGTTTGTATTAATAACGAAACAAAGAAACTCTTACAACCTGGCCTTGGTGTTGTGCAAGTTCCTCCCAGGGTCCATCAAGGGTTTTCCTCTACTTTGACAAAGCTCACCCTCTTCCAAGTAGAATCAAGTAAAGACAATCTCTCCTCACAAAGGCTCTAATGGAAGACCTAAATCCTGCAGCATTTACCCAAAGAAAATGTATAGCTCCAACCTCCTCTCCCTCTGGCTCAATGTCTTTATTTATAGTGCTGTAAAGAGGTTATTCAGGTCCACTATCAATGGGATCATCCCCCTCTTTGGGTGGGATAGCTCCCTTATTGATGGGATAAGTTCCCCCTTAATAGAGATACATGAACCAACTGGAGGCGCATCCATTTCATCAAACTGACCTCTAGAATGTTCTAGAAGTAACCACAAGTAACTTTTTCAAGATAAAACTCGCGCATTTTGCCTTTTACAGAGGGACGCACCTGTCCCTTAACATACAGAGCGTCCATGGACGCAGATTTTGTGAACATGGTCAGCGTCCCCGCAGGTAAGGCTAGAGAGAACCTGCGACCCCAGAGATAAACATAGTTTTTACAAGACTTTCTCTCTTCTTTGAGTTTGAGATGGATAACAGAGGCATGAGACTTGCCTAAGAGGGTAGCATGACTGTTGATTTGAGCCATACTAACTGTAAGTAGTCAAGGTGACATTTTTTAGTGTAACAGATTGCCCCCTAAAGTGCGAAGCCTGGAATAGAGTAGGGTTTTGTAATTCTAGGAAGGGTGAAGCGCTTTATCATTTCAAGGATTGTCTTGTGGATGGCCTGGTTGGAACCTGCAATTTTCAACACAAAATACATGGATAAGATTATATCATCACTGAGGTAGGCATTCCCATACTCAGATTCAAAACTTTAACTAATGGACTAACTATTCTGATACAGGAATGATCTTGCAGTACATCATTTTTATAGACTTTTGTAGACACAGTATGGACGCAGCCATCTGTTTATGATTAGTCTACATAGATAATGAATACAAAACTCCTCGCAGCCTGGATGGTAGAAACTAGATCCAGGGTCTTCACTTCTACTTCTCGAATTGGTACGATTCTAGCCATGTGATTAAATGATTCGATGTCGAACATGTTAGAAACCACTTGATTACCAGTCGATGATGCAAACTGTTAACAAGCGTGAGAGAAACCACCAGTAATGTCAATGGTTCTCAAAGTACCAAGCACAACCCGTGAAATGTGAATAGATGTTTTGATGTCGAACACTTCACGGAATCCTTTGATCGAAAGTCAATGATGTAAACTGACGTCAAAGGCGAGAAACCTGCCATTGATGCATGCAGACTTCAAGGTACTGTCGATTCCTAAGTCATCTTTCTAGATAATGTGTCGATGTCGATAGAAAGCGACCCGTTGCAGGCAAGCCCACAACACGAAATCATTGTTCAAGTTGAAGAAATGTTGCTGTAAGGACTGACTCAGGGATGGTCAAATGGATGACAAGTATTTTGCAGATGAAAGTTTTTCTTGCAGACCTCTTGAACACATAACGACACAACAGATGGCTTGGTGACGAATAACTCAAAGTTAATCCCCGGAACCCGGTTAAAGACTTTCAAAGTGGTTTGGTCAACTGTGAGGTAAAAGATTTCCCAACCCAGGTGAATAAAAAGTGTCGTGTTCAAGAGCGGTAATAAAGTTTCTTCTGAGACAAAAGGTAACAAACAGGTTCATTCTTCTCTCTTTTCCCCCACCATTTCTGGCAAGTACCTCTTTATTTTTAACAAGCTTGAGGAGGATAACATATGCTTGATTATAAGCTCATCCTTCGGACGAGTCCAACCTAGTTTAAATTCGAACCCTAGGAAGGAGTGGTTCGTTCCTGTTTGTAATTGAACAGGTCCTCTACTGTAAAAGTTTAACGAGCCCAGTATAGGAGAAACTCGGCGTTTTTCAATTTTAGAGAGTCTGAAAAAACTAAAGGAGACTCCACGTTGAACTTTTTCGTATATTTGTGTCCCTCAAGCCCGAAAAAGTATAAAATAATACCTGGGGGAACCGCTTGATCTTGCGACCAAGGAGTACTTTCATGATAGTGTCGTCGACCTGAAAAGTAAAAAGCGATCAAGGACACGTCGTTTTATTTCCTTATCGAGTTTGAAACGACAAAAACCCGGCAATCTTTTCTTGATTTTACGGCCAGAAAAGAGCTAAAAGGGGACCGTCTTTTAATTCCGTTTTAACGAGTGAAAAAGAAACACTCGGCGATCTTTTCATGTTTTAGGAGTCAGAAAAGGGCTTAAAAGATGACTCTGATATTTTTGTTTGTGAAAAAATTACAATTTCCCTCGAAATCCCTTTGTCCTGCACAAAAGCGACACATTACTCATACCTGTTTAAAATAGGCAAAAATACATCGAAAACATCTTTTCATGGTAAAAAATGAACTAATTCATCCAAAAAACCTATAAAAAGACCTTTTACCATGTCATTTTTACCGTTTCACTGTTGAGGTTGAAAAAGGAGCTTTTGACAAGAAACTTCCCGTGGTTGCTGCGGAAAATCTGACCGTCGGAATCGAACGCCGTCTCATCCAGGTATTTTACACATCCTACTCTGCATTTCTATCCGTTTAGAATCAATTTTTAGGTCTTAGTTTCATTTTTTGGGGGGGTTTTGGTTTTGGAATGCGCCTCTCGGCGGACGCAGGTGCCCTTCGGGTGACCTGCGTCCCCCGACTTTTTCTCATACGGGAAAACGGTCGGAAGACGCAGCCCGCCTTCAGGCCAGCTGCGTCCGGGCGCCCTGTGCTACAAAGCCGGGGTGCGTCTTCCGAGAAACGCGCATTTCAAAACCCCAACTCTCTCAAAAAACTACCAAAAATCCTCAAATCAATTTCTAATTGCCTTTTTTGATATGCAGGGCATTAATCATGTTAGACTGGAGAGAGAGAGAGCATGTAGAGGAAGATGAAGCTGCAATAAATCATCAACCTTCCCTGGATGCCCTAAGAGCATGCGGATTATACAAATATTGGACCATACCGGGCATGAGGGGCCAGGTAAGATTCTTGGAATGGCTGGTTGAGCGATGGAACGTTCAAGAACAATGCTTTTACATAGGAGGGCACCAGCTCGAGATAGAGCCCTCGGATGTATACTTTCTCACTGGCTTGCCAAACAGAGGTGAGCAACTCAGTCTTGCGGGGACTAGGCCGGGTGGCCAATCCCTTGATAGTCTCCGCGAGGATTGGTGCACACGTGGGGCTCACCATTCAAAAGGCATAGAGATAAAACACATCACTCTACCGGAACTCAAAGTCATAGCGTTCACGGTTACCAGAATTTGCGGCGCGGCCGCTTTACACATTGCTTCCGGATCCCAAATGCGGATGGCAATTGACTGTTACCAAGGCACCATTTTCAACTGGTGTGAAGCTGTGTCGGCTCATATGAAGAGCCAACTGACCAAGGCAAAGAACGGACGACTAAAGACTTTTGGATATGGGCCTATAGTCGTGAGCTTTGCCTTGGAGAGAGTTCCAATGTTGATCCCTCAGCAACTCACTGTTGATATCTTGGGTCCTCGGGAGCCAAAGCTGATACGATGGGTTGCGGTGATGGCCCGGCATCCTGACGAGGGCGCGGCAGTGGTTCGATTCTCAGATAGTTATTTTGACTGGTTAGAGGGCCAGCTTTTTGTGATACAGGACTTTCCGTATGCCGGAATGGATTTCAGAGGTGATCCGGACATGGTTCTTCCACAGGGAGAACAATGGGACGACAGAGGTACTTTTATTTTCACAAGTTTCCTAATTATGTATTTTTTGTATTTTTTATATATATCGTCTCAAAACTAATAGTAAAACTTTTTCAAAATGCAGATGTTGGTCCACAGCGTCCAGCCAACCTCCGGCCTTATGATAGACTACATCCAGCTGCACCGGTACCGGCCCCACAGGATGCGACAGCAGAAGTACTAGCTGAGTTGGAGCATGATCTAGAGCGTCTCACGGCAGATATACCTGAGACTACTATGGACGATATTCCTATCAGGCTTCAGCGCTTCGTAGTCGCGGTCCCTGGACCGTTTAGGAGATTTTTGCGTAAGGTAGCCCGCGCAGTGGTGTCGTACAGAGAGCACCACCAGTGATTGACTAGTCACTTTTGTAGTCACATGTGACATTTTGACTTTTTGTACTATCATTTTGCCGATCATAAGGTGTTTTAAACCTATGATCGAAGACGATGTATATATTTTTTGACACACTTCTATCTATATATATCACTATTACCGACTTATCTTGTTTAACATGTATGATGAAATGTTTTTAAATTTACTTGCATGATTATTATAAATGTCTGTCCAACACTCGAGAAGCAATTGCATCTGCTAATGTATTCAGGGACCTTGGAATATGTTGATATTCAATGTAATCAAATTCACGTTCCAAGAGACGCACTCTCAAAAACAACCTTAATAACACAGGATTTCTAATGGCATAAACTCTATTAAGCTGTAATACAACAAGTTCAGAATCTAACCTCACTATCAAACGTCGAATTCCAAATGAAATAGATTCGGATAATAATTCAACCACTGCACTGTATTCTGCAATGTTATTCGTTGTTTGACCGAGGCTTACCCCATGCATAGAAACTAACTCGTCAGAGGGCGAATAGATAACCCAAGCTGCGGAAGAGATATTCCGTGTATTACGACAAGCACCATCAGCAAATCCAATGTATGTTTGGAGAGGCGTCGACATCTACAATATCAAGAGTAAAACCAAGATAAGCCAGAATAATGACGAAAAACCACACTCGCTAAGCTAAGCACACTGACTAAACTAACACACTTGCTAGCTAGAAAGGAAATCTAACCTATCTAAAAATTTCTCCATACCCATCATTTTAAGCATAATACCTCTTTAGGTAAAGTCCATTTCTGGGTTTACCCAAAGAGTCCCCATCAAAATCAACTAACTCATAAGCCCCTTTTGCTAGCTTTCGCTTTACAATGTAGGGCCCATGCCACATGGGAACGAATTTTCCGGCACCTAGCTTATCGTTAGCTTGATCATATAATAGTACTAGGTCTCCTTCCGAAAAACTTCGAGGGGTTACATTTTTATCGTACTGAGCTTTCATTCGTTTCGCGTGAGTCTCGATAGCTAAAGTAGCGTCACGTCGAGTCTCATCTAATTTAGCCAAGTATAATAACCGTTTCTCCTCTTCGGAAGTAGCTGGAAGTAATTCGACAGCCATTTGAAGTGATGGGATTTCGCATTCAATAGGTAACACAGCTTCTAAGCCATAAACTAGCTGGAAAGGGGTGAAACCTGTTGAATTTTTCACTGAAGTTCGATATGCCCATAGCGCCGAAAATAACATGTTATGCCAATTCGTTCGATGGATACCAATGATCCGTCGAATCATGATGACTAGAACTTTGTTGATTGACTCAACCAAACCGTTGGCTTGCGGATAATAAGGAGTAGAGCTATCGTGGCGCAAACCAAGCTGGCTTGTAAGCTCAGTCATCATGACGTTTCGAAAATGGCTCCCATGGTCAGTAATGATTGCTTGTGGGACACCAAACCTAGTTATGATATGATTGAATACGAAAACTGCAGCTGTCTTGCCGCTTGCGTCGAATGTAGGCATCGCCTCGGCCCATTTAGTAAAATAATCAACCGCGAGGATGATATACGCATGCCCCCCGGCCGAGTGAGGGTTACAAGTAATAAAGTCAATACCCCATTTGGCGAATGGACCAGCGGCAATTATAGGGTGGAGAGGAGCAGGTGGAGCGCGCATCTTTCGATCAAACACTTGACAGTTGTGGCATTTTCTGACGGCAAGGATACAATCTTTAAACATAGACGGCCAGAAATAGCCAGCGCGCAACACCTTCTGAGCTGTGGCATACCCAGACATATGACCGCCACATGCTCCAGAGTGACAATCATTCAAAACTCTCTCAGCCTCTTCGTGAGTTAAACAACGTCGAAAAACTAAGTCTGCCCCCCGGCGATAAAGTGTATCTCCAATAATTCTGTATTGCTGGGATCGAAACCGAATTTTTCGACGGTCTTCCTTGGAAGCTTCAGGCCGAAAGGTTTGGGTTTGGAGATAGATGATTATATCCCCATACCACGGATCTAAAGTGCTAATAAGAAACAAAGATTCGTCCGCAATGGACTCCTCTGCCACAGTCTCTGTGTCAGCACTCGGGAAATCACACATCAATTCCGCAAAAACTAAGGATTTCTTAGACTTGGACTTCTCGAACTCCAAGTCGAACTCTTGCAGGATAACAATCCATTTAGAGTACTTGCCCCCTAGCAGTTGTTTTGTCAAAATATAAATCATAGGGTTGCAATCCGAAATAACTGTAGTTTTGCGGAGAAGAATGTAGTGACGAAACGCTGGACAGCTTGAACGGCTGCCAGGGCCAATTTCTCCACATGCGAATATTTTAACTCAGTGGGATTTAAGGTCTACTAAGATAATATATCACATGCTCCGCTCCGAATTCATCTTCTTGAACTAACACCATTCCAATGGTGGAATGCGAAGCTGCGAGGTATAAGAAGTAGTCCTGGTTGTAGTTGGGAGGATGCAATAACGGTGCATGGGTCAACGCGTGTTTTAATGCATCAAAAGATTGTTGGGCAATCTCGTCCCAAAAGAATTGTGCGTTCTGTTTCAACAACCGTGTAAAACCTTTAGTGACCTCGGCGTAGTTTGGGATGAATCGGCGTAAAAAGTTCGCTTTCCCTTGCAAACTTTGGAGTTGGCGCAAACTCGAAGGAGGAGGCAATTTGATGATAGCCTCGACTTTCGAGGGATCGACGCGAATGCCGGCTTTTGAAACAACAAATCCCAGCAATCGACCTGTTTCTATACAGAAAACACACTTGTGGGGATTCAACCGAATTCGATAATGCCTACACCTCATAAAGATTGCTCGTAGGTGGACAAGGTGATCAGCTCGATGTAAAGAATGAGCAGGCAAATCATCGAGATAGGGTTGCACAATGTGCTTGATGTCATGAAATGCATAAGACATCGCCCGTTGAAAAGTGGCCCCGGCATTCTTAAGCCCAAAAGGTAATTTGCAATAAGCAAATGTCCCCCATGGACAAATGAATGCCGTTTTTGGTTGGTCGGCAGGTAGAATATTGATTTGATTATAGCCTGAGAAACCATCCATGAAGGAAAACATCTCACTTCCGGCACAATCATCAATAATTTGATCGATATAAGGCGTAGGATAGTTGTCTTTTGGACAAGCTCGATTGATATCCCTATAATCGATACAGATTCTTATTGTTCCTTGTTTTTTATTGACGGGAACAATATTCGATACCCAATCCGTTAACGGGATCGGATAAATGAAACCTGCTTTCAACAGCTTTTCGACTTCTGCTTTAATCGCAGCCGCTTTTCGAGGGTGAATCTGACGCAACCGTTGCCGAATGGGTTTAGCATCCGGGTAGGTTTTGATTTCATGAACAACAATGGCAGGATCGATTCCTGGCATTTCCTCGTAAGACCAGGCAAACACGTCGCGGAATTCTTGGAATAGGGCCTTGTAAGTTTGGATTTCTTCTTCAGTACATGCGGCACCTATATGAATGTTCTCCTCGATTCCGGGCTTCACTGAAATATCAATGGGAATAGTACGAGAAATATTCCCTAAATTCAGCTCTGAATCAGAATGTTTCGTTGGATCCTGAGCGTCTTTGACATATTCAGCGGTAAAGATAGATGAAAAATCATTTTCAAATGCATCATCCTTAGGTAAAAACGAAGATCTGTGATGGAGATCTTCCCATGGTAGATCATCTACACTTAGGATTTCGCGAAGTTGTTCGTCAGATGACACTTCTTCGGGAAACGTTATCCGTTCTAAGGGTGAGGTGAAAAGTGACTCTTCACTGACCACATTCATTTGGTCGGTTTCGGTTGAATGAAAATCGGTAAAAGACATAAGAGCTTCATAGGCAATTTCATACGGACTCAACGGCATAACATCACCGAATGAATCTAGCTCAGAGTCAGATGGAACATACCAAGGATCATCATAAATAATGTTTTCTGACGTGATCATATGAATCGTTGCAAACGAAGGGTCTACATTGAGTGGAGGGAGAGGAAAAGTTCCCAGTAAACCGGAATCCTTAACTAAACCTACACCAATGTCCCTATAAGGGATTGTCGTTTTACCAACATGTTGAATACTCTCTGAAGAGGCTGGGTCGGATGAAAAGTATGTCAGCTGATCAATAGTCACGATCTTACCGTTATGTGGAAACTTAATGACTCTGAAGACCGATGAAACGACCGCTGTCATAGCATATGACCAACTTCGACCCAAAAGAAGGTTGTAGTCTAGAGGGGCATCAACCACTTCCACATCCAGACTAACGGTTTTACCTTCGACCCCTATAGGCAATTCTTGTAGAATACCAAACGGACGGAACCCACGGCCATCAAAGGCCTTAAGGATGGTGGGGGATTGGTTCAACGAAGGAGAACCAAGCGATCTCCAACATTGAATCGACATAATACACGTAGAAGCTCCCTCATCAATCACAGTCCGATGAATAGGCCTGTTTTTGACTATCACTGGGATTTGGAAAGCCATTTGATGGGGGAGACGCGGTGTACTATTTTCTAGATCAAAGATCATTAGGTTCGGGTCCTGAACATCGACAGCTCCGATAGCCGACAAAAGCAATTTTCGTTGCGCTGGACATGATTGCAGCACTTCGAGTGCCGACATTGCTGAAGGTGAAACAGCTAAGTCCTCAACAATGTTGTAATTCTGGGCTGCTCTCGCATGTGGATTGAAAGCAGACCTTCGAAGTACACCCTTGGCGGGCGGCTTAATCACTAAGTCTGGGTTAGGTTTTTCGATCTGTAGTGGATCGGAACCAGGAGCTGAGGTTGATGGGTTAGAGTGAGAAGATTCTGCTTCCTTACCATCAACAGGAGCCTTACTACCATAATCTTGCGATCGAGTCGCAATCCTGACATGAGACATCATCAAAATGGGTTCTTCACTGGCATTCGAAGAAGAACCTATCATCTTATTCTCCTGCTCTGGAAATGGATTTTTTAACACAGCAGGAGTGGGAGAACCTTTGACTATTTTCACTACCTCGGCCCGATGAGGGCAATCTCTCGTAAAATGATCTTCTTCACAAATGAGACAAGGATATCGAGGTTTGCGCTTTTCGTCATTGGTTTCCGACTTTTCCGTTTTCTCCTTTGGAGCCTTGTCTGCTTTAGCCTTCTTCTTTCCTTTCTTCTTTCCACCGTTTTTTGGTTTGGCCGTAGATGACTCTACAGCGTGAATGTCGGCGGTAAGTTCAGGAGAAGACTCTCCTGTCGGAGAATCAGGCAAAGTGATAATTGGAGTAGTTGAAGCCTTGGAAGACTTCTTCTTGCTCTTCGTAGTCACGATACCAATCATACCATCAGCGGCATGAGATCCCGAAGGAGCAGCAGCGATTTGGTTTGACTTTGGAAGATCCGGAATTTTCTCGTGTAACGTACCCGACTGAGTGTAAACTAAGTCAAGGTATTGTGCCTGAGCAATGACTTGCTCCTCAGTAACTACTCCGGCCTTAGCTACATCTTCAGTAATTCTTGGTAATAATGATTTGACAAACCATTCAGCTAAGATTTGGTCCGGGATAAAAACTTTCACTAATCTCCTTCGACGTCTCCACTCATGAATGTGATCAGAAATGTACGTGGATGTCGATTGTTTTAGCGAAGTTAATAATTCTGTACCATTATCATATCTGACTGGTAACTGAAAATGAGTTAAGAACGAGGTAGCTAACTGGCTAAAGTTGTAAAAAGAGGCCCGTGGTAACTCAATGTACCACTTGGCTGCGAGACCAATGAGTGTACGCTGGAAAAGACGTAAGCGGATGGAATCATCTGAGATGGAATTTGAGGCACACCAGAGGTGGTAAGTCATCACGTGATTAGACGGATCCTCTCCAGACTTACCTTCGAACTTGGGTATATCGCTGGGCAACTTATTTGGCATTGGCGGCCAGAACTGAAGATATTGAATTGGATCGTTCGTTAGGCGCGTCAAGTCGGGTAAATCTAAAGTCGCAATAAACGGTAACTGCCGGTTAGGATCTCTAAAACTCTGAGTCACAATACCAGCCCCAGGAGGAGGATATCCAGGATAACTAGGAACAGGAGTCGCATTTGGGATATTATATCCTCCTGGAAAACCAGGATTAACCGGACCGTACTGGGGTTGCTGAGGTTGTTGATAAGTGTACCCAGGATACGGTTGATACTGGTAAACCGGTTGTTGGGCAGCTTGCCCAGGTTGATACTGTCCCTGGTACGGAGGTTGAACAAATTGAGGTTGAGTAGTAACAACCGTACTTGTACCAGGTTGGCCTGCAGGCATCTGGACTGTGGTTTGAACCGTAGGTCCAGACAACGGTACAGATGTCTGAGGAGTGGTTACAGGGACAGTAGAAACCGGAGCTGCCGATACTCCAGAAGTAAGCATGGTAGATGAAGCGGTAGTTGCTGCAGCCGTGTGAGGTGGAGTACCAGGTGCAATTGGCGGCTGAGTAACTACGGAAGTTACAGGGGTCTGAACACTTGACTGGACAGGTTGCGGTTGCTGGGGTGGACCAGGAACTGCAGGTTGTCCTGCTTGAGGTACCGACTGTATACTTGGTTGCGACATCTGTTGACCCTGTGACGGATCCCATGTTAACATTCCAGGGTATTGACTCGTAACAGGTTGAGGATACTGAGATCCATAGCCGTATTGAGGATAGGGTTGATAATTGTAAGGTGCAGTCCCATATGATTGCCCTTGAGGTGGTTGATAACCTTGACCAGGGTATTGACCCGTAGGTTGATAACCTTGAGGTAAATACGAGTACTGGGGTTGACCTTGACCTTGAGGTTGGTATCCTTGAGGTTGATACCCTTGGGGTTGATACCCTTGGGGTTGCCATCCTTGAGGTTGCCATCCTTGAGGTTGATATTGATACTGAGGTTGACTTTGGGGTACATATTGAGGCTGGGGTTGACCTTGAGGTATGTATTGCCCCATAGGAGTGTACTGACCTTGAGGTTGCCCCCCAGACACGAATGAAGTACCTTGAGGTTGCCCCCCAGGCATTAACGAAGGTTGCCCCCCAGGCGGTAATTGGCCACCTTGAGGTTGGTTAATGGGAGTTGAACCTGACATCATATAAATGTCACCTATACTCAATGGTACATTACCACTGTTTCCAACTAATAACCCATGATCAATGGGTTGAGGAGATGCTCCCGCAAAGGTACCAGAAAGTGATTGATACCCAGTAGGAACAGAAGGACCGCCATGTAAAAATGATTCAGGACTTTGCGTAAACACAGATGACTGACCAGACATATTTACAGGAGTATGAATTCCTCTAGGTGGAAAAGGAGTACGAGGTGTAGAAAAACCTACTGAGTTGTCTAAAAAATTGGTTAATGCAAGGTACCAAGATTCACTTCTAGGAGGACTGTAAAAGATGGATTCACGCTCCCTTAGATCAAGGGTAATTAGATCTTCAGAATCAGAAACGCCTATTTCTTCCTCTGGAACAAGTTCTTCTATAGCAATTAATCCAACAGGAAGATTTTCGGTGATAATTCTTTCTATTCTTGGTGAATCAGGAACACTAGGAGTTGGAGTAACAGGTTCGGAAATTTCAGGTTCTTCGCCTGTTTCACTGGCAGATGAAAAACTACCAGCAAGCTCGGAAACTGTAACAGCTTCGGGATTGTAACCTGTTTCTAAACTTTGGTAATCTGGATGGACTACCAAGGAAGATTCTCCTTCTTCAGGTGAACCTACTCTACTGCCACTAGGAGGAGTTACAAGGACCTTTAACCCTTCTAAATTACCTGGGTCGTCTCGAGGAGGGGATCCCCTAAGTCTACGGGATCTTCTCAACAATTCGGCCACAGAAACAACTTCAGGAGACTGGCCCGCAATTCGACGGGACCGTCTCGGTAATTCCGCCACAATTAAAGATTTTTAACTACAACACACGAAAACAAAGTAAAAATTTCAAATCAAACCACCTAAAGTCTTCTAAAGAACCAAACAAATTTGAAGCACACGCCTAAAGAATCTAGAGCGTCAAATCACACACAAACAGTATCTTCCGGACCAAAAGCGCTAGTTGGTGATTAGGTCCAACCTCGCAGGATTCAGTACAGAAATGGCGGGTGGAACAGTTACCCCGGCAACCTGCTTAATGAATAGACCGGCACAAGTTCCTCCACTTTAACCGTCTCGAAGTGAAGTGAACCCCCCGGAAAATCCAAGTGAGTATAACCGACGTCTGCTCCAGGTACAGTGGGACCTTCCCTCCACCGTCACCTTGGGTAGAATCCTAGATATTATGGCCACTAAGGTTACCAATCACAACAATTACACCTGGGGGAACAGTCTAAACTCCGACAGCACGCAAGGGCAGAGTAACAAGCTCCAATCCCCTTACCGGCTCCTTGACAGTAATCCAAGGTTTACCGATAAGTGACCCCTGGCTCCTCGACAATGGTTAATCCGAGGTTTACCGTTTGTAATACGTACTGTCTGGCGTCGTTCCCAACGAGGGAGGAATGATCCCCTCACTGGTTCGGACACGAGCTCGTGCTTCTCCTTTAAGAGGAGCTTTCCCAGAATGTAACTGAAACAATTGGATTTGTTCTACTCAAGATAGACTATCTGTTTGGTTTTGTAGTCTTGGAGAGTTAAGTACTCACCTACTCCAAGACCCTAGCCTAAGCTATGTTGGTGTTTCAGAGCCCTAGAAAAATAAAAATTACTAGATTGATTTTAATTTAAGCGTTACTTTTAAGGTTGTTTCTTAAGTCAAAAGGTGATGGAAGTGAAACCAGTGGTGTGTTGACTCGACTCGAAACCACTACAAAATGCACCTAGAATGATTTACCCACTACTTTACTTTTTCGATGAATTGCTTAACTAAAAAGTTGAGAGAATGCAATCTTTATAAAAGCAACTTCTTAATTGAAGACAATCAAAGAAACAATTCGTTTTTCTTTTCCAAGCATAAAAACATAACCTCTCTTTACATGCACAAAAAAACTCTTTTCTTCTTTCAAAAACAAAAAGCTACTTGAAACAAGACTTTTTAAAGAAGATGTTTTTGTATTTTTCTTTTAATAAAGCAAATAAATCTAATATAACCAAAAATCAATCTTAACAACTATTAAAATCTATGAAAATGCACTCATAAGCAAACTAAAAGGTAAATTTATTCTAAGCAACTTTAATGAGGCCAAAACTAACAATGATTATTCTAAGGTGTTTTACTTGATCACAATCAAATCAAGGACTAGCTTATTGCAGAACCAAAAACTAGCCAAAACAAAACTCTAATCTTTTTGTTCTTTTTGTAAAATGGAAATCAATACTTTATAAACAAGCAATTCGAAATTTGACCCAAAACAACTTAAATGGCAAGTTGCTCACACAAGGAGACTTTACGACAGGCCCGACTTCTAAGAAGGTTGACTAACCAGAGAGATCTAAGGTTGGACAACTTTCTACTATCAAAGTCACTACAAAACCTATCCAAAAATCAAACCCTAGGTCTAAACTTCGTTGAAAACCACTAAAACACTCAAAGCTCACAAAACAAGTTCAGGTGAAAATTCTTGACAGGGTACTAAAGGATCTGGGCAGAAAACACTAAGGAAAAACAAAATCTAAAAGCAATTTAAAGCAAAAATGGAATTTTCTTAAATTTTACAGGAAGACGCAGGCCACCCGTTATCACAGGTGCGGGCCCGCTCTGTGCAAACGGCAACAGCGCGTCCAAAGACGCACTGTGCAGTACTCAGAGGGTGCGTCCTTCTGGAAAAATGAAGAAAAACCAAATCTAACTAAATCTAAAGCTAAGCCACCCAAATACTAATTCTCACAGTCAAAAACCAGAAAATAAAAATGATTTTCTCAAAGCAAAGTTCACATAAAGGAAAAGACTCTCTCATTAATGGATTCCCCAGTGGAGTCGCCAATTTGTCACACGGAATTGGTCAAGGGTGCGGACACAGCTGACCTTCCTAGAAGTCTAAGACATTCTAATGACAAACAAGACAAAATGGAGTGATCTTTCTCTAAATACACCTTTTACAACATGAAAACTACAAGTGTTTAGGCTTACCTTATTCCAAAACGCTGTTGTTGAAGTCCGTTCTTGACGATCCGGATGAGCTCCTCCTTCAAGTCAATTCCTGCAACCACAAACAATCAAACAATTACCAAGCACTTGCATTTCATATAATAAAACATATATTCAACATGCAGACCAAGGAACACATGAAATAACTCATTAACACAAGCTATTGAGAAAAATAAACCAGTTTGTATTAATAACGAAACAAAGAAACTCTTACAACCTGGCCTTGGTGTTGTGCAAGTTCCTCCCAGGGTCCATCAAGGGTTTTCCTCTACTTTGACAAAGCTCACCCTCTTCCAAGTAGAATCAAGTAAAGACAATCTCTCCTCACAAAGGCTCTAATGGAAGACCTAAATCCTGCAGCATTTACCCAAAGAAAATGTATAGCTCCAACCTCCTCTCCCTCTGGCTCAATGTCTTTATTTATAGTGCTGTAAAGAGGTTATTCAGGTCCACTATCAATGGGATCATCCCCCTCTTTGGGTGGGATAGCTCCCTTATTGATGGGATAAGTTCCCCCTTAATAGAGATACATGAACCAACTGGAGGCGCATCCATTTCATCAAACCGACCTCTAGAATGTTCTAGAAGTAACCACAAGTAACTTTTTCAAGATAAAACTCGCGCATTTTGCCTTTTACAGAGGGACGCACCTGTCCCTTAACATACAGAGCGTCCATGGACATAGATTTTGTGAACATGGTCAGCGTCCCCGCAGGTAAGGCTAGAGAGAACCTGCGACCCCAGAGATAAACATAGTTTTTACAAGACTTTCTCTCTTCTTTGAGTTTGAGATGGATAACAGAGGCATGAGACTTGCCTAAGAGGGTAGCATGACTGTTGATTTGAGCCATACTAACTGTAAGTAGTCAAGGTGACATTTTTTAGTGTAACACCTGTTCTGTCTAATCAACTCTCCCCTCCTCTATTCTTTTATTTTCTCCTTCCTCTCTTACTCTACTATGTCACCACTGGCTTTATCTTCTCCTCCTTGATGTTCTCCCTCCTCACTGATAGTAGGACTAACATCATAAGTTAATGCCTTGATGTCATCCCTAGCTGTCATATTTCTGAAAACTTCCCATGCTATAGGGATTGTAAGGGTATCGATAGCTTCTTCTACTAGGATCTTGATTAGGCCATGGTGAGTTAGCTGTTGTGAATTTCCTTCTTGTACCTTGGTGCTGAAGTCAATGAGGGACTAAAGGAGAAAGTAAGGGATATTGAGCTTTTGATGTGCTATGGTATCCATGCCATATCTCAATTCTTGGAGGATTCTGAAATGATATCCATAAACAATGTTGTGCCTCCCCTCACAAGAAATGTATTTGATCACTTGGTAGCTAACCTCACCCCAAGGATATGGTACACTAGCCCTCCTAATTCCATTTTTGTCTTCAACAAGGGTTTCATTATCATGGAAAAATTTCCTCTTGGCAGCCTGGCCAATTATTTTCTCATCTTTACTCCAAGGCATCCCAAGAGGAAGGGTAGTGACCCTACTGATGAATTCAGGGGTTATTTCAATGGAGAGGCCTCTAATGGTTACAGTAGCATGAGTTCCTATGTGAGTGACCAAAGAGAGAGAAAATTCATGGGCAATTTCATCATCAAACCCTTTCAACTTCTCAAAGAAATTCATCGAGTTTTCCCTTGTAAATATTTCCACCACTTGAGGATGTGCATGGAATCTAGTGGAGCTAGTGGGCTCTTTTCTCATAATCCCCTCTGCCATACTACCTATACTTCTTTTTAAAAACCATATATGAAGGCGGAGACAAAGAATTTTGAGTGAAATAGAAAAACAAAGGGGACTGTGTTTTTTTTTAGACATAATTTGTATTTCTACCCTCTTAAAGACTCATTTTATCTTCAATTTGAGACCAACTCTTTCACATTTTGATATTCAACGGAGGGAATTCATGAACCCTACCTCTTCAGACTAAAATTCATGCCAAAAATCATGTTTCCTCCCTTCAAAATGACTCACTGCCCCTCCTGTAGAAGCCCGTTGTCCCTCCTATAGATTTCCTGTAGGTGATCCTGTAGAAAACTTGTAGGGCTCCTGTAGAAGATGCCAAGAGCAAAAATATGGAGGAAATTGATGAAGGATGGTGGATACAAGGTTGTGGGGGCATAAGAATACTATTGTGTGGCTGAATTACACGGAGAAACTGAAGAAAAGGTGGTGAGAATGAGCGAAGAGGAGTGCTCATTACCTTTTACGGTTGTTTTTAGTTATGAGTGCTGACCTGGAAAGGTGTACATTGCCCAGATTAGGACCGTTGGTCCCCACTTGCTTGGTCATCATGACCCCCCTTGTAATGATCCCCTCATTACAACATCGAAGTTAACTCTTCCTCCCACTACCTGTCCTTCGCATCTTTTGCTTGAGTTGACTGTACGCACGTGTGGGTGATATCTCGGTTAAGTGGAGTCAACTAAATGAAGGTGGCCAAGCTAACTGGCCACCTTTCCCTCTTTTAATTTCAACCATCTCATTACCTTCGTATGATTCCTAATTACACAAATGTAGATAGAGGAGTGACTTAGCTAATTACCTGTAATCCAAGTGTATTTGCTTCCATCGACTATGAGGTGTTGTGGCTTTCTCTGTTGCATGCCTTCATTTTCCCTCATGCATGTTGTCTCTTCTTGTTGATGTGTTGTTGTGTGTTTTTGCAGGTTCTTATTTTGCTGGAGTTTAGCTACATGTGCCTTTTCAACCTTTATATGTGTTTTCCCTTGCTACTGGTGCTGGACTTCTATGAGATCAGCTGTTACAAATTCCTACAGGCGCTCCTGTAGCTGCTCTCCCGTTGAACTTTAGCTATTTCCCTATTCTTGGAGCTCAAGAATGATGCCAGAGGTAGATATGAATGATGGAGGGATAGTAGGTAAGCTTTAGGTAAATTTAATGGTGCCTTTTCCTCTTATTTTTGTTTTTTTTTCAAAACTGAAAAACTGTTATTCTGTGTTTTTCCTTGGAGAGGAAAATAAAATAAAATAAAATAATAATAATAATGCTTGGAGTGTGATGTAGGCTTGGAGATGATGGCAAGGAGGTTTGAAGATGGTAAGAGGGATTATAGGTTCCTCATGAAGCTTTTCTTGTCCCTCAAACTGCTTCCTGTAGACACTTTTGGCTCTCTGTAATTCCTACAAGAGCCTCCTATAAAAAAATTAGAGCCTCCTGTAGAAAACATAGTTTTGGAAGAAGAGGTACAGTGGGGTGAAAGAGATGCCAAAAATGATGGATGAAGATGTGGAGAAGATGAGATGGATTCTGGTATGAATGTCAGGGTCCCCTTGGCACCTTCTTCTGCTCCCTGTAGTCCTCCTGCAAACTTGCAATGCAATAAAAATTCATTTTTTCTTTCTCTTTTTTTTTTTTGAAAGCAACTAGGGCGCCTCAGAGAGGTTTTCACCTTACGTTCCTGCCTTGGGCACCTCCAAGGGAGGTTTTCACCCAGGGATCTTATTCTTTTCCATTTTTTTCCTTGACATCACTGGGCCACCTCAAAAGAGGTTTTCAACCCAATGATGGGACTCAAGCACCTCGTGGAGGTTTTCACTTGAGTCCTTATTTTTTCTCTTTTTTCTTTAGTGAGTGGGTGAAGTGGAAGCTAGGACATGCTCCACTACCATCACTGTTTTATTCAAATCTTAAATAAACTATCGCTTGGAGAGGGGTTTCTTGTAGACTTTGAACCAATGTCCATTGACAAGAATGGGGATGGATTCATCATCAATGGTTCTGATCAGAACTGAACCATTGTCATTGAATTTCTCCGCAGTGTAGGGTCCCAACCATCTTGTCCTTAGGTTGCCTTTGAAATCCTTGTATCTTGAATCATAGGGTAGTGCCCAATCTCCCTCTTGGAATTACTTCTCCCTGATATTTCTGTCATGCCATATCTTTCTCTGAAGCTGAACTACCTCTGTATGGAGAAGGGCTTGCAATATGTATTCATCGAATCCATTAAGCTGAAGTAATCTCTCCTTTTGTGCATGGCTGAGGTCTAGGTCCAGCTGAACTACCATCCTTAGGGTTTGAATTCAAACTCTATTGACGATAAAGCCTTCTTCCCATAGACCATTTCACAAGGTCTGAACCCGGTGGTTGTCTTCCATGTTGTGTTGTAGGCCCAAGTGGCCTCAACTAATCTGTCCGCCCAGACCTTTTTGTTGTTGCTCACTACCTTGGTTAGGATCCCTTGCAATGCTCTGTTAGTGACCTCCACTTGCCCATTGGCTTGTGGATGATAAGGGGTGGAAGTCCTGTTCTTGATATTATGATGTGTGAGAAGGTATTCAACCAGGTTGGAAATGAACTGACTGCCTTGGTCTATGGCCAACTCTCTCAAATACCCAAACTTGTAGAGTATGTTTTCCCTAAAAAACTTAGCTACTTTTTCCTCTGTCATTGCTTTGATTTCTTTTTTCTATGCCCACTTTGTCAGGTAGTTGGTGCACACAATGATATACTGCTTCTGCTTTGAAGGAGGGCTAATAAGCCTGTTATAGACATTTTTGTGCCTTACAGCATGAAGCATGGAATGTCCATAATCTAAGGGATCCAAAGTCCCTAAACATGTTGTTCCTACCCCTAGAGGAACAAGGTCAGCAAACCACAACACTGAATATCAGTTCTCCACCTGAAAACACTCAAAAACAAGCTAATTCTGGATCATGTCAACTGCTCCACTGAGCATCTGCGCTGAATGTCAACTGCTCCACTGTGTACCTGTGCTGAATGTCAACTGCAAAGAAGGCTACCTGCGCTGGGCGAGTTTGGCCAAGTGGCACAGTCATTCCTCAAGGTGTCAATGCCCAGGAAGCTTCCAAAATGACACTTGGATCAGAGAATTCGACTGGTGATGAGTAAGAGGGTCTAGATCTCCAAATGGAAGCAAGAACCTCCAAGTGGACTCAAGAACTGAAGAATAACTGAAGTGGGAGAGGACACTAGTCAGCTTCATGCCAGCCTCAAGCTGACTCATCCTTTCTCCAAAACTCCTATATATAGAGCTCTCTCATGAGGTCTAGGGAGGCTGGAATCTTGTGAATGTAAGGAAGTGCTGTTGGTTTGAGTATAGAACTACTGGGTGATTTTCTTGAAGGAGGTGAAGAGGAGATTTCTTTCTGCTGGGAGGTGATGCTGGATTGGGACTTTTATGGTTGTATCACTTCCTGAACTTTACTTCTTCCATTAATAAAGCATTTGAGGTTCTTCTATATACATGTGTTTCAATGATGTGTTGCTATACTTGTGTATTTGATTTATTCTAATCCTTGAATCAATTATGAATGTATGCTTCTTGTAGTTTCCCTTTCTTGTGATTTTGTAGGATCTTGGTGTAGCTGGGCCAATGAAAGAGCAAGGAGCTGGGAGCAAGCAGCAAGGAGAGAAGATTGGATCAATCATTAGCGGAAGACATCGGTTAGTGGATCTCTTCCTCCTCTCTCTTACATCTCATAAAGAAGTAATCTTAAATAGCTTTGCTTTGATTGTTGCTGAGGTACTATCACCCTTAGAGTGGGATAGGGTCATTCCGTATTGGATACTTTTCCCAACAACAAATTGGCGACTCCACTGGGGATCGTATCTTGTTGGTTGTTTGTGTTTTTGCTATTCATTTCATAAACACAGGGAGTACCGAATCGAACTGCATTTGGATCTTTCAAATGCAAAGTAGAGGGCAGCTACTCTAGCTCAGTTTCTGGGCATGTTTATGATTTGAAGAGATGATCCACAAGGACTCTGAACAGCTCTTAGTGATAGCTTTTCATCCTCCTTTTCATCCCTTAGTGTGTACTTGATTGATAGCTTCTGATTTGGCCAAAAACTGTGAATTTTTGAGCAATCTGTGACCCGGAAACTGAGAAAAACGAAAGTTTGTCTCTTCAGTGCAGGCACTGTGAAGGCAGTCTGCATTTCAGCGCAGTTCTCGAAGGGGCTACCTGCGCTAAAGGTCAAACTTCCAGTGTACTACCTGCGCTGAACCAATTTTGCCTAGTGCTACTGGGGCTCCCTCCTGTTTATTGCCCTGTTTTCACCCTTGTTTTTGCAGCCTGTTATCAGTCAATGTACCTATCTGAAACCAACTTTCCTTGCCACTATTCCGCCTCGGTTGTATAAAGAAACTGTATTTGTTCTTTGTGTATTTCTTATATCATTTACAGTTTCCCATAACGAAAGTGACTAGTCTTGCTGTGGCCTCTTAGATCTAGACCTGTGAAAAGTGTCGTTTTGATCTTGAGAGTTAGTTTGTTTGCTGTTCATAGCTGATTGAGCTTTTGCTTTCGTCATATGGTTTGAATTTATATATTTCTAGTGTCGAAACAAGTAAATCTTAAGGTGTCTTTTGATTTTGGACAAGCTTGCTTGCTTTCACTTGAAATTGAATTCAAAGTTATACAACAGCTTTCTTTTTGTAATACATCAACATTAAGAAAGAGAAAAGAAATACCTGCATTGTGCATGTGCATTTTGACAGTTTGCATGTTGATTTAGGAAAAAGTGCATTAGTGTGTGCACTATGATCTGTGTGAAAAGATGATGTCTTTCTTTTCCCTCAGTAGTTAAGATTTTCAAAGTTGAAAGATTGAAAAGCTTGCTTATCATCTTAGACTGCATTTAGGAGTGTTATCATACATCTCGTGGTGATCCATAAAGGCAAACTGCTAAACAAGATCAACCTTCAAATAAATTGAATTTACATAACAACGCATTGAAACATAACGCAAACACATAGAGGTCTAAGCTAGAGACGTGTTCCGGCGTCGTTAAACATGATATCTTAGCGTTGAGTGGTTGGGTGATTCCCCCACGGTGAAGCGATAAGTATCAATACGGACTTGTGCTCCCACGTACCGTCGCGTATATATTGGGAGACCCCTATAGGAACAAAGCCTTTATCCATAGGAAGCCGTGTCGGCCTCCCTACTGATCGCAATGCAGTGAACACAGCATTCACGAAGATCGACCACTCGTACCGTAAAACGTATTATGTGGTTTTGCGAAAAGTTTGGCACACCCTCTGCCTAGATCTCCAGAGCAGTTTCTTTTGGCCTTTTTCAAACTCTATAACTGAAAAAGTCCATCCGAGCATTTGTCACTTCGGGCTCGTTAAAACATCGAAGGAGACTAGAGTCATCTTTAGCTTTTTCTCGACTCTTAAAAAGTGAAAAAGCAAGTTGTGTCTAAAGCGTCGTTATAAAATTTATTTTAAACGGAACATAATCACCTCCTATTCCTGCGTTGATCTGTAGGTTGAGAACATGGAACGCCCCAACTAAGGAATTCCACATGATGGAAATCCTAGTCCTTTCTCCTCTTGGGGAGAAGTTGGTGCGCCCCACATGGCCACATTGTCGCTTCCAGGACTGACAATTGGCCTGCCAATTTGGCTATTCTCAACCAATGTAGTTCAGAACACCATGGTTCCTGAACAGTCGAGTCAACAGTTAGATCAGTCTAGAGCTGCCCACCAGCCTTCTACTTCCTATAACTCTTCCTCCAATCCTTCATCTTCGCAAGATAGAGCCGGCAAAAGCCAAGCTCCCATGGAGAAGAAGGAGAAGAAGAAGAGAGAGAAGAAGAAGAAGGAGCCTAAGGCGACTGGGGGCAAGCAAAAGACATCTGAAAAAAATCCACACACAGCACAGACCGGGCCTAAATCACCATGTGTCATATGTAGAGGAGACCACTTCCATAGAGATTGTCCCTGTATTCCCCGAATACTAAGGGACTGGTCCCCTCGTTTGCACAATTCGGGAGCATCAACCTTTGATAGCCATGTTGAATGCTTACCTTCAACCAGCGAAAGTGAAGGTTCAAGACAAAGAGGGGGAGCAAGATTCCCCTGCAGACTGTGTGAAGGCGTTCACGCCATCCACCGTTGTCCCTTCTTAGACGAAGCGAAGAGAGTTTTGGAAGATCGCCCGGTTTCACCGTTGAGACTTCCCCCTGGATACAAAAAACTCGTGCGAAGTCCTTCGTTGGTTGAAAATACAGCTGGCCCGCTCAAGTGGTCAGCTGAAGCGTCAGTCATTGAAAATGAACCTACTGAATCCAGACCAGACAAAAGTCAAAAGGTCGAAACGGCAGTTGACCCGGTTCTGCCTTCAGAGGTTTCATCTTCAAATGACACCCTCACTGAAGAGAATAAGGATGACACCATCCAGATTCTTTTCATCAACACCGACTTTGATGAGCATCAGGGCAATGCACCCATTCCTTTATCGTAGGAAGGAACATTGTCAGGGTCACATCCGGCCATATATTCGGTCCCACCACCAAGCAACCTGGTTGTGTCCTTTGATTGGAACCAACTAGGCAGACCCCGGTTGCCAGCCAGTATACCATTCAGAATCATAGTCCAAATTTATAGAATGGTAATGGCTAGCACTATTATTGATGAAGGGGCATCTGTGAGTATCCTTTCCTCTATTGCTTGGAAAGCACTGGGTTCCCCGGCGCTTTTGCCTGAGATAAGAAATCTCTCGGGTTTTGATAAAGGAACCAGTCGACCATTAGGGATCCTCCCCAATGTGCCTGTTACATTGAAAGGGAAGACCGTTCAATTGAACGTGATGGTCGTTCAAGGACCCTTGGATTATAACCTACTCCTTGGACGAGACTATATATATTGCATGGGAGCTATAGTCTCCTCACTCTTTAGAGTAATGTGTTTTCCACACGAAGGAAGAATGGTCAAGCTCGTAGACCAACTTTCATTTCCAGGATCACGCATCGCAAATAGTCAAATACCAACCCTGAATGGTCTATTCAATCAAGAAATGTCTCCACCCCCAGTCCTCCTTCCCGATGAGTGCGAGTGATTCGGAAAGATGGGACTGGAACCCAGGGGGCATGCATCCTGGTCTGCTTCGGGCAGAGGAAACCCTGGGTATAAGGTAGAATTTCCGCGAGAGAATATGACTAGTCCGTACCCCGTCCGTGGATGGAAGAGGGGTTGTTCTAGAAAAGGATTCTTTTGTCAAGGTTACTTGTTTGACAAAGGTCATTCACCATTGTCTACTTCGGTAGACAGTGTCAAAGAAATGTTTTCGTTTGAAGAAGTTAACAAAACAATCTTTGGGTAACCACAAAGAGGCAAGCCTCCCTCAATAACACATATGTTTTGTCTTTGAGTAGTGTTCTTCTCTTGTCGCAAGTAGCTGCTCTCTTGTCGCAAGTAGCTGTTCTCTTGCGATCTTGCAAAAGAGCTGTCAAAAGTTGGGCTGACAGGAAGACAAGTACCGCATAAGACCTGTTAAAAATAATGAGAAGAAAAGTATCGTTAACATTAGACTAGCAAGACGACAAGTAGTTGTGAACACCCAAAGAAAAGCAAAGGTGGGGGAGAGGAGGGGCAGCCTTGAAATTGTATTTTATACCTGGGGGCATGCAAACCTTTTGGAATGCAAGCTAAGAGTGGTTATTTATCTGTTTTTGGGATTAGCCGTTTCCGAACTTGCATAAAGAAAGGATGAGAGGGAGCATAGCTTTGGTAAGGTGCCAGCTCTATAAAAAATGGGATCTTACAGGAGACATTTCTTATCTTATGACTGGTATATCGAGCAGTTTTACCGCGGAATTTATGCTCATTAAAAAATAGAAAAGCGAGATCCGAGCAGTTTTAGCACATAGTTCATGCTCGTTAAAAAATAAACATAAGATTGAGCAGTGTTTTTGGTGCATTCAAGCTCGTTAAATAAAAAATGAACCTATCCCGATAAATAACCATTGTGATCGTAAATTTATTAGCCATAAAAAGCCTTGGTCGTGTTTTGCACCTGCCACCTCCATTCCATTTGGCCAATCGTTCACCTCCATATAATTGTTTATCTATTTTGAGGAACAACTACGAAGAGTGATTTCACCTAGCCATCCTTGTGACACTGCCGTGATTGGAAAATTCCAACCTGTACCTGGAATCTGCTGCTATCCCTGTTTATCACTCGTTCCTCAAAAGACGAGTCTTCTTTGAGCTCTTTTCATCTGACTCGTAAAATATGAAAAGTTTTCCGAGTTTTGGCCTTCCAGCTCGTTAAAGTGACCGGAAGAGCTATCCCTCCTCTAGATTTTAATCTTTTTGGACCTGAGGGATTATTGCACAAAAAGGTCGAGCGCTTGTTTTATTCTGCTCGTTAAAATTATCGAAAACTCATCCCTTCTGTATTGTTTTATAGTTTTTCGGACTTAAGGGATTAGATGATGAAAAAGGAATTTTGGAGTTAACTTTCTGTACCTTTTCAGACTCTCTAAAAATGAAAAGGACCGAGTTTTCCTTGTCGTTAGACTCGTTAAAATGATTAAATAGCGACAAACTTGTCTTTAGATGAGAACAAGTTTCCCTATCGCTAGGCTCGTTAAAACATAACGATGGGCTTGCCCGAAGGGCAGGTTATAGAACAAGCATATGTTATCCTCCTCAAGCTTGACAAAAATAAAGAGGTACTTGTCAGAAATGACTGGGGAAAAATTGGGAGAACCTCAAAGCTTTAATGGTAGCAAGTCGCTCTTGAACATGACACTTTTCCTCCGTATCACATCGGGTTGGGTTGTTTCATTCACCGGTCTCATCACCATGGTCTTCGCCAAACCATCCACATTTGGGGTAATGGTACCGATCCATCGCATCAGTGTCGTTATATGTTCAAGAGATGTTGTTCAGAAAGAGTCAACCGTGTCCCATCCACTGCCATACATTATCCTTCATCCACCCATGATCGCCACCCTGAATCATATGTCACAGATTGTTTTCACCTCCACTAAAATCATTAGCTCCGTTCCGTGTCACTGATGTGGGATTCATTAAGGCCCTCCTTTTGACGGATCACTTCTTATCGACTTCAACTCATTATCCAAGAAGTTGATCTAGGAACACCCCCCTCAGTACTTTGAAGCTTGCATGCCTCAATGGCAAGTTTCTCACTTCCGGTGACAGGTATACATCAATGACCTTCGACCAGAATATTTTGCGTGGTGTTCGACGCCAAGTCCTATATTCACACCACGTGAATTGTAGTGCAGTACCTTGAGGGTCATTATCATTATTGGTGATTCCTCTCGCGCTTGTTAACGGTTTACATCATTGGCCGGTAATCAAGCGATGTCTTTCCATGTTCGACTTCAGCGCAATTCTCACATGGATTGACTTGTACTTAGAGTGAAGATCGAACGAGTTTGAAGACCCCAGATCTAGTTTCATCTATCTGGGCTGCGATATATATTCAGGAAATATAAAGACATTTGACATGTACATCATCACAGCAGATGATCATCCTACTCAAAGGATGATAATTTCAGTAGAGAATTATCAGTCTACCATCAGACGATCGTCTGTTCTATGTACCAAAAAGAATTTATAAAGCTGAGCATGGGAATGCCCGCCTCAGCTAGATCATGAAAGCAGAATGAAAAATAATGTATTGTATTGTATTTTATTACAGGTCACCTCTCAGCGATTGAATGAACTTCGGATCCTCCTGATAAAGCATTTCACCCGATAAACGACCTCATACTTTAGGGAGCAACTGTTATAGACATTTTTGTGCCTTACAGCATGAAGCATGGAATGTCCATAATCTAAGGGATCCAAAGTCCCTAAACATGTTGTTCCTACCCCTAGAGGAACAAGGTCAGCAAACCACAGCACTGAATATCAGTTCTCCACTTGAAAACACTCAAAAACAAGCTAATTCTGGATCATGTCAACTGCTCCACTGAGCATCTGCGCTGAATGTCAACTGCTCCACTGTGTACCTGTGCTGAATGTCAACTGCAAAGAAGGCTACCTGCGCTAGGCGAGTTTGGCCAAGTGGCACAGTCATTCCTCAAGGTGTCAATGCCCATGAAGCTTCCAAAATGACACTTGGATCAGAGAATTTGACTGGTGATGAGTAAGAGGGTCTAGATCTCCAAATGGAAGCAAGAACCTCCAAGTGGACTCAAGAACTGAAGAATAACTGAAGTGGGAGAGGACACTAGTCAGCTTCATGCCAGCCTCAAGCTGACTCATCCTTTCTCCAAAACTCCTATATATAGAGCTCTCTCATGAGGTCTAGGGAGGCTGGAATCTTGTGAATGTAAGGAAGTGTTGTTGGTTTGAGTATAGAACTATTGGGTGATTTGCTTGAAGGAGGTGAAGAGGAGATTTCTTTCTGCTGGGAGGTGATGCTGGATTGGGCCTTTTATGGTTGTATCACTTCCTGAACTTTACTTCTTCCATTAATAAAGCATTTGAGGTTCTTCTATATACATGTGTTTCAATGATGTGTTGCTATACTTGTGTATTTGATTTATTATAATCCTTGAATCAATTATGAATGTATGCTTCTTGTAGTTTCCCTTTCTTGTGATTTTGTAGGATCTTGGTGTAGCTGGGCCAATGAAAGAGCAAGTAGCAAGGAGAGAAGATTGGATCAATCATTAGCGGAAGACATCGGTTAGTGGATCTCTTCCTCCTCTCTCTTACATCTCATAAAGAAGTAATCTCAAATAGCTTTGCTTTGATTGTTGCTGAGGTACTATCACCCTTAGAGTGGGATAGGGTCATTCCGTATTGGATACTTTTCCCAACAACAAAGCCCCACAAAGTCCATGGCCCACTTCTCAAATGGCTCAAAGGTCACTTGAGGTTGCATGGGCGTTTCATCCTTTGGAGTGTGTTTCCCCATCCTCTGAAATTGATCACACTAGCTCGTGTATCTCCTCACATCCTAATGAAGAGTGGATTGGTAATGGCCTGCTTGCAATATCTTGAAGGTGGTTCTTTTTGCTGCAAAATGACCTCCACAAGGCCCATCATGACAGGTCATGAGGATGTCAAAGATTTCCTCCTCCCTCACACATCTTCTCAAGATCTGATCTAGGCCAAGTTTTAAGAGATTGTCTCCAATCCAGGTGAAAGGGGCGCTTTTCCTTACTATCTTGCTCTTCTTTTTTGAGGATAGGTGTGGTGGGAACTGTGCTGAAACCAAGTAGTTTTCTCTATCAACAGACCATGGAGAGAGTACTGATATAGCAAATAGGTGTTCATCTAGCATTTGGTCATCCACCATTCCTTCTTCAACTGCATGCAAATTTACTCTAGACAAAAAGTCAGCAACAACATTCTCTTTATTAGGCTTATCAATAATGGTCAGATCAAACTGCTGTAGTAAAAGAAACCATCTAATAATGAAAGCATTTACATCTGGTTTCTTCATTAAATATCTAATTGCAACATGATCAATGTGCACAAAGGTTTGATAGCTTGTGATATAATGTTTGAATTTGTTTAAGGAATGCACGGAAGCTAGGAGTTCCTTCTCGATCACTGTATAGTTTAACTCTGCCTTTGACAAGTTTTTGCTTATAAAGTATATGGCATAAGGTAACTTTGCATCAATTTGTCCTAAGGTTGCTGCTATTACTTTGTTCAAGGCATCTGTGTGAATGCAAAAGGTAGGGCCCAGTTTGAGCCTCTAAGAATTGGGGTAGTCACTAGCTTGCTCTTCAAGGTATCTAGGGCTTCTTGACAGTTTTATGACCATATGAACTCAACATCTTTGCCTAGGAGGCCAAACAAAGGAGAGTAACTTGTTGAAGTCTTTAATGAATCTCCTATAATATCTAGCTAAGCTTAGGAAGATTCTAACATCTCTCACTTTTTGAGGAGGTGGGACCCTTTGGATGATGGCAATTTTGTTGGGGTCCACCTACAGTCCTTGTTGAGATATTGCATGACCTAGCACGGCCCCTTTAGTCATCAAAAATTCACATTTTTCCATAATGAGGGATAGGTTCATCTCAATACACTTATGGTGAGCACCAGTATTGCAACAAGAATGCTGCAACTCCTGGGCTGCCAACTTTAGTTTTATCAACCCTGTAGTTTGTAACAAACTTGGAAGCATTGGTGCTGTATGCATAAGTACTAGTTCTCACTGTAGGTTGTCACTTGGTCAGTTGGTGCAAGATCACTAGGAGCTCAAACCAACTTCTATAGATCTTTGAAGAAGATCTATTTGTGATGAAAGAAAGAAAGATTACTCTACCGAAGCTATTCTAATTACAGAAAGGAAAAATGACTGGAATGTAAAGCAAGACCTAATAAACCCTAATTAACAAGCTAATTCTACTTCTACCAAAAACACTATGAAAATCATGAAATAAATGCCATTACCTAATCAAGAAATCAAAGAACATCTAACCATGCTATTTCTAGAAGTAAATAAGCAAGAAAAATATTCTTTATTTTTATGTGAATTTTACATGTATCTAATTTATTGTATGTGAGTGTGGCAGTGAACAAGTGGTGTTGAAGGGTGGTTTTGGAGCTTGGGAGGATGGAAGATGGTATAGATGGTTCCTAGGAGATCTTAGGTAGCCTTCTGGAGGCTTTTCGCATACTCAGCCTTCAAAAGAAGACCTACAGGAAAAACTATAGGAGGACACAGGGAAACTACAAGAGGAAAACAGGGAAACTGTAGGAGGCCGAGAGCAATTTCCGCTATTTTGAGGGTGTGAAAGTGGGTGGAAAAGGTGGATGAAGCTTGGAAGGAGGTGTTAGGGCACCTATTGTCTACCGTGAACCACCAGGAGAGAAAAAGATGATTGGTTTGCTCAAGGAGAGAGGAAGAAGTTCTATGAAAAATGCAGGAAACTAAGGCAGAATTGAGGTGAGATTTGGGAAGACCTATAGGGCATAGATTGGATGGAGGATGTGATTGCTAATAAGCTGGCCTACAGCTGGAAGATATCGACTGCAAAGGAACTGAGAGTTAACCAAGAAGATCAAGCAAACAATAAAATGAGTGCATTTAGGAAAAATAGAGTTTTGCATTAAAATGATCTAAACTATGACCTATGAAAGGAAGTGTTGAGAAATGCTGCAAACAAAGAAAGTGTGAAAGAGGACTACTACAAATCAGGAAGAGAACATGATAAGGAAGATTTGAAGCAAAGAAAAACTAGACTATTAAGTTACTAAAAAGCTGCAAACACTAGAAGTCCTATGAATGAGGAAAATATGTGCTTTTGGGGCAGAAAGAGTGTCTTTGCCTCAAATCATGGTCCCAGAGGGAGGAAGAGAGGCCAAGGCAGTATTACTATCCTTTTGAATATTTTTTGATCGCTGCTTAACCTACTGAAAAAATCAGAAATGGAAGCAAACTACTAAATCATCAAAAGCAACCTATTCTTAACCATAAAAGAAATACATCTAACAACAAATTAATCTACAAAATGGAGTAAGCATACAAATACAAGTAAAGAGAAGCTTTGCTGCTTGGATTGGGCCCTAACCCAAGAGCTTTAGCCCTCTGAGGTAACTCAGTGCTAGCTCAAAAAGGATTCCATCTTCATTGTCAAAAACTAGCAATTTTACATGAAACTATCGCAAAATAATAAGGTCGAAACTTTAGCAAAGTTTACATAAGGAAAAATCCGACCCTAGTGAGGCCCTAAGCCTCTCTACTTATACATATGAAGCTACCAACAACTTCCTTCAAAATTAGGGAGCCTTGGCTCCCTAAACACGAGATAACTATCAGTCATCGTCCACTTGCTCGGCTGCCTTCTAGTGCATGATTCAGCTGCTTGTACTCCGAGCTGAATGAAGAGGAATTCAAAGTGAGGAGTAATAAATGAGGGGGATTCCCTCCTATAAGTCCTATCCTTTGTCTACATTGAGTTATTGCTTCCATTTGAACACTGGATCCTTGACTTTGACCTTGAAATCCATCAATAATCTGCATTAAATACATGTTAGACAACATGGCATCATAACTAACTCAAATCACTCTATAAGCATAAATATAATCAGAAAATTATACAATAAGCTAAGAGAATGGTTGATTTGACTAGGTTAGGAGGTAGAATGAGCCCATATAATTACCCATTTATGAGGCTCATCATCACACCCCTACTGAAGGTGTTTCCCATCCTCTGAGCAACTTAGTCAATCTCCTCATCTTTTATGGCCCTGGTGGCCTCCCTAGCATCCCAAGCTTCTGATGTGGTGTGCTCATGTTGGCCATAAAACCATGCCTTACTTTCTATGTACTTCCATTGCTCCTCCTCTTCTTCTTCTCTTCTACCTTCTAGCATGCCTAATAGGAGTGGGTGACTCAGTTTGAGGCCATTCCAATTGACATTCAGCCTTTGCATGGAGTGCTTGTACATTAGCACTCTTTTCAATGCCTCCTTTAGCCTCATGGGGGAGTGGTATTCCCTGATCCGCAAACTGTGAGGTAAGGTGTTCCATCTTCTCATCCATGCGTGCACACATTCATCCCAAAGTAGCCTTTGCATATCTTCAAAGTGTGCAATGGCTTGTGCCTGATTGGTTAGATATTTAGGGGCAATCTGAGGGTCATTGGCAAGCAGGTTGTGTGTGCTAATGAGTGCCATAGGATATTATGGCTCAGCTCTTATGATTAATGGCTCATTTTGTTCTTTTGTCATCAATCTTTTCAATTGTACTGCCCTCAATTCTTCATGGTTCATCCATGAGGCCATGGACATTAATTGCAAGTCACCTAGCTTGGCATTGGGGTCCCACACATTCATGTCTATGAGGGCCATGTTGTGTAGATAGAACTCTGCCATCTTTGCTTTATCCTCGAAGGTACTCTGGTCACACAGGTCCATGAACTGCCTATCATCTTGGAAAGGCATTATGCCTCTTTGTGCCAAAGTTTTTATTTGGAATTGAAGCCATTGGTCCTTTAGATAGAGGCCATAAGATTTGGCTGATGTTCTACATTGTAATGCCTCCATGGATAAGCTGGCCATGTATGCCAGCTGAGTCTCTTTCTCTTGAATTTTCCTTCTTAGGGTTTCATACTTGTTTTCCAGGTGGCTTCTTATGATGGCTTCTTTGTCTCTGAGAGCACTCAATTCTTTGCCCATTTCCCTGAGTTTGTTTTCCATATGGCCAACATCCTCAACCCCTTTAGATTTGGCTATCTGCATCCACCTGTGTGTTCTGACTCTTTCTTTCTCCAATTCAAAAAGCAATGGAATTGCAAATTTCTGTGGGATTATTCTGCCTCCCTCAAGTAGATTTTAATAGGAGGCAAGACTAGGTTGGGGGTTGTCATGCGAAAAGAGTCGTTAGTGCGGACACAACTGACCTTCCTAGAAGCAAAATCTTTCTAGTGACAAACAAGACAAATAAATCATACTTTTCTCTAAACATGCATTGCAAATATAAGTAATCAGGGGATCTTTAACATACCTATAGTCCAACGCTTTGTATTAGTCCAGCCTCGCCGATCCGGATGAGATCCTCCTTCTCTTCGAAACCTGCATTCACTAACAAGCCAAAAGATTAAATAGCACCTGATAAACTCATAAAACAATACATATCCATCATACAGACCAAGGAGTATATGAAACAAACCATGAATAACAATCTGTTGAGAAAAATAAGTTCATTTGCATTAAAAGGTAACAAAAGGAACCATTACAACCTGAGCCTTGGTGTTGTGCAAGTCCCTCCTAGGGTCCAGCAAGAGTTTTCCTTTACTTTGATCAGCTCACCCACTCTCAAATAAGGCTAGGAAAGGATGGGAATCTCTCCTCTCAAGCTTTACAAGGGAGTCCTAATTCCAGCAGCATCTACCCTTAGGAATGTTCAGCTTTCAACCTCCCCTCCCTTTGGCCCAATGCTTGTATTTATAGTGCTCTAGAGGAAGTTATTCAAGTCCACCATCAATGGGATTAGTCCCTCTTTGGATGGGATAGCTCCCCTCTTGATGGGATAAGTTCCTCTTTGATAGGGATAGATGAACCATTTGGAGGCGCTCCATACACGTCAAACAAGCTACTAGAATGCTCTAGAAATGACCACAAGTAACTTTTTTGGAGTGAAACTTGCGCCTTTTGACCTTTACAGGAGTATGCACCCTCCCCTTTACATACAGAGCGTACAAGTACACAGGTATTGTGAACTTGGGGTGCATACACGCAGGTAAGGCTAAGAGAAACTGCGTACCCAGAGATATATAGATTTTTAAAGACTTTCTCTCTTTCTTGGAGTTTGACATGGAGAGCAGAGGTATGAGGCTTGCCAAGGAGGATAGTATGACAGTTGATGGAGCCATACTAACTGCAAATAGTCATGGTGACAAATTTTAGTGTAACAGATTGCCCCCTAAAGTGCGAAGCCTGTAGTAGATTAGGGTTTCATATTATCTAGGAAGGGTGAAGTACTTTATCATTTCAAGGATTATCTCGTGGAGAGCCTAGTCAGAACCTGCAAGTATTCAACACAAAATACATATATAAGATCATATCATCGCTGAGGTAGGCATTCCCATGCTCAGATTGAAAACTTTAACTAATTGACTATCTATTGCTCTGATACAGGAATGATTTTGCAGTACATCATAATCATAGACTTTTGTAGACACAGTATGGATGCAGCCATCTGTTTATAGTTAGTCTACTGTATAATGAATACAAAACTCCTTGCAGCCTGCATGGTGGAAACTAGATCCAGGGTCTTCATTTCTACTTCCCGAACAGGTACGATTCTATCCATGCGAATAAATGAGTTGATGTCGAACATGGTAGAAACCACTTGATTACCAGTCAATGATGTAAACTGTTAACAAGCGTGAGAGAAACCACCAGTGATGTCAATGGTTCTCAAAGTACCCAGTACAATCCATGAGATGTGAATGAATGAGTTGATGTCGAACATTTCACGGAATCCTTCGATCGAAAGTCAATGATGTAAACTGTCGTCAAAGGCGAGAAACCTGCCATTGATGCATGCAGACTTCAAGGTACTGACGATTCCTAGGTCATCTCTCTACATAATGTGCTGATGTCGATAGAAAGCGACCTGTTGCAGGCAAGCCCGCAACATGAAATCATAGATCAAGTTGAAGAAATGTAGCTGTAAGGACTGACTCAGGGATGGTCAAAATGAATGACAGGTATTTTGCAGATGAATGTTTATTGCAGAGACCTCTTGAACACATAACGACACGACAGATGGCTTGGTGACAATTGACCCAATAGTTAATACCCGGAACCGGATGAAAAGTTTCAATGTGGTTTGATCAACTGTGAGGCAAAGGATTTCCCAACCCAGGTGAATGCAAAGTGTCGTGTTCAAGAGTGGTAATAAGGTTTCTTCTGAGACAAAGGATAACAAATGGGCTCATTTTTCTCTCTTTTCCCCCACCAATTCTGGCAAGTACCTCTTTATTTTTTACAAGCTTGAGGAGGATAACATATGCTTGATTATAAGCTCATCCTTCGGATGAGTCCAATTTAGTTTTGATTCGAACCCTAAGAAGGAGTGGTCCGTTCCTGTTTGTAATCGAACAGGTCCTTTACTGTGAAATTTTAACGAGTCCAGTTTAGGAGAAACTCGGCATTTTTCAATTTTAGAGTGTCTGAAAAAACATAAGAAGACTCTAGGTTGAACTTTTTCATAAATTTGTGTCTCCCAAGCCCGAAAAAGTATAAAATAATACTTGAGAGAACCGCTTGATATTGCGACCAAGGAGTACTTTCATGATTAGTGTCTTTGACCTGAAAAGTAAAAAGCGATCAAGGACACGTCGTTTTATTTCCAGTATCGAATTTGAAACGACAAAAATCCGGCAATCTTTTCCTGTTTTTACGGTTAGAAAAGGGCTATAAGGGGACCGTCTTTTAATTCCATTTTAACGAGTGTAAAAGAAACGCTCGGCAATCTTTTCATGTTTTAGGAGTCAGAAAAGGGCTTAAAAGATGACTCTGAGGTTTCAATTTTTCGTAAGTTTTAACGAGTTCGAAAAAATGATAAAAATGTACTCATGGTTTTCACTTTTTCATAAGTTTTAATGAGTTCGAAAAAATGATAAAAATGTACTCATATGGCCGACTTTCAATTTAATTTACGAGCAGGAAAAGACGGAAAGAGCTCGGCATTTTCATTTGTTTTACGAGAATGAAAGATAGCAAAATAATCTCAGATTTTCATGAGTTTAACGAGTCTTGAAAATAACTGAAATTGACTCGAGATAGGTTTCATTTTTACAAAAGCTTGAAACAGAGAAAAACTATGCTTTAAAGTAGTTTCATTTTTACACAAGCTTGAAATAGAGAGAAAACTGTGCTTGATGCCCCCTAAGCGTAACTGCTAGAGTGCATGCCCCCCAGCTTCATTTCATTCAACTAAGTACAAGCTGGATAGAATGAAGGTTCATGTACGAGATCATTTGAAAGACCCGACCTAAAACTGTAAGAAAATTATGCAAAAAACTCAAATAACTAACCTAAATATCAAACTTATCATTTATGAGATCTAGTCAATCTCTCGACTCAAGTAGAGGAGGATTTGTTTCATTTTTTAACGAGCTTGACACAGGAAAAGAATTATGCTCGGACTCGGTTTCATGTTTACACAAGCTTGAAACGAAAAACTATGCTTGTTATAAGTTCACATGCCCCCAGCATAATGACGCAAAACGAGGTACATGCCCCCCAAGCTTCATTGCATTCAATGAGGTGGATGGAATGAAGCTTTACTTTCAAGATCTTGGAAAGACTTGTGGGAGTTGTTTCATTTTTTAGTGAGGTTGACACAGGAAAAAGAACTATCCTCAAAACCCTTGTTTCATTTTTTAAACGAGCTTGACACAAGAAAAGGAACTATGCTCGTAACTACTCTCTACAATCTACCTACTTAACCTACCCTTGTTTCATTTTTTTAACGAGCTTGACACAAGACAAGGAACTATGCTCAAAACTCCTTGTTTCATTTTTTAATGAGCTTGACACAAGACAAGGAATTATGCTCAAGAAGTTCGCATGCCCCCAGGATAATGATGCAAAGCGAGGTACATGCCCCCCAAGCTTCATTGCATTCAACCAGATGGATGGAATGAAGGTTTACTTTCAATATTTAACTTGAAAAGGGAGTTGTTTCATTTTTTAAAGAGGTTGACACAAGAGAAGAACTATCGTCATACCTGATTCATTTTTTAACGAGGTTGACACAGGAACAGGAACTATCCTCATACCTGATTTATTTTTTAACGAGGTTAATACAGGAAAAACTATCCTCGTACAGCCTGTTTCATTTTTTAACGAGGTTGATACAGGAAAAACTATCCTCGTAACAGCCTGTTTCATTTTCTAACGAGGTTGGCACAGGAAAAGGAACTATCCTCGCACACACTGATTATTTTTTAACGAGGTTGACACAGTAAAAGGAACTTTCCTCACGGCAGCCTGTTTCATTTTTTAACGAGGTTGATACAGGAAAAAACTTTCCTCGGAACCCTTGTTTCATTTTTTAAACGAGCTTGACACAAGATAAGGAACTATGCTCGTAACTACTCTCTACAATCTACCTAACAAAAAACTTTACTCTAAAAAACCTTGATTCATTTTTTAACGAGCTTGACACAAGACAAGGAACTATGCTCTAAAATCCTTGATTCATTTTTTAATGAGCTTGACACAAGACAAGGAACTATGCTTATGTCTACTCTCTACATTCCACCTACTTAACCTACCCTTGTTTCATTTTTAAACGAGCTTGACACAAGACAAGGAACTATGCTCAAAAAGTTTGCATGCCCCCAGGATAATGATGCAAAGCGAGGTACATGCCCCCCAGGCTTCATTGCATTCAACCAGATGGATGGAATGAAGGTTTACTTTCAATATTTACCTTGAAAAGGGAGTTGTTTCATTTTTAGAGAGGTTGACACAAGAAAAGAACTATCCTCATACCTGATTCATTTTTTAACGAGGTTGACTCAGTAACAGGAACTATCCTCATACCTAATTCATTTTTTAACGAGGTTGACTCAGTAACAGGAACTATCCTCATACCTTATTCATTTTTTAACGAGGTTGACTCAGTAACAAGAACTATCCTCAAAACCCTACTTTCTACAATCTACCTACATATCCTAAAATCTACCTGATTCATTTTTTAATGAGGTTGACTCAGTAACAGGAACTATCCTCTAACACCCTGTTTCATTTTTTAACAAGGTTGAGAGAGGAACAAAACTATCCTCGTGCTAGCCTATTTCATTTTTTAACGAGGTTGATACAGGAAAAAACTATCCTCGTAACCAACCTGTTTCATTTTTTAACGAGGTTGATACAGGAAAAAACTATCCTCGTTATCACTGATTCATTTTTTAATGAGGTTGACACAGTAAAAGGAACTGTCCTCGTACTCACTGATTCATTTTTTAACGAGGTCGACACAGTAAAAGGAACTATCCTCTGACCAACTGATTCATTTTTTAACGAGGTTGACACAGTAAAAGGAACTTTCCTCGTACACCCTATTTTATTTTTTAACGAGGTTGACACAGGAACAAAACTATCCTCGTAAGCACTGATCATGGCTTCCAACTGGAAGAAAGACATGTCAATGGACACACCTTGATCATGGCTTCCAAGAGGTCTTCATCAGAAGGAAGAATAGTTCTCTGGAAGGAACACATGTCAAGGGACTCAAAAGGGATAAGAACATCGTGTTCAAGTAATCCCATAGAGTTTTCCATGTCAATTACCGGATCTAAATCAAAGGAAGATGAGCAAACAGTGAGAGGCTCACTTAAATCGGTAACTGAAAACATGGGACCAGTGGCCACATAATTAACCCGTGGCAGGGTAGATACCACTTTAGAATCAGGAACATTTAGGGGTGTCATATTATTGGTAGTTGAAACAAGACTAGGGAACGAAAGCTGGTCTACAGTCACAATACTGCCATTGTGAGGGAAAGACATCACGCGAAAGAGTGTCGATACGACAGCTTTCATTGCATAAACATAGTCTCACCCAAGGAGTAAATTGAAATCCAAGGGACCTCGAACTACCATAAGATCAATACAGACAGTTTTACCTTCCAATGTAATGGAAAAATTAGGAAGGATCCCTAAAGGTTCACTAATGGTTCCGTTAAAAGCTTTCAGATTCTGCGTAATAGGCGCAAGCTGAGGGGAACCCAAAGCTTTCCAAACAGTTGAGGATAAAATACTAACAGAAGCACCTTCATCTACCTGATTACGATGTATGTCCCTACCACCAGCCTTGACAATGATTTGGAAAGGGATGGAGGAAGGAAGACGAGGTTCTGTCAGTCTATTCCAATCAAAGGAAAAGACCTCAGTACTTGGAGGGGGTTCTGTATAAACAGGTGAAATGCCCCCCGGCATAGAAGAATCTGATGTAACAAGAAGAACCTGAACGGTATGAAGTTCACTCTCCAAAGGGAAAGTGGGATCGACCGAATGTGAAATTGAATCGACCACTTGATCAACTAATGGATCATCAACCTGAGTGACATGAGTTTCACTCTCCAATGGAAGAGTGTGATCGACTGTACTTGAAATTAGATCAATCACTCCGTCAGTTGACGGTAGGTTGGGAGAAAGTTTACAGTAACCAGTTGGAAATTCTTGCTGTGGAACAGTAAGGTTTTCCAACAATGTTGAGGCTTCATCCATGTGAGGGAAAATGTGAGTTTGATGACTCCCTTTGCATAACTTACAAGGAAACCTAACTTTACCCTTTTTCCCAGGAACCTGACTATCACTGGTTGATGGATCAATGGAAAGTTGATGAGATTTTTCTGACCATACTTCCAAGACCTTTGGAATACGAGGACAATTGACAAGGAAGTGGTCACCCTTACAAAGCCTGCAAGGGTATTTGGGTTTACGATGCATGTCGGAGTTTTCCTCAACACAACTAACACTTACAGTCGTGGTTGGTTGGTCGACCTCTTTCTTATCTTGCTTCTTCTTCTTCTTCCCTTTCTTCTTCTTCTTAGCCTCCTAGTTACTAGCATCAAGGCTTTTACCAGGTGAAGAGGAAGAAAAATTAGGCGAAGAAGGTAAAGGGTCAAAAGAAGGTTGGTGATGTTGAGATGGTGAACTCTATTGAGGTGAAGCAACCGGTTGAGATGGAACAATTGGAGTATTTTGGGCCAACGAAGTTGAAAATAACCATATCGGTAAACCTATTGTAAATCCAGGTAATGACAAAGTAGCCATATAGGGAGGACCAACATTTCCAAAGTAAGGAAAAGTACTAGGATTCTCGTTAGGAGGGGTTCCTAGGTTGGTAAATTCCGGAACATTTGCCATTATATTCAACTTCAGTGAATTTTATTAACGATTTTTAAAACTAAAATTAACAATTCACAATTCACACCTAACAATTAAAATTCACAATTCACACCTATGGTCTTTAAAAGTAGAAACAAACAAATTAACACGCGCTATCAAATCTAGGAGTCAAACCACACACAAACAGTAGCCTTACGGACTGAAAACACTAGTTGGTGATGAAATCCAACATCGCCGAATTCAGTACAGAAGTGGTGGGTGGAACAGTTACCCCGGCAACCTGCTTAATGAATAGACCGGCACAAGTTCCTCCACTTTAACCGTCTCGAGTGAAGTGAACCCCCCAGAAAATCCAAGTGAGTCTAGCTGACGTCTGCTCCAGGTACAGTGGGATCTTCCCTCCACCGTCACCTCGGGTAGAATCCTAAAGATAATGGTCACTAAGGTTACCAACAGCAACAAATATACCTGGGGGAACAGTCTATGACC
Organism: Pinus tabuliformis; assembly: GCA_031772625.1. Taxonomy (NCBI): domain Eukaryota; kingdom Viridiplantae; phylum Streptophyta; class Pinopsida; order Pinales; family Pinaceae; genus Pinus; species Pinus tabuliformis. The sequence goes on from CM062808.1 coordinate 502,612,524, forward strand.
CGATGGCTTGCAAGGGCAGAGTAACAAGCTCAATCCCCTTGCCGGCTCCTTGACAATAATCCAAGGTTTACCGACAAGTGACCCCAGGCTCCTCGACAATAATCCGAGGTTTACCGTTTGTAGTACGTGCGTATCTGGCGTCTTTCCCAATGGAGGAGGATTGATCCCCTCACTGGTTCGGACACGGTCTCGTGCTTCTCCTTTAAGAGGAGCTTTCCCAGAGTACAAATGAAACAGTTGGATTTATCCTACCACAAGATGAGCTACTTGTTTGGTTTTGCTGTCTTGGAGAGTTAATTACTGTCCTACTCCAAGACACTAGCCTAAGCTATGTTGGTGTATCAGAGCCCTAGAAATGTAAAAATTACTAGATGAATTTTAATTAAGCGCTGTGTTATTAAGGCTGTTTTTACTCAAATGGGTAAATGGATACGAAACCAATGGTGTTATGACCTGACTCAACTGAATGTAATCGAATATGATAATGTAATCTTTTCAATTCGATGAATCCTAATTAAAGTAAGGAGAGAGTTTCCATTCACTTCCAACAATGCAAAAAATGGATCACTAAGAGAAAATATAACAAATTCTCTAATGCACTAATTTTATAAAGAAAAACTAATGCAAATCAATTTCAAACCATTTTTTTTATTTTTATTTTTGTGTAAATTCAAATCAAAGAAAACTGATCTAAATCTACGATTGATTTTTCAGAATGTAATCTATGCACAATTCACTTGAAAGTATGCAAATGTAATCTATGCACATTTTTCAATAATATTCTGAAAATGAGAATTCTAATTATGCAAATGTGATCTATGCAAGAGAATTCTCAAACACAAGACGATTCTAATGTAATCTAAGAACCAATCAAGTGCAAGTCGAGAAAATTGGGTGAGAGTTCCAAAGATCAAAAATAAAGACACTCAAAGGCGATTAACACTCATACACAATTTAGCCCCCCCCCCCGGTGAATGAGGGGGAAATTTTTTGCAAAAACAAAAGCAAAAAGATGCAAAATTGTGAAAAGACTAAGACAAACCTCCAAGTAATGACCAAAGGAAATCAAATTAAGAATTTCTCAAAAAGAAACTCAAAACACCCAATTGATGAAAGCTTAAAGCAGGAATGCCAATGAAATTAGCCAAGATGAAAGCTTCTGACAGGTGAACAGTGGATCTGGGCAGCAAAAACAAGCTATAAACAAAATCTAAAAGGTAAAAAAGAAGAAATTGAAATTTTCTAGGCTTTTGACAGGGGTACGCAGGCAGCCTGTTTGCACAGGTGCGTGTACACGCTGTGTACACAACAAAAGTGCGTATAGGTATGCACTGTGCTTAACGCAGAGGGTGCGTACTGCTCTCAAAATCAAGAAAAATAAAAATCTAACTTAACCCTAAGTTATTCTACCCAAATACACAGTCAGACAGCCAAAAACCAGAAAACAAACGACTTTTCTCAGACCAAAGTTTCATACAAAGGAAAAATCATTCACATCAATGGAGTCCCCAGTATGGTCGCCATTTTGTCATGCGGAAAGAGTCGTTAGTGCGGACACAACCGACCTCCCTAGAAGCAAAAGCTTTCTAGTGACAAACAAGACAAATAAATCCTACTTTTCTCTAAACATGCATTGTAAATATAAGTAATCAGGGGATCTTTAACATTCCTTTAGTCCAACGCTTTGTAGTAGTCCAGCCTCGCCGATCCGGATGAGCTCCTCCTTCTCTTCGAAACCTGCATTCACTAACAAGCCAAAATATTAAATAGCACCTGATAAACTCATAAAACAATACATATCCATCATACAGACCAAGGAGTATATGAAACAAACCATGAATAACAATCTGTTGAGAAAAATAAGTTCATTTGCATTAAAAGGTAACAAAAGGAACCATTACAACCTGAGCCTTGGTGTTGTGCAAGTCCCTCCTAGGGTCCAGCAAGAGTTTTCCTTTACTTCGATCAGCTCACCCACTCTCAAATAATGCTAGGAAAGGATGGGAATCTCTCCTCTCAAGCTTTACAAGGGAGTCCTAATTCCAGCAACATCTACCCTTAGGAATGTTCAGCTTTCAACCTCCCCTCCCTCTGGCCCAATGCCTGTATTTATAGTGCTCTAGAGGAAGTTATTCAGGTCCACCATCAATGGGATTAGTCCCTCTTTGGATGGGATAGCTCCCCTCTTGATGGGATAAGTTCCTCTTTGATAGGGATACATGAACCATCTAGAGGCGCTCCATACACGTCAAACAAGCTTCTAGAATGCTCTAGAAATGACCACAAGTAACTTTTTTGGAGTGAAACTTGCGCCTTTTGACCTTTACAGGAGTACGCACCCTCCCCTTTACATACAGAGCGTACAAGTACGTAGGTATTGTGAACTTGGGGTGTGTACACGCAGGTAAGGCTAAGAGAAACTGCGTACCCAGAGATATATAGATTTTTAAAGACTTTCTCTCTTTCTTGGAGTTTGACATGGAGAGTAGAGGTATGAGGCTTGCCAAGAAGGATAGTATGATAGTTGATGGAGCCATACTAACTGCAAATAGTCATGGTGACAAATTTTAGTGTAACAGGGGTCAGGTTCTTGTAGCTCTTTTTCTTCCTCCTTCACCTCTGGCTATCCTTTTATCCTTTCCTCAAGCTTTTGGGTCTCCTGTAGTTTAGATAGTGTCTCCTGTAGGACTGTCTCAACCTCCTATTGGTCTGGCTTTGGGTCTTGTAGTACTGCCTTTCCCTTCCATGTAGAAGATCTCGGAGTCCCCATTTCATATGTGATAGGTGTCTTGGAAGGAGATTCTTTCACCTTGGCAGATCGTGAATCTTCAATGGTAATGGGAACTTTTGAAGAGGGCTGAGGTTTGCCTGTTTTAATTCTTGTGCTCTTCCTTGCCCTGAAATACATGGAGGTCTTCCTTTTCCTCTTCTACTTTGGCTTGACTGGTGTACTGAGGGTAGTGAAGACAATTTCTGCCTCTCTTTCCAAAGTCTCATGGGACTCTTTCCCTTTCTCTGCCTTCTTTGCCTCCTTTTCTATTTCTTTTGTCTATTTTTCTGTCTCTTCAACTTTTCCCTTCTCTATTTCTTTTCCTTCCTCCTTCCTTTCTTGCTCTGCTATGTCACCACTAGCTTCACCTTCTCCTCCTTGTTGTTCTTCCTCCTCACTGCCAATAGGACTGACATCATAGGTTAATGCCGTTATTTCATCCTCAATTGTCATATTTCGGAAAACCTCCCATGCTATAGGGAGTGTAAAGGTATGGAGGGCTTCCTCTACTAGGAGTTTGATTAAGCCATGGTGAGCTAACTACCCTGAATTTCCTGCTTTTACCTTGGTGCTCGAGAAAATGAGGGACTGAAGGAGAAAATAAGGGATACTGAGCTTTTGATGTGTTGGGGTATCCATGCCATACCTCAAGTCATGGAGGATTCTGAAAAGATAACCATAGAAAATGTTGTGCCTACCCTCACAAGAAATGTATTTGATGATTTGGTAGCTAACCTCATCCCAGGGATATGGTATACTAGCCCTTCTAATTCCTTTTTTATCTTCCACACGGGTTTCATTATTCTAGAAGAATTTCTTCTTGGCATCTTGGCCAATGGGTTTTTCATCTTTACTCCAAAGAAGCCCAAGAGGAAGGGTAGTGACCCTACTGATGAATTCTGGGGTTATTTCAATGGAGAGGACTGTAATGGTTACAGTGGCATGTGTGCTTGTGTGAGTGACTAGAGAGAGAGAAAATTATTCGGCAATCTTCTCATCAACCCCTCGGAATTTCTCAAAAAGGTTCATCCAGTTTGCCCTTGTGAATATGTCCACTACTTGGAGATGTGCATGGAGCATAGTGGAGTTAGTGGACTTCCTTCTCATAAACCCTCCTGTCATACTGCCTATGATTTTTTTTTAAGCTAAATATGGAGGAGGAGACAAAGAGTTTTTGAGAAAAATAAAAAAATAGAGACTGTGTTTTTCTTTTAAATAACCGAATTTTTTTTTATGTATTGTCTTCCCTCCTATAGACTTATTTCATCCTCAAATTGAGACCACTTCTTTCATATATTGATATTCAATAGGGGGCATGCATGAACCTATCTCTTCAGCTTGAATTTCATTCCAAAAACCGTGTTTTCTCCCTTCAAAATGGCTCACTGCCCCTCCTATAGACGCCCGTTGTCCCTCCTGTAGATTTCGTATATAGGTGCTCATGTAGAAAATTTCAAGAGCAGAGATAGGGAGGAAATCGATGGAGGATAGTGGTTATGAGGCTGTGAGGGCACAAGAAGGCTGTTGTAGCTGAGTTACGAGGAGAAAATGAAGAAAAGGTGGTGAGAATACACGGGAAGGAGTGTTCATTACCCTTTATGGATGTTTTCGGTTATGAGTGCTGAGCTGGCAAGGTGTAAGTTGGCCATATTCGGACCATTGGTCTCCACCTGCCTTGTCATCATGGCCCCTCCTTGTAATCACCCCTCATTATTGCATCAGAGTTTACTCTTTATCCACTACCTGTCCTTGGCATATTTTCTTGAGTTGACTATGTACACGTGTGGGTGACATCTCGAATGAGTGGAGTCAACTAGATGAAGGTGGCCAAGTTAACTAGCCACCTTTCCCTCATTCAAATAGATGAGTGATCTAATTACTACCTGTGATCCGAGTGTATTTGTTGTGAGGTGTTGTGGCTCTCTCTGCTACATGCCTTCATTCTTCTTCATGCATGCTATCTCTGCTAGCTAATGTGTGGTTTTGGACTTCTGTAGGTTCTTCTTTTGCTATATCTGACCTACATGTGCCTTTCCAACCTTCAGATGTGCACTCTTTTACTGTTGGTGTTGGACTTCTATGGGATCAACTGCTACAAGAATTCCTACAAGAGCTCCTATTTCTGCTTCTCCCCTTGAAACTTCAGTTTTTCCCTATGCTTGGAACTCAAGAATAATGCTAGAGGTGTCATGCATGATGGAGGGAAAATAGGTAAGCTTCAGGTAAGGTTATTACTGCCCTTTTCCCTTCCTTTTTTTGCTCTTTTTTTCATATTGGAAAACTGTTTTTTCTGTGTTTTTCTTGGATAGGAAAAAAAATGATGCTTGGGGGTGTGATGCAGGCTTGGAAATGATAGAAAGGAGGCTTGAAGGTTGTAAGAGGGATGATAAGTTCCTCATGAATCTCTCTTGGTCCCTCAAACTACCCTCTGTAAACATTTTTGGCTCTCCGTAATTCCTACAGGAGCCTCCTATAGAAAACATAGAGCCTCCTGTAGAAAGCATAGTTTTGGGGAAAAAGGTGTAATGGGGTGAAAGAGATGCAAAATGTGATGGAGGAAGGTGTGGAGAAGGTGAGATGGATGTTGGTGTGAATGTCAAAGTTGCCTTGGCACCTTCTTCTACTTCCTGTAGTGCTCCTGCAAACCTGCAATGCAACAAAAATTCATTTTTCTTTCTCTTTTTTGTTTATTTGTTTTTTTTTTTGAAAACCACTAGGGCGACGCAGAGAGGCTTTCACCTTAATTTCCTACCCTGGGTGCCTCCAAAGGAGTTTTTCACCCAGGGATCTTATCCTTTTCCTCTTTTTTTTCATCACTGGGCCACCTCGGAAGAGGTTTTCAACCCAATGATGGGACTCAAGCACCTCATGGAGGTTTCACTTGAGTCATTATTTCTTTTTTTCTTTTTTTTCCGGTGAATGAGCAAAGTGGAAGCTAGGACATGATCCAATACCATCACTGTTTTATTCAAATCTTCAATAAACTCTCGCTTGGAGAGGGGTTTCTTTTATACCTTCAACCGATGTCCATTGACAAGAATGGGGATGGTTTCATCATCAATGGTCTTGATTAGAATTGAAGCATTGTCATTGCATTTCTCCATAGTGTAGGTCCAAGCCATCTTGTCCTCAACTTGCCTTTGAAGTCTTTGTATCTTAATTATCTAGGTGGATGTTGGTGGCCACCCACCTATCCCATTTGGATCCCCACAACTGTCTCTTTTAGTTTTTCATTTTCCTAAAATGTAGCACAGTTTACAATTTTTAGCAGTTTTTTGGGTCTTGAACTTCCGGAGGCATTTTGAGGCCCTAAACAAATTTTTTTGGGAAATCTGTGGGCAAAATGGGTCCATGGACCAATTTCACCCTTCTCAAAGTTGTAATTCTTAGATAGATCTATCTAACGAGCTATTGTACACGTCAAATGGAGATCGTATGCCAAAGTTACGACCCCGGGAAATTGATGTACCAATTTACCCAAACGAGGCCCACAATTTGTCGTTTCATCTTCTAGCGTTAGGTTTTGGGATGTGAAGGGTTTTACATTGTTTCTCAACAATAAATAGGCCTTTGAACCTCATTGGAACACAGTTCAAAGGCATGTATCCGCTACATCTTTTCTCAGAGATAAGCCTCCATCGCCCTAGCTAGTTTATTTCCATTTTCTGTTTGTAATTATATCTTAGTATTTTACATTAATGAAATGAAGTATTATTTCAATTGCATCTTTGTGGTTATGGTTACCTATGTAATTTGTCGCGTTCCTGTTTAAATCCGGATCAGTGGTATTGGAGTGGTATGATTTTTCTTTGTTTTTCTTTACATGTTCCCAACGAGGTTGGGATATAAGGAGTTAGGGCTTGAACTGGTCGAACCTTTGCAAGACCAACCTCACAAAACCTGATGACCTCCCATGGCGGATGAAAATAAAGATGAGGGAGCAGGAGATACTATCAAAATATTGCTCAAATAAGCCCTCGAGTGACAAAGGAATGCGATGATGGACAACTTTGCCCAGATCCTTCAACAACTACCCAGTGCCGACGCATCGGCTTCCCACAGCTACTCTGGAAACACCACACCGTTTAAGGTACAATTTAATTTTGAAATCCCCATATTTGAGGGTCAAAAAGATGCAGATGCCGTAGATAAATGGTTAAATATGCTTGATGGGTATTTCTATGTTCATGAATTCTCGAGTTAGGAAAAGATTGTATTCTCAAAGCAACCCGCCACGTCAAGGACTGGTGGGAAACCTACTGTGAGCAGAATAATGAAAGTATAGGCTCACTATTTTCAGCCACACCCACTTGGGATTCATTCCTAAGATGTCGTCAAGGAGTATTACTACCCTGTCAAAAGCTATGAGGACAAATACATCAAATGGACCACACTACAACAGGGACAAGACCAAGACGTGCCGAAGTTCACAAACATTTTTCATACCCTTCACACACAGTTGGGTATCAAAGATTCTGATCTACATCTGGTACTAAAATACCGTGGTTGCCTACACAGATACATCCAGAAAGAGATGGAGTTCTTGAACATCTCTTTGCTCGCCATGGCATACCGATACATTGTCAAATTCAAGTAAAACTTCACACAGAAGAAGAGAGACTTTCGATCTCCAAATCCAAAGACCAAAGGACAAAGCCAAGGCGGGGTGACACAAGACAACATGTCGAAGTTGCAAGCAAAGAACAACACCACGAATTCAAAGAAGGACACAGGAAAGTGGTGTGATTTCCACAAGAGTCCCACTGATAATACAAGTGAGTGTCAGACCAAGCACTTGTTGGTGGCCGAGTTGAAGGCTTTAGAATCAGATGCATGTCTCGACCCTGAGCTAGAACCCGACAAGCGGAATGGCAAAGCGAAGCAGATCATTGATGTGGATCCCAATGCCGCTGTTGCAACCACCAAGATCCAGAGTAGGGGGAGTGTCTTTTCCACTCACAGATGTGGGTGAAGGGTTCGCCGCTATAATTCATTGTCGACAGTGGCAGGCAAATAACCTCATTTCAACAGAGGTCGTGAAGCGATTGGGCCTACCGACTACACCACACCCGTAGTCGTACATTATCGGGTGCCTTCATGAAGGACAAGATCTCAAAGTTCGCCAGCAGTGCCGCCTTCCCTACAGCATCAAGCCCTTAAGAGATGAGGTATTGCGTGATGTTACACCTCTGGAAGTTTTTGATGTATTATTGGGCCAACCATACTTGTGGAGGTAACATGATGTGTATGAGTCAAGGCCTCACACTATTATTATTTCTTTGGATGATCCATTATATAGGATATCGGAGGTAGCCCCACCTACGACCACCTCTTTGATCACTACTAAGAAAGGCAACAAGCTCATCTCTGAGACCAGGAAATTCATCTGTCTGGCTCACTCCCAAAGTAAGGGGAAGATCGTCACCACATCCATGACCCCCGTGAAGGGTTCCTCCACACAGCAGCAGCAGCAAAGGGATATATTCATGATAGAACATAGGAACAACTCCTCCTCACCCATAGGGGTACCACACAAGCTTCAGGTGGGCAACAAATTCTAGTTGCATCTGTAGAAAGAACGCCTTACAAGAGCCCATCAGAAGCTCTGACCACGCCGACATGGTGCTTACACCATTACCAAGGCTATGGGAAATAATGTTTTGCACCACAACAGTCCTCCATTCCTTTGCTTGCACCAAGTGTTCAATGTGGAACACCCTCGACCATGCTTCCCACCATTGCTGAACACATCAGAGATTGTAGAACAGCTCATCAGGGACCAAGTTCATCAGAAGGAGGAACTCAATGCAATGGGGAGCATTACTTCCTAAGGGGGGAGGAATGATCCAAGTGGATGTTGGTGGCCACCCACCTACCCCATTTGGACCCCCACAACTGTCTCTTTTAGTTTTACAATTTCCTAAAATGTAGCACAATTTACTACTTTTAGCAGTTTTTTGGGTCTTGAACTTCCGGAGCCGTTTTGAGGCCCTAAACGACATTTTTTGGGAAATCTGGGGGTCCCTTCGAAAAGTTGTAATGCTCATATAGATCTTTCTAATGAGCTATTGTACTTGTCAAACAGAGATCGTATGCCAAAGTTACGACCCCGGGAAATGAATGTACCAATTTACCTAAACGGGGCCCACAATTTGGCATTTCATCTTCTAGGGTTAGGTTTTGGGATGTAAAGGGTTTTACATTGTTTCTCAACAATAAATAGGCCTTCGAGCCTCATTGTAACACAGTTTAGAGGCATGTAGCTGCCACATCTCTTCTCAGAGATAAGCTACCATTGCCCTAGCTGGTTTATTTCAATTTTCTGTTTGTAAGCATATCTCAGTATTTTACATTAATGAAATGAAGTATTATTTCTGCTGCATCTTTGTGTTTATGGTTATCTCTGTAATTTGTTGCATTCCTATTTAAATCCAGATCAGTGCTATCGGAGCGGTTTGCTTTTTCTATATTTTTCTTTGCATGTCCCCAACGAGGTTGGGATATATAGAGTTAGGGCTTGAACTGGTCGAACCTTTGCAAGATCAGCCTCGCAAAACCCGACAGCCTCCCATGGTGGATGGAAAGAAAGGCGAGGGAGCTGGATATCCTATCAAAATATTGCTCGAAGAAGCCTTGGAGTGAAAAAGGAATGCAATGATGGACAACTTTTCCCAAATCCTTCACTAGCTACCCAAGGCCAATGCATCGGCTTCCCATAGCTACTCTGGAAACACCACACCATTTAAGGTACAAGTTAATATTGAAATACCCATATTTGAGGGTCAAATAGATGCAAATGTCGTAGATAAATGGTTAAATTTGATAGATGGGTATTTTCTGTTTATGAATTTTTGAGTCGGGAAAAGATTGTTTTCGCTCTTCTCAAAGCAGCCCCCCATGTCAAGGACTGATGGGAAATCTATTGCAAGTAGAAGAATGACTATTTTCATCCACACCCACTTGGGATTCATTTCGGGATGCCATCAAGGAGCAGTTCTACCCTGTCAAAATCTATGAGGACATATACATCAAATGGACCACACTGCGACAGGGACGAGACCAAGATGTGTTGGAGTTCACAAACATTTTTCATACCCTTCACACACAGTTGGGTATCAAATATTCTGATCTACATTTGGTACTAAAATACTGTGGTTTCCTACACAGATACATCTAGGAAGAGATGGAGTTCCTAAACATCTTCTCGCTCGGCAAGGCACACCAATACGCTGTCAAAATCGAGCAAAAGTTCAAACAGAAGAAGCGAGACTTTGGATCCGAAAATCCGAAGACCAAAGGACAAAGCCAAGGCGGGGCAGCCCAAGATAACCCGTCGAAACCGCAAGAAAAGAACAACACCACGAAGTTGAAGAAGGACACAAGAAAGTGTTGTGAGTTCCACAAGAGTCCCACTCATAATACAAGTGAGTGTCGGAACAAGCACCCACTGGTGGCTGAGTTGAAGGCTTCAGAATTAGATGCATGTCTCGACCCTGAGCCAAAACCTGACAAGGGGAATGGCAAAGGGAAGCAGATCATTGATGCGGATCCCAGTGCCACTGTTGCCATCGCTAAGATCCAGAAGAATGAACCCGAAGATCCAGAGGAGGGGGAGCATCCTTTCCACTCACAGATGTGGGTCAAGGGTTCGTCGCTACAATTCATTGTCGATAGTGGTAGCCAAAAGAACCTCATTTCAATAGAGGTCATGAAGTGGTTGGGCCTACCGACTACACCACACTCGTAGCCATACAGTATCGGGTGGCTTCATGAAGGAAGAGATCTCAAAGTTCGCCAACAGTGCTACCTTCCCTACAACATCAAGCCCTTCATAGATGAGGTATTCTGTGATGTTACACCTCTGGATGTTTGTCATGTACTATTGGGCCAACCATACTTGTGGAGGCGAAATGTTGTGTATGAGTCAAGGCCTCACACTGTTATTATTTCTTTGGATGATTCATTATACAAGATTTCGGAGGTAGCCCCACCTACCACCACCTCTTCGATCACTGCTAAGAAAGGCAACAAGCTCATCTCCCAGACCAGGAAATTCATCTATCTGGCTCACTCCCAAAGTAAAGGGAAGATCGTCACCACATCCATGACCCCCGCGAAGGGTTCCTCCATGCAGCAATAGTAGTAAAGTGATACAGTCATGACAGAACATAGGAGAAACACCTACTCACCCACAGGGGTACCACACAAGCTTCAAGTGGGCAACAAAGTCTGGTTGCATCTGTAGAAAGAACGCCTTATGAGAGCCCATCAGAAGCTCCAACCACGCCGACATGGTCCTTACACCATTACCGAGGCTATGGGAAATAATGCTTTGCACCACAATGGTCCTCCATTCCTTCTCTTTCACCAAGTGTTCAATGTGGAACACCCTCGACCATGCTTCCCACCATTACTAGACACATCAGAGATTGCAGAACAGCTCATCAGGGACCAAGTTTAGGAGATGGAGGAACTCAATGCAATGGGGACCATTGCTTCCTAAGGGGGGAGGAATGATCTAGGTGGATGCTGGTGGCCACCCACCTATCCCATTTGGACCCCCACAACTATCTCTTTCAGTTTTTTAGTTTCCTAAAACGTAGCACAGTTTACTATTTTTAGCAGTTTTTCGAGTCTTGAACTTCCGGAGCCATTTTGAGGCCCTAAACGAAGCTTTTTTGGAAATCTGGGGGCAACATCGGTCCATGGACCGATGTTGACCTTCCCAAAGTTGTAATGCTTGGATAGATCCTTCTAACGAGCTATTGTACACGTCAAATGGAGATCATATGCCAATGTTATGACCCAGAGAAATTGATGTACCAATTTACCCAAATAGGGCTCACAATTTGGTGTTTCATCTTCTAGGGTTAGGTTTCGGGATGTGAATGGTTCTACATTGTTTCTCAACAATAAATAGGCCTTCGAGCCTCATTGTAACACAGTTCAGAGGCATGTAGCTACCACATCTCTTCTCAGAGATAAGCTACCATTGCCCTAGCTGGTTTATTTCCATTTTCTGTTTGTAAGCATATCTCAGTATTTTACATTAATGAAATGAAGTATTATTTCCACTGCATCTTTGTGCCTATGGTTATCTCTGTAATTTTTTGCGTTCCTGTTTAAATCCAGATCAGTGGTATCGGAGCGGTCTACTTTTTCACTATTTTCAGCCACACCCACTTGGGATTCATTCTGGGATGTCGTCAAGGAGCAGTACTACCCTGTCAAAAGCTATGAGGACAAATACATCAAATGGGCCACACTGCGACAGGGACGGGACTAAGATTAGTCAAAGTTCACAAAAATTTTTCATAGCCTTCACACATAGTTGGGTATCAAAGATTCTGATCTACATCTGGTACTTAAGTACCACGGTTTCCTAGACAGATACATCCAGGAAGAGATGGAGTTCCTGAACATCTTCTCACTCGGCACGGCATACCGATACGCTGTCAAAATAGAGCAAAAGTTCAAACAGAAGAAGTGAGACTTTGGATCTACAAATCCGAAGACCATAGGACAAAGCTAAGGCAGGGTGACCCAAGACAACCCGTCGAAGCTGCAAGAAAAGAACAACACCACGAAGTTGAAGAAGGACATAGGAAAGTGGTGTGGGTTCCACATGAGTCCCACTCATAATACAAGTGAGTGTTGGACCAAGCAGTCATTGGTGGCTGAGTTGAAGGCTTCAGAATCAGATGCATGTCTTGACAATGAGCTAGAACCTGACAAGGGGAATGGAAAAGGGAAGAAAATCATTAATGAGGATCCCAGCACCACTGTTGCCACCACCAAGATCCAGAAGAATGAACCGAAAGATCCAAAGGAGGGGGAGCATCTTTTCCACTCACAGATGTGGGTGAATGGTTCGCCACAGCAATTCATTATCGACAGTGGCAGCCAAAAGAACCTCATTTCAACAGAGGTCGTGAAGCAGGTGGGCCTACCAACTTCACGACACCCGCAGCCGTACAATATCGAGTGGCTTCATGAAGGATGAGATCTCAAAGTTCGCCAGTAGTTCCGTCTGCCCTACAGCATCAAGCCCTTCACAAACGAGGTATTCTGTGATGTTACACCTCTGGATGTTTGTGATGTACTATTAGGCCAGCCATACTTGTGGAAGCGACATGCTGTGTATGATTCAAGGCCTCGTGCTACTATTATTTCTTTAGATGATTCATTATATAAGATACTGGAGGTAGCCCCACCTACCACCACCTCTTTGATCACTACTAAGAAAGGCAACAAGTTCATCTCCCAGACCAAGAAATTCATCTGTCTGGTTCACTCCCAAAGTAAGGGGAAGATCGTCACCACATCCATGACCCCCGCGAAGGGTTCCTCCATGCAGTAGCAACAACAAAGGGATACAGTCATGAAAGAACATAGGAACAACTTCTCCTCACCCACAAGGGTACCACACAAGCTTTAGGTGGGCAACAAAGTCTGCTTGCATTTGCAGAAAGAATGCCTTACAAGAGCCCATCAGAAGCTCCAACCACGCCGACATGGTCCTTACACCATTACCAAGGCTATGGGAAATAATGCTTTGCACCACAAAAATCCTCCATTCCTTCGCTTGCACCGAGTGTTCAATGTGGAACACCCTTGACCATGCTTCCCACCATTACTGGACACATCAGAGATTACAGAATAGCTCATCAGGGAGCAAGTTCAGCAAATGGAGGAACTCAACGCAATGGGTACCATTGCTTCCTAAGGGAGCAGGAATGATCCAGGTGGATGTTGATAGCCACCCACCTATCCCATTTGGACCCCCACAACTATCTCTTTCAGTTTTTCAATTTCCTAAAATGTAGCACAGTTTACTATTTTTAGCAGTTTTTTGGGTCTTGAACTTCGAAGCCATTTTGATGCCCTAAATGACGTTTTTTGGGAAATCTTGGGGCAACATGGGTCCATGGACCAACTTTTCATGGGTCCAAGGATTGATGTTTCCCCTCCCAAAGTTGTAGTGCTCGGATAGATCTTTCTAACGAGCTATTGCACGTGTCAAACGAAGATCGTACGCCAAAGTTACGACCTCGAGAAATTGATGTACCAATTGACCCAAACGAGGCCCACAATTTGGCGTTTCATATTCTAGGGTTAGGTTTTGGGATGTGAAGGGTTTTACATTGTTTCTCAACAATAAATAGGCCTTCAAGCCTCATTGTAACACAGTTCAGAGTCATGTAGCTGCCACAGCTCTTCTCAGAGATAAGCTATTGTTACACAAAAATATCGTCATCATGATTATTTGCAATCAGTATGGGTCTATCATCACTTGTACTATCCTCCTAAGCAAGTCTCAAACCTCAGCTCTTCAAATCAAGCTTTGGAAATGAGAGAAAGACATTAAAAATCAATGTAACTCTGGTTCCGCACTTTCTCTCATGGTCACCTGCGGTCCCGCACCTTCTGTGTACAAAACCTGTGGACCTACCCGCTCTGTCCCTAACGGTGTAGGTGCGGACCCCTGTGAAAGTCAAAAGGCGCAAGTTTTATCTTAAAAAACTCACTTTGGGTTAATTCTAGAGGTTTCTAGAAGGAATTTTGACGTGGATTGTTCGCTTTGAGGTGGTTCATGCATCCCAAAAGAAAAGGAGCTAATCCCTTGAGGAGAGGAGCTATCCCTTTGAAGGAGGGCTTTATCCCTTTAAAGGAGGACCTAGTAACCTCCCTCCATTGCACTATAAATACAGGCATTGGGCTGGTTGCTAGAGAGGTTAGAAGATGTCAACATTTTTTAGGGTAAATGTTGGTGAAATCAAGACTTCCTAGTTAAGCCTAAAGAGGAGAGATCACATACCTTTTTGGTTTCATTGGGGAGTGAGTGAAACTTGTCAAAGTAGAGGAGACTTCTTGTTGGACCCTGGGAGGAGCTTGTACAACGTCAAGGCAAAGGTTGTAAGGTTCTTCTTCTTTTGAATTAATACAATCAAACTCAATTTTCTCAACAAGTATCTTATGTTATTTGTTTCATGGACTCCTTGACTTTCATGTTAAATATGTTTTATGCAATTGGCTTTTCAGGTGCTATTTAATTTGTTTGCCTTGTTTGTGTTTGCAGATTCGCAAAAAGGAGCTCATTTGGATCGAAGGAGTGAGGGCATCCACAAGCTAGCGTTGGACCTAAGGTAGGCCCTAAAAACACTTATTTGCTATTGTTTATAAAAGCATATTTAGAGAAAGATAGTGTCTGGTTGGTTTGCTTGTCATTAGGTCTTCTTTAGATTCTAGGAAGGTCTATCTTGTCCGCAAGATCGACCTATTCCGTGTGACAGCTACCATCGCCCTAGCTGGTTTATTTCCATTTTCTGTTTGTAAGCATATCTCATTATTTTGCATTAATGAAATGAAGTATTATTTCCACTGCATCTTTGTGTTTATGGTTATCTCTGTAATTTTTTGTGTTTTTGTTTAAATCTGGATCACTTGAACCATAAAGTAGTGCACAATCTCCCTCTTGGAATTGCTTCTCCTTGATATTTTTGTTATGCCATATATTTCTCTGAAGCTGAATTACCTATGTATGGAGAAGGGCTTGCAATATTTATTCATCCAATCCATTGAGCTAAAGTAATCTCTCCTTCTGTGGATGGTTGAGGTCTAGGTCCAGCTAAGCTGTGACCCTTAGGGTATTGAATTCAAACTCCAATGGCAGCAAAGCCTTCTTCCCATAGACCAGTTCATAGCATGTGAACCTGGTGGTGGTCTTCCATGTTGTGTTGTAGGCCCAAGTGGCCTCAACTAATTTGTCCACCCAAACTTTTCTGCTGCTGCTCACTATTTTGCTTAGGATCCCTTCCAAAGCTCTGTTAGTGACCTCCACTTGACCATTGGCTTGTGGATGGTAGAGTGGAAGTCTTGTGCTTGATGTAATGATGTGTGAGCAGGTCTTCAGCTAGACTGGAAGTGAACTAACTGCCTTGGTTTGCAACCAACTCTCTCAGATACCCAAATTTATAGAACATGTTTTCTCTCAAAAGCTCAACTACTTTTTCTTCTGTCGCTGCTTTGATTGGTTTTTCTCTATGCTCACTTTGTCAGGTAGATGGTGCACACAATGATGTACTACTTCTGCTTTGAAGGAGGGTTGATAGGCCCCACAAAGTCCATGCCCCACTTCTCAAATGGCTCAAAGGTCACTTGAGGTTGCATGGGCATTTCATCCTTTGGAGTGGGTTCCCCATCCATTGACACCGATCACACTGCTCGTGTATCTCCTCACATCCTGATGAAGAGTGGGCCAGTAGTAGCTTGCTTGCAATATCTTGAAGGCGGTTCTTTTTGCTGCAAAATGACCTCCACAAGGCCCATCATGATAGGTTAGGATGATGTCAAAGACTTCCTCCTCCCTCACAAATCTTCTCAAGATCTGATCTAGGCCAAGTTTCAAGAGATTGCCTCCAATCCAAGTGAAAGGGGCACGTTTCCTTACTATCCTACTCTTCTATTTTGATTACAAATGTGGTGGGAACTGTGTTGAAACCAATTAGTTTTCTATATCATCAAACCATGGAGAGAGTACTGATATAGAAAATAGGTGTTCATCTGGCATTTGGTCATCCACCATTCCTTCTTCACCTGAAGGCAAATTTACTCTAGATAGAAAGTCAGCAACGACATTCTCTTTGCAAGGCTTATCAATAATGGTCAAATCAAACTGCTGCAGTAAAAGAAACCATCTAATAATGCGAGCATTTACATCTAGTTTGTTCATTAAATATCTAATTGCAGCATGATTAATGAGCACAAAGGTTTGATAGCTTGTGATATAATGTCTAAATTTGTTTAAGGAATGCACGATAGCTTGAAGTTCCTTCTCGGTCACTGTATAGTTTAACTCTGCCTTTGATAAGTTTTTGCTTATAAAGTATATTGCATAAGGTAAAATTTCATCAATTCATCCTAAGGATGCTCCTATTGATTTGTTCAAGGCATCTATGTGAAAGTGAAAAGATAGGGCCCAGTTTGGGCCTCTGAGAATTGGGGCAGTCACTAGCTTGCTCTTCAAGGTATCTAAGGCTTCTTAATAGTTTTCTAACCATATGAACTCAACATCTTTGCCTAAGAGGCCAAACAAAGGAGAGGCTATCTTGTTGAAGTCTTTAATGAATCTCCTGTAATATTCAGCTAAGCCTAGGAAACTTCTGACATCTCTCACCTTTTGAGGAGGTGGGACCCTCTGGATGATGACAATTTTGTTGGGGTCCACCTACAATCCTTGTTGAGTTATTTCATGACCTAGCACGGTCCCTTTAGTCATCAATAATTCACATCTTTCTAGACTGAGGGACAAGTTCATCTCAATACACTTATCCAGAACTTTTTCTATGTTAGATAAAGCTTCCTGAAAGTCAGAGCCATAAGGAGTAAAATCATCCATGTATATCTCTACTACATCATGAACCAGTTCAGAAAATATACTCAATACCACTCTCTGGAAAGTGACTGGAGCGTTGCACAAACAAAAAGGAAGTACCCGGTGTGTAAAGGTACCCCATGGACAAGTGAAAATGGTCTTATCTTGGTCTTCTGGGTTGATTTGAATCTAATTGTACTCGCTAAACCCATCTAGGAAGGAGAAGAACTTTTTCCCTGCAAGACTGTCTGACACTTGATCTATGAAAGGTAAAGGAAAGTAGTTCTTTTTAGTGGCTTTATTCAATTCCCGATAGTCAACAAAAATTCTCCACTTACCATTTTTCATTGGCACCAGGACCAAAGGAGAGACCCATTCACTGTAAAAAATGTGATAGATGAATCCTGCATCAAGCAATTTCTGCAGTGATTCCATAGCAATATCTTTAAGTGCTAGGTTCATCCTCATTTGAGGCTGCTTGACTAGCTTGCAATCTTCCTTAATGCATATATATGATGAGTACATACTGAAGGGTGTACTCCCTTCATCTCCTTATAACTCCAAGAAAAGGCATCTAGATGTTTTCTCGGTAGGCTGCATAGCTCCTTTTCCTGGGAAGGAGATAGGGATGGATTGATTTTCAATGTTCTTTTTGGGCTGAACTCTATATTTTTGACATAGAGAGAAGTAGGGTTGGTCATACAGAGATCATTTGAGGGGGTTTTTTGGGTTTCTCTTATTATGTCTTCGAATGGTGAGACACTAGGAGGTCGATTCCAAATGAAATTTTCAATCATATCATCCTCATCTTGTGGTTTACCTCCCATGGCGATTTCCAATGCAAAAAGTGGTGCAGAATAAGCTTCATCCTCATCGTCCTCCTCCAACCAGAGAGGTAGGTCATGTTCTAGCAAGGGTTGGGCAGGAGGATATAGGGTTAACTATTTGGACATATGCCCATTCTTTATGGTCATGTTCCCAGCTCGACAGCTCATGTAGGCATTAGCTGTAGCCAACCAGGTTCTTCTGAGAATGAGAGGATAGCGAGTGAGCTTTTCCTTTGGATGGAGAACTAAGAAATCAACAGGGTACTCCCAACAATCGATGGAGACCATCACATCTTCCACAATCCCCTCAGGGGTCACGATGGAGCGGTCTGTTAGTTGCAGCACCGTCGTGGTCTTACTCAAGGAGCCATGGAGGTTAAGTTTGAGCATTGTGTCCCTTGTCATCACATTAATGGCAGCTCCCAGATCAATCAAGGTATGTGGGACCATTGTGCCATTGATGTGGACATAAACTACTAGGCTTCGAAGATCCAAATATTTTGGATAAATTATCTGCCCTAACATCAAGTCAGACAGTTGTCCTATGACATTGATGTTGGGGCATCTCTGTTGTGCCTTCTTGGATAACTAAAGCATTTATCTTTGATCAACCTATTGGAGATAGTCACATCTTTTATGGCTTGGAGAAGTGGTATCTTCACACATAAGTGTTTCAATTCTCCCAAGAGTTCAGTCTCTTCTGGGATAGGTTGGATTGTCATGGATAGTCTCTCAGGAAAGGGTGGATTTGCTATAGGTTCACTTTCCTCTTTATCTTCCTCAACCCCCCTAGGTGGAGGCTGGCTATCTGGGGGAATTTTCCAAGATCGCAAGTTGATTTTTTTAATCTCCAGAGCATAAGTTGGGCATGATGGTTCCCCACTATATACTTACTGAGCCTGTTTGTTGCTCGGTTTAGATTTGGCTGGGCAGATATTTGGGGTTTCCTTGGTGGAGCAGAAGGTAACAATTGTGGTTGGACAGGTGGTGGAGGCAAAAGAGATGGAGGAGAGTTGTATTGGGGCCTCGACCCCTGATGAGATGCATTCCATTGAGGTTGTGGCTGAGCATAGGGTTGAAATGAATGAGTGGCTGGTTGGACATGATATTGAGATGTGAAGGACCAAGGAGCGGGCGTGGACTAGGAAGGATGAGTAGGGGGCCCCCAAAAGGTGTGACTTAGTTGGGGTTGTAGTATGCCTGAGATGTCCCTTACATCCCCTACTGGTATGGTCTAGGTCCATGTGTCCTCCTTTGGTTTATGTAATAGATATGTTCAATGGCTCCTTCATCCCCTTGGTATACAGCTTTAAGGCCAGGAAAGGAAGGGAACTTATCTGTAGAATGATTTTCTTCACAGACTGAACAAATCTATATAGAGTTTAATGGTCATTCATTCCTAGGATCCCTCCTGGTGCATCTAGGACAAAAAATGGCCAAAGCCCTCTCTGCTTCCTATTGCTTTCTTTTGATATGTAAGGTATCCATTTGCATGGCAAGAGTCTGCAGCATCTCACTCTTGAAGTCTTCCAGCATGCTTCCAATTTCCCATTTAGTGGATGAATTGGAAGAAGAGGTAATGGCTATGGGTTGACCCACCCTATCTTTCTTTTTGGATACTCTAGAATGGTTTCTAAAAATAGTCTTTATGTCCTCATAGGATAGTTTGTAAATTTCTCCCCCAGCCAATAGATGGAGGGTGTCTAAAAGGTCTCCCTGGATTCCCCTGAGCAAGACCAACTTTAGAGACTCCGGGTCAAGTGTACACCCGACCCTTTTGTAATTGAGCTGGAACCTGTCTTCGTAGTCTTCTAGGGACTCATCACTTCCCATGGCCATTCGTAAGATTTCTTCTTTAGTATCTTTTGACCTACAATAGTCTCGATACTTGTTGCTAAAGATTTGTTGCATCTGAGCCCAAGTTGTGATGCTATTGCCAAGTAACCCCATGAACCAGCACAATGATGTGTCCTTGAGAGTAGAAGGGAACATTTTCAACTTTTTCTCGTCTTCTTCATAGTCATAAGTTTGACAAATGATGTCAAAATCAAACAAGAGGGTGTGAAGATCTTCTGTAGTCAGGCCATGGAAGTGAGGTAGGGTTGAAGGACTTATATTTTTGGTGTGCCCATTAGTCTCCCAAATTGGAATGGTACCCTCTATTATTTCTCCATTTCCCCTAGTATTTTTGTTTTTAGCCATTGGCTCCAGAGGAATGTTTTCTTCTTCTTCTTCCCCTATAGGTTCTTCAAATATGTCTGGCTGTTCACTTAAAGGTTCTTCTTGATCACAGCCACCGAAGAAGAGAGAAGGTTATCTGTGTGAAGCAATGGGGGTGTTGGGAAAAAAATTTCCTGAGTTATCTCTATTCCTACGAGGCATGAAAATAAATCTTTTTGGTTGGTTTTTTATTTTCCCCACACTGATAGTACCTGCGAAAAATGAAATTGTTCTTGAAAAAAACAAATTGCAACTAGCTGAAATGAACATGCTGAATGGAAATTTGCATAATTGAAAAGGAAAGTAAGGAAATGCAGAATGGAAAGAAAGGAAATGACTAGTATACTTTTGCGGAAATAAACTATCAGCAAAATGTTTCAATAGGAAATAGAAAAGAGCAGTAATCACAAAATACTCTAACGCTTCCCCAACAACTGTGCCAAAAAGTGGTGAGATGTTGGGTCCCTATAATACTAGTGATTACCCCATTACTATTGTATTTGTACCCCTTATTAATATTATTGTGCCCCATAGAATTCCTCTATTGTTATTTTTGTGGCTTTATATTATTATTGTTAGGTCGGTTGGGTTATATTGTGACTCCTTAGACTCCTATATATAGAAAGGAGGTTTTGTCATTTGAATCATCCAAGAATTGTTCATTTATGTAATGTAAAGGAGGTTTCCCCCTCAAAGAGGCTGAATTTTAAGGCGTTGATATATCTTTTCTATCTCTCTCTTCAGCTGGTTTCATAACATTTGGAATCAGAGCTTTGGGTTCTAGGTTTTCGCTGCTCCAAATAGGTCATCGTGGCATTTTATCTATAACTTTTTTCTGCGATGTTTCAGAAGCTAAAAAAAAAACCTGTTTGAGAAGAAATCATGTTGAAACTTGGGTCCAAATTTCATAGTGTTTAGCACTATATTTGCGGAGATATGATCTGAGGAAGTTGGTCTTTTTGCAGACTCTCGAATTACATTCCAAACAAGTGACCTGGGGAAAATCGTCACAACTTTCTCTCTAAGCATCGGATTGAAATTTCATCAGAAGATATAGAAAGAGGACAGACTTTAGCTTCTTGTATATATTTGTTAGAGCCAAAGTTCAAAACAGTTACTCATGGAATGTCGTACAAGTTCGCTCTATTGAATTAGTCTATAATCAGGTCACTGTGGGAGATTTGACATAACTCTTCATTGGAGAATCCAATTAGGGTCAGACTGGTGGCACTGGAAAAAGGACACAGAGGGCTACCATAGATTGCAATTTTAGAACTGGATGATCTGAAATTACATAGATACATCAGAGGCAATATCGAGCTCCTACAAAGTGAAAAAATGTGTGTAGATTTTTTAAATTTTTGCTTAAGCTTGGTTTGAAAAATTATTTTGAAGGAATTCAAAGGGCATAGTAGAGCAATAGTATCGGTAACTAATGCCCCGAGAAAAGAAAATGCAAACACCTAGTAAGCAATCTGAAAGCTCTAGCATGACTCATGAAGAAGAGGAACAAATGCTACATGATATATCAAAATTACAAGACCAAGTGCAACAAATTTCACTCTCACAAAAGCTAATAGAAACTAAGATAAATGGTGTGGAATCAAAGATAAAGGGTGTGGAAGCCAAGATTGACGATTTGAAGATAGATTTGAAGTTAGATTTGACAAATTTTCTACAAGAAATACTTACTAATGGTGAAAGGGGAGTAAAGGAAACTCATGATGCAAACAAAGGAAATGTTAATCATGATTTCATAGACTCTAATGTTGGATCGAAGATGCACATATTCCAAAAATCGATATGAGGAAGGTTGATGGAAAGGATTCCGCAGCATGGATATTATAGATGGAGCAATTTTTCGATCTCAATAATGTGCAAAACACAGAAAAGGTATGTATTGCAACTTTATATTTGGAACCAAATCAGTTTGTATGGTATCAATGGCTTTGCTCTCGTAAACAATTTATCACTTGGGAAATTTTTACAGAAGAATTGATAGCACATTATGAGGATACAAAAAGCAACACTTTTTTTAGCCAATTGATAAGTCTCAAACAAAAGGGTTCAATAATGGAGCACATTGAGGAGTTCCAAAAATTGAACATAAGGGTGAAAAATATTCCAAAGGAACATAGGATTAATGTGTTCATAGGGTCTCTAAAGGATAATATCCAACATGATGTTCGCCTTTGGGAACCTGATTCATTAGAGAAGGCATTCAGGTTAGCAAGAAAAATGGAAAGAAAAATTATGGAAACCAGGAAGCATACCACTCACAACTATAAAGACGGAAGTGTTGTTGCCGCTAGTCTTCCACGACCTATAAGTTTGACACCACAACAATTGGAAGAAAAAAGAGCAAAAGGGCTTTGTTATAGTTGTGATAGCAAATACACTAAAGGTCATAAGTGTGCTGAGAAGAAATTATTCTACATAGATTGTGAAGAGGAAGAAGAAAAGGAGCAAGAAAGGTCAAAAGAAGAGGATATACTCCAGGAACAAAGCCTAGATGAAGAACAAATGAATCTGACCATATCTTGTAATGCATTGGTGGGAATTACCACTCCTCAAACCATCAAGATAGAAGGACAAATCAAGAAGAAAAAGATAATAGTGTTGATTGATTCAGGAAGTACCCACAATTTTATTCATTGTAAGGTAGCAAAAGAATTGAATTGCTTCTTATATCCAGCACCAGAGTGTCAAGTGATGGTTGAAAATGGAGGAACAATAAATTGCTTTGGAAAGTGCCATAGTATCAAGCTATCCATGGGAGAATATGTATTGACTAGCCCAATGCTTTCCATTCCAATGGGAGGTGCTGATGTTGTATTAGGATTCCAATGGCTACAATCCTTGGGTACAATAGCTTTTAATTTTTAAGAACTTTTCATGAAATTTTCTGTGGAAGGAAAGGAAGTTGAATTAAGGGGTATTGCTGGGAAACCAGGAAAGATAATCAGCTCTAATGGTATGACAAAGCTTCTAAAAAAGGAACGAAAAGGTGTAATTGCACAATTATGTTCGTTAGATGTTTCCACATTGGAATCATCTATTTATCTAGATATCCAAAAAGTCTTGGACAATCATTCCAAGGTATTTAAGACTCCCAAAGGTCTCCCACCTAGTCATGAACATGATCACGGTATTCATCTGATTCGAGGAAGTGTTCCTCCAAACATCAGGCCATACAGATATCCCTATGCCCAAAAGAGTGAAATTGAACATATGGTTGCAGAAATGCTAGAGGTTGGTATAATTCAACCGAGTCAAAATTCTTTCTCTGCTCCAGTAGTATTGGTGCACAAGAAGGATGGATCATGGCGCATGTGTCCGGATTATAAGGAGCTCAACAAGCTCACTATTAAAGATAAGTTTCCCATTCCTGTCATTGATGAATTACTAGATGAATTACATGGATCAATTTACGTCACCAAGTTGGATCTTCGTTCAGGATATCATCAAATCAGAATGAAGCCTGAGGACATTACGAAAACAACATTTAGAACTCATGAGGGTCATTATGAATTTTTGGTCATGCCTTTTGGCCTTACCAATGCACCCTCAACATTTCAAGGTTTGATGAATTCAAGTTTCAAACCATTCCTTAGAAAATTTGTGTTAGTATTTTTTGATGATATACTAATCTACAACAAGTCTTGGAAGGATCATGTTGAACATGTTGACAGGGTGATACAACTATTGGAGGAGAAACAATTATATGTAAAAAGATCCAAATGTTTCTTTGGAGTACAAGAGGTGGAATATCTGGGTCATATTGTATCTCATGAAGGAGTTAAGGTAGACCCTAGCAAAATTAAAGCCATTAAGGAATGGAAAATCCCCACATCCATAAAACATCTACGAGGATTTCTCGGGTTGACAGGGTATTATCGCAAGTTTGTTAAGAATTATGGGAGAATAGCAGCATCTCTAACAACACTATTGAAGAAAGATGCATTTTCATGGACTCCAGAAGCAACAAAGGCCTTCGAACATCTTAAAGAGGCAATGTGCCAAGCACATGTCTTAGCTACACCCGACTTCACAAAAACCTTTATTATGGAATGTGATGCTTCAGGAAATGGAATTGGTGCTGTTTTAATGCAAGATGAAAGACCCATTGCTTTTGAAAGTCGTCCAATCAAGGGAAACTTTTTACAAAAAGCTATTTATGAGAAGGAAATGTTGGCAATACTCCATGCACTTAAGAAATGGCAACCCTATGTTACACTAAAAAATGTCACCATGACTATTTATAGTTAGTATGGCTCTATCAACAGTCATGCTACCCTCTTAGGCAAGTCTTATGCCTCTGCTCTCCATGTCAAACTCCAAAAAAGAGAGAAAGTCTTGTAAAAATGTATTTATCTCTGGGGACGCAGGTTCTCTCAACCTTACCTGCGGGGACGCTCCCAACGTTCACAAAAGCTGCGTCCAAAGACGCTCTTTATGTAAAGGGACAGGTGCGTCCCCCTGTAAAGGTTAGAATGCGCAAGTTTCATCTTTAAAAAGTTACTTGTGGTCATTTCTAGAGCATTCTAGAAGGTTGTTCGACGTGTATTGGGCGCCTCCAGATGGTTCATGCACTCCTATCAAAGAGGAACTTATCCAATCAATAAGGGAGCTATCCCACCCAAAGAGGGGATTATCCCATTGATGGTGGACCTGATTAACCTCCTCTTGAGTACTATAAATACAGGCATTGGGCCAGAAGGAGGAGAGGTTGAAAGCTATAGATTTCTAAGGGTAAATGCTGCAGGAATTAGGACTCCCATTTAGAAGCTTGTGAGGAGAGATTGTCATATTTACTTGTTCTATTTGGAAGTGGGTGAGCTTTGTCAAAGTAGAGGAAGACTCTTGTGGACCCTGGAAGGAGCTTGCACAACACCAAGGGTCAGGTTGTAATGGTTCCTTTTGATTACCTTTAATGCAAATTGGTCCATTCTTCTCAATAACTTGTTGTTTATGGGTTATTTCATGTACTCCTTGGTCTATATGTTGAATATGCTTTGTTTTATGTTATAATCAGGTGCTATTTAATTGTTTGACTGTTGGTGATTGCAGGTTTTGGAGAAAAGGAGGAGCTCATTCAGATCAACAAAGCTTGGACTTCTACAACAGCGTTTGGACAAAGGTAAGAACGAAACACTTGATTTCTCATATTATAATGCATGTTTAGAGAAGGATAGCTCCAGTTTGTTTTTTTTGTCATTAGAATGTCTTAGACTTCTAGGAAGGTCGGTTGTGTCCGCACTTTTGACTGATTCCGTGTGACACCCTACCTAATGGGAAGACACTTCAAGGTAAAAACAGATCATGATAGCCTTAAATACTTTTTAGAAAAAATATTATCCTCTGAAGAGCAACAAAAGTGGGTCACAAAGATGTTGGGTTATGACTTTGAATTCATCTACAAAAAAGGGAAGCAAAATGTGGTGGCAGATGCACTCTCAAGAAAGGATGAGGATGTGGAAGCGTTGTTGTGTGCCATTTCTATTATCCAACCAGATTGGATAAATGAAGCAAGGGAGGAACAAAAGAATGATGAAGAAGTGTGGGAACTTATTCGAAAGTTACAACAAGATTCCAGTAAATCGGATACATTTACCAGGAAAAATGATTCATTATGGTACAAATATCGCTTATACCTCTGTAAGAATTCCCAGCTAAAACAAAAGATTCTTATGGAATTGCACACTTCTCCCTTAGGAGGGCACTCTGGATTTTTAAAAACTTACCATAGGGTTAAGAAGGAATTTTTTTGGGATGGCCTTAAATCAGATATTCAAAAATTTGTATCGGAATGTTTGGTTTGCCAAAAAAATCAAGTTGAAACAATTAAGACATCGGGTCTATTACAACCTTTATCCATTCCAAGCCAATGTTGGGAGGAGGTTTCATTGGATTTTAGCACAGGTTTACCCAAGTCTGAGGGAAAGAGTGTCATCACAGTGGTAGTTGATAGACTTACCAAGTATGCACACTTTTATGCATTATCACATCCATTTAAAGCCAGTACAGTTTCTACTGCATTTATGGAAACAATTCAAAAGCTACATGGAAACCCAAAGATTATTCTAAGTGACAGAGGTCCCATTTTCACTGGAAATTTTTGGACAAAATTATTTTCTTGTTTTGGTACTCAGTCAGCTCATAGCTCATCTTATCATCCTCAATTTGATGGGCAAACTGAGATAGTAAACAAATGTTTGGAAGGATATCTTCGTTGCTTTGTATATGATAAACAAACACAATGGGTCAAATGGTTGCCTCTGGCTGAATGGTGGTATAACACTTCCTTCCATACAACAACAAAAATGACCCCATTTATGGAAATTTATGGGTATCAGCCACCATCCATCACATCATATTTAAGAGAAAATTCTAAGGTTCAAGCAGTGGAACATCACATCGAACATCAACAACAAGTCCTCAAACTCTTAAAGGATAACCTCGTGTTGGCACAGAATAGAATGAAACAACAGGTAGATCAACACGTAGTGAAAGAAGTTTTGATGTAGGTGATTGGGTATTCCTACGGCTAAAACCATATAAGCAAATGTCCCTCAAGCAAGCTAAGAAGGATAATAAATTATCACCAAAGTATTATGGTCTGTACAAGGTGTTGCAAAAGATTGGTACTATGGCATACAAATTGGAGCTTCCTGCATCTTCTCGATTGCACCCAGTTTTCCATGTTTCATGTTTAAAGAAGGTTATAGGCGATAAGCTCCCAGTTCAAACAATATTGCCAGAACTTGACGAGGAAGGAAAAATTATATTGGAACCAGAAGCAGTCACAGAAAAAAGAACTCGACAACTATGAAATCGATCAATTTCATAGTATCTTATCAAGTGGAAGAACTTATATGCTGAAGATTCCACATGGGAGGATGAGAATTTTATACAGAAGCATCCAGAACTACTCAAACGTTGAGGACAACACTTTTTTGAACGATAGGGGTATGTTGGGTCCCTATAATACTAGTGATTACCCCATTACTATTGTAGTTGTACCCCTTATTAATATTTTTGTGCCCCTATTGTCCCCATATGTTTATTACTGTGCCACATAGAATCCCTCTATTGTTATTTTTGTGGATTTATATTATTATTGTTAGGTTGGCTGGGTTATATTGTGACTCCTTAGACTCCTATATATAGAAAGGAGGCTTTGTCATTTGAATCATCCAAGAATTGTTCATTTATGTAATGTAATGGAGGTTGCCCCCTCGAAGAGGCTGGATTTTGAGGCATTGATCTATCTTTTCTATCTCTCTCTTCAACTGGTTTCATAACATGAGCACTAGTATTGTAGCAAGAATGCTGCAACTCTTAGGCTACCAACTTTACCTTTATCAACCCGGTAGTTCGTAACAAACTTGGAAGCGTTGGTGCTGTATGCACAAGTACTAGTTCTCACTATAGGTTGTCACTTGGTTAGCCGGCGCAAGATCACTAGGAGCTCAAATCAACTTCTATACATCTCAGAAGAAGCTCTATATGTGATGAAAGAAAGAAATATTACTCTACAGAAGCTATTCTAATTGCAGAAAGGAAAAAAGCCTAGAATGTAAAGCAAGACCTAGTAAACCCTAATTAACAAGCTAATTCTACTTCTGCCAAAAACACTATGAAAATCATGAAAGAAATGCCATTACCTACTCAAGAAAGAAAACAACATCTAACCATGCTATTTCTAGAATTAAATAAGCAAGAAACATATTTTTGGATTTTTATGTGTTTTTATGCGAATTTGACATTTATCTAATTTATTGTATGTGAGTGTAGCAGTGAATAGGTGGAATTGAAGGGTGGTTTTGGATCTTGGGAGGATGGAAGATGGTATATATGGGTCCTAGGAGGTCTTAGGTGGCCTTATGGGGGTTTTTTCCATACTCGGCCTTCAAAAGAAAGCCTACAGGAAAAACTACAGGAGGACACAGGGAAACTACAAGAGGAAAACAGGGAAACTACAGGAGGCCTACAGGAGGAGGCCGAGAGAAATTTCTGCTATTTTGAGGGTGTGAGAGTGGGTGGAAAAGGTGGATGAAGGTTGGAAGGAGGTGTTAGGGTGCCTATGGTCTACCATGAACCACCAAGAGAGAGAAAGATGATTGGGTTTTCTCAAGGAGAGAGGAAGAAGTTCTATGAAAAATGTAGGAAACTAAGGCAGAATTGAGGTGAGGTTTGGGAAGACCTATAGGGCATGGATCAGATGGAGGATGTGATTTCTAATAAGCTAGCCTACTACTGGAAGAGATCTGTTACAAAGGAACTGACAGTTAACTAAGAAGATCAAGCAAACAATAAAATGAGTGCATTTAGGAAAAACAAAGTTTTGCATTAAAATGATCTAAACTATGACATATGAAAGGAAGTGATAAGAAATGCTATAAACACGGAAAACATGAAAGAGAAATATTGCAAATCAGGAAGTGAACATGATAAGGAATATCTGAAGCAAAGAAAAACTAGACTATTAACTTACTAAAAAGTTGCAAACACTAGAAGTCCTATGAATGAGTAAAATTTGTGTTTTTAGGGCAGAAAGAGGGTCTTTGCCTCAAATCATGGTCCCATAGGGAGGAAGAGAAGCCAAGGAACTATTGATAGCCTTTTGAATCTTTTTTTATCGTTGTTTAACCTACTACAGAAAGAACAAATGGAAGCAAACTACTAAATCGTCAAAAGCAACCTATTCTTAACCAGAAAAGAAATACATCTAACAACAAATTAATCTACAAACTGAGGTAAGCATACAAACACAAGTAAAGAGAAGCTTGGCTGCTTGGATTGGGCCCTAAACCAAGAGATTCAGCCCTCTGAGCTAACTCAGTGCTAGCTCAAAAAGGATTCCATCTTCATTATCAAGAAATAACAAGTTTACATGAAACTGTCACAAAATAATAAGCTCAAAACTTGAGCAAAGTTTACATAAGAAGAAATCCGACCCTAGTGAGGCCCTAGGCCTCTCTACTTATACAACTGAAGCTACCAATAGCTTCCTTAAAATCAGGGAGCCTTGGCTTCCAAAACTTGAGATAACTATTAGTCATCCTCCACTTGCTCGGCTGCCTTCTAGGGCATGATTCGACTGCTTGAACTCCGAGCAAAATGAAGGGGAATTTGAAGCAAGGAGTAATAAATGAGGGGGATTCCCTCATATAAGTCCTCTCCTTTGTCTAATTTTAGTTATTGCTGCTATTTGACCACTGGATCCTTGACTTTGACCTCGAAATCCATCAATAATCTGCACAAAATACATGTTAGACCACATGGTGTCATAACTAACTCAACTCACTCTATAACCATAAATATAATCAAAAAATCATACAATAAGCTAAAATAATGGTTGACTTGACTAGGTTATGAGGTAAAATGAGCACATATAATTACCCATTTATGAGGCTCATCAACTTATCTAGAACTTTTCCTAGGTTAGATAAAGCTTCCTGAAAGTCAGAGCCACAAGGAGTAAAATCATCCATGTACATTTCTATTGCATCATGAACCAGTTCAAAAAATATACTCAATACCTCTCTTTGTAAAGTGGCTAGAGCATTGTACAAAGCAAAAGGAAGGACCCAATATGCAAAGGTACCTCAAGGACAAGTGAAAGTGGTCTTATCTTGGTGTTCCGGGCTGATTTGAATCTAATTGTACCCGCTAAACCCATCTAGGAGGGAGAAAAAAAATTTCCCTGGCAGACTGTCTAATGCTTAATCTATGAAAGGTAAAGGAAAATGGTCCTTTTTAGTGGCTTTGTTCAATTCCCGATAGTCAACACAGATTCTCCACTTACCATTTTTCTTTGGCACTAGCACCAAAGGAGAGACCCATTCACTGTCAAAGATGGTATAGATGAATCCTGCATCAAGCAATTTCTGCAGTTCTTCCTTAACAATATCTTTAAGTGTTGGGTTCATCCTCCTTTGAGGCTGCCTGACTGGCTTGCAATATTCCTTGATGTATATATGATGAGTACATACTTAAGGGTGCACTCCCTTCATTTCCTTATAACTCCAGGCGAAGGCATCTAGATGTTTTCTCAATATGATACATAGCTCCTTCTCATGGGAAGTAGATAGCAATGGATTGATTTTCAATGTTCCTTCTGGGCCAAACTCTATATTTTTAACAAGGAGAGAAGTGGGGTTGGCCACATAGAGATCATTTGAGGGGTTGTTTTGGGTTTTTCTTACTATATCTTCTAATGGTGATAAATTGGGAGGTGCATTCTGAATCGAATTTTCAATCATATCATCCTCATCTTGTGGTTTTCCCCCATGGTGATTTCTAATGTACAAAGTGGTGTAGAATAAACTTCATCCTCATCCTCCTCCTCCAACTAGAGAGGTAGATAATGTTCTAACAAAGGTTGGGCAGGAGGATATAAGATTAACTGCTTGTACATGTGCCCGTTCTTTATGGTCATATTCCTATCTCGGCAGCTAATATAGGCATCGACTGTAACCAACCAGGGTCTTCCCAGAATGAGAGGATACCCAGTGAGATTTTCCTTTGGTTGGAGAACTAAGAAATGAGTAGGGTACTCCCAAGAAACAATGGAGACCATCAAATCTACCACAATCCCCTCAGGGGTCATTGTGGAACAGTCTGCTAGCTGCAAAACTGTTTTGGTCTTCCTCAAGGAGCCTTGGAGGTTAAGTTTGAGCATTGTGTCATTTGTCATCACATTAATGGCAGCTCCTAGATCAATCAAGGTACGTGGGACCATTGTTCCATTGATGTGGACATCAACTACTGGGCTTCTAGGTTCCAGATATTTTGGACACATTATCTACCCCAACATCAGGTTAGATAGTTGTCCTATGACATTGATGATTGGGGCATCTCTATTGTGCCTTCCTAGATGCCTAAAGCACTTCTCTTTGATCAACCTATTTTAGCTAGGCACATCTTTTATGGATTGGAGAAGTGGTATGACACATAAAACTTTCATCCTAGGAGTTCAGTCTCTTCTGAGCTAGGCTAGATTGTCATGGATTATCTCTTAGGAAAGGGTGGACTTGCTTTAGGTTTGCTTTCCTCTTTATCTTCCTCAACCTCCTTGGGTGGAGGCTGGCTATCTAGGAGAAATTTCTCGGATCGCAAGTTAATTTCTTGAATCTCCACATCATAAGTTGGGCGTGATGGTTCCCCACTATACACTTGTTGAGCCTGTTTGTTGTTCGAGTTTGGATTTGGCTCGACAGGAGTTTGGGGTTGTCTTGGTGGAGCAGAAGGTAATGGTTGTGGTTGAGTAGGTGGTGGAGGCAGAAGAGCGAGAAGAGAGTTGTATTGGGGCCTCACCCCTGATGAGATGCATTCCACTGAGGTTGCGGTTGAGCATAGGATTGAAATGAATGGGTGGTTGGTTGGGCATGATATTGAGGTGTGAAGGACCAAGGAGGAGGCGTGGACTAGGAAGGATGAGTAGGGGGCCCCCAAGAAGGTATAGAGGTGACTTGGTTGGGGTTGTAGTATGCCTGAGATGTCCCTTGCATCCCCTACTGGTATGGTCTAGGTACTTGTGGCCTCCTTTGGTTTATGTAATAGATCTGTTCAGTGACTCCTTCGGCCCCTTAGTATACAACTTTAAGTCCAGGAAAGGAAGGGCACTTATCTGTAAATTGATCTTCTTCACATAATGAACAAAACCCAATAGATTTCAATGGGCATTCATTCCTAGGATGCCTCCTGGCGCATCTAGGGAAAAAAATGGCCAAAGCCCTCTCTGCTTCCTCTTGTTTTCTTTTGATATGTATGGTATCCATTTGCATGGAAGGAGTCTGCAGCATCTCACTCTTGAAGTCTTCCAGCATGTCTCCAATTTCACCTTTAATGGATGAATTGGAAGAAGAGGTACTGGCTATGGATTGACTCCCCCTACATTTCTTTCTGGCTTCTCTAGAATGGTTTCTAAAAATAATACTTATGTCCTCATAGGATAGTTGGTAGATGTCTCCCCGGCCAGTAGATGTAGGGTGTCTAAAAGGTCTTCCCAAATTCCCCCGAGTAAGACCAACTTCAGAGACTCAAGGTCAAGTGTACACCTGGCCCTTTTGTAAGTAAGTTGGAACCTCTTTTCATAGTCTTCTAGGGACTTATCACTTCCTATGGTCATTTGGAAGATTTCTTATTTAGTATATTTTGCCCTACAATAGTCTCAATGCTTGTTGTTAAAGGCTTGCTACACCTAAGCCGAAGTTGTGATGTTATTTCCAGGTAATCCCATGAACCAACGCAGTGTTGCGTCCTTGAGAGTAGAAGGGAACAATTTCAACCTTTGCTCGTCTTCTGCATAGTCATAAGTTCAACAAATGACAGCAAACTCAAATAAGAAGGTGTCAGGATCTTCTGTAGTCAGACCATGGAAGTGAGGTAGGGCTGAAGGACTTATATTCTTCATTTTGGTGTCCCAATTGGTCTCCTGAATGGGGAAGGTACCCTCTATTCTCTCTCCATTTCCCCTAGCATTTCTATTTTCAACCATTGGCTCTAGAGGAATGTTTTCTTCTTCTTCTTCCCCTATAGGTTCTTCAAATATGTCTCTATGTTCACCTAACAGTTATTCTTGATTGTAGCCACCGAAGAAGAAAGAATGTTGACTGTGTGAAGCAGTGGGGGTGTTGGGAAAAAAATTTCCTAAGTTATCTCTACTCCTACGAAGCATGAAAGGAAATATTTTTGGTTGGTTTTTTGTTTTTTTTTACCCACACTGAAAGTACCTACAGAAGCTAAAATTGTGATTGAACAAAAAAAATTGCAACTAGGTAAAATGAACTTGTTGAATGGAAATTTGCAGAATTGAAAAAGGAAAGCAAGGAAATGCAGAACTGAAAGAAAAGAGATGACTAGTCTACTTTTGCTTAAGTAAACTATTAGCAGAATGTTGCAATAGGAAATAGAAGAAAGTAGTAGTTACAGAATACTCTGATGCTTCTCCAGCAACAGCGCCAAAAAAGTGGTGAGCGCCAGTATTACAGCAAGAATGCTTCAACTACTGGGCTACCAACTTTACTTTTATCAACCCAGTAGTACATAACAAACTTGGAAGCGTCGGTGCTATATGCACAAGTACTAGTTCTCACTATAGGTTGTCACTTGGTCAGTCGGAACGAGATCACTAGGAGCTCAAGCCAAATTCTATAGATTTCAGAAGATGCTCTATGTGTGATGAAAGGAAAGAAAGATTACTCTACAGATGCTATTCTAACTGGAGAAGGGAGAAAGACTGGAATGTAAAGCAAAACATAGTAAACCCTAATTAACAAGCTAATTCTACTTTTTCCAAAAACACTATGAAGACCATGAAAGAAATTCCATTAGCTACTAAATGAAGTAAACAACATCTAACCATGCTATTTATAGAAGTAAATAAGAAAAAAACATATTTTTGGATTTTTATGTGTTTTTATGTGAATATAACATGCATCTAATTTATTGTGTGTGAGTGTGGCAGTGAACAGGTGGCATTAGAGGGTAGTTTTAGAGATTGGGAGGATGTAGGATGGTGTATATAGGTCCTAAGAGGTCTTAGGTGGCCTTCTGGAGGCTTTTCCCACACCCAGACTTCAAAAGAAAGGCTAGAGGAAAAACTACAGGAGGACATAGGAAAACTATAGGAAGAAAACAGGGAAACTACATAAGGCCTACAGGAGGAGGCCGAGAGAAATTTTCACTATTTTGAGGGTGTGAGAGTGCATGGAAATGGTGGATAAGGTTGGAATGAGGTGTTAGGGTTCCTAAGGTCTACCATGAATCACTAGGAGAGAGAAAGATGGTTGGGTTTGCTCAAGGAGAGGAAGGAGTTCTATGAGAAATGAAGGAAACTAGGGCAGAATTGAGGTGAGGTTTGGGAGACCTATAGGGCATAGATCAGATGGAGGGTGTGATTGCTGGTAATTTGGCCTACTGTTGGAAGAGATATTCTGCATAGAAACTAACACTCAACCAAGAAAATCAAGCAACCAATGAAATGAGTGCATCCTACAAAAAACAAAGTTTTGCATTAAAATGGCCTAAACTATGATGTATAGAAGGAAATGATGGGAAATGTTGTAAGAAAGGAAAGCATGAAAAATGAATATTGCAAATTAGGAAGTGAGAATGATAAAGAATATCTAAAGCAAAGAAAAACTAGACTATCAACCTAGTAGAGAGCTGCAAACACTAAAAGTCCTAGGAATGAGGAAAAATTGTCTTTTGGGGCAACAAGGGAGTCTTTGCCTCAAATCATGGTCCCAGAGGGAGGAAGAGAGGCCAAGGAATTGTTGTTATCCTTTTGAATATTCTTTGATCACTGGTTAACCTGCTATAGAAAGAACAAATGGAAGAAAGCTACTAAATCATCAAAAGCAACATATTATTAATTATAAGAGAAATACATCTAACAACAAACTAATCTATAAACTGAAGTAAAGCATAAAAATAAAAAAAATAGAAGCTTGGCTACTTGGATTCTACCCTAACCCAATAGCTTCAGCCCATTGAGCTAACTCAGTGCTAGCTCAAAAAGGATTCCATCTCCATTATCAAAAAATAACAAGATTACATAAAACTGTCATAAAATAGTAAGCACGAAATTTGACCAGAGTTTACACAAGAAAAAAAGGTCGACCCTAGTCAGGCCCTAGGCATCTCTAATTATACATCTAAAGCTACCAACATCTTCCTTAAAATCAGGGAGGCTTGGCTCCCAAAACTTGAGATAACTATCAATCATCTTCCACTTTCTCGGCTGCCTTCTGGCGCATGATTCGGCTGCTTGTACTCCAAGCTAAATGAAGGGGAATTTGAAGTGAGGAGCAATAAATTAGGGGGATTCCCTCCTATAAGTCCTCTCCTTTTTCTACTTCGATTTATTACTATAGTTTGACCGCTAGATCCTTGACTTTGACCTCGAAATCCGTCAATAATCTGCATTAAATACATGTTAGACCGCATGGCATAATAACTAACTCACTCACCCTATATGCCTGAATATAATTAGAAAATCGTAGAATAAGCTAAGAGAATGGTTGATTTGACTAGGTTAGGAGGTAAAATGAGCCCATATAATTACCCATTTATGAGGCTCATCAGTCACCATCATGTAGCCTATTCTTCCAATGCTCAAATTCTTCATCTGAGTCTGAGGTACAGGAGCTTTCGCGGTCCATGCAATCCCTCTATCAGCTATTGGATTAATATAGTCTTGGTCTTTTATTCTTATTTTTTACATCTGATCCAAATCATCATTACCTTCCTCATAGTCATGGACCAGTTTAGTATAGTATGGTCCTTCTGCAGTGTCCAATGGTACTACAATGCAGAGAGATTTCCTTTCAAACAACATTGTCTGCTTCTTCAAATTGATGACCCCATTCATGTCGATAGCCCAATCAATTCCCAGGAGCGTGGGATATGGATTTTTGTCATCAACAATCTCTATCACTTCAAAACTGGCCAATGCGCTCACACCTTCTATATCTACAGTCACTCCATGCAATCATCCCATAGGGATAATATTCTATTGGTTTTCCATCCTCAATTGAATCGGAGACCACTACAATGCAGGTCTCCCCATTCTTTCCCATGTCTGTTTAGGAAAAACATTCGCATTAGATCCTAGATCCAGAATAACCTGGTCCATCTCATAGTCTCCTATTTATGCGGTGAGCCTCATCTCACGCCCTGTTCTCATCTTATGTTTTCCAATATTTCTGACTACGTGGTGTCCTTCAGGAGTGTTTTCCTTAGTATAACACTTGTTTATCAATTCTTGTAGCCCTTTCATAGCCTTGCTATCACACAGTAGTTTCATACAAGTCTCTAGGAAGGTGGTAAGCACATAGGGGTCAACCTATGTAGGTGCGCTGATTTCTGGCAGTTTTTCCTGACTTCCTGAGGTAGAGGCCTTAGAAAAGCTTTTCTTCGCCTCCATAAATGTTTCCTTTGTTCACTTGAGATCAAACCCAACCTCCTTTTCTGGGGCCTTGTGGACCCACCCTCTTTCTTCAGGTTATTTTCCTTTATCATCACCGGTCGTTATTCTACTTCGCAGCATGATATTCACATTTGGATCTTCCTCATGGGGCTCAACCCTCATCATTTGTAAGCTCTAGGTAGGATGTTGAGGTTGCACCTTCTTCTCTTACATCTTAGCTATGAACACAAGGCTTTCTTATATAGTATGGTCAAACTGAGTGCAATATTGATATGACAGGTGTGTCTGACTCATACACTCCCATCCGTAGTGCCCTGGTGTTCCACAATTATATCAAATTCCATGTCCACGACCTCTACCAGGTTCTCCTCCTCCTTGGCCTCGTCCACGTCCCTGATATCCTCTGTGCGCTCCCCCAGTGCCCTGATCAAGAGGCCCAGTTTCTTCTTTCATTTGATACATAGGCATCCTCTCCATCATTATTTCATATTTACAGTAGTGGCACTCATCATGGCCCACCAATTTGCAGAAATCGCAGAACAATTGTTGTGGTGTCTACATAATTTTTTTGTAGCAAATGACAATTATCTATTACATGATTTCCAACCACCTAAAAAATAGCGCACTATAGCACGAGCCCTATACTTGGTCTTGTTGGAGCATCCTGCTTCAGGGGAATCCCCCCCCCCCACCTCCCCGATATATAATTTTCAAAGACAGGGAAATGATCCTTATCATGCCCCTCGCTCTTACACTTGAGGCACTAGACTTCTTCGTGAACCTTTGTCTTGGCCTTGTTTTCTTTTTCAAGCTCTACAATTCCAACAGAGGTTCTTCAACTATGAGTGAATTTGTTGGACTCCCAAAGCCGCATCCTGAATAAGTGTCTCGTTAAATCTCATCATGATTTCCAAAGCTTCCGCCTGAGTTCCTATCCTTTGTTGCGATAAATCAATCCTTAGGTGGGGTAGGAGCACGAATATAAAACAATTGTGGTGCTAACTATTTGTGAGATTAATATTAGCTTCGTGAATCCCTCAATTCAACCTTTTATCTAGCTCCCAGGGTGTTTCATTGGGCCTCATCGTGATTTCCTTAAATCCAATTACCGATTGTGATGCAGAATTAGGCTTACCGAATTCCTTATTCAAAGCAGTCTGAGTATCTGCTGATTGTTGGGTTGTATTATATTCTTTCCACGACTAGCCCACATTGTTAACCGGGGGTTTAGAGGGGTGGGCAGAGACCCCCCCTTCATTGCACTGATTGCATAGTGGGGGGTAACAGGGGGTTTGAGGGGTGAAGGTAACCCCACTCTATGGGGTCCGAGGCAACAACCCGAAAAATTTGGTTTTGGAACCTATGTTAGGTTGGGCAGACCTACCTATGGTTTTTTGCATGCTTTTCGCACATGTTTTTTGGACGCGATGGTTTTCGGTCCATGGTTTTGGACGCAATGGTTTTTCGGTCCATGGTATTGGATGCTTCGACATGTATAAATATGTATTATAGCATTGAAAGGAATGTAATGAAAAATCAAGCTAGTAGTCTTGGTTATGGGATCCAGGGAAAAATCTCTGTGTATATGTGTTTTATGTGTTACGCTCTCGCATTGTTTATTTTATGTGTTTTAGAATTCATATGCAGGTAATTTCTGTACGGGGTTAAAACCTACATTTGGTATCTGAGCTGTTTTGGCTTCAAGGGGATGCCTTTATTGTTGAGGGGTTTCGCTCGGGCCTGTGGTAAACCTTGTTATGTGAGAGATCCGCAAGATCGATTCTAGTGATGAAAGAAGATGGCGAGTAGTGCAAAGATAGAGATCAAGAAATTTATTGGTCAGAGTTTTGAGTTGTGGAAACTCAAGATGGAGAATCTATTGGTGGATAAGGATCGGTGGATTGCGGTAGATTTGGGTACTAAAACAACGGGAGTGTCTGATGAAGAATGGAAGAAGTTGGATGGGAAGGAAAAGAGCACAATACGATTGTGTGTCTCAGATTCAGTATTGTTGAATGTATCAGGGGAAGCTACATCGAAGGCTTTGTGGGAAAAGTTAGGGACTTTGTACCAATCTAAGTCTTTGGTGAATAAAATGTTCCTGCAGAAAAAGCCGTATAACCTGAGGATGAAAGATGGAGACTCAGTGACAGAGCATCTGAATGCATTTAATACTGTGGTAAGTCAGTTAGCATATATTGATATTAAAATTTCAGATGAAGATAAGTGCATCAGTTTGTTGTGTTCTCTACTATATTTGTGGGATAGTTTGGTTATTGCAATAGGTAGCAATGAAACTTCCTTGCAATTTGATGAAATAGTCTCATCCTTGTTGACAGAGGAGATGAGACGGAAAAATATGGAGAGCCAGAATGGTGATGCCTTGTCTGTATAAGGACGGTCCCAGAATAGAAACAAAAATAAGTCATCAAGTGGGAGATCTAAATCTAGAGGGAGATCTAAATCTCTATGAAAACATGTAAAGGTGGTGTGCTGGAAAGGTGGAAAGGAATGACAGTACAAAAGGCACTGTAAATCTAAAGCTAATAATAAAGGAAAGGGATCTGTTGATGCTCCTTCTGTAGAGGCGAAAACCACCTCAGATGAAGGTGGGGATGTGTACTTGGCTTCTTCAAGTTCACATGTAGATCATGAGGCATGGTTGATTGACTCAGGTGCATCCTTTCATTTCACTCTCCATAGAGAGTCGTTTTGTGAGTATGAAAAATACGATGGTGTTGATGTCTTCTTAGGGGATGATAGGAAGGCTAGAATCATTGCTCATGGAAAAGTAAGGTTGAAATTGCAAGGTGGAAGGGCTAAAACACTTCCTGGTGTTTTTCATATTCCTGCATTGGCCAGAAATCGGATTTCTGTAAGCAAGTTGGATGATGCAGGTGTAAAAACAGTGTTCAAGAAGGATACCTACAAGATGGTTCGCGAAGCATTGGGATTGATGCGGGGAGTTCGGATTGGAACTCTATACAAGCTTCAAGGTAGCACGGTTGTTTATCAGTGCAACAGTTCTGTGGTTCCTAAAAGTGGAGTAGAAAATTTAGTGGTCTCTGGAGAGAAGACCATGATGTGGCATCAAAGGCTTGGACATATTGGATAGAAGGGCCTTCGAATACTTCATGGTAAAGGTATGGTAGAAGGTATGAGTAATAGCTCTTTGGATTTTAATTTCTGTGAAAATTGTGTATATGGGAAGCAGAATCGGGTGCGTTTCCTCTCTGGTGGCAAAAGGGAAAAACATATATTAGAGCTTGTGCATAGTGATGTGTTTGGACCTGTGAAGGTTCCATCACTGGGTAATTCTATGTACTGTGTATCATTTATAGATGACTTCTCAAGCAATACATGGATATATTTACTTAAGAAGAAATTTGAAGTCTTTGACAGGTTTAAAGAATTCAAGGCCTTGGTGGAAAACCAAATAGAGAAGAAGATAAAGGTGCTGAGGACAGATAACAGTGGAGAGTTTTGTAGTAAGGAATTTGAAGAGTTCTGTAAGAAGTGTGGTATAGCATAGTAGAAGACCGCTCCATATACACCTCATCAAAATGGAGTTTCAGAAAGAATGAAGAAGATGTTGATGGAAAGGGCAAGAAGCATGTTCAGTGGTGCCGGGTTATGATAGGAATTCTGGGCAGAGGCGGTGGAGACATCATATTACCTGGTCGACAAATCACCTTGATCAGTGTTGGAGGATAAAACTCCACAAGAGGTATGGACTGGTAAGAAACCCTCTCTTTTACATCTAAGGCTATTTGGATGCGATGCATATGTACATGTTCCAAAGGAGAAACGAACCAAGTTGGATAGTAAATATGAGAAGTGCACCTTTATTGGGTATAAGGATGGCTTAAAGGGTTATAAGATTTGGAACCCAGTAACAATGAAGGTTGTGTACAACCGAGATGTGGTGTTCAGAGAGGTGAAAGATGTTATTAAACATGAAGTCCAACCAAAGGAACCTGAGAAGATAGAGTTTGAGCTAAAGGAGGAAGAATCGGACTCTACAACGGAGAAGGAATCAAAAGATGAAGAGCCACAAACTCTGGGTGTGAGAAGATTAGTTTGAGAAAGAAGGCATCCAGAAAGGTATAGTCCATATGCTTTCTGTTCAAATTTTGATTTATCTATTACTGATGATGATCCCAAAACTGTGAAGGAAGCAGTAGATTCAAAGGATGGAAAACTCTAGAAAGAGGCCATGGTTGATGAAATGGCATCATTGCACAAAAATGAGGCTTGGGATTTGGTGGAGTTGCCGGCTGGAAGGAAACCCATTGGCAGCAAATGGGTACAGTTCAAGAAGAAGATAATACAGAAGGAAAGGTGGAGAAATACAAAGCTTGGTTGGTAGCAAAAGGTTATTCCCAGGTGTCGGGAATTGATTTTGGTGATATATTTTCTCCTATTTCCAAGATAACTTCTATTAGATTACTTTTATCTATTGCTGCTACTTTTGATTTTGAGGTAGAATAGATGGATGTGAAGACAACATTTGTTCATGGGGATCTGGAAGAGGAAATCTACATGAAGCAACCTAAAGGCTTTGCGGTGAAAGGTAAGAAAGAACTAGTATGTAATTTAAAGAAGTCTCTGTGTGGGTTAAAAAAGTCACCAAGGATGTGGTATTAGAAATTTGATACATTTATACAGGGACTTGGCTTCACCAGAAGAAAAGCAGATCACTGTGTGTATTTTAAACTAATTGGTGACTGTTTTATTTATTTTGTATTGTAGGTGGATGATATGTTGTTGGTTAGAAATGACAAAGAAATAATCTAGGATTTGAAGACCCAATTGTCCTCCAAATTTGACATGAAAGATATTGGTGCTGAAAACTATATTTTGGGCATGGAAATTAAAAGAGATCGAGCAAAGAGGAAGCTCTGGCTAAACCAGAGGAAGTATGTCGAAACAATATTCGAGAGATTTAATATGCAGGATAGTAAACCAGCGAAGGTTCCTATTCTTGTAGGTGTAAATTTATCTGCTGAACAGTGTCCCAAGATATAAGAAGAGGAAGAGGACATGTCCCGTGTTCCATATGCAAGTGCACTCGGTAGCCTGATGTATGCAATGGTCTGTATTAGACCAGACATTTCACATGCTGTGGGAGTATTGAGCAGGTTTATGACAAAACCAAGAAAGGAGTATTGGATAACAGTGAAGCGGGTTTTTAGGTATTTGTGTGGCACTAGTGATTATCATTTGTGCTACCAAGGAAGGCCAAGATTGGATAGAGTGTTGGATATTCGTGGCTTTGTTGATGCAGACTAGGTTGGAGATCTGGATCAGAGAAGATCTACAAGTGGGTATGTGTTTAGCCTATTTGGAGCTGCAGTCAATTAGATGAGTAAGAAACAATCTGTAGTGGCACTATCAACTACGGAGGCAGAATACATGGCAACCACTCATGCAAGCAAGGAAGCAGTTTGGTTGCAGAGATTGTGTTCAAGTATGGTGTTAGTACAGGGAGCTATAAGGATAGACTGTGACAGCCAAAGTGCAATTTTCTTGGCAAAGAACCCTGCATATCATTCAAAGACAAAGCACATTGATGTTCAGTATCACTTTGTGAGGGATGTGATAGAAGACAAAAGGTGTTGCTGGTAAAGTTGGACACATTGAAGAATACTACAGATGCATTGAAAAAATCTGTGAGCTCTGAGAAGTTCTCTTGGTGTAGAGAAATAATGGGTGTTGTAGGGCTAGATAAATGACTAAGCTCTCTTGTGGCCCCCTGTGGAAAGAAAACAACAAGTGGGAGAATGTTGGGTTGTGTTATATTCTTTCCATGACAATCACACATAGGTAACCATGGGTTTAGAAGGGGGCAGAGCCCCCCCCCTTCGTTGTGGTAATTGTTTAGCCGGGGGGTCATAGGGGGTTTGAAGGGTGCATGTAACCCCACTCTAAGGGGTCTAGGGCAGTGCCCCAGAAAATTTTGGTTTTGGAACCTATGTTAGGTTGGGCAGACCCACCTATGGTTTTGTGCATGATTTTCGCACATGTTTTTTGGACGTGATGGTTTTCGGTCCATGGTTTTGGATGCGATGGTTTTTCAGTCCATAGTATTGGATTCTTCGGCATGTATAAATATGTATTATAACATTGAAAGGAACATAATGAAAAATCAAGCCGGTAGTCCCCGTTTTTGGATCCAGGGAAAAATCTCTATGTATATGTGTTTCATGTGTTATGCTCTCGCATTGTTTATTTTATGTGTTTTAGAATTCATATGAAGGTAATTTATGTACAGGGTTTAAACCTAAACTAATGACACCAGTGGATTATCAGTGCAACACTTAACGTACCATGTTAGCACTTGATCTTACAGAGCGGTAACCAACTACGCCTTCTTTATATTATCAGTTGTAATCTATTATGGTGTTCGCATAGCCTTCCCAACAAACCAAAACTGATCTGGATCCTCACTTCCTAAGCCCTTGAAAACTGTCAACTTCATGGCATTCAACATGTTGAACGGTGGTGGTGGTGGTGGTGGTGTGGGTGACGATGTATGTTGTGGGGGTGAAGGTGGAGGTGGCATGGAAGGTATCTGCTAAAAACCCTGTCTTATCAACTAGACAACACTCTATGGTGAATCTTGTGCTGTTACCTCATCGTCACCCACAGGAGGTCCAATCAGCGGGCTATATTCAAGGAATGTTCTTCCCCTCTTTAAAGAGCTTCCCACTTCGCATAGCTCCAAACATCAAGGCAGTGTCATAACCCATTTCTCTCATAACAACATCTTAATCCAAGTATTCAAATATCTTAGATACTTACCTAGCGGTCCTTTAAAGAAGTGTCACTATACTTCGTTGTAACTGATTGAGGTGTCAACTGTGAATTCTTTAACAAATCCTCCTATAACCCGATCAAGCCAATGGTCAACAGTGTGCGCGATCTTATCTTCAGAGGCTTCAAAACTCCGCACTAGATCCAGAGTCCCCACTATTGGACCATCAAGCCTCCACCTTCCTTGGTCATTTTCCAATTTCGCTATCGACTCGTACAGTTCAATCAGGAAGGTGCAGAAGAAAATTTCATGTAGCTCTATGTACAAATATCTGTCCAACCACTGTTCTTTTGTCAAGTGCAGATTCTTTTTTTCCTGCACTGCGAATTCATGGATATTTATATCCAAACACTTCTCAATCTCCTTCTTGGTCAGATTCGAGTGATGTGACTTCACACATCTCTTTATGCAGATCCTAGTCCGAGCAACGGAACCATTTGTTGGCTTAGGGGATCCTGACCTAGGTTCATAGTTAGTTGCACCAAAAAAATCCCTACACCACTGCCCCTTTTGGCATCAATCCACGGTGCGTGGACTGAAGTTTCACCCAACACAGTATGGGGGGGTGCTAGATCAAAGTTTCCACACCCAAAGATCAGTGTGATGTCCCTTTTCTTTCCTAGATCTGCCTTCGTGCAGATCTCTAAGCCCTTAAGGCTCAGAATTGTAACTTACCTTAATCAACCTTTATACCTCTCTGAAGGTCTACGATTGGCTTTTCCGGATCTTGAATAGGAAAATTAGCTACTTTCGCGCACCATAGATTACCCTTAAGTCAGTATTTACTCAGATCTACGTAAGTGTTCGATAAATTTAACAGAAAGTGTTATGATCTTCACGTAATCACTTAACATTAATTAAATCCAAATAATAAGATGAATCAAGTAAATTTGTGCATCAATACATTAGTGTCTAATAAAGACATTATTCATCACATCATATATCGCATTCATACATGACAGAAGTAAAGGGATAAAACATAGGAATTTCCACAACAGTCCTCTTTATTGATCTTCAGTAAAGGTTTACAGACTCAATACTTCACTGCACACTCAGCTGTAGGGGTCTACGCACTTAGCTGCAGACACTACTCTAGGCCTCTACGCAGTCAGCTGCAAAGGCTTTTTTCCCCTCTAAGACTTACTTCTCTGCACTAGATTTCTTCATTCGTACCCATAGACAAGGCATAGATCTACCTTAGACTCTCTAAGACACACCTATTTATATAATCCCATGGTCTGCGAACCATGGGTAGATTTCAAAAACCAACTCAAGCTTACATAAAGGAGGGTAAAAACCCTTTTTGACTCTTAACTAGCTACGCGCTCCGTGACCACAATTTGTGAAGAGTTTACAACTTTTTACATTAAATCTTGGGCTTTTGCCCCAAAATTGACCTAGGGGACCCCATCCCAATAATGACAAAAAATAAAGTTTCTAAGTCAAGTCACAAGTTCACCTAACTATGAACTAGATAACTTAAGTGCTTCTAATGGTTAGGTTATGAAACTTGGGAAACATTGACTTAGGAGGATACGACACTAGGTGAAAACATACAAATAACAAATAAAACAACATGACAATAATAAGGGGCTTGAAATGAAATTTAAAGTAGGCTCTGAAATTGGATTAGGAAAAATTTTTGGAGGGCCATTTTCATAGAAGCAATAGAATCCTAGTGTTATTTGTGAGAGAGAAGGATGACACACTATGACTATGCATTGACTGTAAGCAGTTATATATAGCCATAATGAATAACAAGTATTGGTGACTTGTTTGATCAAATGAGAAGGGTTGCACTATTCTCAAAGATATATTTAAGGTATGGCTTCCATTAGGTTCATATTAAGGATGAGGACATCGAAAAGACAACCATCAAGACCATATATGGACACTACGAATTGTGGTGGTGTCATTTGGGCTTACTAATACTCTTG
The DNA here is from genome assembly GCA_031772625.1 of Pinus tabuliformis. Lineage (NCBI taxonomy): Eukaryota > Viridiplantae > Streptophyta > Pinopsida > Pinales > Pinaceae > Pinus > Pinus tabuliformis. The sequence continues at coordinate 502,657,409 of CM062808.1, forward strand.
CCACATTTATGTGTCTGATGAACAATTTCCTTAGTCCATATTTGGAAAATTTTGTATTAGTCATTATACATGACATCTTAGTTTACTCAAAACCCATAGAAGAGAAAGAAGAGAATTCGAAAGCAATATTGCAATTGTTGAGAGAGCACAAGCTTTATGGAAAGCTTAGAAAATGTGATTTATTTAAATCAAAAGTTCAATAATTGGGATATATTGTTTCCAAGAAAGTTGTGGTAGTGGATCTCAAGAAGATGAATGCCATCATGAAGTGGAACACATCCCCAAAATGTTACGAAATTTAGATATTTCATGGGATTAGCTGGATATTACCAAAGGTTCATTTGATATTTTTTAAAGATTGTGAATCCAATCATAACCCTATAGAGGAAAGGAGTTAAATTCTAATGGACGTTAGAGTGTGCAGCTACATTTGAACAACTTAAGCATTTTCTCACACATGCACCTATCATGAGAATGACTAATCCAAAAAATGAATTTGTAGTTTAATTAGATGCTTGAAAGGAAGGGCTCAGTGGAGTTCTAATGCACTAAGGAATATGTGATATTTTATGAATTGAGAAAATCAAATGAGCATGAAAGGAATAAGGTCACTCATGGATTGGAATTTGCAATGATTGTGCATGCGCTAAAAATGTGTAGACATTAATTTCTTGGAAATAAATTTTTGTTGATGAGAAATCATGGAGGGTTGAGGTACTTGTTTGACCAACCCAAGTTAAATTCCAAGCAAGCTAGACGGTTATCTTTGATTAGCGATTTTTAATTTAAAACCAAGAATATAAAGGGAAAAGAGAACAATGTCACAAATGCACTTATTAGAAGTTTACAAGTGGCTCATTTGGTATTCATAAGCACTTGTCAAGTTGAAATCAAGGAGGAATTGCTTCATGATCATAATTATCATCATGTAAAGGAACACTTGCAACATTAGCAAGAAGGATCTTGAGAAAGAATCACTCACTCACTAAAGATGAAATGTTAAAATTCAAGGTTAGGTGGTATGTACCTTGTATGGGAAACTTGCAGAAGCTCATATTGGATGAATTCTATAAAATATCATACTCGAGTCATCTTGGTCATTAAGAACTAGTAAGAACTACGAAGAAAATATATTATTGGTCCAACATGGAAAAGGAAGTTGTTGATTACATTTACAAATGTTTAGAATGTCAACAGGTTAAAGTGGAATGCAAACACCCATTAGGATTGTTGCAAACAATTCCAATCCTTGAGTGGAAGTGGGAAATCATATCAATGGACTCCATCAAGGGATTACCAAAATCATTTAGGCATCATGATGATATAATGGTGGTAGTGGATAAATTGAGCAAACGAGCTCACTTCATACCTACCAAGTCCACCCCAAAAGGAAGTTTACATAATTATGATCTTCATAAAGGAGATATTTTGGTTGTATGACATACCTAAGAAGGTAATTTCATATCAGGATGTTAATTTCGCTTCAAAATTTTGGAAGGAATTTTTTATCGATTTTGGACCTCAACTAGCATTTAGCAAAATGTATCATCCTTAGATTGAATAAAAAACTAAGAGAGTGAACAAATTTCTCTAAGACATATTGAGGATGCATGTCATGCATCATCCAATGAGGTGGGAAGAATTCCTACCCTTATTTTAATTTTCCTAAATCAATGGGTATGAAGAGTCACTAAAGATGAGCCCATTTGATGCTTTATATAGTATAAGTTGTAGAACTCCCATCAAATAGGATGACCTAGTGAAAAAGTTGGTTCTTGAACCTAATATGTCAAAGGAAATGGAGTAGGAGATAATTAATATTAGGAATATATGGAAGGAAACCCAAGATAGGAAAAAGAGTTATGCAGATTAGCAGTGAATGCCTAAGGGATTCCAAGTGGGAGGGAATTTACATCTCTGAATTAGACTAAGAAAGATTTCACTTCGAATACGATCTTATGCTATGTTGGCACCAACATTTTGTGGACAATTTTAGATTTTGGAATGAGTGGGGTCAGTGCCTTATAGATTGGCCTTACCACCCACAGTGAAAGCACATGATCTTTTTTCACATTTCTTTTCTTAATATGTACATGAAATAATCATTTTTTTGGTTGGTATGTGATACAGGTGGAATCCAAGGGAGAATTCTCACCACAACCACTGTCCATTCTAGATTGGAGAGATATCACACTTAAAAACCAAGAATAGAGTAGGTAAAGGTGCAATAGAAGTACTTTGTACCAAATGAAGCCACTTGGGAAATGGATGATTGAATGATGGTACTTTACCATTTTTTCCATTGTATAAATGAATGCAAGAGTTGCAAATATAAAGCTCACTCTTGTAATTTTTTTTTCCACCTGAAGAGCACTGAGGCAAATGTTCCTTTAAGGGGGTGGGAACTGTAACAAACCTTTTTGTTGCAGCTCATGTAAATGCCACTATGTGAAAGTGTTATGTAATTTATGTGAAAATTCAATTAATGATTGAGCTAAAGGAGAGGACATGAATTCAAATTCCTAAGGAGGAAAGGTTGCTTGTGATGTGTTAAAACTAGGGCACACCCACCTCATTTACTTCTATCACCTATTGCCTTGATGAATTTAAGAGATTGCACCAACATGAAATAAAGTTTGACATGGGAAGCCTGAATGGAGGATGGTACACATATTTTCCACTGCTCATGGGATGTGATGGAGAGAAAGAAAATGTCTAGACAAGAATGAAAAGTCAAACCACAAGAAAATGATAGAAGAACAAAAGGGAAAAACACGTTGAATAAGTAAGTTTGCAATATAGGAGACCGTGAAGAAGAAATAGAGGAGAAAAAATGAGGCGCAACATGAAAGAGATCGTAGAAGAGGAAAAAAAATTTAACAATTGCAAGAGAAGACCATCCTTGAGATAGTGCTATATGGTTCAGAAGACATTCCCTATGGTTTTGTTTAGGTTTGGATCATGTGCCTATGTTTGATTAGCCAGTGGGAGGCTCAATCGAGAGTTGAACAACTTAGTTCTTTCTTAATAAGCTAATAAACCACTAAGTTCTTGCTAAATTAGTTCATAAAACACTTAGTGCTTGCTGAGTGGGTTGATAAATCACTTAGTGCTTGTTGAATTGGTTGATAAACCACTTAAGTGTTTTCTTGAAGGTTATTAAACCATTAGAAAGTTGAGTTGGGCCATTATGGTTTTTGATGAAAAGAGTTTTTAAACCACTAAATGCTTGTTGAGGAAACTATTAAACCACTTAGTGGTTGCTAAGTATATTGATAAACCAGTTGGATAATGGGATATAATCTCTTGTAGTGCTTGCCTGAAAAATCCAATTGAAAAACAACCTATGTAATGTATTCAATCTCCTAGAACTAAGTAGTAACCCATATAATACTTGGGTGACTCCTTGTGATTGATCATGCAGAGGAAGGGAGACATTGTGGTGGTTACTATTAAAGAGAAATAGATAAACCACCTAGATAGTGGAATCCTTCTCTTGATTGTTTGACTAAACCTTGATGTGAATTTCCCTTAAGAAAGTATCTCCTCAAACTACGAATTCTACTCAGGGGTGGTCAGTTGCAAGAAATATGGTAGTGTAGTTGGCCAATTGTTGGTTGGATAGTTTAATTCCCTCCTTCAGTTGCTATCCATTTCACATCATCTAGATAAGTATAGAAACCTATGCTTGAATGAACCATAGACGATGAAATTTTCTAACGATTTATTAGTAAAATTATGGTTCAACACTACTCATGGAAGGTTGTTGATTTATTGTATGTTCATGGTGAATGTGTTGCATTATATGTCTTTATGTTTTTTTCAAATTATGAGATTATGTGATGGTTATTATCTTCATGGAATACATGGCTACTTATACGAATATGTCTGGTTGTATGTGGCATTTCTATGAACTTGTTACTATCTATCCTTCTAGTTATCTAGCCTATTTATGAATTTAATTATTCATTGTCATGATTAGGACTATGTATTATCTCATGTGATGAGAAGGTAACCTATGTGCTATATGTTAAATGAGGATTTATCTTGGGTTGATGGTCACTTGTTTTAAGAGTGATGCATTGACTCTTTAGTTTATGTTCACTTTTATATTGTTGTGAGATCTTAATATTCTCTAAATGGAGCTTTGTCTATAGTCTCCACATGAAATCTATATTTTGGAGCCACTTCTTTCATTTTCTTAAAATCCATATTCAGATAAATTTTGTTAGTGCCTTGAACTGATGTGCATATGGAATAATATCTATGACCATCTATTCTTAGGATTTTTCCATTGGCTTAGAAACTTAATGTTTTTGCAAAAACATTGTTTCCTTGGGAACTTATAGTAGAATTCCCTCACATTTCCCTATCTGCAATTCTTAGCAGAAACCTAGAGTTTATCTAGGGCTAGATGGTCCCCTTAATGGAATTTGTATCAAGGCTGGATATTGTTTTATTTTCCAAATGCCTCTTATATCTAAATACAGGAGGGATGAATTCCCAATCTCTTTCTTCAATACATTTGGTGATTCAAGAATCTGGAAGGATGAGGCATGCACAAATCTGAAATGATCTAGATTTAGCTTGAATCGTATGATCCAAATTTATAAATGTTATAGCTCAAAATCTCAATATTGATATTTGTGATGCTGCACTTATGGCCTGGGGCAACCACTCCTCCCAGACCTGGTTCAAATACTTAAAAAACAGCGTTTTATTCCCTATACACGACATTTCCTTGAGCTAAACACATGTGTATGCAGGTCTGTGTATACCCAACCTGCGTATATGTCTTAAAACACTTAAAAACTTAATTCTCCTTAATTTTGGGTGGAGATGATGGGGTTTACCTATTGATTACCTATTAGTGCCTATGGCCCAACTGTTCCCAATGAATTCCCAAATAAAAAACTACTTTGGGAGAAGTATAAAAAGGCTTCAATGGGAAGGCCTAAGGGAGGAGAGAACATAGAGAAAATTACTCTACTGAGATTATCCCTAATCAGGTCTGAAGATCCTTGTGCTTCCAGCACTTCCCCCATTACAGGAAACCTTTGTTTCCTTGAGCTTTGATTTTATTTCACTAGTTGAGATATCTTTGTATGAGTCATGGAAGGAGCCTTTTGAAGACATGGGATTGGATGGACCCGGAGGACGGTTCCGCTTGGAGCCAGTGAGAGGAAGATTCATGTGATATCATTCCTTGCTTTGTTTTAGTTATCTACAATAAAGAAACATTTGTCTTGTTCCCGAAATCATTCTTCTTCATACTTATGATGTTATTGTTATGGTTTGTATATGAATAGTTATTTCAATTATATAACTAACTACCTTTCAATATGTTATGAAGTTGATTTCTATATGATACTTGGTCCATATATTACTATGCTGCTTTGAATTGGTTGTTTTGCAGGTCTAAGGATTGAAAGGAACTCCAAGAGGGATTGGGCCCTGGCTGGATCTACCTGAACGAAGGACCCCCAGGTGCACCTCTCTTTGCGTAGTTTTCTTATTTAAGTATCATGGCTATGTGGAATGCTTGTTTTTTACTGTAGATAACCCCTGCTCTGCTAGGGTGTTGACCCAAAACCCTAGGTTACTTTGTCCCTCAACAGAATTGGTGACTCCACTGGTGACAACAGTATTGTTGTTCCTAGTTTGGGTTAATTTAAGAAAATTAGGGCTCAGCCTTTGATTTTCTTGTTGTAACTGAGTTGTCTGTTCTTATAAGAACTCAGACTTTAAGTCTGAGCAGTTTCTTCAGACCCATTTTTTTCTTTTTCTTGTGAACTATTGTAAACACAATTTTGTTAGGTTACAGAAGCGTATGTACGCAAGTTTCCCCATAGGAACCAGCGTATACGAAGGTTTCTTTGGGATGAATCACGTCTACACATATTTGTGCATTGACACAGTCACATATAACCTAATTTTCCAAGATTTTTGCAAATCTTTCTTGTTCAGAAAATTTAATTGCTGGTCTGAGTGCTTCCTGAGCAGTCAAGTTTAGTTGCCAGTCTGTGGTTTTGTAGCAAGTTTTCAGTTTCGAATTCTCTCTTATTGTAGAAATTTTTTATCTTGTTTTTGTTTTGTTGCAAGTGTCATCATTTGTGTTTGAGCACACAAGATTTCTTTCTGGGAATATTGGCTATTCTGGTATTCCAGAGTAGAAAGATTGGTTTCAATCTTTGTGACAAATTTTATCTTTGTGATCTTCTTGCTTTGTGTCAAAACTGCATCTTGTGGCCATTTTCTTTTCTCACTTTTTGAAAGTTGTTGAGTGACGATTTTGAAAGTTGTCTTTCTTAGTCTTTTGATCATTGCCACAAAGCTTTTTCTTGCTTCTTTTTGGTCGTGAAGAGCATCTTGAAACACTTATTTTGTTGAGTTGTCACCCATTTTCAGTTGATAACTTGCAAAGTGTTTTTGTTGCCTATTTTTCGATCTCAAAGTTTTCAATAATATTTAGAGCACTTTTGAAAAGTTGTTTTTTGTATTTGCTTTTGAAGAAAAATTCTTGAAAACTTGGTTTTTGCTTTCTTTTTCATTGTTTTGATTTGGTTTCTTTTTGCGAGTGAAAGTGCATTTTGTTTAGCTTGAGATTTGCTTTTAGTGTTTGGACGAAAATGAGCATTAGCAACTTATATTCTATCTAAACATCTTAAGTGGCTATTTAGAAGCGATAAACAAGTTACTTTCATTCTTTGCTTTAGAGTAGTCTTAAGTTTTTTGCATCGGCATATACTCATTGCATTGGGATAGTTTGTGCATCTTTTAGGGAATCCATAGTTTTTTGTTAGTTGTTGTGAGTGTGAAGCTTGTTAAAAGAAAAGAAAAGAGAAATTTATTGCTTTCTTAGAAGTTCCTTGGAACCTGGTAGAAATGTCTTTCATCAAAGAATGAAACAAGTGCATTTGTATATAGTTTGGTTTTTATTAATTTCTTTTGTGTCGAAAAAACACAACAAGTTTCATTGTTGTTTATCCCTTGACTTAAGAACAGCCCATCTAAAAACAAGCACTAATTAAAATATACTATAACTTTTTTATATTGTCCATTTAGACACACCAACAAGTTTTAGGATATTCTAGGGCCTTGGATTAGGTGTGTGAAGAGAAAAATCTCCAAGGCCACTTTAAACTGTCAAACATAGAAGTCTGAATAACGAGTGAAAATCCAATAGCGTTAGGGAGACCAGGAAAGCTCTGAATCTAGGAGTTACACACGAGGGTTTTTGAAGATAAGGAAGAGAGATACCCCCTCTCCTACTTGTCGGATCTTACCTCAAGACTGTTCCACCTGGCTTCTGACACAAGTTTGTAAACTTAGTTGCTTCTCCTAGGGATCTACACAGGTGGTTGCAGAGGGGAATCTAGTGGCACCTGAGGTCGACGTTGTATTACTCTCAACAGTACTTCTGGAGGGAACCCTTGCGAAGCTTGGGGGCTTGCACCAGCACAGGCTATTGTTAGGAGGTCAACGTAACTTCCTCTATTACCTTCGCTGGTAGGACTGGGCCGTCAATATCCCAAACTATCTTCAGAAGGCCCCTTACTTCACTTTCCTGTCTTTTTGTGTCTGGTCATCATCACTCGAAGCGAAAATACTTGAAAGTTATTTGATTAGCTGATATCTTTTAGAGACTTTTAGTGTGTGCTCTGTGCTCTTAGTTGCCCTAGCTTTCATTTTTTCTTGAGTATTTAATTAGCTCTTAATAAAAAATTCAAAGTGGCTAACCAATCACCTAGACGGTCTCGAAGACTTCATGGTCTTTCACCACCAAGTTTAGAGCCTTCTCCTAGAAGGCACAAAGGTAATACTACCAATGCGTTTCATCCCATGGCAGTCGACACATCGGGGATTGGTCCTCCCCCCCGAGGGCATTAGTGTTCAGGATAGGCCTCGTACTTCCGCAGAACTAGAGAGGAACACCCCAGTTCTTTTTCAAATTCTCTTGCAATTGGAAGATAACATTGAGGTACAAGAACTCCCAGAGTCGTTAGCAGCTTCGAATTCTCCTCTACCTTCTAATCATCCAAGTGTATTACAATACGTTAGGACTCTGATGCATATACCATCAATTCCAGGTCATATTACGCACTTACATATGGTGACCACCACTGGAAGCATGGCTTCTACCACAAGTGCTACAACCATGCAGACTGCAACATTATTACAAGGGGGAGGAACTATTTCCATCCCCTATACATCTTTGTTTGGGTCTTTTTCTAGCACATCCTTAGTTGGGTCTACCTCCATTCCTTCTACAATTGGAAATTCCCAAACCAATGCATCTAGTTCCGGATTTTTCCTGTTTGGCACCCATTCATAGGGTATTCCATCAGTTCCATTTAGTGCCTCCACATCCATGATGGGTGGATCGACTTCATTTAGGGTTTTCCTTTTAGAAGTGGTCACATACCACATTCGAACCGAATGATAGGATCTATTCCTTTCTCCTCTATAGGTCAAGGAAGTAATCCGTTTCAAGGTTGGACTAATCTTGTATTTATTGGCATAGGAACTTGGAATCTATTTTTTGGACAACAAGGGAATAGGCTGTACTCCATAGTTAGTTTGTTTCAAAGTATTCCTCCCTTAACTTCTGCTTGGAATCCTTATTAGGAGTTATCAACTCCCTATAATGCTTTAGGAGGGAGCTTCGTTGGTTATGGAGATGTTTCGGATGGAGTTGGTCAAACTCCGAGTTTTGCTGGACCACAAGGGCCACGTTTTGGTTCAGCGGGTTCTGCTAATTACTTTGGGCAGCCTGGTGCCTTCTAAAATCCAGTCCAATTTTTTTATAACTTTGGGAACTCCACCCAATCTGGGTGGAATCCCCAAGTTCCTCCTAGGCTTCCTTTTCTAGCAACTTTGAATTTTCCAGATCTCATGAAATTAACAAATGATCCAGTCAGATAATATCCGGCCTAGCCTCCGGTCCCAACCAAACTCCCTTCAGACATTCCAATGTTCGAGGGGAAGGGTGGTCAAGACCCGGGTGACCATGTAACCACATTCCATTTGTGGTGCTCATCAAACTCCCTCATCAATGACTCGATTGGGTTGAGACTTTTTCAATACACCTTAACTGGCAATGCGACCAAGTGGTATATAGAGTTTCCAGGGGGCAACTTTACATTGTTTACCGATTTGGCTAACATTTTCCTAAATGATTTCCAGTTACCCGTCCCTTATGATGCCGTAACTGAACCTCTGGCCAATTTCTGTCAGGATATGACAACTCACATTTTTGATCATATTCAAGAGTGGAGATAGAGAAAGAGGCTTATTAAAGCTGAAATTCCTCCTGAATATCGTCTCGAATGGTTTTTGAAATCCTTACAACCTGAGATCTCTAAGTAAGTCTCTCTATTCGGAGTCTATTCTGAAGAGTAAGCTATTTTTCAGGCGTAGTAGTTAGAATTGATTTACTCTCAGTCTGGGATTCTCCAGAAAATCTTGCCTGATGCTCCTAGGACTAAGGTTGGGTGTGAAGCTTGACCATCTTTTGTATTCAGAGGTCTTAGCCAGATGTATACCCCAGGAATATTGTACACCCCTCCATGCAGGGTGGTTCAGGGGGGCTAATCCCCCCCGGTTGGGGGCTCCGGGAGCCAGCGGTCCCCCGACGGAGGTTCGAGGGCAGCGACGGAGGTTCGAGGGCAGCGTCCCCAAAGCTAAAAACAGTTGTAAAATTGCCTTGTAAAAGTCTAGTAATTTCTAGTCAATCTGGGCCGTTCATTAGGCAGATGATCTGACAGTAGAAGTTATGTTTAATTTAGGGTTTTTTACCCTAGAAGGTAACCCCTCACTATATACGAGGGAATTGTGTTGCATCTATGTATATCTATATCCTGAGTGAGAAAAAGAGAGGAGATTGAGAGCGAAGAGGGAGTTACAGCAGATCTGTTGTAGGTTGTATCTCTTCATTTTGCTGGATAATATAATAAAAGAAGTACTAGCTATTTCTCTGTGGACGTAGCCCAAACTGGGTGAACCACGTATATTTGTGTCTCTCTTGTTTTATGCATTTTATTTGTTTATATTTCTGCAATATTTTATGTGTTCCATTGCTTTGTAATATATAATTTTCTAACAGGTATCGTTGGATCAATAGACACCAATGCGGTGAACCTGTTGAGCCAATTGCAACAGTTATCTTTACAAACTGCTCCTACCAATCAGGTCACATCGTCTAACCCTTCGCCTTCTCAACCCTCTTCCGTTAACACCATCCAATAATCTAACCCTAATGGAAATCAAAATTCCAATGGGAAGAAGAAAGGACGAGGTAAGAAAAGGAGTCAAGATGGGAAGGCTGATGCAAATAAACCTAGCAATAATGCCGGTGGGGGTAGAAATGAGTTTAGAAAGAAAGTCAAGTTTCCATGAAAGCTATGCAATGGAGACCATTTAACTCATCTTTGCCCATAAATTCAAGATGCTCAACGTTTGTTAGGGCAGGAAGGGACTTCTAGCTCTCAAGCTATGTTAACCAACCCTTTTCCCCAAGGGCAGCAGATGCTTGATGGCGCGAATTCAAATCCTGGTACCTCTGTAGGGAGCAACTAGGAAGGGGATAAATCATCAAATATTTTCATGATGGGTTCTAACATCCATGTGCCCACTTGGTCACGTTATTATAGTGAAACTAAAACATCCAAGGACAAATCTACTCCCAGAACTACCAACCTTCATATTGAGTGACCCTCTGTCGAGACTATACCTCGGATACCAAAAGGTTCTGCTAAATGCATGACTATCAATCCTAATGCTAGGGCCACCCAGAATTACTCCATTATTGAGGATCTAGCTCAGAGTCCATGAGATACGTCTGCTTTAGAGGTTCTCCAATCATGTCCAACTCAATGAAGTGCTTTGATTTTTGTGATAGGGGAAGTGGATCCAAATAATTCTTTAGTGCTCACTTTCAACATGCTTAATGTCAAAATGTGACTCCCTCATCATATGGCTTTTCAAATAAAATCTACTTACTGGAAAATTAACATTTTTCAAACCATTATTGATGAAGGAGCTTCCACGTGTGTCATGTTGATGTCATTTTGGAAGGCCATTGGATTGATTTCGACTGTTCCTTCACCTACCCTCCTGATAGCATTTGACGTGAATTCTCATAAGCTACATGGGATTATCCCGGACTTTCCTATATGTGTTGAAGGAAAGGTCATTAAGATGAAGTAGAAGTCATCGATGCTAACTTATATTACAATCTTCTCTTAGGAAGGAACTGGATATACGAAATGGATGCTGTTGTTTCAACTCTGTATTGTGTCATCTGATTTCCTCATGGGGGGGAAATTGTTAAGGTTTATCAATTGGATTATTCTCTAGTCGATCCTCGAGCAACTTCGAACTCTACTGTTCCCTTAGTGGATAACCCCTGTCCGCCTACTGAGAATCTAGGAGTCGGGATGTACTCTTGATTTATGGGTACTTTTGATCTTCCCCCTCCTATAGCTAGAATAGATACAATTTCATCCTCCAAGGAGCATTTACAGAAAGAGTTTGTTCGAACTCACTATTTTTCAGATCCTGGGACCTTTCCTTTATCTGCGACCACATCAGATGAAGGGAAGGTGGGTGGAATAGAATCTTATAGGTCTGCAGCAAAGCCTAGATGTGAATCTATCAATAACTCTGCAGACAATCATCCTATTCCTCCCTCAGAGAAAGAGTTAGATGGTGATGTTGCTCATACTCGAACCCTTAATTCCACTTCTGTGTTGTATTGCTTGGATATTGTTTTTCCATCCGATGAAGCGATATTTGAAGTAATGATGGTTGTAGATTGACCTTTGGAAGATTTACATCATCGTTCATATCTCTATCCTCCTTTGCATGAAGTCGAGTCTAGGTCCCCCAATTTGTCTAGTAGCGATGTTTGTACGATTCCTTTGGCCCCAACACAATTTTCTACCAAAGGTAATATATTGATTGGTTCAATGACTGTACCTATAAACATCACTAGAAGCAAGTTGGCGGAGCCCCCTGATCGACTCTACCTTAAGAAGTACTTTTCTTAAGTAGCAGCTAGGCAATGGCTTCTTTGTATATTTTTTATTTTTGTATATATCTCATTGGGATTTTTTGATATCAACACTTTTTGATCTGTTGTGGAAGGTTTTGATGGATGACTTGGTCTATTTTAGATTCACCGATGGTGCTAGTCGGCACACTCAGAACCTCGCTTCCACAGCTTGTGTGATTTACTATCCAACTGGTCAGTTGATGGTGTCAAGGGGAGTATGCATTAGTCCTGTATCGAATAATATGGCTGAGTATAATGTCGTCATTAATTTACTATCCAAATCCATTTCTTAGGGAATTGATTCGTTGGTAGTCTATCTTGATTCACAACTGATAGTGTCACAATTGAATAACATTTATAAAGTAAGAGATCCATGTTTATATCACAAATATTCAAGGGTGAGGTTATTTTTAAAGATCATTTACTTACATTAATTATTTGCACATTCCTAGATCCCATAATTGGTTAGCAGATTCTATCACTAATCAAGCTTTAGACTGGCACATCATTCATTCATCACAATAAAATCAAGCATCAAAAAGTTGAAACTGTATATCTATATATATATATATAGATATATCATAAAACATCCCGAATGTACATAAGTCTGTCCAAAATAATATACAAAAATTGGGACTCAAATGCCCATAATCATGTCCAGTACATCTAATGCCCCGGCTCAGGATGAGCGGCTAACTATGTGACTACTGCTTTGGCCACATGCCTAAGAGTCTGAACCCAGTGTCCTGGCATGCCAACCACATGATGTTGCATGTCTATAAGGAGATCCTCTACAGCCTCCATCGGTACTCGGTGAGTTAATCTCACCAAGTTTCACTAAACTATGTGTAGGAGTCGCTCTGTATTGGCAGCCGCCTCTTCGGCACCTCGGCCGCGACGTCCATGTCGTGGGAATCCATCTGGTCATATTGGCCCAGTATCTGGAATGTCATCATTATATTAGTCATTTGAATCCCATCAAAGAAATATTTTTCAAGTTCATTTTTATATTTGAAAAATCATAAAAACCATAAAGTCAAAAACATTTGTTACCTATATTGCCCCATGTAGCGGCTGGTGGTAATGCTAGATCTGGATCTCCCCAGAACTCCAAGCTGGCATAAGGGTAATCATCTACTGCGATGATCTGATGCTCCCACCAAGAGAAGAAATCATCATTGAAAGTTGTCCATGGTATGTCCTCGCTGAATAATCGTTTCATCAAATTAGCCCACCTGCCCATCCATGGATCTCACGGGCTATTGATCGGAACTGGTACTTTAGGGCGTAGAGTTGGGACCCTCTCAAAAACGAAGGAGAATAGAATAGTCCCATACCCAAAAATTTTGGTCTGGCCCTTTTTGATAGATGATAGTTGGCTCTTCAAGTTGGTGATAAGAGGAGTACACCAATCAAATACTATGGTGAGACAGTCTACCACCAAGCTCATGGCAAGCCATGAAGCCTGGTGTAAGGAAGCTAATCCATTCACTCTGGCTATAGTGAACAAGATGATCCTCAATGATAAACTCTCCATGTTCTTGATTGGAATTTGGCTTCAAATCTTTTCTTGATGGCCCGGGAAATATATATGCACATAGTCCTTGATAGAGAGGCTACCTCATGATCGTCCCGTAGAATGTACTACCTCTCCCCTCCGGGAAAGGCCTGCGATGAAATAGATATCCTCAATCTCTATCTTCAGTGGAATTTTAGTAATCATGAATGAGTCATCTTGGATGCTCCAGTAGTGAATTAGCATTTTGAGCAAGCGAGTGTTTGCCTTCATATTTGGCATTTTGAAGAACTTTACCAAACCACATCCTCTTGAGGCATCCAAGGCCTGTGGATCTTTAATAACCTCATCATCCACTATGGCGTGATCTCTTTCCCTCCAAGTGACTGACATCTTAAAGAAAAAACAAGTTTGGACCATTAGGTTTTTGTTTTGAAGTTTTAACGGAGTGTACGCGGGTCTGTTTCATACACAGTCGCGTCTAAGGCTTGCGTATACGTAGGTTGCATATAGCCAACCCGCGTATATGCCGTGAAATTTTTTTTGACATAAATTCAACAGTGAAACTTGAATTAAAATTTTTAAAACCAATCACAAATGAATGTAAGATAAGTTTAAGGGTTACCTGGTGATTTTGGGAAGATTTGAACAGTTGAATTCGGCGAATGGAAAAGCTTGCTTATTTTTCTCCACTCCTTGTGCTCTCAACTCAAACAGTAACAATGGTGAGTCAAAAAACTATTTTAAAAGCTTTGAAAATGTCAAATTTTTTCAAAACTTGATTTTGTTTTGTCTCATGTAACTTTTAACTTAGGATCTTGGAATGTCAAGAATGGTTCGTTTTTCAGGACATTTTGGATGCTTTTTCTACAGTTTCGAGATGGTTCCATGACTACAGGCCCATCATGGCAGGTATCATTTTCTCACTAGAATATATGTTAGGGAAGCCATTTTTCCATTGCATTATGAATACTAGCCTCCATTTTTTGATACACTTGCCATAGGGTCGATCCCATCGTGTTATGGTTCATAAACCATCTTCACTCGTCGATTCTTTCAAACCATGGCACGATGGTAGAGCCATCCTTTTCATGGGCATTGTAGTTAGCACCTCACTGACATTTGTTGCCCATGCTGCTTCAATTTGAATAGGCTCAGGATTCCTCTATAGTCCCACCATGACTTATGCGATGAAGACTCATTCCTCTTTGCTTCTTCGCTTCATTTTGGCCTTATACCCTAGAGGCTCCTTCGTGTTGAGTTATACTACTGCATTGCATTTTGACCATTTGCACCTTTTGGCCTTGAGCTAGCTTCACTTGGACTCGTGATTAAGCCACTTTTTGACCATGTCATATGCAAAATCAAACTTGCAATCCCTTAGCTTCTGCAACTTGACATCTTATAACCCATGGAAGGAACATACCTTTGAGTGACTTCAACTAGTTTTTTGCCTCTCTACATTGAGCATAGGATTGTTTCAATCCCAAGAACTAGATCATCTATTTCATTAGCACTCGTTCTTTCCACTGTACTATAGCATTCTTTTATTCTTTTTCCAGCTTAAAGAAAAGACAAAAAAATTATATATTCCAAAAAAGACTGGGAAAGGGACAATATTTCCATTTATTACTGGCAGCTAGAGTCAGTCGTGTTGCCCTTGAACAAAGCACTCAAAACAAAGTTTCCTCCATTTGAGCGGTGTTAGTTTGACTTAGGTACGCCTTAACCATGTTATTGAGTCAGTTCTCCTCCAATTGGTTATCTCTTCCAATCATATGGAGAGTTCGTTCGTGTCTCCTGCATGACGAACTTATACAGAGTCATCATATGCTACCACATAGTCATCATTGAGTAGTGCTTTTGTTAAAGGGAAGTTAGCTTGAGTCAGCTTCTCTTCGGTGTCTCTTGACTCATTTTTCAGTCGGCCATCCCTAGTTGTCAGTGTCTTGTCTATCATCACATCATTTATATCAGTCCTTTACTTGTGCTGGTTTGAGAAGGTCTCCATTGACTTCTTACTGGCTGATGACATCTTTCTCTAAGGACAGGCCTAGAGTCACATCCTAGCCCTACTTTCATTATTGATAGGTCACCTTGTGCTCAACATCGACCAGTATCATGGCTCTTTGACTAAGTGGTTTCCCTTGTGTTCAACATCAGCTTACATTATCACACATTGGGATTCATGAAGTACCTTGGTTTCCTTTTGACCCTATTGGTGGATATCTCACCTCTATGTTAGCTTTCATTATTGGTTGGTTTAGAGGGTTTATGTCATGTGCTAGCCACATCTTGTGTATGCTGGAAACATGATTCAGTCAGGTTAATACATCGTTTTCGTCTAATTCCTTCCACATTATTGGCCTACGGGTTACACTCATGCTAGATTGATGAAAGATGCCTTAATGCCTTCCTTCTAGTGGATCTTTCCCCACCGACTATGACTCATTGCTCCAGGGCAAAGGTATAGATTCCATTTGGCAGTACCTTGGGGTTTGCAGTCATGAGTGGCAGATCCCTCGCTATTGACAATGGGAAACCATCATTGTCTCCTGATTGATAGATTCTTACAAGTGTTCAAATTCAGCTCATCTATTCGCACTTGTTAGTTTGTACTGGGTACCTTGACTCTCATTATCATTATCGGTGAGTATTCTTACATTTGTTAATGGTATACATCAATGACCAGTAATCAAATGATTTCTCACATGGTCGACTTCAAATAATTTATTCCATTGCGTAGAAATGTACCACGACAGCCGGTGAAGACCTCGGATTTCATCAGCACTCATTGGTTCACTTTACAGTTGCTCCTATTGTTGCTAGTTGATACCACTCCACCTCATATGTTGCAGTCATTCATGGTGACATTCTATATGTTGGCACCCAACTTTGCAGTGTAGTACCATCTTATTCCATCATGTTCATTTGGTACTTTTGGGATCAGTCTTTGATATCAGTGATCAATTTCAACTTTCAGCATCATTGACATTCATATATGTGATATTTAGACATGTACTTGTTTGATTGTGATTAGATGATCCATTATGTATTTCGAGTCTTCTATACTTATATACTTAGTGGATCTGCTTGTACTTGATACACGGAAATTCTTTACCTTCTCTGAGCATGGGTATGCCCGCCTCAGATAGTGCTTCTTTCTAATCTCCTTTTGTGGCTTGGCAAGCTAAAATTTGGTGAAGTCTTTCTCAGTTTTTGACAGGTTTCCTTTCCATGTACCTAATACATTTCGGCCATCATGTACACCTTCTAACCTCATATATTAGGGGGCATCTGTTATAGCTCCAAATCTCGCTCTTGATATTTGTGATGCTGCACTTATGGCCTAGGGCAACCCCTCCTTCCAGACTTGGTCCAAATACTTAAAAAACTATGTTTTATTCCCTATACGCGACATTGCCCTAAGCTAAATGTGTGTGTACGTGGGTCTGTGTATACCCAACCCGCGTATATGTCTTAAAGCACTTACAAAAATTAAATCTCCTTAATTTTGGGCGGAGATCATGGGTTTTACTTGTTGATTACCTATTAGTGCATGTGTCCCAACTATTCCCAACGAATTCCCAACTAAAAAATTACTTTGGGATAAGTATAAAAAGGCTTCAATGGGAAGGCCTAAGGGAGAAGAGAATAGAGAGAAAATTACTCTGTTGAGATTATCCCTGATTAGGTCTGAAGATCCTTGTGCTTCCAACACTTCCCCCATTACAGGAAACCCTTGTTTCCTTGAGCTTTGATGTTATTTCACTAGTTGAGATATCTTTATATGAGTCATGGAAGGAGCCTTTTGAATACTTAGGATTGGACAGACCCAGAGGAGGGTTCCCCTTGGAGCCACGAGAGGAAGATTCAGGTGATATAGTTCCTTGCTTTGTTTTAGTTATCTGCAATAAAGAAACATTTGTCTTGTTCCCAAAATCAATATTCTTCATGCTTATGATGTTATTGTTATGGTTTGCAAATGAATAGTTATTTCAATTATATAACTAACTACATTTCAATATGTTATGAAGTTGATTTCTATATGATGCTTCATCCATATATTGTTATGCTTCTTTGAATTAGTTGTTTTGTAGGTCTAAGGATCAAAAGGAACTCCAATAGGGTTTGGACCTTGGCTAGATATACCCAAACGAAGGAACCCCAACTGCACCTCTCTTCGCATAGTTTTCTTATTTAAGTATCATGGTTGTGTGGAATGCTTGTTTTTTACTCTAGATAACCCTCGCTCTGCTAGGATGTTGACCCAAAAATCTAGGGGACTTTGTCCCTCAGCAATAAAGGAATGGAATGAAATATAAATATGAACAAAAGCACAAAGATACATCAAAATCATAACTTTGATTCCTTAATAACAAAGTACTGAAAAATTGTTACATGCAGAATGGAAATAGACTAGCTCAAGTAATGGTAGCTTATCTCTAAGAAGAGATGTGGCATCTACATGCCTTTGAATTATGTCACAATGAGGATCAAGGGAATATTTATTATTGAAAAACATAAGGAAACCCTAAACCTCTAAAACCCTAACCCTAGGAGATGGAACGACAAGAGTTTATGGGCCCGGTTGGGGTTTGTTGGATAGTCCACTTCACGAGGTTGTAACTTGGTCATGTGATCTTCATTTGTCACATATGATACCTTGTTAGAAATATATCTTCAAGTACTACAATACTGATGACAAGACCTTTCATATGGCCATGGGCCTAGTACAAACCTCAAAAAAATATTGTTTAGGGGGTCAAAACAGCTCTGGAAGTTCATGACCCATAAAACTAATAAAAATAATAAATTGTATTATAATCAAGGAAACTGATTAAACTAGCTCAAGCTATAGGTAGCATAGGAAGGTGGCCACCAATAGCCACCAATATCATCATATTTTGGGATAGGCATAATTTATAATCCGAGAATCCAGCGTCGGCCTGACAATGGCGGTTCATATGTGCAAGGCCAAATTTGTTTTCTCCAGAAGTTGGAAATGTATTTGGGCTCTAAGAAATTCATATATAATTTATTTTGCGCACATGTGAAGAGTTCTAAATAATACTAGGAATAGATTTTATTAAGCACAAATGAGAACCGATAAATATGGGATCGAGGGTTCGCACGTAGTGCATGCCCTTGTGGAGTCTAGATGTCCATTGAGATGAATCTCTCTTGATGTAATGAAGAAATATAGAGGTATAGGGATGTCTCAAAAATGGATAAATATTTGACATCTTGGATTGGCATGGAACCAAATATAACATTAAATCGTTACATAACACAAATGGGTTAGACTTAATGGGGCCCACAAGCCTAGGTTTACATGGCAAGTTTCACTTGAACATAACAAAGGCTATGTGGATGACACATAGGGGCTTGGGATTGAGGTGAGACTGCTAAAGATGACCTAGTAGGGCCATGTGGATCTTGTTGATGTGGCACAATATAATTGATTAAACCTCAAATGGGAATATATTTAAATATGGGGGTCAGATTGAGGTAAAATTCATTACACTAGAAAGATATTGTCAATCTAAATGTGTTCATAGAAATATTTTGGGTTTCAACAAAGATTGAAAAAGAGGATTTTTGTAACCCCATATTTACTATAGACCTTGGAGGCTGGGTTAAATCATAAAGTAACACCTCCTAGATCCTAGAGAAGTGGAAAGGGGTGGGAATGGTGTTACAAATATTGGTAGTTTTCCTTTCTAGTTAACACCTTACAACCAATCGATATGAGAGAATGCATTTTCAATAATGGTATATGAAGAAATTTGAATAAGTGGAAAAAAAAACTACAATAATAATGGTGCACCCTTGGTCATGAATGATAAAGTAATGAAAACAAATCCTTTGAAAATAAATGAAAATAAAATTTTCAATTTAAGGAATCTTTTAGCATTATAAGCTTCATTATAGTGTATAATGGTAGTACTATGTGACACTATTTCAATGTACAAATAAACTGAAACCTATAAAATATACCTCTGATGATAATTGATGAAAACTAAAAAGGAAATAAACAAGGAAAATTGAGTTAGTCATGGGTGATTTAAATCATACAAATTTTTTATTGATATGGAGCACACTACAATACAAGACTACTTTTAGCACATACAAAATGTTGTTGTGGAAATGTTGCAATGAAACATTGTTGTAGAAGAGGCTATATAACCTTATAATGAGACTATCCCTAGTATATTTTGTCATGCTGCTAATAAATATTATCAAATCAACTCCAATGGAAAGGTTTGTAGCCACAACACCAACAATATAATTTTTGAGCTTGATACATATGTTATGATCAATAAGAAGTGGCACAAATAAACTTTTAGTACCATCCATGATGAGGAATTAATCCTACATTGTATTGTTGGAAGAGAAAGGAGGAATAAGTGTTCATGGATGAGAGAGATTGTAAGGGTTTCTTTGACACAAAAAATGGCATAGAGAAGGGCATTACTTACCAAAGAATCGGCATATATTACTGAATCTAAACATGGAAGAGAGAGAACTCACAAAGATTCAACAAAGTATGGTTTATTTGGTATAGAGAATAAGGAAACAAGAGCACAATAGTAGCTAGAGAAAGGAAATAAATGTGCGTGAGCGTTACAACCATAGAATATACAGAGCACATATAAGATAGGCTCAAGGGTACTCGAAACTAGAGATCATAATGGCATACAGTGTTTCTAGAAAATAATCATGGAGTTGGCACTATTCCAATACCACTACTAGAGAGAGGAATAATTGTACACTTGATTTCCTTCCATTAACTCAAAATGCTAATATATACAAATTTTTGTGACTTTTGGTTTCATGTTCAAAAGTTGGATAACTCTCCCTATTTTCATAACTCTTCATATTTCTCCTCTTTTTCAAATATTTACAATTTACCAATCTCTAAGGATTATCTATCTAACCAATTTAGAGTTTATTCCTTCAAAATACCTACTAACAAAAAAAACCAATTTGAACATAAATGAAATACCTTCGTGTCTATCATAAATAAAATATTTTTAGAGCAACTTTGTGTTATATAATAATAATAATAATAATAATTAAAATAAAAAAGTTTGTATTCAATATATAGGTTCTTTTTACATCATAATATGAGGGACATGTATCATTCCTTGAGTTCTTAATGTGGTATTAAGCCATGATTTAAAAAAAAATAGTCTTGACTTAAAAAAAATAAATTATATATATATATATATATATATATATATATATATATATATATATAGATATATAGTCTAACTATTCAATGTTTGTCCCTTTTCATGCATATTCTCCAACCAATTTTAACCATACTATTGAATGGATTTTTTAGGGCACATGTGTTTTTTAGAGAACTAAATCCATTCATGCATTCAAATATTTATTTTAAAGAATAGGAAATCATAATCTCACCAAAAATTATATCATTATATTTTGATGAAAAAATAAAAAACATGAAATGATTAGACTTCTTATACTTAAAACATTTGAAATATTTGTTACTCAATGTTTTGGGGGGGGGTGTAATTCCTTTTGTGTTCAACATAGAGTCTACGTACACATACACACACATAAAAAAACTAACATAAATCCATATTAACACCAGATGTATCACATATAAATAGGGATCAAATCTCCCGAGGTGATATTGTTTTTAAAGCTTAAGTAAATGTATATAGACCACGAAAGGTTTGATCCCTTTAAGTGCATATCCAAAGTAGATCCACCTTAACTCTAGATATATCAACCACAAAGAGAGAACAAACCTCTCGAGTTGCAAAATTATTTTTTGAATGCAAAACATGAGGAAAGGTTTGCACCTTGAGAAATTTGATTCCACTCAGCACTTGAGAGACATGGAGTTAATATGGATCTAGTTTGGTTTAATTTATATCAATAAAATGTAAATTTAAAATCAATTAATTGTGATATTTAAATATTTGATATCATTGGTAACTTGACTGAGTCAAGTTTAGCTGAACTACCCAAAAAACCTTATGGTAATTTGACCAAGTCAAATGTGTTGCATACATTACAATATCTCTTCCATACTACGTTGGAGAGCGCCTCTCGCCATAATAAATTTGAAGTTAAGATGGAGCTATATTAGCTTAATTGGATGAGTGCTTATCATAGAATTCTCTCTCTATTACTTAGGTGTAATATTTTTTTTTTTAAATTATAAGAAAATGTTTATAACATGAGGGGTTTGATCCCTCTTAATGCATAATAAATTTAAATTTAAAATGGATTTGTATTAGTTAAACTATACTAGTTCTTTATTTTTAGTATTTATTCACATTATAGTTTCATGAGATTAATGATTTAATTTATCTATTTGGTTAATACAAACATGTCATCGTATCTATCATAAGTTAAAATTGTGAACTATTTTCTTTTATTATGAATTATATTTATTATTTGGTTATATGTTTTTTTTTTCCAGTATAGAAGTATTGATTTTTCCAAGTGGAGAAAATATTTGGTTTCATGTATGAAATTAAAGTTAAATGTTAATTGAAGGAACATTGTTATTAACTTTATTATAAAAATTATCCAATAAACATATATTAATAACCCAAGATTTAAAAAAAAAAAAATCTTGAATAATAATAATTAATATTAAAATTCCCTAGATGGGGTGACTTTCAAGACTTGGTGGGGATGGGTTACTATCACCCCACTTGGCCATTGGGCCAAGGGATGTGGAACTTCACCCTTGACAAGTGTAATTGTAGCTTGTGTGACATTAATCCCACACTCACTTGGGAAGATGAGAGGAGATTGTGGTGAAAAAATCAATGACACGAAGTGTGTGAGGAGGGTGGCCATAATACGATGTGTGGTGTTGTTAAAACACATGTTCTTCTATGCAACTTAGAAAGAGGGAGGATAAATTTGGGTCATAGTGAGACACCCACATAATAACACATGGAATGAGGATGTGAGGAGTTGGGGTGAGACTGGACATGATAAAATTCATCTAGTTGAGGATTTATCCACATTATAGTTTTCCAAACAGTGGGAGGAATGCTTGGGTTCTTAGCCTTGGCTTCTAATTTTGACTAGCGCTATTTTATGAAACCAGCTCATAAAAAGATAGAAAAGATAGATCAATGCCTTAGAAATCAGCCTCTTCGAGGGGGAAACCTCCTTTACATTACACAAATGAATAATTCTTGGATGATGCAAATGACAAGACCTACTTTCTATATATAGGAGTCTAAGGGGTCATACTATAATTAGAGCTGACATAACAATAATAATGTAAGGGAACAATAACAACAATAGTGGGCTTCTATGGGGCACAATAATAACAATATGGGGACCACATGGGAACAAAAATATAATAAGGGGGTTGCACTAATACAATAAGGGGTTACACTAGTAGTATAGGGACCTAACATGCCCCTCTCCTTCAAAAATTGTTGTCCCCAATTCTTGAGTAGTCCTTGATGCTTATGTATAAAAATATTGTCCTCCCATGTGGAATCTTCAGCAAGTCAGTTCTTCCACTTGATGAGATACTCTGAAATTGATTGATTTCGTAGCTTTTGGGCTCTCGTTTCTGTGATGACACTAGGTTCCAATGTGGTTTTTCCTTCCTCATCAAGTTCTAACAATATTGTTTGAACTCGGATCTTCTCATTATGTAAGGTCGCCATTTCTTAAGTGCATGTAGTGTTGCCAACGTTTCCTTCTCATAAATAGCTTTATGTAAATCTTTCATTTTATTGGATGACTTTCGAAAGAAATGGGTCTTTCTTATTACGTAAAAACATCACCAATTCCATTTCCTGATGCATCATATTCCACAATAATGGTTTTTGTGAAGCCTGGTGTAGCTAAGACCGGTGCTTGGCACATTTCCTCTTTAAGATGTTCAAAGGCCTTCATTGCTTGTGGAGTCCATGAAAATGCATCCTTCTTCAATAATGTTGTTTTTAGAATGTCTTCATTCTTCATTATTATTTGATGATATCCTGAACAAAGATCCAACTTGGGGAAGTAAATTAATCCATGCAATTCATCCAATAATTCATCAATGATAGGAATGGGAACTTTATCTTTAATAGTGAGTTTGTTGAGCTCCCTAGAATCTAGAAACATGCACCATGAACCATCCTTCTTGTGCATCAAAACTACTAGAGCAGAGACAGAACTTTGACTAGGTTGAATTTTACAAGCCTTTAGCATTTATGCAACCATACATTCAATTTCACTCTTTTGGGCATAGGGATATTTGTAAGTCCAGATGTTTAGAGGTACACTTCCTAGAATCAAATGAATAGAATGATAATGATCACAAATAGGTGGGAGGCATTTTGGAGTCTCAAATACCTTGGAATTATTGTCTAGGAATTTTTGGAGATACGAAGAAATAGATGATTTCGATGTGGGAACCTCTAGCGAACATAATTGCGTAATTACGCCTCATTTTTCTTACATTAGAAGCTTTTTCATTCCATTATAGCTGATTATCTTTCACGGTATCCCTATGATACCCCTTAATTCAACTTCCTTTCCTTCCAAATAAAATTTCAGGAAAAGTTCTTGAAAATTAAAAGTTATTGTACCCAAAGATTGTAGCCATTGGAATCATAGTACAACATCAACACCACCCATTGGAATGGAAAGCATTGGGCTATTTAATACATATTCTCCCATGGATAGCTTGATATTATGCCACTTTCCATACCAATTTATGGTTCCTCCACTTGCAACCATCACTTGACACTCTCGTGCTGGATATAAGAAGCAATTCAATTCCTTGGCTATCTTATAATGAATAAAATTATGGGTACTGCCCAAATCAATCAACACTATTACCTTTTTCTTCTTGATATGTCCTTCTATCTTGATAGTTTGAAGAGTAGTAATTCTGACCTATGCAATACAAAATATGGTCGGATTCATTTCTTCTTTATTGATGTGATCTTTCACTTCTTGAACCATTTTCTTCTTGATATGTCCTTCTATCTTGAGAGTTTGAGGAGTGGTAATTCTTGCCAATGCTTTACAAGATATGGTCATATTCATTTCTCCTTTCTCTGGGGTTGGTTCCTAGTGTATATCCTCTTCTTTTGATGTTTCTTGATCCTTTTCTTCCTCCTCTTCACAATGTATTTAAAATAAATTCTTCTCAGCACACTTATGACCTTTAGTGTATTTGCTATCACAAATGTAATAAAGCCCTTTTTATTTTTTTTCTTCCAATTGTTGTGTTGTAAACCTTGTAGGTTGTCAAAGGCTAGGAGAAAAAACACTTCCATATTTATAGTTGTGAGTGGTGGTATTCCTCGTTTCCATAATTCCTCTTTCAATTTTTCTTGCCAACCTGAGTGCCTTCTCCAATGAATCAGGTTCCCAAAGACAAACTCACATCTTGAACCTTTTTCTTCTTGATATGTCCTTCTACCTTGAGAGTTTGAGGAGTGGTAATTCTTGCCAATGCTCTACAAGATATGGTCATATTCATTTCTTCTTTCTCTGGGGTTTGTTCCTAGTGTATATAGTCTTCTTTTGATGTTTCTTGATCCTTTTCTCCCTCCTCTTCACAATCTATTTAAAATAAATTCTTCTCAACACACTTATGACCTTTAGTTTATTTGCTATCACAAATGTAACAAAGCCCATTTTCTTTTTTTTTTTCTGCCAATTGTTGTGGTGAAAAACTTGTAGGTTGTCGAAGGCTAGGAGCAAAAACACTTCCATATTTATAGTTGTGAGTGGTGGTATTCCTTGTTTCCATAATTCCTCTTTCAATTTTTCTTGCTAACTTGAGTGCCTTCTCCAACGAATCAGGTTCCCCAAGACAAACCTCATGTTGAATGTTATCCTTTAAAGTCGTTATGAAGACATCAATCCTTTTCTTTTCTAGAATATCATTTACCATTATATTCAATTTTTGAAAGTCCTCAATGTGCTCTGCCATTGAACCCTTTTTTTTGGGATTTATCAATTGGCTAAAGAAGGTGTTTCTCTTTGTATTATCATAATGTGCTATCATTTCCTCCGTGAAAATTGACCACGTGACAAGTGGTTTACGAGAACAAAGCCCTTCATACCATAAAAATTGATTCAGTTCTAAATAAAAAGATGCAATTAGTACCTTTTGTAACAGTTTCACTTCATGTAGATCAAAATATTGCTCCATCTATAGGATCAAATTTACCTGATCCTTGGTATCAAATTTCCTCATATCGCTTTCTCTTGTTTTTAGGAGCTCGATATTGAAATAGTTGTAACTCTGTAATTTCGGATCTTTAACTTCTGAAATTTTGGTCTGTGATATCCCTCTGAGTCCTCTTTCTAACCCCGCAAGTCGAATCACAATTGGATTCCCAAAGAAAGAGTTCTGTCCAATCACCTGCAACGACCTAATTATAGACTAGTTCAATAGAGTGAACTTCTAAGACCTACCACGTGTCACTATTTCGACCTTAGGTTCTGAAAATTATACCTAAAAACTACAATTTGTCTACTTTTTGTGACATATTATGAGATTTAAATCAGATGCTTAGAGAGAGAGTTATGACGATTTTCCCGAGGTCACCTGTTTGGGGTGTAATTTGGGAGCCTACAAAAACCCTAAATGTCTCGGACCATATCTCTTAAAATATAGTGAAATAGGATCTAAAATTCAGGCCCAAGCTTTACCACAATTTCTTCTCAAATGATTTTTAATTTCATAATCTAAAACGTTGTAGAAAACAAATTAGAGCAAAAATTCCATGATGAATTGTTTGAGATGGAATTTTGGAGCTTACAAAAACCCTAACTTCCTCAAATCATATCTTCGAAAATATAGCGAGACAAGATATGACTTCAGATAAAATGGGTTTATTTTTTAGCTTCTAAAATGTTGGAGAAAAAAAGTTATAGCGAAAATTCCACGATCACCTGTTTGGAGAAGCAAAACCCTAGAATCTAAAGCTCTGATACCAAATGTTATGAAACCAGCTCACAAAATGATATAAAACATAGATCAATGCCTTAGAAATCAGCCTCTTCGAGGGGGGAAATCCTTTACATTACACAACTGAATAATTATTGGATGATACAAATGATAAGACCTCATTTTTATATATAGGAGTCTAAGGGGTCATAATATAATCAGAGCCAACATAATAATAATAATGTAAGGGCACAATAATAACAATAGTGATCTTCTATGTGGAACAATTATAAAAATATGGGGACTACATTGGAACAACAATATCATAAGGGGGTTGCACTAATACAATAAGGGGTGTTAGAGCCTAGATTGACCTCAGTTTGAATTGAAGCAATTCTAGGGTAACCACAAACCAAGCTTATTCTGGTAGCTAGCCCTACCAAGTCGGGAGAGGGCTCTCTCCTTATGAATCTCAGTCAAGATGACTAGATCAATATGAATTTTAGGCTAGGTATAGTATCTCTAGAGTTTTTTATTGATTTTGTTGGGTTTTCTGTTGGGTCAAATGGAGCCAGGCAGTTTTGGGTCTGGGAAATTAAGTTAGGATGCAGGGTGTTCTATGGGGTAGGATAGGTATAGGATTTTACACTTGAAATTGAGTGATATGGGAGGTATAAGACTGGTGAAGAGCTAAGGAGGGCATGTAAATATCATGTATCCTTCTCAAACAGTAGAAAACATAGAAAAATGAATGGCTTCCCAAGGCAGAGCACTGTAAACAATGAATTCTACCTATCTACCTTGATATCATTCAGCTAGAAGCAATGAATTAGATTGTGGCATACATCAAACATGTGAAAAATTGATAATAGAAGAAGAAACTATGTAGAAACACCATAGCACAAGTATCCCATAAAAATAGCTGCAAATCTTGTTTATTTCCTTGCCAAATTGCTGATAATGGTGTACAATGTAGCTTAGAGCATCCAAGTGAGTCCAACCTTTGCTAATGACAGAAAAATGAATAATATAGAAATCAAACCACCTATACTAGCCGTCAGGGGTTGAAAACAAGAGAAGAGGGGTTGTTACAACCATTTCCAAATGGGGACCATGAATATAGGCAGTGGAACATCTTGCCTCTATAAGCATGGAAAATGATTCATTAGCCCAAAAAGCATCTCTAACTAATGAATATACCCCCTAAGATCATTTCACTATTACATTTACATGAAAAGTGATTACTAAAATCATCAAAATCATCCATGAAGAGAGAGAAAGTGAATTTACAAAGAAGACGGGCGAAATTTGATTTTTCTGGCAAACTCGCCAAAAGTGTAGTGCCACTTTCCACCCACTTTTAGAGGCCTTACCCTTAGCCAAATTGATCCCACGATAGCTCATTGGAAAGGTATTCTAGACTAGTTTTTAGAACATCTTGAATTTTTTCATTTGGAGGTCATTTCCCCCCTCAAAACTGAAATATTCCAAGGCAGCTTATGTGTGTCCAAAAAGAGGCAGAAAGGTCATTTTTTGATAGTTTTTGGACCTTTTGGTGGGCCAGTTTTTCTCCAAAAATTCTGAAACTTTCTAGGATGGATGCTCTCATCATGATGAATCCAAATATATAAATGTTTCCTCCATCAGATGCTCTAGGAAAAAGCGCAGCGCCGGTGGCGCTACGCTTCTGGGCTAGTTTTCTATGTTGAAATTTGCAAAATCTGAAAAATGCAAAAAAAATCATCAAAACTCGCCCAATTTTGGCATGGGACACCACCATCAGCTGCTTTTATGGGATAGTGAGGCTTCAGCTAATATCGTCAACTTATATTTCTCCTTTTTGCTCTTTAAGGCCTTCCTCAACCTAGCTTTAAGCTTCCTGATCCTCGTGTTACAGATTTTGTTACGGGTCATGTAATGGTAGGCCATGTGGCGAAGCATATTCTTATACATGTTGGCCTTCTCAATCAACCCTTTAAGATGTATGTTGACCCTCTCAAGCCATGTTTCCCTATCATTCTCAATCTTGTTAGAAAAATATATATTACGAAGCAATGGAAAACATAAACTATTGCAGAAATATAAAAACAAAAAACACATAAAACAAGAGAGACACAGATATACGTGGTTCACCCAGTTTGGGCTACATCCATGGAGAAATAGCCAGTTCTTCTTTTATTATATTATCCAGCAAACGAAAGAGATACAACCTACAGTAGATCCACTGTAACTCCCTCTTCCCTCTCAATCTTCTCTCTTTCCCTCACTCACAATACAGATATACATAAACGCAATACAATTCCCTCATATATAGTGAGGGGTTTCCTTCTAGGGCAAAAAACCATAAATTAAACATAACTTCCACCATCATATCCCACCTAATGAACGACCGAGATTGCCTAGAAATTACTATACTTTTACAAGGCAATTTTACATCTATTCTTAGCTTCGGGGGCACTGCCCCAGAAACCCCCCACTAGAGGGGGGGGGCTCCCCAAATGGTCACAGCCGCCCCCCCCAAATCCCCCGTGCAGTGAATATTTTATGGGCAGCATTTCCGTCCCATTATGAACTCGTGTCCAATTCTGCAATACCTTTGAATACAGAAGATAATCAGGCTCCACACCCATCAATCTCCCACTTGGAGACTGATTATAGCAACTCCACCACTGCTTCATTTGTTGGACAATGGCTCCACTTTGGACCTAGCTATTTCTCATCTTTTTCATCATACTTGAAGACCAATTGAAACTAAGCAGATTCTCAGTTTCTCCCTGGTTACAAGTTTTGTTAACATATCTGCAACATTCTAGCTAGTGTGTATCTTTTCCAGCTTCAACTATCCATCTTCCAATGTTGACCGTATGAAATGGTACTTGAGCTATATATGCTTAGTCTTGGAATGAAATGTAGAGTTATTTGCAAGATGTATGGCACTGTGGTTGTCAATGTATATCGTGCCCAACTCTTGCTTCATACCCAATTCATCAAGAAACCTTTGTAACCAAATCATTTCTTTACTAGCCTCTGTAACAACAACATACTTTGCTTCTGTTGTTGAAAGTGCAACATCACTTTGCAATTTTGAAACCCAACTTACAACTATTCCACCTACAGTAAACACATACCCTATTGTGCTCCTCCTGTTATCTCTATCACCCGCCATATCTGCATCAACATATCCCTATAGAGAAATGTTTGAACCACCAAAGCATAATGCTTGATTTCTGGTACCTATCAAATACTTTAGAATCCACTTCACCACCATCCAATGTTGTTTTTCTGGATTGTTCATGTACCAGCTTACAACTCCCACTACATGTGCAATATCAGGCCTTATGCAGACCATTGCATAGATTAAGCATCCAACTGTTGATGCATATGGAACTTTAGACATATTAGCCATTTCTTCCTGAATCTTGGGACACTCCTCCTTACTTAATTTGAAATGTCTAGCCAAAGGTATACTAACTGGTTTTGCATTCTGCATATTAAACCTTTTCAACACCTTTTATATGTACTCATTCTGAGACAATGTTAATTTGTGATTTTTCTGTCTCTAGTTATTCTCGTACCAAGAATTTGTTTTGCAGCTCCCAAATCCTTCATTGAAAATTAATTTTCCAATTTTCTTTTGAGCACACTTATTTCCTGCATGTTAGACCCTGCAACAAGCATGTCATCTACATACAATAACAATATAATATAGCTGCCATCATTTTGCTTTTTCATATAAACATAATGATCAGAGTGACATCTAGTATAACCTTGTTCAGACATAAACCTATCAAATTTTAGATACCACTGCCTTGGAACCTGTTTTAAGCCATACAAGCTCTTCTTCAACCTACACACTAGTTTTTCCTTCCCTTTTACAACATATCCTTGTGGCTACTGCATATATATCTCTTCCTCCAAATCCCCATGGAGAAAGGATATCTTTACATCTAACTTCTCAAGATGCAAACCTTCAGCTGCTACTAGACTTAAAATAGTTCTAATTGAAGTCATTTTAACAACAGGGGAAAATATTTCATCAAAATCAATACCTTCATTTTGTGCAAACCCTTTCACCACAAGTCTAGTTTTGTACCCTTTTCTACCTCCATCTTCTTCCTTCAACTTGTAAACACTTTTATTCTGCAATGTTGTTTTACCTACAGGAAACCTAACTAACTCCCAAGTCTAGTTATGTGCTAAGGAGCCCATCTCTTCTTTCATGGCTTGCTCCCAGTTCGTCCTGGTTTCTACCTGCACTGCTTCTTCATAACATTCTGGTTCACCAAAATCAATCAACAATACATAATATAATGAAGGAGAGTATCATTCATGGGGTCTACTTTTCCTAGTAGATCTTCTAACACCACTTTCAGGTGTTTGAAGTGCTTGTTGTTGTTGTGGTTGTTGTTCTGGTTGTTGATCGTTATGATTTTTAGGCACCATCACTTTTCCTATGATATTGTCAAGCACTGTGTATTCTTTGTTTTCCTTCTCCTGTTTCTTTTCATGCAACTGATCCTTATACAAAACCTTTTCATTGAATATAACATATCTTCTCCTAATGATTTTGTGTTTTTCATAATCATAAAAGCGATAACCAAAATCATTAACACCATATCCAATAAAGGTACATTTCTTTGATTTTGCCTCAAGCTTTATTCTATTTTCTGTTGGAAATAATACTGAGGGGGGGGTGGGTGAATCAGTATTATCAGTTTAACCATTTTTCATTTCCATAAACAAATTGATATATGCTACTTCTGTTAATTAAACTTGCGTATATATGCAACTGTGTTTAGAGAAAACCACGTATATCCTGCAGAATTCTAATTTAGTTAGTTGATCTTAATCTTTGTATCAGAACCATAAAACAGTAATCAAGTGCAGTAAACAGTACAAATAATCACACACATGAACACAAGATATAAGGTGGAAACCCATTGTGGGTGAAAACCACTTGCTACAATTCGTCTCTATCTTCTTTTAATAAGAAATTTCTTTTTACAATATTTCTGTACCGGTGCAGTCTTACACTAGTATGAAGGCTTCTACCTGCAGAAGGCTACCACCTTCTCTCATTCTCCAGCTTCACGTGGAAGTGAGCTACAACCCCTTTTTCTCTTGTACTAGCTGATGTACTAGTACGTACGTTCTGACCTACAAAAAGCTACGACATTCTCTTTTCTTCCAGGGACCATGTTTCATAAATTTTCAGACTGGATCCGTCAATAACATCAATCAACCATTAAATATATCTGCATCAACCTATATCCTTTCCACCAACCAAAAACTAAATCAAACACTCACTTCTCTGAATGCTGCAACCGAAGTACAGTAGCGGTAGGCAGAAACCAATCCTGAACCCAGAACACAACAACAATAAATAGAAGTAGCTAAAACATATTTTATGAGACATAAGCTACTTCAATATGAAGAATCTGCGTGCATACACTGTTATATTAAGGTAGACCTATGTATACACAGTTCTGAATTACCGAACAAGCTTGCATACACGCCTTTGCTATGTTGAACCTGCATACAGATCTGTAAAAGATAATTTAGCCTTTTCAACTATTCAGACATCAATTATACCCAGATCATCATATTTATAGATCAAGTAATGTGCCAAATATATGAGATCAAAATCACATAAAGATACTTCTCTTCAAGCCTTAAGATCTTGACCCATCAATAGAACTTATCCTTCTTCTAGTGCTCAGGTTCCTCCTTGATCCAATTCCAACTATGCATTGTAACCCAATGACCAGTATTCTAGATCTTGCTCTTCATAAGATATTCAATCCATGAGTGCCTTTGCCTAATGATCTCCTTCCCCTTTTATAGTGTTAGGCCTTACTCAATACCATGGTTCAAAACCACTTAGAACCAATACCTGGGTCCAAATACCTAGGTTCAACACTTCAGACGAGATACCATGGTCCAAAACCATAGGTCCAAATACCAAGGACCAAAAACCAAGTTTTCCAACTGTACACGCTTTTCTATGCATGAAAGTGCGTGTATATGCATACACGCCTTTTTTCTATGAATCTGCTTCTATACATAGCTTGGGCAATAGGAACCTGCATATAGCTCCTTTTCCTTTCTTCTGAGAGCCTAAGAGCCTGAACTGTCAAATAAAGAATTGCCGAGTGAGTTGCCATCAAGGACAAAACTTGTGCCATAGTGCCAAACCTGTGTCATAATGCCAACAATCTCCCCCTTTAGACTTGATGGCAACCCCAACATACTCAAATTCATTCTCCCCCTTTGTCATCAAGGGCAAAGGGTTATGCTCCCCCTGATTGTAGGCAAGGTCTGCAAAAATATGTTCTTCACGAAAGAACATGACTCTATACATCATAAATGACCTTCCTATCACCAAAGACTCATACATACATCCATCTCCCAACGAAGTGGGGATATACCAATATTGTCTCATCCACCCAACCAAGTGGGGATATACCAAAATTTATACATGATAGAACATGAATATTACATCATCCATCCCAGGCAAAGTGGGGAAACAAAATAGGTCGTTACATGACCTTGATAATAGAAGAAATACATGACATAGAGACCAAATATCTAGACAAGACTATGATAGTCATTAGTAACTATCATCAGTAGCATCTGTCAATCACCATCCAAACTAGCAACCATGATCTCCCTCTGCACCTGTTCCACCTGAATCAAAAACGACTATGAAATTGTAACAAGATCTTCTAAGGTAATTCCAACAATGCATTATTATAAGTATATGCTCCCCCTAAACCTGTTCTGGATGATCAAACCCACATCAGACTCTTTTCATCCTGAGTCTGGCCCACTGATAATATTCAACCAACATATACCCGACTGTATCCACAAAAACCAATGTATGTACGTATATACACTTCATGAAACTCACGTACGACCAATATTCTTCTAAAACAGATAAGTGTCAACAGTAAGATG
This sequence comes from Pinus tabuliformis, assembly GCA_031772625.1. Taxonomy (NCBI): domain Eukaryota; kingdom Viridiplantae; phylum Streptophyta; class Pinopsida; order Pinales; family Pinaceae; genus Pinus; species Pinus tabuliformis. The sequence continues at coordinate 502,690,853 of CM062808.1, forward strand.
AGGCATCAACTACTCCCAGCTTCTGTCTAAGGTATTCAAATGTCTCCCTAGGCAATGGTTTGGTGAATATATCAACAACCTGTTCCTTGGAGGGAACACACTCCAATTTGACCTGTTGTTCAAGCACTTGTTCCCGGAGAAAATGATATTTGATAGGTATGTGCTTGGTCTTTCGATGCATGACAGGATTCTTTGAAATATTTATTGCACTTGTGTTATCACACACAATGGAGATAGGTGGAGTATAAGTGATTTGAATGTCTTGCAATGTTTGCATCATCCAAAGGAGTTGTGTGCAGCAAGACACAACAGCCACATATTCTGCTTCAGCTGTAGATAATGCAATTGAAATTTGTTTCTTGCTAAACCAAGATACTAATCTGGAACCCATAAAGAATGCACCACCACTAGTGCTTTTTCTATCATGCATGCTTCCTGCCCAAATCTTCCATGCCATATCTCTTCAGGATTTGCTTGAGGTACTTGGTTCGAGATAGAAAGATACCATCTTCGTTTTGTTGGACTTGTAATCCAAGAAACTATGTGAGCTCACCAAGCAGGGACATTTCAAATTCTTCCTACATCACCAAAGCAAAGTTTTGACTCATGGCTTCTTCATTGCTACCAAAGATGATATCATCAAAATACACAACAAGTATTAGAAATTTATCTTTGTCAATTTTTATATATAGATTGCTATCTATTGATCCTTTTGAAAAACCTTGTTGATGGAGGTATTTGTCCAAATGATAAGACCAAGCCCTTGGAGCTTGTTTAAGGCCATAGAGAGCCTTTATGAATCTGCATACAAGTTTTGGATCATTTCCAAGGATAAATCCATCTGTTTTCTCAATATACACTTCTTCTTCTAAGTCTCCATTGAGAAAGGTAGATTTCAGATCCATTTGATATACTTTGAACTTCTGAAAGCTAGAAAGAGCAAGGAACATTCTTATGGCTTCAAGTCTAGGAACCGGTGCAAAAGTTTCTTCAAAGTCTATACCTTCTTGTTGAGCATACCCTTTAAAAACAAGTCTGGCCTTGTTTTTAATAACATCTACGTTTTCATTCATCTTGTTTTTGAATATCCATTTGGTCTGTATGACATTTTTATCATTAGGTCTAGGAACCAATTCCCAAGTGTTATTCTTTTCAATCTGTTCAAGTTCTTCATTCATGGCCTGGACCTAGCGTTCATCTTTGCATGTTTCATTTACATTTCATGGTTTGACGGAGGAGAGCAATGCTAGATAGCTTGAAGCTTTTGTAATACTTCTTCTTGTTTGTACACCTGCCTCTTTCTGCCCCAGAATTTGAGTCTCTGGATGATTCTTCTGGACATACCTAGATGGATTCTTTTCTTCTACCTGTTGGAAATAATACTGAGAGGGGGGGTGAATCAGTATTATCAAGTTCTTTTAATAAATCTTCCTTATTTATACTTCGAATTATTTTTGTATGTCAGTACCATAAAATAATGAGCATGAACAAGAAAAACAGATAGTCACACCAAAGAAAACCAGATATAAGGTGGAAACCCAATGTGGGTGAAAACCACCTGCTGCAATATGTCTCTATCCTTTTCAAATTAGAAACTCCTTTTACAATAATTTTGTACTGGTGCAGTCCTTTACCAGTACGCAGGCTGCAACCTGCAGAGAGCTACAACTCTCTCTAGTTTTCCAGTCTCTCCTGGAAGGGAGCTACAACCCCTTACTTCTTTTCTTTCAAGGATCACTTTTCATAAATTTTCAAACTGGATCCATGAACATCAAATGATCATCAAGTACAAGAAAGTCACCCAGTCAACTGCAGTAACCAGATCAATAGTAACAGTAAACTAAACCCAGAACACCTTATCAACAGAGAAAAGTCAGTCAAATAAATGCCTTAAGACAGATACACAATTTTTCTTTATCTGGCATGCGTTGCTACGCACTTCACCTTCTGCATCTCTGCGTATCCCCGCAGAGAGCCTTGAACTGCACTGCATATCCACGCACCGTTCCTTTAAACGCGCCGCGTATCTTCACTGTGCCAACGCACCCACTGCTTCTATCGCGCCGCGTACTACTACTGTGGCCACGCACTCTCAAATGCTATCGCGCAGTGTATCTATGCACCTGCGGCTTTTGTAGCGCCGCGTACTTTCACTGTGCCACCGCACCTGAACCTCTGTTGCGCTGCATACCCAAGCACTATGCCTTCTTCTGCTCTGCGTACCCATGCACTACGCCTTCTTCTGCTATGCGTACCCACGCACTTGCACTGTTAATCACCTACGAACCTCTGATTAGGGCCGAATTGGCAGTCCACCAGTGTGCCACAGATAGTCAGATGCCCAGATCTGATCATGCGCTCGAGAGATCACACTTCATAGATTCACTTTCAACTTCACTTTTATATAGATCAAGCTTTTAAACCGATAACCCAATATTTCAAATCTTAAGATATACAATTTGCAAAAGATGCATTAGCCAAGTGATCTCCTTCCCTATTTATAGTCAAGCCCTTATTCACACCATGGGGCAAAACCATCAATAACCAATACAAGGGACCCAAACTGGGGCTAAATTAGATCCTATACCACGGGCCAAAACCATAGAATCAAGAACGACGGGCTAAATACCACGGGCCAAACATAAGAAACCCCACGTGAGCGCGCTTTTCTGCCTTGAAGTGAGTGAACTGGGGGTCTGCACCTCATGAACGGGTAACCTGCGGGTATGTACGCACTTATTCTATGATATTCCTGCGGGTCCGCAGCTTTTGTACGGTGTACCTGCGTACCTCTTATTTTCCAACATTTTGAGAGCCTGAACAGAGCATTGCCACTTAAGAGAGTTGCCATCAAGTACAACACCTGTAACATAGAGCCATACCAGAATCATAATGCCAACAATCTCCCCCTTTGGACTTGATGGCAACCTCAAGATCTTCAACGTCATTCTCCCCCTTTGACATCAAGGGCAAAGGGTTATGCTCCCCCTAAGAACATGCTTCCCCTAACTATAAACCAGATCTGCAAAGAAGAACCATAATCCACCAAACACCATAAATGACCATGAAAGAGATAGAGACATATTGCAGCAATATTCAGAACAACATCCATGATCTCCTTCTGTACTTCCTCCATAATGCCAACAATGCATTATATGCTCCCCTTGAACCTGTGCCATTCGATCTTCGACCAATCCGCAACCCATCACATGTACGCATATACCCCAGATGAGCCTTGCATACAACCGACCATCAGAAGAGATTCAACAACAAGATGATGCATCAACAACTCCCAGCTTTTGCCTGAGGTATTCAATGGTCTCCCTGGGCAATGGTTTGGTGAGTATATCAGCAACTTGTTCCTTAGAAGGAACATACTCCAACTTGACCTTTTGTTCAAGTACTTGTTCCCAGAGAAAATGATACTTGATCGGTATGTGCTTGGTCTTTGAATGCATGACTGGGTTCTTTGAAATGCTGATTTCACTTGTATTATAACATAAGATGGAGATGGGTGGTATGCAAGTGATTTGAAAATCCTGCAAGGTCTGCATCATCCAAAGGAGTTGAGTGCAGCAAGATGCAGCAGCAACATATTCCGCTTTAGCTGTAGACAAGGCAATCGAACTCTGTTTCTTGCTGAACCAAGATACTAATCTGGAACCCATAAAGAATGCACCACCACTTGTGCTCTTCCTGTCATCCATGCTTCCAGCCCAATCTGCATCTGTATAAGCATGAAGTGTGAGATCTGTATCTCTAGGATACCATAAGCCATAGTTTTGAGTTCCTTGAAGATATTTGAAGATTCTCTTTATTGCCTGAAGATGAGCTTCCTTTGGATTTGCCTGAAATCTTCCAACTATTCCTACTACATCCATTATGTCTGGTCGGGTACCTGTCAAATAAAGTAGACTTCCAATCATAGATCTGTAGGTTGGTTGATGCACTGCTGCTGATTCATCATTTGCACTGAGGCTACATCCTGTGACCATGGGTGTACATACTGGTTTTGCATCTTCCATGCCATATTTCTTCAAAATCTGCTTGAGATACTTGGTTTGAGACAAAAAGATCCCTCCTTCTTTTTGTTGGATTTGCAAACCAAGAAATATGTCAGTTCTCCCAGCAAGGACATTTCGAATTCTTTCTGCATTACCAAGGCAAAGCTTTGACTCATAGCTTCTTCATTGCTGCCAAAGATAATGTCATCTACATACACAACAAGTATTAGCAATTTGTCGTTTTCAACTTTTATATAAAGATTGCTATCTGCTGATCCTTTTGAAAAACCTTGTTGATGAAGATATTTGTCCAAACGATAGTACCAAGCCCTTGGAGGTTGTTTGAGACCATAGAGAGCCTTTTTCAATCTGCATACAAGATTTGGATCATTTCCAAGAATGAAACCATCTGGCTGCTCAATGTATACTTCTTCTTCCAAGTCTCCATTCAGAAAGGCTGATTTCACGTCCATTTGAAATACTTTGAAGTTTTGAAAGCTTGAGAGAGCAAGGAACATTTGGATGGCCTCAAGTCTTGCAACAGGAGCAAAAGTTTCTTCAAAATCTATTCCTTCTTGCTGCACATACCCTTTACAAACAAGTCTGGCCTTGTTTCTAATTACTTCTCCATTTTCATTCAATTTATTTTTGAAGACCCATTTTGTCACTATAACATTCTTATCCTTTGGTCTAGGAACCAACTCCCAAGTGTTGTTCTTTTCGATCTGCTCAAGTTCTTCATCCATTTCTTTGACCCAACATTCATCTTTGCATGCCTCTTTCACATTTTGTGGTTCAGTGGAAGAGAGTAATTCCAAATAGCTTGAAGCTTCTGCAATTGTTCTTCTTGTTTGTACACCTGCTTCTTTCTGCCCCAAAATCTGAGTTTCTGGATGATTCTTCTGAACATATCTGGATGGAGTCTTCTCTTCTATCCTTATCTGCTCCTCTAGTTCATCTTGAGGTTCTTCTTCTTCATCATTCTGTCTTTGAGGGTAGTATTCATCTTCTTCAATATCTTCATGATTTACTTGCCTAGGAATGTATCCCTTTTCATCAACCACTACATCAATGCTGTCAACAATTCTTCTGAGTCTTTTATTGTAGCACTTGTATGCTTTGCTGTGTGGAGAATAACCAAGAAGAATGCCTTCATCTGCTCTAGGTTCAAGTTTGCCAAGTTGCTCATCAGTATTCTTAATATAGCATTTGCTTCCAAAGATTTTGAAGTGCTTTACCGAAGGAGTCTCACCATACCAGAGCTCATGAGGGGTTTGAGTGCTCTTCACCCGGACATTTGTTTTGTTGAGAATAACAACCGCAGCATATGCAGCTTCACCCCAGAAAGTTGTGGGAGTTTCGGACTCATCAAGCATAGCACGAGCCATTTGTTGGACTGTTCTATTCATTCTTTCCACCACTCCATTTTGTTGAGGAGTTCCAGCTGTAGAGAATTCTCTTCTTATCCCATGTTCTTCACAGAAATCGAAAAATTCATTTGAGGTAAACTCCCCACCTCTGTCGGATCTGAGGCACTTAATTTTGTATCCTGATTCATTTTCAACCAAGGCTTTAAAGGATTTGAATTTTTCGAATGCTTCATCTTTGTGCTTCATAAGTCCTAACCAGAAAAACCTAGAGAAATCGTCAATGAATAATATCAAGTATTCTTCTCCTCGAGGTGTCCTTTTCCTGAATGGACCACATACATCTGTATGTACTAGCTCAAGAGGCATGCTAGCTGATCCTTCCTTCTCCAGAAAGTTAGTTCTAGTTTGCTTTCCAAACTAACACGATTTGCATATGGTGTTGTCTGGAATTTTGATATATGGAAGACCACGAACTGCCTGATACTTGCATGCTTTCCTTATTTGTGAAAAGCTTAGATGCCCCAACCTTCGGTGCCATAACCAGTGTTCATCATCCTTGCTTAGATAGCATTGTTGTTGTCCTTCTTCAAATATGTATAGATTATTTGGAGTTCTTTCACCTTTGATCACTGTTTTAACTGTATCAAGATCACGAACAAGACATCCATTTGATCTAAATATCACCTTGGTTCCTTGATCACACATCTGGCTGACACTCAGAAGATTATGCTTCAATCCATCAACATACAAAACATTTCCAACTTTGACCTTTTCTTTTAACTAAGCAATGCCTTTTCCTTTTATAGCTGCAGGAGTATCATTTCCAAAAGAAACTTTCTTTCCCTTTTCTAAAGCAAAATATGATTCAAGTTTTTCTTTATCACCTGTCATATGCTTTGAACATCCACTGTCAATGTACCATAGATTTTCCTGTCCCTCTGCATAAAATGCTATCCCACATCTTTCTGTTTGTGGTTCCTTTATTCTCCATGTTTTGGTGCTTGAGGCTTGTTCCTTTGTCTGCTGAAACCTGCTCCTGCATTCAGAATCTTCATGACCAAAGTTATTGCAAATATAACATTCAACTTCATTTTCAAGAGCTGAAAAGTTGTTATAGGTCCTTTTTGTAATCCCGATCATACTTCTTTGTTTTTGAGCTTCTCTAGTCATGATTGTTTTATATGCAACACATTGAGCTGCTTTGTGACCAATGTTATGGCAAGAGAAACATTGTCCATTGAAGAAACTTTTGCGGTTATCAAATCTACCGACCAAATGATTGTAATTTATATTGTCATCCATTCTTGAACCAAATTGAGAAGATTTTACCTGTGGCTGGTTGTAGCTTTTGTTCACCCTTAAGACAGATTGCCCCTGATAGTCTTTGTTTGCAATTCGTCCCTGCTTTACCTGGTGATCTCCATTGTGCTTTTGCTCATTCCTTCTTGCTGCATCAAGATAACTTCTTGAGGTGGATGCTTGAGAAGTTTCTCCATTATAACCCAGACCTGTCTTGTTTAGAGGAGAACGCTGTACATTGATGATCTCATCCAGAGTTTCAGATCCTTTGACAAACTTAAGATTAATAGCCTTTGTTTTCTCAATCTCTTTTCTAAGACCAACAATTTCACCTTCTAACTTTTCAAGATATTTTTCTTTTTCATCAATTTGAAGTTGTAGGGCATCAATGATCCTATTCTTTTCTTCTATACATGTCTTGAGTCTAGAAATTTCTTCATAAAAGCTATCCACATCTATAGCATCCATGTAATCATCATCTTCAAATGCCATTAAAAGTTTATAGTCATTACCTCGTTCATCTTCATCACTATTTGATAGACCATCACTATCTTCATGAGTGTAGTAGCTTTTCTTATTTGCATTCTGTTTCTTGTTCCATTTAGCAGGTTCCTTTCCTTTATCAATCTTATCCTTATGAGGACATTTCGCAGCATAATGACCTACTCTTCCACAAGAAAAACATTTAAAAGGTAACTTACCTCTGAACCTTCTAGTACCCCGTTGAAGATTTCTGACAAAATTTGATTCTTCTTCTTCTTCTGGCACGTGACTTGCTTCATAGTAGTCTCCTTTGCCTAAAGCCTTGAAAGCATCTTCTCTTCTGTCTGATGGACCTCCCTTTCTCATTTCATAAGCAGTTAGAATTCCGTGTAGCTGAGATATAGTAAGAGTTCGTAGATTTTCCTTTTCTTCTATTGCAGACACTTTAGATTCAAACTTGGGGTACAATGATCTTAGAACTTTTTCAACCACAATAGCCTCTTTTATTTCTTCACCCAAGTTTTTCATGCAATTAACAATCTCGTCTACCCGAAGGAAATAGTTAGCCACACTTTCATCATTATACATTCTCAGATTCTCATACTGAATCCTAAGGGTTTGAAGTTTAGCACGCTTTACCTGTTCATCTCCTTCGTAGCTCAAGACAATCTTGTCCCATATTTCTTTTGCGGATTTATATTGCATAACCTTCACGAATTCTGTTTGAGATAAGCATCCCAGCAGAGTATTGACTGCTTTAGCATTTGTTTCATATTTCTTCTTTTCGGCCGAATCTGTAGGAGTAGCTAAAGGAAAAGTGTAGGCTATATCTATGATATCCCAAACTTCTGTACCAAGAGATTGAAGATAGGCAGTAACTCTTACCTTCCAATAATTGAAGTTTGTCCCATCAAAAATTGGTGCCCTGATTTATGCTTCCCTCTCATAGTTGCTCATGATGAATGATCTTCCTTCAAGCGATCAAGCTTCTCTGAAGGACCTGCTCTGATCCCAATTGTTGGAAATAATACTGAGAGGGGGGGTGAATCAGTATTATCAAGTTCTTTTAACAAATCTTCCTTATTTATACTTCGAATTATTTTTGTATGTCAGTACCATAAAATAATGAGCATGAACAAGAAAAACAAATAGTCACACCAAAGAACACCAGATATAAGGTGGAAACCCAATGTGGGTGAAAACCACCTGCTGCAATATGTCTCTATCCTTTTCAAATTAGAAACTCCTTTTAAAATAATTTTGTACCGGTGCAGTCCTTTACCAATACGCAGGCTGCAACCTGCAGAGAGCTACAACTCTCTCTAGTTTTCCAGTCTCTCCTGGAAGGGAGCTACAACCCCTTACTTATTTTCTTTCAAGGACCACTTTTCATAAATTTTCAAACTGGGTCCATGAACATCAAATGATCATCAAGTACAAGAAAGTCACCCAGTCAACTGCAGTAACCAGATCAATAGTAATAGTAAACTAAACCTAGAACACCTTATCAACAGAGAAAAGTCAGTCAAATAAATGCCTTAAGACAGATAAGAAATTTTTCTTTATCTGGCATGCGTTGCTACGCACTTCACCTTCTACATCTCTGCGTATCCCCGCAGAGAGCCTTGAACTGCACTGCGTATCCACGCACCATTCCTTTAAATGCGCCGCGTATCTTCACTGTGCCCATGCAGCCACTGCTTCTATCGCGCCGCGTACTACTACTGTGGCCACGCACTCTCAGATGCTATCGCGCCGCGTATCTACGCACCTGCGACTTCTGTAGCGTTGCGTACTTTCACTGTGCCTCCGCACCTGAACCTCTGTTGCGCTGCGTACCCACGCACTGCGCCTTCTTCTGCTCTGCGTACCCATGCACTGCGCCTTCTTGTACTGTGCGTACCCACGCACTTGCACTGTTAATCACCTGCGAACCTCTGATTAGGGCCGAATTGGCAGTCCACCAGTGTGCCACAGATAGTCAGATGCCCAGATCTGATCATGTGCCCGAGAGATCACACTTCATAGATTCACTTTCAACTTCACTTTTATATAGATCAAGCTTTTAAACCGATAACCCAATATTTCAGATCTTAAGATATACAATTTGCAAAAGATGCATTAGCCAAGTGATCTCCTTCCCTATTTATAGTCAAGCCCTTATTCACACCATGGGGCAAAACCATTAATAACCAATACAAGGGACTCAAACCGGGGCTAAATTAGATCCTATACCACGGGCCAAAACCATAGAATCAAGAACGGCGGGCTAAATACCACGGGCCAAACATAAGAAACCCCACGTGAGAGCGCTTTTCTGCCTTGAAGTGAGTGAACTGGGGGTCCGCACCTCATGAACGAGTAACCTGCGGGTATGTACACACTTATTCTATGATATTCCTGCGGGTCCGCAGCTTTTGTACAGTGTACCTGCGTACCTCTTCTTTTCCAACATTTTGAGAGCCTGAACAGAGCATTGCCACTTAAGAGAGTTGTCATCAAGTACAACACCTGTAACATAGAGCCATACCAGAATCATAATGCCAACACTACCCTTATCTATTCTTTTGGTGCCTCATAGGTTTCCTCTTCATCATTAATCTAATTTGAAGGATAGTCCTCATCATCTTCAAAATATTTAGATTTTACCTCCATTGGATGGTTGCCTGCTTCATCAACCACCACATCAATACTTTCAATAAATTTTCCAAGTCTTTTATTGTAACACTTATATCCTTTACTTCGGGAAGAGTAACCAAGGAGAATGTCTTCATCCACTCTAGGTTCAAACTTCCCAAGCTTTTCATCAGTCTTTTTGATGTAACATTTGCTTCCAAAAACTTTGAAGTATTTTACAGTAGGAGTCTTAACATACCAAAGTTCATGAGGAGCTTGAGTGTTGTTTACCCAGACGTTTGTTTTGTTGAGAATAGTAACAGTAGCAAATGTAGCTTCACCCTAGAAAGTTGCACGAGTTCCATACTCATCAAGCATAGCACGAGCCATCCGTTGAACCATTCTACTCATCCTTTCTACCACTCCATTTTGCTGAGGAGTCATTGCAGTAGAGAATTCCCTTCTTATTCCATGTTATTCACAAAAGTAAAAAAATTCATCCGAGGTAAATTCTCCTCCTCCATCAAACCTGAGGCATTTGATTTTGCGATCTGATTCATTTTCAACCAAGGCTTTGAAAGCTTTGAACTTTTTGAAAGCTTCGTCTTTATGCTTCAGAAGTCCTATCCAACACATCCTGTAAAAGTCGTCAATGAACAATATAAAGTATTATTCTCCATAGGGTGAATTTTTCCCTGATGGACCACATAAATCAGTATGCACAAGTTCAATTTCCTTAATCCTTCCTTCTCAGGGAAATGTGTTTTGGTTTTCTTACCAAACTGACATGATTTGCATATTGTATTGTCTGGAATTCTCATGTCGGGAACATCGCGAACAACCTGATATTTGCATTCTTTCCTTATTTGAGGGAAAATTAGATGCCCCAATCTTTTGTGCCATATCCAGTGTTTATCATTTTTTCTTAGATAGCATTGTTGCTATCCTCCCTTGAGTATGTATAAATTATTTGGAGTTCTTATGCCTTTGTTCACTGTTTCTCTTGTATCAAGCTCACGAATAAGACGTCCATTTGATCGAAATACTACCTCGTTTCCTTGATCACAAATTTGACTAACACTCAACAGATTATGCTTTAAGCCATCAACATACATAGCATTTCCAACTTTGACCTTTTCTTTCAGAAGAACAAAGCCTTTATCTTTCATGAGTGTAGGGGTGTCATTTCCAAATGAGACCTTCCTTTCCTTTTCTAAGGCACTATATGATTGAAGTTTTTCCTTATAACCTGTCATATGTTTCGAGCATCCACTATCGATGTGCCATTTATTTTCCTCTCCTTCCACATATAAGGCTATACCATGTCTTTCTGGTTGCGGTTCTTTTTTTCTCCATGTTTTGGGACCCAGTGAAGCTTTCTCCTTCTAAGATGTTTGCCGAAACTTACTCCTTTATTCAGAATCTATTGGGTCACTATAATACTAGTGATTACCCCATTACTATTGTAGTTGCATCCCTTATTAATATTGTTGTGCTCGTGTTGTACCCAAACTGTTATTACTGTGCCCCATAGAATCCCTCTATTGTTATTTTTGTGGCTTTATATTATTATTGTTAGGTCGGTTGGGTTATATTGTGACTCCTTAGACTCCTATATATAGAAAGGAGGTTTTGTCATTTGAATCATCAAAGAATTGTTCATTTTTGTAATGTAAAGGAGGTTGTCCCCTCAAAGAGGCTGAATTCTAAGGTGTTGATCTATATTTTCTATCTTTTCTTGAGCTGGTTTCATAACATTTGGTATCAGAGCTTTGGATTATAGGGTTTCACTGCTCCAAACTGGTCATCGTGGAATTTTCGCTTTAATTTTTTTTCTGCAACATTTCAAAAGCTTAAAAAAAACCGATTTGAGAAGACATCGCGCTGAAGCTCGGGTCCAAATTTTAAAGCTTTTCGCACTATATTTGCGGAGATATGATCTGAGGAAGTTGGTCTTTTTGCAGACTCCTGAATTACATTCCAAATAGGTGACCTGGGAAAATCGTCATAACTTTCTCTCTGAGCATCGGATTGAAATTTTGTCAAAAGGTATAGAAAGATGACAGAATATGGTTTCTTGTATAAATTTTGTAGAGCCAAAGGTCGAAACAGTGACTCGTGGCACGTCGTACAAGTTTGCTCTACTGAACTAATCTATAATTAGGTCACTGTGGGAGATTTTGCATAACTCTTCCTTGGAGAATCCAATTTGGATCAGACTGATGGCATTAGAAAGACGAAATAGAGGGCTTTGTTACAGTTGTGATAGAAAATACACTAAAGGTCATAAGTGTGCCGAGAAGAAATTATTCTACATAGATTGTGAAGAGGAAGAAGAAAAGGAGCAAGAAGGGTCAAAAGAAAAGGATATACTCCAAGAAAAAAGCCTAGATAAAGAAGAAATGAGTCCGACCATATCTTGTAATGCATTGGCTAGAATTACCACTCCCCAAACCATCAAGATAGAAGGACAAATCAAGAAGAAAAAGGTAATAGTGATGATTGATTCAGAAGTACCCACAATTTTATTCATTGTAAGGTAGCAAAAGAATTGAATTGCTTCTTATATCCAGCACCAGAGTGTCAAGTGATGGTTGCAAATGGAGGAACAATAAATTGCTCTCGAAAGTGCCATAATATCAAGCTATCCATGGGAGAATATGTATTGACTAGCCCAATGCTTTCCATTCCAATGGGAGGTGCTGATGTTGTACTAGGAGTCCAATGGATACAGTCCTTGGGTACAACAACTTTTAATTTTCAAGAACTTTTCATGAAATTTTCTGTGGAAGGAAAGGAAGTTGTATTAAGGGGTATTGTAGGGAAACCGGGAAAGATAATCAGCTCTAACAGTATGACAAAGCTTCTAAAAAAGAAACAAAGAGGTGTAATTGTACAATTATGTTCACTAGATGTTTCCACATTGGAATCATCTATTTCTACAGATCTCCAAAAAGTCTTGGACAATCATTCCAAGGTATTTGAGACTCCCAAAGGTCTCCCACCTATGCGTGATCATGAGCATGCTATTCATCTTATTCCAGGAAGTGTTCCTCCAAACATCAGGCCACACAGATATCCCTATGCCCAAGAGAGTGAAATTGAACGTATGGTTGCAGAAATGCTAGAGGCTAGTATAATTCAACCGAGTCAAAGTTCTTTCTCTGCTCCAGTAATATTGGTGCACAAGAAGGATGGATCATGGCACATGTGTCCAGATTATAGGGAGCTCAACAAGCTCACTATTAAAGATAAGTTTCCCATTGTTGGGCCGTTAATATGCCATTATTATTACCACTTTGTAACACTTATTTCATCCATTTTTACTCTTCTTTATCATGTCATTTATTATAATTTATTATTTAAATCCATGATTTATGCTCTTATGAATGAATATTATTTATTCTCCTTTATTTCTAATAAATTGATGATTATGCATGCTTTTATCAATGATAGTTTTAATAAATTGGTTGTAACATTATTCACCAATTTTAGCCTCCAAGATCATTTCCAGATTGAAGATTTGATCATTAAAAGTGCCAACTCAGAAATTCACTGGAATAAGAAGTGATAGTTTTGTGATTGAGATTCTAAGCAAATGAAGCAGAATCGGGAAAATTCGGAACATGGGTTTTGGCCATAACGGACCAAATTAACTTTTAATGAATGGTTTGCCCAAATTCGACTTGTATTGAGAGAAACGCAGGGTTCTTTGAGCACGATTTTCTCAGATTTGTTGTTGCGGTCGTCCTCCAAATCTCAGCTACAAAGCCAAATTCGCCTTGCTCTTGTTGAAAGATGGATGGGAATATATCTTCTTGTTGATCAATTGGTTATAAGCAAATCAATTTTGTAATAGAAATCATGTTGTACTTATCTTTATTATAACTTCTCTCTAATCTCTCTAAATTTAAATGAAAACAGAGATCAGAGATGGGGGAAAAAATGATGGAAAAATGAGGGAGAATTGATGATTTGAATTAGAGATTCAGAAGCAAAGATTCATGATAGGATAGAAAGAAGAAGGGATTGTTGCATGTGGTAACCCTCAAGCTTTTTTTGTTGTAATGATTTCACAATTTGATAATTAATACATGATTTGGGAGTTGCTATTCATTCTGTTCATCTGAAGTAGTCTAGCAGCATCCGCTGGCGACTAAGGGCCCAGCCTCTGGTGGAGTATGCTGTTGCTGTATTACATCTTTACGATTAATGTGTGGTTTGATTTCTTTCATTTAATCTGTTTAGTAATCTGACGCCCTTTACTGTTTTACATATCAGCGCTGTTATATATACTTGATTAGATACTATTGTTATCTGCAACAGGAATGCTATGTTATCATTTTAACTTTGTATCGCATTGCTGTTCCTTTTGATAGTTGATATAACATTGCTATCCCTTACAGATTGTCATTCGATTATAGATTAACCGCGCTATATGTTTCTAAATCGGTACAATTGTATGATGTATTCTTAAATTGTGACTGTTGTTTATTCTGGATTACTGTCCCGTTACAATTGCTGTTACTTTATAGCTGTGATTCATGCATATTGTACTGAAGCTCAGATTACTATTCCTTTTAATCATAAGTGTGTTACGTGCTTGATTTGGGTTGTTGTACATTCAGATTTAATCTGCTGTTCCATTTCCATGTGCTGTTCGATTTATTCTTAGAGTAAATATTGCTATTAATTTGGCTTTGCTGTTGTTGTTTCCATTAATTAGAGTTTGTTGTTCAGATTCCTTTAATTACAGTTTGCTGCCCATTTACTTTGCTATCCATTTCCATTGGTTAATTGTAAGAGTTCGCTTTTAAAGAGTTTTCCTAATTTACTTTCAATAGCAGCTTTAGTTCAAATTCTATTTCCTTTTAATTGATTTAATGAACGGCTGTCAACTGTAGATAACATTGGTTATTGCTTCCTCATTCTCAAATTGATTGTCTTGTTCTAGTTTGATTTCAATTGTATGAATCTCTAGAGGAATGAGTTATTGCTACTGTATCCTCGATTGATGGTTATTTGAGTGAATGATTTAATTACAGAGCATTTGAGTTTCTTGTTGTTCTAATTAGATTTTATTTCAAGCATTCATTTACTCTTGTATTTTGAGCACTGTACTACATCTTTCGTAACATTACTCTTGAGTAAATAGCGCCTCAGACTGAGTACACTCTTGAAATAAAAAGTCGTCCCTGGGTTGACAATTAATGTGAAGGTAATTAGGAGTTAAAAGGACACCTTTTTATCGCTCGACATTTTGGCGCCGTTGCCGGGGAGAGTGTAGCCATTTTTAAAGAGTAGTGTGCATCTAATGAGGGCCTGTTAGGAAAGAGTTGGGTATTAAAAACGGAAGGTAAGAACCTGCGTACGGAGCATGTAAAAGCCCTGCTCCCCTGCCTGCTTTCCAACAGAATTGTTAAAGAACTTAGGGTAAATGTTTGAATTTTTGTGTGAATGACTAAAAAAAAAATAGAAATTTTGAAAAACAAATCTCATGATTTCACTCAAGTGGTGATGTAAGCACCACCCATTTCACTAACCAATTGACAGGAACATTTGAAGATGGAGCCTCAAATAAAAACATGAAGAACGTCTTCTATTATGGTAAGAAATGGCTCACATTTCCACTTTTGAATTTCCTATCAAAGATCTAGGAGGAGTGACACAAATGCACATAATTCCCCCATTGTCTCTACCAAATTTTCATGGCTTGACAAATGAATATCCAGATACATTCTTATTTGAGTTCGAAATACTTTGTAGAGGATATGATTATTGTACTGATGATGAAAGATTGAAAGTGTTTCCTCTTACTCTAAAAGGAGTAGCTCTCCGATGGTTCATGAGCCTAGGTGGGAACTGCATCCAAACATGGGAGGATATGAAGAACATATTCTTGAAGAAGTACCAAGACTATTGCAAGGCCAATGAAGATATTTTCGATATGATACAAGGAGAAGATGAAAGCTTGGAGGACTATGTAGAGAGATTTCATTACAAGCTTCAAAAATCAAAGCACAAGCATTTGGAAAAAAAAAATCTTAAAAGCACTTCTTCTTAAAGGAATCGAAGATAAAGTTTTAAAACTCTTAAATTTGATGGGAAAAGGTAATGTTTTTCAATTTTCATATGATGATGTTTGTGAATTGTGCATAATGTATTCAAGAGGAATCTCCAAGGTTGGTAAGAATTCTAAAGATGCTTGTTATTTCTTTTCCAAATCTGCTACAAGAATAGGAGACATAAGAGCTGAAATCAGTGCTTTATTTGAAAATTTTAAAGTTGATTTTATTAGCTCTCTAAATGAAAAATTGGATGTTTTGCAGGTTCATAAAAATGAAGAATTTGATGAAGTGTTTTTCCCTCATGACCGAGAGGAGCATACCATAGATGGTTGTTCTTCCTTATCTAATTTGGAAGTGGCATATCAAAGAGATGGGGAAGCTGCAACAAGGTCAATAGGTATGGTTCAAAACACTTCCTCTTCATTCTCTTACTTGCATAATCCATTATGGAATACTAATGTGTTAGGGCAGCCATGTCAATTTCAATATAACCACCACCAATCTTGTTTACAAGTTTGCTACGGTTAACCTTATGATGGCATGACTATTCTCCCTCATCTTGTAGCACAAACATATTCTCCATATCTTTCACCAGCTCTTCCACAACATCCTGCTTGCATACCAAATTCATCCACTCAACCCAATCAACCACATCATCACAATGCTCCATTCCTTACACATTTTCCTGCTCAACTAATTCCACACCCTCACCATAATAAACGAGTACAACATGCTTACAATGTTGAACTGCAAAATTTACCCACCCTTACCACCCATTCTATCTCACATGCGCCATTAGAGAAAACTTACAATGAGATCCAGAATGTTTCAAATTCAAAAATTGTAGAAGCTATGGAAGAAAATAAGGTTTCTTTTAGTTTGCATCAACAGGCCAATTTAAAAGCTCAAGAACTTCATGGTATGATGGCTATGGGAAATCAAGAAAGTAAAGGATATATTGAAGATTGGTTTCACTCCATCATTTGTTTGCAACATTACTCTATGCTTCAACAATTTTTGATACCATTTTTTCAAGGGAAGTTGGCTTCTCATACTATAATGTTCATTAATATTCATTTTTCAAATTTGGGTATGTGCATACATGAATCCCTATTTTGAAAATGGTTCCACTGGAAGTACGCATATACATAGTCATATTCATTTTTCAAATCAAAATAGGTTAGTGTAGAAAATAAAATAAATAAGGGAATAAATAAATGCATGTTGTTTTTATGTAAAACTAGTTTTTTTTTGTTGCAATATGCTATGGAAATCAACACTAGTGATAATTTTTTTCTAATTTATGTGTATATGGATGAATTATATTGAAAATAACAATTTTACAAACACTCATATTCATTTTTATCACCAATTTGAAAAAATGCTTGAATATCATATTTTTTGGCTTACAGGCTTGACGAAATTTCTGGAAAAACAGTCGGGACAGTCATGTTTTGAGGAATCAAAAGTGAATATTTTTAAAACCCATTTCTACCCTACGTAGCCCTTGATTTATACTTTCTAACCCAATTTGAATCACTCAATTCTGATTTGAAACGAAAAAGTTAGAAACAAAACATTGACAGGGTGTCTAGCGAGCAGCTCAGGAACAGAGTTGGGACAGTCAGTTTTTGGAGGCCTAAATGTTTGAATTTTTAAAACCTGTTACTATGGTGGATTTCCCTATGAATCTAGTTTACAATTCAATTGGAATCACTCATTTTTGATATAGTATGGGGAAGTTATGATCAAAATACTGACTATCTATCGTAAATTGACACCCTTAAAACTATGTCATTCCGGCTGTTCCTTACAGTATTTGACCTATCAATTCTTCTTGTGTTCAAAAAATGTTTCTATTGAAGATAAATAAAATGAATCTACTTTCATTTCCAATTTGAATCATTCGAATCTGACATCAAACGAAGAAGTTATGCTTGAAATATCAATTGTTGTTCTAAGTGGGGTAATCGAAAATGACTTTGTTATGCAGGTTGTTCTAACTACAATTGACATATCATATCATTGAATATTTAAAACCTATTTCTATGGGAGATAAACCTTTGAATTAGCTCTCATTTGGCTTTGGAATCACTCAATTTCGACGAAAAACAAAGAAGTTGTGATTAAAACACTGCAGGTTAGCATGATTGGCCACTGCTCTCCCGCAAGTGACAGATAAATTTTACTTTGTTATTTTCTCAATGGATTTGTTATGCAGAGTAATTACTTGTTATTTTTTTGCATAATTCTTGGATTAGGAGAGCCCGATCACCTCTCTTTCTCCATGATTTAATGTTTTATTGCAGGTAGACACTCGTTTTTTGTAGGTCCTGGGAAAATAAAGAAGGTCAATTTATGGAGGAGTGATTTGTGAAAGAAATTTCATCCAATTCATTACCCAATGGATTCATAATAGAAGAAATGAAGAATTGATTTCAATTTGAAGATTCATGTCTTATCACTGCTACCAAAACATTTTTCAAAGAGATCATTTGTTTTTTACATAATATCATAGCTGTTGTAACTTAATTTACTTATTTATATACTATTTTTTAAATAAAATGTTGTTTCTTTTCAGATCTCTCTTATATTTTGTGTTTCAGGTGTTGCTTCATTCAAACTGTAACCCATCCTCAGCATCAATACAATGAATAGCTAATTCATTCTTTGCGTGCTTGCATTTTATGCTTGTGCATTTTGTTGTTCCTTTTCTGAAGGGAGAGCATTTGTGTGCACTTTTGTTGTTTCTGCTGTTCCTTTTCCAAAGGGACAACATTTTCGTTTTGTTTTTCCTTCTTCAAAAGAACAACACCTTTTGTGTCAGATGTTCCTTTTCCATGGTTCATTTTGTTGTTCCTTTTTCACCGTTCATTTTTCTATTCCCTTTTCACGTTTTGCTGTTCCTTTTCCAATGGAACAACACTTCTGCACTTTCACGTTTTGTTGTTCCTTTTCGAAATGGAACAACACTTCTGCACTTTCACGTTTTGATGTTTCTTTTCAAATGGAACAACACTTCTGCACTTTCACGTTTTGTTATTCCTTCTCGAAATGGAACAATGCTTCTGCACTTTCATGTTTTGTTGGTTTTTTTCGAAACAGAACAACACTTCTGCACTTTCACATTTTGTTGTTCATTTTCGAATGGAACAACACTTCTGCACTTGCACGTTTTGCTGTTCCTTTTCGAATGAAACAACACTTTCACGTTTTTCTGTTCCTTTTCGAAATGGAACAACACTTCTGCACTTTCACGTTTTGTTGTTCATTTCCGAATGGAACAACACTTCTGCACTTTCACATTTTTGTTGTTCCTTTCCGAAAGAACAACACTTTCACATTTTTGTTGTTCCTTTTGAAAGGAACGTCATTTTTGCATTTTTTGTTCTTCTTAAGGAACAACACTTTTTCACATGCATTTTTTTGTTGCTCCCTACAAGGAACACCACTTTTTTTAGTGTTTTTGTTGTTCCTTTAAAGGAGCAACACTTCGGAAATATTTTCGAGTGCAACCCTTCCTTCCTCTTGTGGGATTATTCTTAGTTCATCTCAACCACATTTTACTAATTCCTTTTTTTGGCATGAAGTACACTATTTTTATGAGGACGAGAATTATGGATTCTATTGAAGTGAGTTAATATCATTCACGTTATGATCTTTAATAGGAAAACTCCTTGATGATAGATTCCTTTTAAAAGGGACACAAGTATTTATATACTACTTTACTGCATTGTTTTCTGTTGTACATGATATTGATTGATCATCTTAATACCATGTTGGTTCCATCCTCCCTGGTTATAATATTCTTTTTTTGTAATAAATAAGATTATGGGTATATTTTTTTTATTGACATGTTCAACTTCTTCCACCATCCTTGCTCCTAAGGAGTATTGAGCCTCCCTCTTTTTATCATAAAAATGTGTAATAACAACGAAATTTTGTTCACAGATAGAGGATAGGGGTTCTCATTACGAGCCAACCTACCATGTTCATAAGGCTGTAACAAAGTGACATTCCCATTATGGCCACCACACCAAGGTTATGATCCATTGGATAGTCAAATTATCCTTGGAACAGGAGGTCTCATCACAAGACGGCCTAATCACTTTTGCTACATCCCAGTGAATGGCAGTGTGGTTATCTGGTTACCACGCCAGCACCCTGATCTCTTCTGTAGAACAACAATGTAACTCTCCATTTATAAATTAAGGATCCTGGCTCATATGGGTTAAAAAGCAACCCTGTCGAGGCTATGGACGCTTGCTGGCAGCAGAGGCTTTGCTTATGGTATTGAAGTTATATATTATCATCAATTATTACTATACTACCCTTTTCTTATTTTCTATTTTTATCGGAGAAATTATTTCCTTAATTTTTCCTGTTTTGAACCTTTATGCATGAGAAATTGCTTTCAGATGAATCACATCATTTTCAGCTAGAATACCGTCAGTAAAGCATCTTTTTGGCATATTGTTGTTCTTTTTCTTTTTTGCCTCAGTTATCATCAATCCAAAGCGTCCTATCTCTTATTCATAACTATCTTTACACACTCTTCTCTCATTATAACCATAAGTCTCGATGTCCTATCATTGATATGTGTACTCTGCTTCATTTACTATTGTATTGTTCATTCCTTTGCCTTGCCATTAGCACAACACCTTTCATATACTTTATGGTCATGGAATTCCTTTTCCAATTGGAGGGGGAATGTATGCATTATGGGATAGCATGCGATATGATTACTGCACTCTGCCATAACTTGTTGATTTGACAAAAGTTTTTCTGATTGAAAGTTTTGCATGCATCTTATCTATTTTTATTCAAAACTAACACTATGGATTCAAGAACATTGTATGCAAAATAGTGATTTGTTTACAGGAGAACAACAAGTATGGGCAGAATTCTATTCACAACATGACCACACTATTGCAACTAACAGAAGAGGCTTGAGCAACTCGCGAACGTGAACAATTCTTCAGACATGATGTGCTTGCCTGGATTCCACCTTTTGCATCACTTTCAGTACCAACTCTGCCTACATCAGCTTCAACAAATGCCAGTCCATATATGTCATTCCACATTTTTCTTTTTGGAGGTAAAACTTGAGGTAAAATAGCATAATTTTTTGATTTATTACAAATTTAGGAGAATTTAATGAAAATCCATTTAGCATTATTTATCATCCTTCATTCCACATCTTTACCACTTCCCATTTTTTCAGCAGCATATCATCTTGGGGAAGTTATGCTTTCATTCATTTCTTTCTTATAACCATGTCATTCATAGTCTTTATCATCCATTGCTATTTTTATTCATTCTCAACACTTCCCTTATTCCATGTTGTTTTACACCAAGCATAGCATTCAACAGATGGTAGCAACTACCTCTATTTGTTTTCTAGCATCGCATGAGGGCATGCTAATTTTTCAGAGAGGGGGAGGAATTGCTACGCACGATGGATGTTTTCTATTTTCTTTCTCATTTAAGGCATACAATTTCAGTGCAGAAATTGATTTCCACATATTTTTAAAACTATGACCTCAATTCTTGTGATTTCTGGATAACACAGACGTATCATTAATACAAACCCAGATAATTTCAAGATAAATTGGTTCATAAAATTTCAGAAATCATGCACTCTCACCTACAGTCATTTTGTTTATATCTCATGATTTGTTCATCAAAATGATCTGATTTTTGGATCATAGAGACATTCATATATTACAAATCTACTTGCAACATTTCAACAAAAGCTGGTTTGTAGTTTTTGGGAAAATGATTAATGAAGGTTATTGTCACTTATATCATATTTTGCTGCAACTTCATTGTTATGCCTTCATCAAAATCACTAAGTTTGAATATTCATTAATTAAGGAAGAATTCATTTGTTCTATTCATTTAATGAGCTGGGATGAAAAAAAAAAATTATTGCTTGGTTAACACATGGGTTTTGTCTTTGGGTTGCATGAGGACATGCAACATATTGAGTGTGGGGGTATGTTGGGCCGTTAATATGCCATTATTATTACCACTTCGTAACACTTATTTCATATTTACTCTTCTTTATCATGTCATTTATTATAATTTACTATTTAAATCCATGATTTATGCTCTTATGAATGAATATTATTTATTCTCTTTTATTTCTAATAAATTGATGATTATGCATGATTTTAACAATGATAGTTTTAATAAATTGGTTGTAACATTATTCACCATTTCTAGCCTCTAAGATAATTTCCAGATTGAAGATTTGATCATTAAAAGTGCCAACTCAGAAATTCGCTGGAATAAGAAGTGATAGTTTTGTGGTTGAGATTCTGAGCAAATGAAGCAGAATCTGGAAAATCCGGAACATGGGTTTTGTCCGGAACGGACCAAATTAACTTTTTACAGAACGGTTTGCCTAAATTTGACTTGTATTTTGAGAAACGCAGGGTTCTTTGAGCACAATTTTCTTAGATTTACTGTTGCGACCGTCCTCCAAATCTCAGCCGCAAAGCCAAATTCGCCTTGCTCTTGTTGAAAGATGGATGGGAATATATCTTCTTGTTGATCAATTGGTTAGAAGAAAACCAATTTTGTAATAGAAATCATGTTGTACTTATCATTATTATAACTTTTCTCTGATCTCTCTCTATTTAAATGAAAATAGAGATCAAAGATGGGGGAAAAAATGATGGAAAAATGAGGGAGAATTGATGATTTGAATTAGAGATTCAGAAGCAAGGATTCATGATAGGATAGGAAGAATAAGGGATTGTTGCAAGTGGTAACCCTCAAGCTTTTGTTGTTGTAATGATTTCACAATTTGATAATTCATACATGATTTGGGAGTTGCTATTCATTCAGTTCATCTGAAGTAGCCCAATAGCATCTGCTGGCAGCTAAGAGCCCAGCCTCTAGTGGAGTATGCTACTGTTGTATTATATCTTTACGATTAATGTGTGGTTTGATTTCTTTCATTTAATCTGTTTAGTAATTTGACGCCCTTTATTGTTTTACATATCAGCGCTGTTATATATACTTGATTGGATACTATCGTTATCTACAATAGGAATGCTATGTTATCATTTTAACTTTGTATCACATTGCTATTCCTTTTGATAGTTGATATAACATTGTTGTTCCTTACAGATTGTCATTCGATTACAGATTAACCGCTCTGTATGTTTCTAAATCAGTACAACTGTATGATGTATTCTTAAATTGTGACTGTTTTTTATTCGAGATTGTTGTTCCATTACAATTACTGTTACTTTATAGTTGTGATTCATGCATATTGTATCGAAGCTCAGATTACTATTCCTTTTAATGATAAGTGTGTTGCGTGCTTGATTTGGGTTGTTGTACATTCAGATTTAATCTGTTGTTCCATTTCCGTGTGCTGTTCGATTTATTCTTAGAGTAAAGATTGCTATTAATTTGGCTTTGTTGTTGTTGTTTCCATTAATTAGAGTTTGTTGTTCAGATTCCTTTAATTACAATTTGCTACCCATTTACTTTTCTATCCATTTTCGTTGGTTAATTGCAAGAGTTTTCTTTTAAATAGTTTTCCTAATTTACTTTCAATAGTAGCTTTAGTTCAAATTCTATTACCTTTTAATTGCTTTAATGAAGGGTTGTCAACTGTAGAGAACATTGGTTACTGCTTCCTCGTTCTCAGATTGATTGTCTTGTTCTAGTTTGATTTCAATTGTATCAATCTCTAGAGGAATGAGTTATTGCTACTGTATCCTCGATTGACGGTTGTTTGAGTGAATGATTTAATTACAAAGCATTTGAGTTTCTTGTTGTTCTAATTAGATTTTATTTCAAGCATTCATTTACTCTTGTATTTTGAGCACTGTACTACATCTTTCATAACATTACTCTTGAGTAAATAGCCACCTCAGATTGAGTACACTCTTGAAATAAAAAGTCATCCCTAGATTGACAATTAATGTGAAGGTAATTAGGAGTTAGAAAGACACCTTTTTATCACTCGACACCCATTCCTGTCATTGATGAATTACTGGATGAATTGCATGGATCAATTTACTTCACCAAGTTGGATCTTCGTTCAGGATATCATCAAATCAGAATGAAGACTGAAGACATTCATAAAACAACATTTAGAACTCATGAGGGTCGTTATGAATTTTTGGTCACGCCTTTTGGCCTTACCAATGCACCTTCAACATTTCAAGGTTTGATGAATTCCATTTTCAAACCATTCCTTAGAAAATTTGTGTTAGTATTTTTTGATGATATACCAATCTACAGCAAGTCTTGGAAGGATCATGTTGAACATGTTGACAAGGTGCTACAACTATTGGAGGAGAAACAATTATATGCAAGGAGTTCCAAATGTTTCTTTGGAGTACAAGAGGTGGAATATCTGGGTCATATTGTATCTCATGAAGGAGTTAAGGTAGACCCTAGCAAAATTAAAGCCATTAAGGAATGGAAAATCCCTACATCCATAAGGCATCTGCGAGGATTTCTCGGGTTGATAGGGTATTATCGCAAGTTTGTTAAGAATTATGGGAGAATAGGAGCACCTCTAACAACATTATTGAAGAAAGATGCATTTTCATGGACTCCGAAAGTAGCAAAGGCCTTTGAACATCTTAAAGAGGCAATGTGCCAAGCACCGGTCTTAGCTACACCAGAATTCACAAAAACCTTTATTGTGGAATGTGATGCTTCATGAAATGGAATTGGTGCTGTTTTAATGCAATATGAAAGATCCATTGCTTTTGAAAGTCGTCCAATCAAGGGAAAGTTTTGACACAAAGCTATTTATGAGAAGGAAATGTTGGCAATACTCCATGCACTTAAGAAATGGCAGCCCTACCTCATGGGAAGACACTTAAAGGTAAAAACGGATCATGATAGCCTTAAATATTTTTTAAGAAAAAGATTATCCTCTAAAGAGCAACAAAAGTGGATCACAAAGATGTTGGGTTATGACTTTGAAATCATCTACAAAAAAGGGAAGCAAAATGTGGTGGCAGATGCACTCTCAAGAAAAGATGAGGATGTGGAAGCATTGTTGTGCGCCATTTCTATTATCCAACCAAATTGGATAGACGAGGCAAGGGAGGAGTGGAAGAATGACGAAGAAGTTTGGGCACTTATTCAAAAGTTACAACAGGATTCCAGTACGTCTGATACATTTAGCTGGCAAAATGATTTGTTATGGTACAAAGATCGCTTATACCTCTGTAAGAATTCCCCGCTAAAACAAAATCTTCTTATGGAAATGCACACTTCTCCCTTAGGAGGGCACTCAGGATTTTTAAAAACTTACCATAGGTTTAAGAAGGACTTTTTTTGGGATGGACTTAAATCATATATTCAAAATTTTGTGGCGGAATGTTTGGTTTGCCAACAAAATAAAGTTGAAACAATTAAGACACCGGGTCTATTACAACCTTTATCCATTCCAAGCCAACGTTGGGAGGAGGTTTCAATGGATTTTATCACAGGTTTACCCAGGTCTGAGGGAAAGAGTGTCATCATGGTGGTAGTTGACAGACTTACCAAGTATGCAAACTTTTGTGCATTATCAAATCCATTTAAATCCAATACAGATTCTACTGCATTTATGGAAACAGTTCAAAAGCTACATGGAAACCCAAAGATTATTGTAAGTGACAGAGATCCCATTTTCACTGGAAATTTTTGGACAGAATTATTTTCTTGTCTTGGTACTGAGTTAGCTCATAGCTCATCTTATCATCCTCAATCTGATGGGAAAACTAAGATAGTAAACAAATGTTTTGAAGGATATCTTCGTTGCTTTGTATCTAATAAACAGACACAATGGGTCAAATGGTTGCCTCTGGCTGAATGGTGGTATAACACTTCCTTCCAAACAGCAACAAAAATGACCCAATTTATGGCACTTTATGGATATCAGCCACCATCCATCACATCATATTTAAGAGAAAATTCTAAGGTTCAAGCAGTAGAACATCACATCGAACATCAACAGCAAGTCCTCCAAATCTTAAAGGATAACCTTGTGTTGGCATAGAATAGAATGAAACAACAGGCAAATCAACATCACAGTGAAAGAAGTTTTGATGTAGGTGATCGGGTATTCCTACGGCTACAACCATATAAGAAAATGTCTCTCAAGCAAGCTAAGAAGGATAATAAATTATCACCAAAGTATTATGGTCCGTACAAGGTGTTGCAAAAGATTGGTACTATGGCATACAAATTAGAGGTTCCTGCAGCTTCTCGATTGCACCCAGTTTTCCATGTTTCATGTTTAAAGAAGCTTATAGGTGACAATCTCCCAGTTCAAACAATATTGCCAGAACTTGACGAGGAAGGAAAAATTATATTGGAACCAGAAACAGTCACAGAAACAAGAACTCGATATCTATGAAATCGATCAATTTCGGAGTATCTTATCAAGTGGAAGAACTTATCCGCTGAAGATTCCACATGGGAGGATGAAAATTTTATACAGAAGCATCCAGAACTACTCAAGCATTGAGGACAACACTTTTTTGAAGGAGAGGGGCATGTTGGGTCCCTATAATACTAGTGATTACCCCATTACTATTGTAGTTGCATCCCTTATTAATATTGTTGCGCCCTTGTTGTACCCATATTGTTATTACTGTGCCCCATAGAATCCCTCTATTTTTATTTTTGTGGCTTTATATTATTATTGTTAGGTTGGCTGGGTTATATTGTGACTCCTTAGACTCCTATATATAGAAAGGAGGTTTTGTCATTTGAATCATCAAAGAATTTTTCATTTATGTAATGTAAAGGAGGTTGCCCCCTCGAAGAGGCTAAATTCTAAGGTGTTGATCTATCTTTTCTATCTTTTCTTGAGCTGGTTTCATAACAGAATCTTCATGACCGAAGTTGCTACAAATAGAGCATTGTATTTCATTTTCAAGAGTAGAAAAGTTATTGTAGGTCCTCTTCATAATCCCAGTCACACTCCTTTGATTTCGTGCTTCTCTAATCATGATGGTCTTGTAGGCAACACATTGAGTAGCTTTGTGTCCAAATTTATGACATGAGAAACATTGTCCATTAAAGAAATTCTTGCGATTATCAGATCTACTGACCAGTGATTGTAGTTTCCATTAACATTCATTCTTGAAGCAAATTGGGAATGATTTACCTGTGGTTGGTTGTAATTTCTGTTCGTCCTTGAAGTAGATTGACCCCGATTTACCTGGTGATCCACTTTATGCCTTTGATGACGATTCTCAACCTGTTCACTTCTCCTTGCTACATCAAGATAACTTTTGGAGGTGGATGGCTTCTATGCTTGAGATGCTTCTTCAGTATATCCAAGACCTATATTTATTAGAGGAGAACGTTGCACTTTGATAATTTCATCTAAAGGTTTAGATCCTTTAGCAAATCTAAGATTAAGAGCTTTTGTTTTCTCAATATCTTTTATAAGTCCCACAATTTCACATTCTAACTTTTAATTGTGTTTTTCCCTTTCAGCAAGTTGGAATGTTAGAGTATCTATAATCATACTCTTTTCTTCTAAATAGATTTTAAGTTCAGAAATTTCTTCACAGAGATCATCTTCATCTATAGCATCCAAGAATTTATCATTTTCAAAAGCCATCAAAAATCTAAATCATTACCATGTTCATCTTCATCACTATTTGAAAATCCATCGTTGTCTTCATGTGTATAATATCTCTTCTTACTTACACTCTGTTTTCTATTCCATTTAACCGGTTCCTTGCCTTTATCAAGCTTATCTTTATGAGGACATTTGGCTGCATAGTGACCAACTCTTCCATAAGTAAAGCATTTGAAACGTAACTTACCTCTGAATCTTCCAGAACCTCGTTGAAGGTTCTTGATAAAATTTCATTCTTCCTCTCCTTTCAACGTTTGTCCTGACTCATTGTTTTCTCCTTTTCCTGAAGCTTTGAATGTGACTTCTCTCATGTCTGATGGACCCCCTTTTCTCATTTCAAAAGCAGTTAGAATTCCGTGTAGTTGTGACATAGTAATACTTTGAAGATTCTACTTTTCTTCTATGGCAGAAACTTTTGATTCACACTTAGAAGACAAGGATCTTAGAACCTTTTCAACTAGAGTAACTTGTTTTATCTCTTCACCCAAGTTTTTCATGCAATTAACAATCTCATCTATGCGTAGGAAATAATTAGCTACACTTTCATCATTGTGAATTTTGAGAGTTTCGTATTGAATTCTGAGAGATTGTAGTCTTGCACGTTTTACCTGATCATCTCCTTCATAGATTAGAATAATCTTGTCCCATATTTCTTTGACGGTTTTGAGTTGCATAACCTTGACGAATTCTGATTGCCATAGACTCCCCAATAGAGTATTGACATCGTTTGCATTTGTTTCATACTACTTTTTACCTGCTGTATCTGTAGGATTTGTTGCTAGAAATGTGTATCCTCCTTCCATGATATCCCAAACTTTTGTTCCAATAGATTGAAGATATATTATGGTTCTTACCTTCCAATAGATGAAGTTACTCCCATCAAAACTTGGGGGCCTAATGGATGCCTCATTTTCATAGTTGCTCATGATGATAGATATTCCTTCAAGCAATCAAGCTTCTTCTGAAGGACCTACTCTGATTCCAATTGTTGGAAATAATACTGAGAGGAGGGGGGGTGAATGAGTATTGGCAGTTTGACAATTTTTCATTTCCATAAACAAATTGATATACACTACTTATGTTAATTAAATCTGTGTATATACACAACTGTGTTTAGAGAAAACTGTGTATATCTTGCAGACTTCTAATTTAGTTAGCTTATCTTAATCTGTGTAATAGAAACATAAAATAGTAATCAAGTGCAGTAAATAGTACAAACAATCACACACATGAACACAAGATATAAGGTGGAAACCCAATGTGGGTGAAAAGCACTTGCTGCAATTCATCTCTATCTTCTTTTAATAAGAAACTTCTTTTTACAATATTTATGTACTGGTGCAGTCTTATACCAGTACGCAAGCTTCTATCTACAGAAGGCTACCATCTTCTCTCATTCTCCAGCTTCTCCTATAAGGGAGCTACAACCCCCTTTGCTCTTGTACTAGCTAATGTACTAGTACGTAGGTGCTGACCTACAGAAGGCTACAACCTTCTCTTTTCTTACAGGGACCACATTTCATAAATTTTCAGACTGGATCCATCAATAACATCAATCAACCATAAAATATGTCTGCATCAACCTATCTCCTTTGCACCAACCAAAAACTGAATCAAACACTCATTTCTCTGAATGTTGTAACCAGAGTATAGTAACAGTAACCAAAAACCAATCCTGAACCAAGAACACTGCAACAATAAACATAGGTAGCTAAAATATATTTTATAAGACGTACACTACTTCAATATGTACAATCTACGTGCATACACTGTTATATTAAGGCAAACTTGCATATACGTAGTTCTGAATTACAGAACCAGCGTGTATACGCACCTTTGCTATGCTGAACCTGCGTATAGATCTGTAAAATATAATTTACCCTTTTCAACTATTCAGACATCAATTATACCCAAATCATCATATTTATAGATCAACTTATGTGCCATATATATCAGATCAAAATCACACAAAGATACTTCTCTTCAAGCCTTAAGATCTTGAGCCATCAGTAGAACTTATCCTTCTTCTAGTGCTTAGGTTCCTCCTTGATCCAGATCCAGCTATGCACCATAACCCAACGATCGGTATTCTAGATCTTGCTCTTCATAAGATATTCAATCCATTAGTGCTTTTGCCTAATGACCTCCTTCCCCTTTTATAGTATTAGGCCTTACTCAATACCATGGTTCAAAACCACTTAGAACCAATACCTGGGTCCAAATACTTGGGTTCAACACTTTAGACAAGATACCATGGTTGAAAACCATAAGTCCAAATACCAAGGATCAAAAACCAATTTTTCCAAATTATAAACGCTTTTCTGCGCATGAAAGTGCGTGTATACGCATACGTGCCTTTTTGTGAATCTACGTGTATACGCGGCTTGGGTAACGACAACCTGTGTATCGCTCCTTTTCCTTTCTTCTAAGAGCCTGAGAGCCTGAACTATCATCTGAGGATTTGCCGAGTGAGTTTTCCATCAAGGACAAAACCTGTGCCATAGTGCCAAACCTGTGTCACAATGCCAACATTTTCTTTATTAATGTGGACAAAGGCTTCACAACCAAAAGTCTTGAAAAAAGAGTAGTCTACCTTTTTACCTGTTCATGCCTCCTTTGGAATACCACCATACAAGGAACTTGAAGGCCCTCTATTTATTAGATAAAAAACAGTATCTACAACATTTGCCCAAAATTGTAAAGGCAATCTTGCATGCAATCTCATGCACCTTGCACGCTCCATGATTGTCATGTTCATCTTTTCTGACACGCCATTTTCTTGTGGTGTTCCTGGAACTGTCTTCTCTCTGTGAATTCCATTCTCATACTACCTATCAAACTCTTTGTTGCAATATTCACCTCCACTGTCTGATCTAAGACTCTTCAACCTTTTTCCTATCTCATTTTCAACCAAAGCTTTCCATTTCTTGAAAGTATCAAATACATTAGATTTATTTGGAATACAATAAATCTATGTTTTTCTGGTTGCATCATCAATAAAAGTAACATAATAATGAGAGCCACCAAGAGATGATACCTGAGCAGGTCCCCATACATCTGTATGCACAAGCTCTAATTTCCACTCTTCTTTTCTTTCCCAACTCTAAGGAATCTGACTCTCTTCTATTTTCCATAAACAAAATTATCACAAAATTTTAAATCAACATGCTTCAAACCTGGCAACAAATTTCTTGAGTGAAGAATCTGCATCCCCTTCTCACTCATGTGCCCGAGCCTATGATGCCACAATACCGTATCTTCTCCTGTAGAGGTTAAAGCGTTAATAGAATTAGAAATACCATTGCATAAATACAATGTACCTAACTTGCCTCCTTTCGCTATTACTAGTGATCCTTTAGTGACCTTCCAGGTTTTATCTATGAAAGTAGTTACACAACCTTCACCTCCCAACTGCCCTGTTGAAATCAGATTTTTCTTCAGATATAGAACATGCCTTACCTCCTTAAATAGACATTGATTTCCATTCTGTTGTTTTATGAAAACTGTACCCATTCCAATGATTTTACAGGGTTTATCATCACCCAATTGAACCTGTCCAAAATATTCTTGAACATAATCATGAAAATGTTTCTTATCAGGTGTGGCATGGAATGAGGCCCCTAAATTTACCACCCAGGCATCAATAATATTTTCTAATGCAATAATTAAAGCATCTTGCAACACATCACATGTTACGTTCGCTTCATGATTAGTTTCTTGCTGCACATCTCCTTCTTTTCCCTTCCAAGACTTGTAGTCTTTCTTCAGGTGTCATTTCTTCCCACATTTCCAGCACACTATCCCCGATTTGGACTTGGATCTACCTTTTCTTGACTTACTGCGATATCTAGGGCTCTTTCCTCTTTCAATTTTTCTTCCCCTAGTCTCTGTAGTCAAAGCATTACCTGATGTCTCATCGGAGCTTTTCCGTCACATTTTCTTGCTAAGGATTGCACTGACAGCATCATCAAACTTTAAAGTACTAGATCCAGAGACAGAGTTATTAATGGCCATAACTAAACCATTCCAACTTTCTCGCAATGAGCATAGAAATAACAGAGCCCTAACTTCATCATCAAAAGTTACCCCTATAGAACTTAACTGACTTGTAACTGTATTAAAATCATTTAAATGGTCTACAACAGATCCACCTTTTGACATCTTCATATTAAATAAACACTTCATAAGAAATACCTTATTTGAGGCCGAGGGTTTTTCATATAGTTTGGCCAATGCTGACATTAAACCCTTTGTTGTCATTTCCTTTGAAATATTAAATGCTACTGTCACCACTAGGCACAGCTGTATTATTCCAAGTGTCTTTTTGTTGAGACTATCCCATTCTGTTTCTGTCATACTCGTCGGCTTCTTTGTCTTTCCTCTCAATGGTAGGTATAGATCTCTCTGATATAGATAATCTTCCATCTGCATCTTCTACAACTGGTAGTTTTGGCCATTGAATTTTTTGACCCTAAACCTACCATCTTCCGCCATTGCTCCCACTTGAACCAGGAACCCTTCTCTCCTGCGATTTTATCAAAAAAATAGACCTTCAACTTTGATACCAGTTGTTAGAAAATTATATATTACGGAGCAATGGAACACGTAAAATATTGCAGAAATATAAAAACAAAAAACACATATAACAAGAGAGACACAGATATATGTGGTTCACTCAGTTTGGGCTATGTCCACGGAGAAACAACCAATCCTTCTTTTATTATATTATCCAGCAAACAAAAGAGATACAATCTGCAACAGATCCGATGTAACTCCCTCTTCGCTCTCAATCTCCTCTGTTTTCCTCACTCAGAATATAGATATACATAGAAGCAATACAATTCCCTCATATACAGTGAGGGGTTGCCTTCTAGGGAAAAAAATCTTAAGTTAAACATAACTTCTACTGTCAGATCTCCACCTAATGAATGGCCCAGATTGACTAGAAATTACTATACTTTTACAAGGCAATTTTACATCTATTCTTAGCTTTGGGGGAGCTGCACCAGAAACCCCCCACTTGGGGGGGGGGGGGGGGGGGGCCGCTCCCCAAATGTTCGTAGCCACCTACCCCTGGACCCCCCCTGTAGCAAATATTTTACGAGTGGCGTTGCCGCCCCATTACGAACTAGGGTCCAATGCGGTGATACCTTTGAATATAGAAGATAATCAGGCTCCACACTCAACAAATCTCTTGCTCAATAGAAGTCAACTTGACATGAGCCTCCTTGGCCTTTTGCCTATTTTCTTTGATCATTTTCAGTTCCATGAGGTCTTCCTTGTCACTCAACTATTTGTTTTCCTAATCTAAATATCTGATGATGAACTTAGCTCTCTCTACGTTATCTACAAAGGATTGTATTTCAAATTCTTGTTCCTTTCTGATAATATCTTTGACAGTTTCTGGATCCTGAGCTTCCAAGTCAATAATGTCAACTCCATGATGAGAAAAGTGTTGTTGTGGCTCCTCATGCTTGATGAGATCAAAATCTCTTTCCTGCTCATCACCAAGATCCTCTTCTTACACCTTTTCGTTGCCCTTGCTCAACTGCTCAACCTGCACCTGTTTTGCCTATGATGAAGGAAAAGATGTTGGCATTATGGCATAGGTTTGGCACTATGGCACAACTGTTTTCCTTGATGGCAACTCACTCAAAAAGGTAGATTACAGTTCAAGCTCTCAAAGTGAAAGAAAATGAGGTATACACAGTTCATCTTGACAAAGTCGCGTATATACGCGAGTCTACTGATCAGAAGGTGCGTATACGTATGCATGCACTTTCATGCAAAGAAAAGCACGTACATGTGGGAAGTCTTATGGTTGGTCCATGGTATTTAGGCCGACATATTCGAGCCTATGGTTTTTTATCCTTGGTATTGATTTCTAAGAATTAAACCCAGGTATTGGGTCCCTAGTATTGGATCACTATGGTTTTGGACATACGTGGTATTTGCTAACTGAAGTAGCGTATACAAATTTAATTGTGAAATGAAAAATAATTGATCTGATAATACTGATTCACCCCCCCCCCTCTCAGTATTATTTCCAACAATTGGTATCAGAGCAGGTCCCTCTGAAGAATCTTGATCACTTGAAGGAAGATCTATCATCATAAGCGGCTATGAAAGAGAAGCATCAATCAGGCCACCGATTTTTTATGGAAGCAACTTCGTCTATTGGAAGGTAAGAATCGCTGCTTATCTTCAATCTCTTGGTACAGAAGTTTGGGATATTGTGGAAACAGGATACACTTTTCCATCAGCAACTCCTACAGATACGGCTAGTAAGAAGCAGTATGAAACAAATGCAAAGGCTGTCAATACTCTATTAGGGAACCTATCTCAATCAGAATTTGTCAAGGTTATGCAGCTCAAAATTGCAAAATAAATATGGGGCAAGATCGTTCTGAGCTATGAAGGAGATGAAAAGGTAAAACGAGAAAAACTACAAACTCTCAGAATTCAATATGAAAATCTCAGAATGTACAATGATAAAAGTGTGGCTAACTATTTCCTACGTATAGATGATATTTTCAATTGTATGAAAAATTTGGGTGAAGAAATAAAAGAAGTTGTTTTGGTTGAAAAAGTTCTAAGATCTTTGTCTTCTAAGTTTGAATCAAAAGTTTCTGCCATAGAAGAAAAACAGAATCTACAGAGCCTTACCATGTCACAGCTACACGGAATCCTAACCACTTACGAAATGTGAAAAGGGGGACCATCCGACAAGAGAGAAGTTGCATTCAAAGCCTTGGGAAAAGGTGATGACTTAGGAAATATGTCGAAAGAAGAGGAAGAAGAAAATTTTGTCAAGAACCTTCAACGAGGTTCTGGAAGATTCAGAGGTAAGCTACCTTTCAAATGTTTTTCTTGTGGAAGAGTCGGTCACTATGCTGCAAAGTGTCCTCATAAAGATAAGATCGACAAAGGTAAGGAACTAGTTAGATGGAACAAAAAACAGAATGTAAGTAAGAAGAGCTATTATAAACATGAAGACAGTGATGGACTTTCAAATAGTGATGAAGATGAACAAGGTAATGATTATAGACTTTTGATGGATTTTGAAGATGTTGATTTCTTGAATGCTATAGATTAAGAAAGTATTTATGAAGAAATTTCTAAACTCAAAATTTGCTTAGAAGAGAAAAATATGATTATAGATACTCTGACATCCCAACTTGCTGAAATGGAGAAACACAATGAAAAGTTAGAATGTGAAATTGTGGGACTTGGAAAGGACATTGAGAAAATGAAAGCTCTTAATATTAGATTTGCTAAAGGATCTGAAACCTTAGATGAGATTATCAAAGTGCAGCGTTCTCCTCTAATCAAGACAGGTCTTGGGTACACCAAAGAAACATCTCAAGCACAGAAGCCCTCTACCTCCAGAAGTTATCTTGAGGCTGCAAGGAGAAGTGAACAGGTTGACAATCAATAGCAAAGGCCTAATGGAGATCACCAGGTAAATCAGGGACAATTTACTTCAAGAATGAACAAAAATCACCAAGTAAATCGAGGGCAATCTACTTCAAGGATGAACAAAAGCTACAACCAACCACAGGTAAATCATTCTCAATTTACCTCAAGAATGAATGGCTATTACAATGGAAGGTTTGATGATCGCAGGAATTTCTTCAATGGCCAGTGATTATCTTGCCATAACTTTGGACATAAAGTAGCTCAATGTGTGGCCTACAAGACCATCATGACCAAAGAAGCACAAAAGCAAAGGAGTGTGACTGGAATCATGAAAAGAACCTACAACAACTTTTCTGCTCTTGAAAATGAAATAGAATGTTCTATTTGTAACAACTTCAGTCATGAAGATTCTGAATGCAGGAGTAGGTTTCGACAAACAACTCAGAAGGAGCAAGCTTCATTAAGTCCCAAAACATGGAGAAAGAAAGAACCGCTACCAGAAAGATGTGGGATAGCCTTATATGTGGAAGCACAAGAAAATCAACAATACATCGATAGTGGATGCTCAAAACATATGACAGGTGATAAAGATAAAATTCAGTCATATAGTGCCTTACAAAAGGAAAAGAAGGTCTCATTTGGAAATGACACCCCTGCACTCATAAAAGGTAAAGGTTTTATTCTTTTAAAAGAAAAGGTCAAGGCTGGAAATGTTATGTATGTTGATGGCTTAAAGCATAATTTATTAAGTGTTAGTCAAATGTGTGATCAAGGAAATGAAGTAATATTTCGATCAAATGGATGCATTGTTCGTGAGCTTGATACAGGAGAAACAGTGATCAAAGGCATAAGAACTCCAAATAATTTATATATACTTAAAGGAGAACAACAACGATGCTATCTAAGCAAGAATGATGAACACTGGCTATGGCACAGAAGATTGGGGCATCTAAGCTTCTCATAGATAAGGAAAGCATGTAAGTATCAGGCAGTTCGTGATCTACCTGACATCATAATTCCAAACAATATAAGATGCAAATCATGTCAATTTGGATCAGAACTAATGTCAGGAAGGATCAGCTAGCAGGCCACTTGAACTTTTCCATACTGATGTATGTGGTCCATCTAGGAAAAGGTCACCTCGAGGAGAAGAATACTTTATATTGTTCATTGACGACTTTTCTAGGATGTGTTGGATAGGACTTATGAAGCATAAAGATTAAGCTTTCGAAAAGTTCAAATCATTCAAAACCTTGGTGGAAAATGAATCAGATCGCAGGATCAAATGCCTCCGGTCTGATCGAGGAGGGGAATTTACCTCGATTTAGTTTTTCTATTTTTGTGAAGAACATGGAATAAGGAGGGAATTCTCTACTGTAAGGACTCCTCAGCAAAATGGAGTAGTGGAAAGGATGAACAGAACGGTTCAACAAATGGCTCTTGCTATGCTTGATGAGTCTGGAACTCCCGCAACCTTCTGGGGTGAATTCACATTTGTAGCAGTTACTATTCTCAACAAGACAAACGTTCAGGTAAAAAACACTCAGACTCCTCACAAACTATGGTATGGTAAGACTCCCACGGTAAAATACTTCAAAAATTTTGGGAGCAAATGCTACATCAAAAATATTGATGAAAATCTTGGCAAGTTTGAACCTAGAGCAGATGAAGGCATTCTCCTTGGTTACTCTCCCCAGAACAAAGCATACAAGTGTTACAATAAAAGGCATGGAAAAATTGTTGAAAGTATTGATGTAATGGTTGATGAAGAAGGAAGCACTCCTAGGCAGGTAAGATCTGAAGATTTCGAAGAAGATGAGGACTATCCATCAACATCAAATCAGATTCATGATGAAGAAGAAACCCATGAGGCACCAAAAGAACATATAAGGATAGAAGAAAAGAATCCATCTAGGTATGTTCAGAAGAATCATCCAGAATCTCAAATTTTGGGGCAAAAAGAGGCAGGTGTATCGACAAGAAGGACCATTTCAGAAGCTTCAAGCTATCTAGCTGTTACACTAAAAAATGTCACCATGACTATTTACAGTTAGTATGGCTCTATCAACAGTCATGCTATCCTCCTGGGCAAGTCTTATGCCTCTGCTCTCCATGTCAAACTCCAAAAAGAGAGAAAAGTCTTTGTAAATGTGTTTATCTCTGGGTACGCAGGTTCTCTCAACCTTACCTGCGGATACGCACCTAATGTTCACAAAAGTTGCGTACTTGTACACTCTGTATGTAAAGGGGCAAGTGCGTACCCCTGTAAAGGTCAAAATGCGCAAGTTTCATCTTTAAAAAGTTACTTGTGGTCATTTCTAGAGCATTCTAGAAGGTTGTTCGACGTGTATTGAGCGCCTCCAGATGGTTCATGTACCCCTACCAAAGAGGAACTTATCCCATCAATAAGGGAGCTATCCCATCCAAAGAGGGGATTATCCCATTGATGGTGGACCTGAATAACTTCCTCTTGAGCACTATAAATACAGGCATTGGGCCAGAAGGAGGGGAGGTTGGAAGCTAAACATTTCTAAGGGTAGATGCTGCTGGAATTAGGACTCCCATTTAGAAGCTTGTGAGGAGAGATTGCCATCTTTGCTTGTTCTATTTGGAAGTGGGTGAGCTTTGTCAAAGTAAAGGAGAACTCTTGATGGACCCTGGGAGGAACTTGCACAACACCAAGGCTCAGGTTGTAATTGTTCCTTTTGTTTCCTATTAATGCAAATGAGTCCATTCTTCTCAATAACTTGTTATTTATGAGTTGTTTCATGTACTCCTTGGTCTATGTGTTAAATATGTTTTATTTTATGAGATTATCAAGTGCTATTTAATCGTTTGATTGTTAGTGAATGCAGGTTTCGAAGTGAAGGAGGAGCTCATCCGGATCAGCGAGGCTGGACTGCTACAATAGCGTTGGATTACAGGTAGGATCTAAACACTTGATTTCTTATATAGTAAATGCATGTTTAGAGAAGGATTGCTCTTGTTTGTCTTGTTTGTCACTAGAGAGTCTTAGGCTCCTAGGGAGGTTGGTTGTGTCCGCACTATCGACTCTTTCCGCCTGACAAAATGGCGACTCCGCTGGGGAATCCATTGATGTGAAAGTTTTTTCCTTTGTATGCAACTTTGATCTGAGAAAAGTCATTTATTTTCTGATTTTTGGCTCTGTGACTTTGTATTTGGGTGGGTTAGCTTAGGGTTAGATTGAATTTAGTTTTTCTTGGCTTTTTCAGTAGTACGCACCCTCTGAGTATTGCACAGTCCGTACTTGTACGCACTGTTACTGTGTGCACAGAGCGGGCCCGCACCTGTCTTAACGGGTTGCCTGCGTACCCTGCTAAAAATTAAGAAATTTCCATTTTTTACATTTTTCCTCTTAGATTTTGCTTTTTCTTAGGTTTTACTGCCCAGATCCATTAGTCTCTTGTCAAAGATTTTCACCTGAACTTCTTTCGATAGCATTGAGTGTTTTAGTGGATTTCATAGAAGTTTAAGCCCTAGGGTTTGATTTTTGAGTAGGTCTTGTAGTGACTTTGGCGGTAGAAGTTGTCAAGCCTTAGATCTCTCTGGTTTTGTCAGCCTTCTTAGAAGTCGGACCTGTCATAAAGTCTACCTGTGAGAGCAACTTACCTTTGAGTTGTCTCTTTGGCAAATTTCGAAGTACTTGTTGATTAAGTATTGAATTCCATTTTACAAAAAGAACAAAAAGATTTGAGTTTTGTTTTGACTGGTCTTTTGATTCTGCATTAGCTGGCCCTTGGCTTGATTGTGGTCAAGTAAAACAACCTAGAATCATCTTTGTAGGCTTTTGCCTCGTTAGGTTTGCTTAGAATAAATTTCTTTTTGATTTGCTTGTGAGTCAAGTTTTCATAGATTTTATAACTTTTGAGATTGATTTTCGTTAAAATAGATTTATATGCTTTATTAAATAAGAGAAAATACAAAAACATCTCCTTTGAAAAGTTTTGTTTCAAGTAGCTTTGAGGTATTTTGAAAGAAAAAGAATTTTTCGTGCACGTAAGGAGTGGTCATGTTTGTATGCTTGGAAAGATAAAGAGAATTGTTTCTTTGATTGTCTTTACTAAGAAAGTTGTTTTCTATAAAATTTGCATTTCTCAACTCTCTTAGTTAGGAATTTCATTGAAAGAGAAAAGTAGCGTAAATCATCTTAGGTGCATATTTGTAGTGGTTTGAGTCAAGTCTACACACCATTGGTTTCATTTCCGCTACCTTTTGTCTTTAAGAAAAACCATAAAATTAACGCTTAAAGTAAAATCAACGTAGTGACTTTTATTTACTAGGGCTCTGAAACACCAATTTAGATCAGGCTAGTGTCTTGGAGTAGGAGAGTAATTAACTCTCCAAGACAACAAAACCAAACAAGTAGCTTATCTTGTGATAGAATAAATCCAATTGTCTCATTTGTACTCTGGGAAAGCTCCTCTTAAAGGAGAAGCACGAGCTCGTGTCTGAACCAGTGAGGGGATCAATCGTCCCTCGTTGGGAACGACGCCAGACATGCATGTATTACAAATGGTAAACCTCGGATTAACCATTGTCGAGGAGCCAGGGGTCACTTGTCGGTAAACCTTGGATTATTGTCAAGGAACCGGCAAGGGGATTGAGCTTGATACTCTGCCCTTGCGTGCTGTCGGAGTGTAGACTGTTCCCCCAGGTGCATTTGTTGCGGTTGGTAACCTTAGTGACCATTATCTTTAGGATTCTACCGAGGTGACGGTGGAGGGAAGATCCCACTGTACCTGGAGCAGACGTCGGCTAGACTCACTTGGATTTTCTGGGGGGTTCACTTCACTCGAGACGGTTAAAGTGGAGGAACTTGTGCCGGTCTATTCATTAAGCAGGTTCTCGGGGTAACTGTTCCACCCGCCACTTCTGTACTAAATCCGGCGATGTTGGGTTTCATCTCCAACTAGCGTTTTCGGTCTGGAAGGCTACTGTTTGTGCTTGGTTTGACGCCCTAGATTCTTTAGGCGTGTGATTCAAATTTGCTTGGTTCTTTAGAGACTTTAGGTGGTTTGATTTGAGATTTTACTTTGTTTTCGTGTGTAGTAGTTAAAAGTTTTTAACTGTGGCGGAATTACCGAGACAGTCCCGTAGACTTCGGGGCCAGTCTCCTGAAGTTGTTTCTGTGGCCGAATTGTTGAGGAGATCCCGTAGACTTCGGGGTGAACCTCCTCGAGACGACCCCAGTAATCTAGAAGGGTTGAAGGTCCTTGTAACTCCTCCTAGTGGCAGTAGAGTAGGTTCGCCTGAAGAAGGAGAATCTTCCTTGGTAGTCCATCCAGATTACCAAAGTCTAGAGACAGGTTATAATCCTGAAGCTGTTACAGTTTCTGAGCTTGCTGGTAGTTTTTCGTCTACTAGTGATATAGGCGAAGAACCTGAAATATCTGAACCTGTTACTCCGACTTCTAGTGTTCCAGATTCACCAAGAGTAGAACGAGTTATCACCGAAAATCTTCCTACTGGTTTGATTGCTATTGAAGAACTTGCTCCAGAGGAAGAAATAGGCGTCTCTAACCTTGAAGATCAACTTACTATTGACCTCAGGGAGCTTGAATCTATCTTTTACAGTCCTCCTAGAAGTACCAGTTGGTACCTTTCGTTAACCAATTATTTAGACAACTCAGGGGTAGGTTTTTCTACACCTCGTACTCCTTTTCCACCTGGAGGTATTTATACTCCTGTAAATATGTCTAGTCAGTCGTCCCTGTTTACTCAAACTCCTGAATCTTTCTTACACGGCGGTCCTTCTGTTCCCACCGGGTATCAATCACTTTCTGGTACCTTTGCGGGGGCTTCTCCTCAACCCGTTGATCATGGGTTATTAGCTGGAAACAATGGTAATATACCATTGGGTGTAGGAGACATTTACATGATGTCAGGTTCAGTTCCCGTTTCCCAACCTCAAGGTGGCCAATTACCGCCTGGGGGGCAGCCTCAGTTAACGCCTGCGGGGAAACCTCAAGGTACACAAATCGTGTCTGGGGGGCAACCTCAAGGTCAGTATGTACCTATGGTGCAATACATGCCTCAAGGTCAACCCCAGCCTCAATATGTACCCCAAGGTCAACCTCAGTATCAATATTTACCTCAAGGGTATCAACCCCAAGGGTATCAACCCCAAGGGTATCAACCTCAAGGTCAAGGTCAACCCCAGTATCCGTATTTACCTCAAGGTTATCAACCTCAAGGTCAATACTCGAGTCAAGGTTATCAACCACCTCAAGGTCAGTCATATGTTCAAGGTATGGGAACTGCACCTTTCAATTATCAATCCTATCCTCAATCCGGTTATGGATCTCAGTATCCTCAACCTGTTACGGGTCAATACCCCGGAATGCTAGTGTGGGATCCATCACAGGGTCAACAGGTGTTGCAGCCAAGTATACAGTTGGTACCTCAAGCTGGACAACCCGTAGTTTCTGTTCCACCCCAGCAACCGCAACCTGTCCAGTCAAATGTTCAAACTTCTGTAACTTCGGTAGTTACTCAGCCGCCAATTGCACCTAGTACTCCATCTCAAACGGCTGATGCAACTACCGCTACATCTGCCGCACTTACTTCTGGAGTATCGACAGCTCCGGTTTCTACTGTCTCTGCAACCACTCCTCAGACATCTTTACCGTTGTCTGGATCTACGATTCAAACCACGGTCCAGATGCCTACAGGTCAGCCTGGTATAAGTACGGTTTTCACTACTCAACCTCAATTTGTTCAACAACCGTACCAGGGACAATACCAACATGGGCAAGCTGTCCAACAGCCGGTTTACCAGTATCAACCGTATCCTGGGTACACTTATCAACAACCTCAACAACCCCATTACGGTCCGGTTAATCCTGGTTTTCCAGGAGGATATAATATTCCTAATGCGACTCCTGTTCCTAGTTATCCTGGATATCCTCCTCCTGGGACTGGTCTTGTGACCCAGAGTTTTAGAGATCCTAACCGGCAATTACCGTTTATCGCAACTTTGGATTTACCAGACTTGACGCGCCTAAAGAATGATCCAATTCAATATCTTCCGTTTTGGCCGCCAATGCCAAATAAGTTGCCCAGTGATATACCCAAGTTCGAAGGTAAGTCTGGAGAGGATCCGTCCAATCATGTGATGACTTACCATCTCTGGTGTGCTTCAAATTCTATCTCGGATGATTCGATCCGCTTACGTCTTTTCCAGCGTAAACTCATTGGTCTCGCGGCCAAGTGGTACATTGAGTTACCACGGGCCTCTTTTTACAATTTTAGCCAGTTAGCTACCTCGTTCTTAACTCACTTTCAGTTGCCGGTCAGATACGATAACGGCACGAAATTATTAACTTCACTAAAACAATCAACGTCCACGTATATTTCTGATCACATTCATGAGTGGAGACGTCGAAGAAGGTTAGTGAAAGTTTTTATTCCGGACCAAATCTTAGCTGAATGGTTTGTTAAATCATTATTACCGAAGATTGCTGAAGATGTAGCTAAGGCCGGAGTAGTTACTGAGGAGCAAGTCATTGCTCAGGCGCAGTACCTTGACTTAGTTTATACTCAGTCGGGTACATTACACGAGAAGATTCCAGATCTTCCAAAATCGAATCAAATCGCTGCTGCTCCTTCGGGATCTCATGCCGCTGATGGTATGATTGGCATTGTGAATACAAAGAGCAAGAAGAAATCTTCCAAGACTTCTACTACTCCTATAATCACTTTGCCTGATTCCCCGACAGGAGAGTCTTCTCCTGAACTTTCCGCCGATATTCACGCTGTAGAATCATCTACGGCCAAATAAAAAAACGGTGGAAAGAAGAAAGGAAAAAAGAAGGCTAAAGCAGACAAGGCTCCGAAGGAGAAAACGGAAAAGTCGGAAACCAATGACGAAAAGCGCAAACCTCGATATCCTTGTCTTATTTGTGAAGAGGATCAT
Organism: Pinus tabuliformis; assembly: GCA_031772625.1. Taxonomy (NCBI): domain Eukaryota; kingdom Viridiplantae; phylum Streptophyta; class Pinopsida; order Pinales; family Pinaceae; genus Pinus; species Pinus tabuliformis. The sequence goes on from CM062808.1 coordinate 502,733,674, forward strand.
TTTACAAGAGATTTCCCTCATCGGGCCGAGGTTGTGAAAATAGTCAAAGGTTCTCCTACTCCTGCTGTGTTAAAAGATCCATTTCCAAAGCAGGAGAGTAAGATGATAGGTTCTTCCTCGAGTGCCAGTGAAGAACCCATTTTGATGATGTCTCATGTGAGGATTGCGACTCGATTGCAAGATTATGGTAGTAAGAATCCTGTTGATGGTAAGGAAGCAGAATCTTCTCATTCTAATCCATCAACCTCAGCTCCTGGTTCCGATCCACTACAGATCGAAAAACCTAACCCGGACTTAGTAATCAAACCGCCCGCCAAGGGTGTACTTCGAAGGTCTGCTTTCAATCCACATGCGAGAGCAGCCCAGAATTACAACATTGTTGAGGACTTAGTTGTTTCACCCTCAGCAATGTCGGCTTTAGAAGTTCTGCAATCATGCCCAGCACAACGAAAATTACTTTTGTCGGCTATCGGAGCTGTTGATGTTCAGGACCCGAATCTGATAATCTTCGATCTAGAAAATAGTACACCGCGTCTACCCCATCAAATGGCTTTCCAAATTCTAGTGATAGTCAAAAACAGGCCTATTCATCGGACTGTGATTGATGAGGGAGCTTCTACGTGTATTATGTCGATTCAATGTTGGAGATCGCTTGGTTCTCCTTCGTTGAACCAATCCCCGACCATCCTTAAGGCCTTTGATGGCCGTGGGTTCCGTCCGTTTGGTATTCTACAGGAATTGCCTATAGGGGTAGAAGGTAAAACCGTTAGTCTGGATGTGGAAGTGGTTGATGCCCCTCTAGACTACAACCTTCTTTTGGGTCGAAGTTGGTCATATGCTATGACAGCGGTCGTTTCATCGGTCTTCCGAGTAATTAAGTTTCCACATAACGGTAAGATCGTGACGATTGATCAGCTGACATACTTTTCGTCCGACCCAACCTCTTCAGAAAGTATCCAGCATGTCGGTAAGACGACAATCCCTTATAGGGACGTTGGCGTAGGTTTAGTTAAAGATTCCGGTTTACTGGGAACTTTTCCTTTCCCTCCAATCAACGCAGACCCTTCATTTGCATCAATTCATATGATTACATCAGACAACATTATTTATGATGATCCTTGGATTGTCCCATCTGAATCTGAGATAGACTCATTCGGTGATGCTATGCCTTTGAGTCCATATGAAATTGCTTATGAAGCTGTCATGTCTTTTACCGACTCGCGTTCAACCCAAATTGACCAAATGAATGTGGTCAGTGAAGACTCACTTTTCACATCAACCTTAGAACGGATAGCGTTTCCCGAAGTCGTGTCATCTGAAGAGAAACTTCGCGAAATCCTAAGTGTAGACGATCTACCATGGGAAGATCTCCATCACAGATCTTCGTTTTTACCTAAGGATGATCCTTTTGAAAATGCTTTTTCATCTATCTTTACTGCTGAATATGTCAAAGAAGCTCAGAATCCAACAAAACATTCTAATTCAGAGTTGAATTTAGGGAATATTTCTCGCGCTATTCCCATTGATATTTCAGTGAAGCCCGGAATTGAGGAAAACATTCATATAGGTGCCTCATGTACAGAAGAAGAAATTCAAACTTACAAGGCCCTATTCCAAGAATTCCGCGATGTGTTTGCCTGGTCTTACGAGGAAATGCCAGGAATTGACCCTACCATTGTTGTTCATGAAATAAAGACCTACCCGGACGCTAAACCCATCCAGCAACGGTTGCGTCAGATTCACCCTCGGAAAGCGGCTGCGATTAAAGCAGAAGTCGAGAAGTTGTTAAAAGCAGGTTTCATTTATCCAATCCCGTTAACGGATTGGGTATCGAATATTGTTCCGGTCAACAAGAAACAAGCAACAATAAGAATCTGTATCGACTATAGGGATATAAATCGAGCTTGTCCAAAAGACAACTATCCTACGCCTTATATCGATCAAATTATTGATGATTGTGCCGGAAGTGAAATGTTTTCCTTCATGGATGGGTTTTCGGGCTACAATCAAATCAATATTCTACCTGCCGACCAACCAAAAACGGCATTCATTTGTCCATGGGGGACATTTGCTTATTGCAAATTACCATTTGGACTTAAGAATGCCGGGGCCACTTTTCAAAGGGCGATGTCTTACGCATTTCATGACATCAAGCACATTGTGCAACCGTACCTCGATGATTTGCCTGCTCATTCTTTACATCGAGCTGATCACCTTGTCCACTTACGAGCAATCTTTATGAGGTGTCGGCATTATCGAATTCGGTTGAATCCCCACAAGTGTGTGTTCTGTATAGAGACGGGTCGATTGCTGGGATTTTTTGTTTCAAAAGCCGGCATTCGCGTCGATCCCTCGAAGGTCGAAGCTATCATCAAATTGCCTCCTCCTTCGAGTTTGCGCCAACTCCAAAGTTTGCAAGGGAAAGCCAACTTTTTACACCGATTCATCCCAAATTATGCCGAGGTCACTAAAGGTTTTACACGGTTGTTGAAACAGAACGCTCAATTCTTTTGGGATGAGATTGCCCAACAATCTTTTGATGCACTTAAGCACGCGTTGACCCATGCACCGTTGTTGCATCCTCCCAACTATAACCAGGACTACTTCTTATACCTCGCAGCTTCGCATTCCACTATTGGAATGGTGTTAGTTCAAGAAGATGAATTCGGAGCGGAACATGTGATATATTATCTTAGTAGGACATTAAATCCCACTAAGCTAAAATATTCGCATGTGGAGAAATTGGCCCTGGCAGCCGTTCAAGCTGTCCAGCTTTTTCGTCACTACATTCTTCTCCGTAAAACTACAGTCATTTCGGATTGCAACCCTATGATTTATATTTTGACAAAACAACTGCTAGGGGGCAAGTACTCCAAATGGATCGTTATCCTACAAGAGTTCGACTTGGAGTTTGAGAAGTCCAAGTCTAAGAAATCCTTAGTTTTTGCGGAATTGGTGTGTGATTTCCCGCATGCTGACACAGAAACTGTGGCAGAGGAGTCCATTGCGGACGAATCTTTGTTTCTTATCAGTACTTTAGATCCGTGGTACGGGGATATAATCATCTATCTCCAAACCCAAACCTTTCGGACTGAAGCTTCAAAGTCGGAATGTCGAAAAATTCGGTTTCAATCCCAGCAATACAAGATTATTGGAGATACACTTTATCGCCGGGGGGCAGACTTAGTTTTTCGACGTTGTTTAACTCACGAAGAGGCTGAGAGGGTTTTGAATGATTGTCACTCTGGAACATGTGGCGGTCATATGTCTGGGTATGCCACAGCTCAGAAGGTGTTGCGCGCTGGCTATTTCTGGCCGTCCATGTTTAAAGATTGTATCATTGCGTTCCGGAAGTGCCACAACTGTCAAGTGTTTGATCGCAAGATGCGCGCACCACCTGCTCCTCTCCATCCTATAATTGTCGTTGGTCCTTTTGCCAAATGGGGTATCGATTTTATTACTTGTAACCCTCACTCGGCCGGGGGGCATGCGTATATCATCCTCGCAGTTGATTATTTTACTAAATGGGCCGAGGCGATGCCTACATTCGACGCAAGCGGCAAAACAGCTGCAGTTTTCATATTCAATCATATTATAACTAGGTTTGGTGTCCCACAAGCAATCATCACTGACCATGGGAGCCATTTTCGAAACATCATGATGACTGAGCTTACAAGCCAGCTTGGTTTGCGCCACGATAGCTCTACTCCTTATTATCCGCAAGCCAACGGTTTGGTTGAGTCTATCAACAAAGTTCTGGTTATCATGATCCGACGAACCATTGGTATTCATCGGTCGAATTGGCACAACATGTTATTTTCAGCGCTATGGGCATACCGAACCTCAGTGAAAACTTCAACAGGGTTCACTCCTTTCCAGCTAGTTTATGGCTTGGAAGCTGTGTTACCCATTGAATGCGAAATCCCATCACTTCAAATGGCTGTTGAATTACTCCAGCTACTTCCGAAGAGGAGAAATGTTTATTATACTTAGCTCAGTTAGATGAGACTCGACATGACGCTGCATTGGCAATCGAGACTCACGCGAAGCGAATGAAAGCTCAGTATGATAGAAATGTGACCCCTCGAAGTTTTTCGGAGGGAGACCTAGTGCTATTATATGATCAAGCTAACGATAAGCTAGGTGCTGGAAAATTCGTTCCTATGTGGCATGGACCCTACATTGTAAAGCGAAAGCTAGCAAAAGGGGCCTATGAGCTAGTAGATTTTGATGGGGACTCTTTAGGTAAACCCAGAAATGGACTTTACCTTAAGAGGTATTATGCTTAAATGATGGGTATGGAGAATGTTAGTTAGGTTAGGTTTTCTTTCTAGCTAGTATGTTTGTTAGTTTAGTTAGTGTGCTTAGCTTAGAAAGTGTGTTTTTCGTCGTTATTCTAGCTTATCTTGGTTTTACTCTTGATATTGCAGATGTCGACACCTCTCCAAACGTACATTGGATTTGCCGATGGTGCTTGTCGTAGTACACGGAATATCTCTTCCGCAGCTTGGGTTATCTATTCGCCCTCTGGCGAGTTAGTTTCTATGCATGGGGTGAGCCTCGGTCAAACGACGAACAACATTGCAGAATACAGTGCAGTGGTTGAATTATTGTCTGAATCTATTTCATTTGGAATTCGACGTTTGATAGTGAGGTTAGATTCTGAACTCGTTGTAGTACAGCTTAATAGAGTATATGCCATTAGAAATCCTGTGTTATTAAGGTTGTTTTTGAGAGTGCGTCTCTTGGAACGTGAATTTGATTACATTGAATATCAGCATATTCCAAGGTCTTTAAATACATTAGCAGATGCAATTGCTTCTCGAATGTTGAACAGACATTTACGATAATCATGCAAGTAAATTTAAAAACATTTCATCACATATGTTAAACAAAATGAGCCGGTAATAATGATATATATATATAGATAGGAGTGTGTCAAAAAATATACATCGTCTTCGATAATAGGTTGAAAAACACCTTATGATCGGCAAAAATGATGAAAAACCAAAAATGTCATATGTGTCTACAAAAGTGACTAGCCAATCACTGGTGGTGCTCTCTATACGAGACCACTGCCCGTGCTACCCTACACAAGAACCTCCTAAAAGGTCCTGGGACTGCGACCACATAGCGCTGAAGTCGAATGGGAATGTCATCTATGGTGGTCTCTGGTATATCCACCGTTAGACGCTCTAGATCCTGTTCCAGCTCGGCTAAGGTCTCTGCGGCCGCATCCTGTGGGGCTGGTGCTGGTATAGCTGGTACTCTCCTCTCAAAAGCCCGGAGGTTGGCTGGACGTCGTGGACCTACATCTGCATTTTGAAAAATTTGTGCTGTCAGTTTGAGGCGATATATAAAAACAAAAAAAATACATAATTTAAAAACTCGTGGAAAATGAAATACCTCTGTCGTCCCACTGTTCTCCCTGTGGAAGAACCATGTCCGGATCATTCCGAAAATCCATTCCGGCATAAGGAAAGTCCTGAATAGCAAAGACCTGGCTCTCTAGCCAGTGAAAGTAACCATCAGGAAATCGAACAACTGTTGCGCCCTCATCAGGATGCCGGGCCATTACCACAACCCATCTCGTCAACTTAGGCTCCCGAGGTGCCCCGACTGGAACTGTAAGATGCTGGGGGATCAGCATTGGAACTCTCTCTAGGGAAAAGCTCACGACTATAGGCCCATATCCAAAGGTCTTCAGTTGTCCTCTCTTTGCCCTAGTTAGTTGGCCCTTCAAATTAGCCAACACAGCATCACACCAGTTGAAAATGGTGCCATGGAAACAGTCTATAGCCATCCGCATTTGGGACCCGGTGGCTTGGTGCAAAGCGGTCGCGCCGCAAATTCTGGTAACAGTAAAGGCTATCACCATAAGTTCAGGTCGGGATATGTACTTGATTTCTATCCCCTTCTCCTGGTTTTGGTTGTTGCACCACTCTAGCCGGAGACTAGCAAGGGATTGGCCACCCGGCCTAGTCCCGAATAGGGAAAGTTGCTCGCCCCTGTTAGGCAAGCCAGTGAGAAAATATATGTCGGAGGGCTCTATCTCGAGCTGGTGCTCTCCGATGTAGAAACATTGCTCCTGAATGTTCCACCTTTCAACCAGCCACTCAAGAAAAGGCACTTGGCCCCTCATGCAAGGTATGGCCCAGTATTTGTATAGTCCGCATGCTTTTAATGCATCAATGGAAGGTTGATGACCTATCGCGGCCAAATCAACATCCTCGTGCTCTCTTTCACGCCAATCAAGCATGGTGTGCTCCCTACACATCATAAAACATCAGCTAGAATCCATAAAATTTAAAAAATTTGGTCTATTTTGGAGGGCCGAGGGTTTCAATTTGTGTTTTGCGGGGTACGTACCCCGGCCTTTAGGGACAGAGTGCCTGGACGCAGGTTCCCTTAAGGCCGGGTGCGTACACCCTGTAATTTTCCCATTGGGAAAATATCGGGGTACGCAGGTCAGCAGTGCATGACCTGCGTACCCCGAAGGGCGCATTTTGAAACCCCAATGCCCCCAAAAAATCAAATAAAGCTTAAAAATGAATTCTAAACGGATGGAAAACAAGAGAAGGGTGTTGTAGAATACCTGGTGAAACGACGTTCAATTCTGACGGTCGGATTCTCCGCAATCTCCACGGGAAGTTTCTTGTCAAAAGCCCTTTTCTCAACCTCAACAGTAAAATGGTAAAAATGACATGGTAAGAAGTCTTTTTATAGGTTTTTTGGATAAATAAATGCTAGATTTGTTTATTTTTCACCATGAAAGGACATTTTCGATGTATTTTTTGCCCATCTTAAACAGGTATGAGTAATGTGTTGTTTCTGTGCAGGACAAAGGGACTTTAGGGTAAATTATCATTTTTCACATCAGAGTCATCTTTTAAGCTCTTTTCTGACTCCTAAAACATGAAAATATTGCCGAGCGTTTCTTTTACACTCGTTAAAACGGAATTAAAAGACGGTCCCCTTATAGCCCTTTTTTGACCGTAAAATCAGGAAAGGATTGCCGGGTTTTTGTCGTTTCAAACTCGATACGGAAATAAAATGACGTGTCCTTGATCGCTTTTTACTTCTCAGGTCAGAGACACTAATCATGAAAGTACTCCTTGGTCGCAAGACCAAGCGGTTCTCCTAGGTATTATTTTATACTTTTTCGGGCTTGGGGGACACAAATTTACGAAAAAGTTCAACCTGGAGTCTTCTTAAGTTTTTCAGACTCTCTAAAATTGAAAAACTCCGAGTTTCTCCTATACTGGGCTCGTTAAAATTTCAACAGTAAAGGACCTGTTCAATTATAAACAGGAACGAACCACTCCTTCCTAGGGTTCGAATCAAAACTAGGTTGGACTCATCCGAAGGATGAGCTTATAATCAAGCATATGTTATCCTCCTCAAGCTTGTTAAAAATAAAGAGGTACTTGCCATAAATGGTGGGGGAAAAGAGAGAAGAATGAGCCTGTTTGTTATCTTTTGTCTCAGAAGAAACTTTATTACCACTCTTGGACACGACACTTTTCATTCACCTGGGTTGGGAAATCCTTTACCTCACAGTTGATCAAACCACATTGAAAGTCTTCAGCCGGGTTCCGGGGATTAACTTTGAGTCGTTTATCACCAAGCCATCTGTTGTGTCGTTATGTGTTCAAGAGGTCTGCAAGCAAAACTTTCATCTGCAAAATACTTGTCATCCATTTGACCATCCCTGAGTCAGTCCTTACAGCAACATTTCTTCAACTTGAACAATGATTTCGTGTTGTGGGCTTGCCTGCAACGGGTTGCTTTCTATCGACATCAACACATTATCTAGAGAGATGACTTAGAAATCGTCAGTACCTTGAAGTCTGCATGCATCAATGGCAGATTTCTCGCCTTTGACGTCAGTTTACATCATTGACTTTCGATCGAAGGATTCCGTGAAATGTTCGACATCAACTCATTCATTCACATCTCATGGATTGTACTGAGTACTTTGAGAACCATTGACATTACTGGTGGTCTCTCTCACACTTGTTAACAGTTTACATCATCGACTGGTAATCAAGTGGTTTCTACCATGTTCGACATCAACCCATTTAATCGCATGGCTAGAATCGTACCAATTCGGGAAGTAGAAATGAAGACCCTGGATCTAGTTTCCACCATCCAGGCTGCGAGGAGTTTTGTATTCATTATCTAAGTAGACTAATCATAAACAGATGGCTACGCCCATACTGTGTCTACAAAAGTCTATAATTATGATGTACTGCAAGATCATTCCTGTATCAGAGTAGTTAGTCTGTTAGTTAAAGTTTTGATCTGAGTATGGGAATGCCTACCTCAGTGATGATATAATCTTATACATGTATTTTGTGTTGAAAATTGCAGGTTCTGACCAGGCTCTCAACGAGATAATCCTTGAAATGATAAAGCACTTCACCCTTCCTAGATAATACAAAACCCTAATCTACTACAGGCTTCGCACTTTAGGGGGCAATCTGTTACACTAAAAAATGTCACCATGACTATTTACAGTTAGTATGGCTCTATCAACAGTCATGCTATCCTCCTGGGCAAGTCTTATGCCTCTGCTCTCCATGTCAAACTCCAAAAAGAGAGAAAAGTCTTTGTAAATGTGTTTATCTCTGGGTACGCAGGTTCTCTCAACCTTACCTGCGGATACGCACCTAATGTTCACAAAAGCTGCGTACTTGTACGCTCTGTATGTAAAGGGGCAGGTGCGTACCCCTGTAAAGGTCAAAATGCGCAAGTTTCATCTTTAAAAAGTTACTTGTGGTCATTTCTAGAGCATTCTAGAAGGTTGTTCGACGTGTATTGAGCGCCTCCAGATGGTTCATGTACCCCTACCAAAGAGGAACTTATCCCATCAATAAGGGAGCTATCCCATCCAAAGAGGGGATTATCCCATTGATGGTGGACCTGAATAACTTCCTCTTGAGCACTATAAATACAGGCATTGGGCCAGAAGGAGGGGAGGTTGGAAGCTAAACATTTCTAAGGGTAGATGCTACTGGAATTAGGACTCCCATTTAGAAGCTTGTGAGGAGAGATTGCCATCTTTGCTTGTTCTATTTGGAAGTGGGTGAGCTTTGTCAAAGTAAAGGAGAACTCTTGATGGACCCTGGGAGGAACTTGCACAACACCAAGGCTCAGGTTGTAATTGTTCCTTTTGTTTCCTATTAATGCAAATGAGTCCATTCTTCTCAATAACTTGTTATTTATGAGTTGTTTCATGTACTCCTTGGTCTATGTGTTAAATATGTTTTATTTTATGAGATTATCAAGTGCTATTTAATCGTTTGATTGTTAGTGAATGCAGGTTTCGAAGTGAAGGAGGAGCTCATCCGGATCAGTGAGGCTGGACTGCTACAACAGCGTTGGATTACAGGTAGGATCTAAACACTTGATTTCTTATATAGTAAATGCATGTTTAGAGAAGGATTACTCTTGTTTGTCTTGTTTGTCACTAGAGAGTCTTAGGCTCCTAGGGAGGTTGGTTGTTTCCGCACTATTGACTCTTTCCGCCTGACACTAGCATTGCTCTCATCCACTGAACCACAAAATGTAAGAGAGGCATGCAAAGATGAACGCTGGGTAAAAGCCATGGAGGAAGAACTTGAGCAGATCGAAAAGAATAACACTTGGGAGTTGGTTCCTAAACCAAAAGATAAGAATGTCATAGGAACAAAATGGATATTCAAAAATAAGCTGATGAAAATGGAGATGTGATTAGAAACAAGGCCAGACTTGTTTGCAAAGGGTATGCCCAACATGAAGGCATTGACTTTGAAGAAACTTTTGCACCATTTTCCAGACTAGAGGCCATAAGGATGTTCCTTTCTCCTTCTAGATTTCAGAAGTTCAAATTATTTCAAATGGACGTGAAGTCTGCTTTTCTAAATGGAGACTTGGATGAAGAAGTGTATATTGAGCAACCAGATGGGTTTATCCTTGGAAATGATCCAGAGCTTGTATGCAGACTCAAAAAAGGCTCTCTATGGCCTTAAACGAGCTCCAAGGGCTTGGTATTATCGCTTGAATAAATACCTCCATCAACAAGGTTTTATAAAAGGATCAACTGATAGAAATCTTTATATAAAAATTGACAATGATAAGTTGCTAACACTTGTTGTGTATGTTGATGATATCATCTTTGGTAGCAATGAAGAAGACATGAGTCAAAATTTTTCCTTAGTAATGCAGAAAGAGTTTGAAATGTCTATGCTTGGTGAGCTCACATATTTTCTTGGTTTACAAGTCCAACAAAACAAAGATGGCATCCTTCTATCACAAACCAAGTATCTCAAGCAGATCTTGAAGAAATATGGGATGGAGGATTCGAAACCAGTATGTACCCCTATGGTGACAAGATGCAGCCTCATTGCAAATGATGAATCGGCAGCAGTACATCAACCAACCTATAGATCCATGATTGGTAGTCTACTCTATCTAACAGGTACCCGACCAGACATTATGCATGCAGTGGGAATAGTTGGAAGGTTTTAGGAAAATCCAAAGGAAACTCATCTTCAGGCAGTTAAGAGAATTTTCAAGTATCTTCAAGGAACTCAAAACTATGGCTTATGGTATCCTAGAGGTACAGATCTCACACTTCATGCATATACAGATGCAGATTGGGCAGGAAGCACGGATGACAGAAAAAGCACTAGTGGTGGTGCATTCTTCATGGGTCCTAGATTAGTATCTTGGTTCAGAAAGAAACAAAGTTCTATTTCTTTATCTACAGCTGAAGTAGAATATGTAGCTACTGCATCTTGATGTACACAACTCCTTTGGATGATGCAAACATTGCAAGATCTTCAAATCACCTGTACTCCACCTATCTCCATTTTTTGTGATAATACAAGTGCAATCAGTATCTCAAAGAATCATGTCATGCATTCAAAGACTAGGCACATACCGATCAAGTATCATTTTCTCCGAGAACAAGTGCTGGAACAAAAGGTCAAATTGGAGTATGTTCCCTCTAAGGAACAAGTTGCTAATATTCTCACCAAACCACTGCCCACGGAGACATTTGAATACCTCAGACAGAAGTTCGGGGTAGTTGATGCATCATCTTGCTGTTGAATCTTGTTTGTTTCAGAGAAAAATGGTTGTATGCGAGTTGAATGAGGAGGATCCACGTACATACGCCGATTTATTAAGATACGGTTGTGTATATGCTGGTTTGAAGAAAAAGAAGTGGGGCCAGGATCAGGATGAAAAGAGGCTGATATCGGTCTGACAGAGACCATCTAGCACGGGTTCAGGGGGAGCATATATTCTTATAATAATGCATTGTTGGAATTGTCTTGGTTCAAATTCAGTTGGTTTGATTTTAGGTGGAACAGGTGAAGAAGGAGAACATGGGTGATGGTCTCAATAATGATTGGCAAATGTTGTTGATGTTTGTTGATGATATCTGTCAAAGTCTTGCTGTAGATATTTTATCTCTATGTCTTATATTTCTTTTATCAAGGTCGTGTAATGGCCTATGCTGGTTTCCCCACTATGCCTCGGATCAATGATGTAATGTACTTATTTTTCATGTGTAATCTTTTGGTGTATCCCCACCTGGTTGGGTGGATGAGTCAATCCTGGTATATCCCCACTTGGTTGGGAGATGGATGTATGTATGAGTCTTTGGTGATAGGATAAAGTCATGCTTTTTTTTGTAGATCATCTTCTTATAGACCTTGTCTACAGTCAGGGGGAGTTTAGACAGCACAACGGAGCAGAGGATTTAGCATATATTCGGGAGGAGCACATCCCTTTGCCCTTGATGTCAAAGGGGGAGAATGTTTTTGAGTGACTTGGGGTTGCCATCAAGTCCAAAGGGGGAGATTGTTGGCATTAGGGCACAGGTTTGGCACTATGGCACAAGTGTTGTCCTTGATGGCAACTCACTCAAGAAGGCAGATCACAGTTCAAGCTCTCAGAGTGAAAGAAAATGAGGTATACGCAGGTTCATCTTTACAAAGTTGCGTATATATGCGGGTCTACCGATCAGAAGGTGCGTATACGTATTCACGCACTTTCATGCAAAGAAAAGCGCGTACATGTGGGAAATCTTATGGTTGGTCCATGGTATTTAGTCCGACATATTCGAACCTATGGTTTTTGATCCTTGGTATTGCTTTCTAAGAATTAAACCTAGGTATTGGGTCCCTGGTATTGGATCTCTATGGTTTTGGTCCATGGTTTGAGTAAGGCCTAGACTATAAAAAGGGAAGGAGATCCTTTGGCAAGGGATGAACTTATGCATTGAATATCTGAAGAGGAGCAAGATCGGGAAGATTGGTGATTGGTTGGTGAGACATAGCTGAACCTAAATCAAGGAGGAACATAAACATGACAAGATTATATATACGCAGGTTTGGCACGGCAGAGGCGCGTATACATGCAAGTTAAGCAAGTGAAGACTGCGTATACACTGGTTGGTTTTGGCATAGCTGCGTATGTACGCAGGTTTCTATTGATGAAGTAGCATACGTCTCTTGAAATATGTTTTAGTTGCCTCTGTTTATTGCTGCAATGTTCAGGGTTCAAAATTGGTGTTTGGTTACTAGTACTGTTTTTCTGGTTACAGCATTCTGAGAAGTTATTGATTGATTCAGTATTTTGTGAAAAGAAGATTGGTTGTTGTAGATCTATTAGATGTTTGATTGATATTCATGGATCCAATCTGAAAATTTATGAAACATGGTCCCTGGAAGAAAAGAGAAGGTAGAAGCCTTCTATAGGTCAGCACCTACGTACTAGTACCTCAGCTAGTACAAGAGCTAAGGGGGTTGTAGCTCCCTTCCAGGAGAAACTAGAGAACGAGAGAAGGTTGTAGCCTTCTACAGGTTGAAGCTTGCGTACTGGTATAAGTCTGCACCAGTACAGAAACATTGTAAAAAAAAGGAAGTTTCTAATTGAAAGAAGATAAAGACACATTGCAGCAGGTGGTTTTCACCCACATTGGGTTTCCACCTTATATCTAGTGTTCTTATGTGTGATTGCCTATTCTGTTTTACTGTTCCTGGTTACTTTTCATATGTTTTGATGCACAGATTAATGATTAACATTTGAAGAATGATCTAACTTACAAGTCTACTCATATACTCGTGTTTCCTTAACTGAAGTTGCGTACATACGCAGTATTTGCTAACCAAAGTAGCGTATAAAAATTTAATTGTGAAATGAAAAATAATTGATCTGATAACACTGATTCACCCCCACTCTCAATATTATTTCCAACAAAATCCCCTTCCACACCTTGTGGAGCAAACATTTTCCTGTGGACTAATGACGAAGGCAGGGCCCCTTCCACAACTTATGGAGCAAGTAGTTGCCTAGCAGCTGCAAAAAGTCTCCTTGTGCCTCTCTGATAAGTTACATACACTGGCACCTCAGCAGTTTTGGTTTCCTTGGCTTCTTCCCTTGTTTCTCCATGGCTAGAAGGCCCACCTTCTTCTTGATGCACTGGTGAAGGGATCTGTGGACCTTTGAACATCTCATGAGCCATGAAAGTGTCCCATGGAATGTTAAGAAGGCTAAGCTGGTGTAAAACAATGATTTTAATCAAAGAGTAATGGTATATGCTGTTCAATTGCTGGGGGTATGATTTCCTCTGTACAATATGTGGCATTTTCTCAATGTTTTTAAACATTAAGTAAGGGAGATTCATCATATTTACTCTAGTGAAATGCATGAGAAGTCTAATGTGATATGCATACAACCGGGAGAACCTACTTTCACAAGTGAAGTACTTTATAATGATTTTCATCAATGGAGCATACCTGTCTTCGAAAAACATGAAGGGGAATACTCTCTTCATTTGGTCTCTGTATCTAGCCCTGATGTAAGGCTCATAGTACTCCTCAATATCCTGACCATTGTACCAATTTTCACCCACATCTGGAATTCCTGTAGCCTCTGAGATGACAATTGGTGATATGGTGAAGGTTATTCTGGCAAGGGTTACTTCATTGCTGTGCAAATGAGTCACAAATAGCCTAGCCAACTCATGATGAAACCTAACTCTGTCTATCATTTCAGAAAAATCAAAGCATGCCTGGTGTTTAAAGCAAGAAATGGAAAGTGGACAAGCTTGTAACTCCCTCAAACTAGTGGGCTCTTCTCTGATAATTCTTCCTCCCTTATGAGCCTTCCTCTACTGCTTATCTCTCTCCATGGAACTATCACTGAGTGTCTCTTCCTCATAATCATATTCACTGTCTCTGTCCATTGTTTTTCTGTGGTTGTGAACACTTATGGTTTTATATGGACAATGATGGGATGGGGTGGAGGAATGAAATGAATAGAGTGAAGATGATGGAATATGTGAGAGTATGATGTGTGAATAGCTTTTTAGGGATGAGTATGGTTTTCGGGAGAGTGGGTAGGGTTTGTAGGGTTGATGGAGAGTGTCAGTAGGAATTTAGGGAAAATGTATGAGGGGAATGGGATTTAGGAAATATGGTACATGGGATGAGGTTTAGGGAATAATGGCAAGTAGAGAAGGTAAATAAAACACTAGTGAAATGAGGAAAACTAGGGTCTCACCCTAGAAGCTAGGGTTTTATATTTAGGAATGTTAAACACTAAACTTGGCAAACAAAACCCTAAAACATAAGATATGATAAATGTACTTACTTGTAAGAGAGAGAGATTGAAGGTTTGAGCTGAATTTGGCAGTTTTGGAATGATTTGGGCGATTTGGGGCTTGGCTAGGTAGAAGAGCAATGCCTCACACAAGTGCACAACACCACTCTAAAAGCACAGTGCCTATGTGAAATTGCACAGGGATGCTAGGTGCACAACGCCAACTCAAAAACACAACACCCTCCTCAAAAGCGCAACATCACTCAATTTTTTCCAAAAACGCAACGACTCACTTGTATTTTCCCAATAATGCCTGAAATCGATCCTTAGCTTTCCTTTTGACACTTTGAACTTCAACACTAACACAATGAAATGATAAATAGAAGGATGGCTTTATATAGATTTCACTTTTTGATTTTTTGTTGGTGAAAACCCACTTTTATAATGTCTATCTGCTTTTTCCAATACTGTATTTTTTGATGCTTGGTTTCTTTCCTTTGTTAGGTGGACTGATGCTCAAATTCTTTTGATTTTTTGCAGTGGTAGTACTTTGGCAACATCACTAGATATCCAAGAGCAGAATGGAACCATTATTACATATGAGAACATTAAAATTACATCAAATTTAAAGATAAAATACAAATGCTCTTTTTTCACCTCAAAACTAGTTTTCAGGTGAGAACTTCATTAAGCTTACAACTTAACAAATTATGACATTTCTGATCATTATTGAGCTCCTCATGTCTTTGCCGACCATTATTAGCAATAATCACCGAATTTTGACCATGGTGGAAACTCTAAGACCTAATGAGACCAAAACCCTATGTAATTGATGAAATGGACTGAAAATGAGCATGAATCATGACTAAAAAGGTGTGAAAGAAGATTAGAAAGTACATATCATGAGGGAAAAACTAAAGTAAACCCGACCATCAATAGATCCATGGCCTAATGGAATGACTCAGCAATATGGGACTCCTACCATGAGATGCAAAAGAGTAAATTTTGATCACTGATGGCAGTGTGAAGACACTGACACTAACAAGGGGTTCCACTATTAGTATAGGGACCTAACACCTGATAAGTATAATTGTAGCTTGTGTGACATTAATCCCACACTCACTTGGGAAGATGATAGGATATTTTGGTGAAAGAATCAATGACACAAAGTGTGTGAGGAGGGTGGCCATAATACGATGTGTGGTGTTGTTAAAACACATGTTCTTCTATGCAACCTAGAAAGAGGGAGGAGAAATTTGAGTCACAGTGAGACACCCACAGACTAACACATGGAATGAGGATGTGAGGAGCTGGGGTGATATTGGACATGATAAAATTCATCCAGTTGAGGGTTTATCCACATTGTAGTTTTCCAAACAGTGCTAGGAATGCTTGGGTTCTTAGCCTTGGCTTGTGATTTTGACATGTGCTATTTTAGGATGGAGCAGTGAATATGGTAGTTACCAAATTATTTGGTTTAATTTAAAATGGCTAGCTCTGAGATGGTGAAGCAGAAACTATTTCTTTTTTTTTTCTCCTATCTCCATATATCCAAGGCAGAATTCCCCTCTTTTGTTACCAGGTGATAACTTTCTTCAACTTCATCTGCTTATTTCAGGTTGTGTTCACTACCTTTTATGTCATGAAGTAATATTGGATTTCCCATCCTTTCTTAATTTGATTTTGGTGGTGGGAAGTATCTTTCAGTATGAAATTAATCTCCTAATGGCTTGTTATCAATGAGATCTATGGAGATTGAGGGGACCTTC
Source organism: Pinus tabuliformis (assembly GCA_031772625.1). Taxonomy (NCBI): domain Eukaryota; kingdom Viridiplantae; phylum Streptophyta; class Pinopsida; order Pinales; family Pinaceae; genus Pinus; species Pinus tabuliformis. The sequence goes on from CM062808.1 coordinate 502,750,041, forward strand.
ACCCTATCTTGGTATGGTTTGTGGTGGTTTTTCATGGTGTTGGTGTTTTATTACTCAGATTAATAGTATCCCTAAGACACTAGGAAGCCTTCTATAGTATGTGCGTCTCCATAAAATCTAGTGGTGACCACTCTTTCAGGGTTAACAAGGTCTTTATTGGACCGTTAAATTTCTATCATCAACCTAGGCTAAGTGGAGGGTGTTTATTTTGTCACGAGTCATTTTTTTCATGAAAGTATCATCATTTGGTGGAATTTTGATCTCTCTATTGCTTGATTCCTGGGAACTAGCAAGGATTGGTATATTGTAGTGATTTTGGTGACCATGCGCCTAGCTAGAATTGTTGCCACGCAAGAAGAACATCAATCCATCCATCTCTTACCATTTGATCATTTCAGTGTGTGGTGGCTCTTTGTGGGGGAATTTATCCTATCTGAAATAGAATATGATCCACCTATGGGTCTTTAGGCTTAATTATTTCCATACCTCAATAAAGGACCAGACTTAGAAGAGGGGTCACTTATTATCAACAGAATCCCTATATAGGACATACCCACTTGCATCACTAACTTGAAGAATTTGTGGCATGGTATTAGGAGCACACTCCAACTCATGTTCAGGAGAAATTGGCCTGGTTTGAAGGGGATGCCTCTTCTCAAAGAACTTCCCTCTTAGATATTAAATTTTTGGCTGCATGGACAGATTGGATACCTGATACAGGACATACAAGAGGAATATTTAATCAACACATTCAAACAATAGATTTGTACTGGAAAATGAAATTTATTTCTGAGTGGACTATATTATATTGCCATGAGTGTTGGATGGACCTATTCCACTCTTTGGATCACGTGCATAATCATATGGGGATTTTGATAGAAAGTTAGAGAGGATTGACCACATGTTGGAGAGGATATACTTCCATATCAACATCCCCCTGACAGATGATGGACCTTCGGCATACCCAACAACTCCTATCCTAGTGGAAGGATCTAATTCCAACCCCCTTGCTTGACTTTGTTGTTTTTCTAGTTTATGATTCCATCTCTGCAACTATTTTTGTTCGAGGTCAGCTATGCCACTATCTATGTATTAGCATGGTTTATATTATCTATGCTAGTTTTTAGTTTCCCCTCTCGCCAATATGGAGAGTGCATTTTTTGTTATGGTTTGCTATTTCCCTACAGAGTGACTTATTGGAAGCCTTGATGTAATTCCTTGTTTTTATATTTAATAGAATTGACCCTTCAAAATAATAATAATAATAATAATGAATATGAAAATCAATATTCATTTTTTTTCTTTTAATAAAGTGGGAAAACCCAACATTAATAGAATAATAATTCAATGCTATGTGTCTATGGGAAAATAAGGGGTTAGGTGTTGGCATTAGGATGCATGTATTGTACTTGATGGCAACCCACTTATAGCAAAACAAATCACTTGTATATGGTAACTAGATGAATCTACGGGAGAAATATCAGATGTGACAGAATGCATGGCAGTTGTGTTTATAGATGTGAAAAAATGCAGGGCACTTCAAAGGAATCATTTAAGAAATAATATGGCAAATTACAGTGTAATAGGTCTATTCAGAGGTAACAGGGCATTGGCACAGAAGAACAGGAAGATGGAACTAAGGTCTACTAATCAGAATAAATAAGGTAAAGGAAAAGGTTGATGAAAAGCAGTTTAAGAAGTATACATAGGTCCACGTAGTAAAAACAACATATACACGCTAGTCCAGAGAACAAAAAGAGTGTATACAAATACATGCACTTTCACAAGAAGAAAAGCGTGTACATGTTGGAAAACCAAGGTATTTTGGTCCATGGTATTGATCCAAGGTATTTGGTCCGAGGTATTTGGTCTAAGTTATTTGGTCGGTGGTTTTGGTCCAAGGTATTGAGAAAGGCCCAAAACTATATAAGGACGAGAAGATCATTAGGCCAACGGGTGCAAGTAATGAATATATTATGGAGTGCTAGATCATATATGTAGGTTATGAGCTTTCGATTCTTTTCTAAGGATGCACCTATGTGGTTGATGATGGAAGATGGATCGGGATCATAAAGCATGAAATGAATTATCATTATGTAGTTTGATCATGGACAGTCTAGATCTGAATACTGATGCATGTTTTATTTTGTAAATGTTATGATCTGGCTATGACTGAAGTCTAGAATAGCTGTGAAGTTTTAAGTTAGTATTTGCAGATATGTATGCTGTTTTGCTTTGGTAAAAGCGCGTATACACGTTGGTTCGTATGGTCTATGATGTTTGAAGTTGCAGTTGGTTCTGGTTGTTGATGCAGGATTCTGGGTTATGCTTTGTGTTCCAGTGACTACATTCTAGTGATAGTGTTCTAAATGTTCATATTGATTGATTGTGATGAGATCTAATGATGGATCAGGATCATAATGACTTATCATTATGTGATCTGATAATGGATGGGCTAGATCTAATTGCTAAAACATATTTTATCCTTTATATATGATGATCTGGGTATGTCTAAAGTCTGGAAGTGCAGCAAAGTTATAAGTACATATTTGCAGATCTATACACTGGTTCACCTTGGTGAAGTTACGTATACATGCTGGTTTGGCTCTTCCAAGTAGCATATGCAAAATAAAAGCTTGATGTTCAACGATGATTGATCTATCAGATCAATACTACTGTTTTATTGTTGTTTGTCAATGATGTTTTCTTAGATCTGAAAGTAGAACTAAATATATAAAGAAACTAAGTCTGATTGATTGATTGATTGAGAAGGAAGGGTGATCATTGTTGCTATCTGTTTAGAACTCAGTAATATGATAGTAGATCTTTAGAATATCATTGATTGGTACAGTTTGTGGTTCAGAAGTTTTATGATTCAGTATCTTAAGAGATATACGCAGGTTGGGCTAAAGGAAGTAGCGTATACAAGTAGTTTGGGTTCAACCATGTAGCGTATACACTCTGATGCGTGGTATTGAGGTTACAGCTGGTTCTTAATGATGATGCAATGTTCTGGGTTCAGATCTATGTACTAGTTACAGTGATCTATCTGTTCCAGTTGATTAGTTGAATTTGATTAAGTATGAATGAATGATTCAGTTGTGCCAAACGTTCAGACGTTGTCAGTAATTGATTGAGTTGTGGCTGATTCAGAGAGAGATGATTGAGTTTCAGTGATTAGTTGATGCAGATGTATTTGATGGTTGTATTGCAGTTATGATTTTGAGCTTCAATGTTGTTCTAGGAGTATCCAGTCTAAAAATTCATGAAACGTGGTCCCTGGAGGAAGAGAGAAGGTCGTAGCCTTCTGTAGGTCAGCGCCTATGTACTGGTAAACATATCACCCAATACAAGAGCTAGGGGTTGGAGCTCTCTTCCAGTAGTAGCTGGAAAATGAGTGAAGGTTGGAGCCTTCAGTAGGTCGGCCCCTAAGTACTAGTAAACATATCGGCTAGTATAAGAGCTAGGGGGTTGTAGCTCCCTTCCAATAGAAGCTAGAGAATGAGAGAAGGTTGTAATCTTCTGCAGGTAGAAGTCTGCGTACTGGTAAGATTCTACACCAGTACAAGATTGTAAATAGATTTTCTTATTATTAAAAGAAGACAAAGACGACAGCAGAAGGTGGTTTTCACCCATATTTGGTTTCCATCTTAAATCTTGGTGTTCATGTGTGTTGCTTATGTGTGATGGTTTATTCTATTATTTCTGCACATGGTTACTATTTGATGTTTAATAAAGTACTGTTGCACTGATTAAAGATCAACATATTATGAATTAACTGAATCATAAGTTCACTGGATATATGCTTGTTTCCTCAAGAACAGTTGAGTATATAAATCTGATTATGGAAAATAAAAAGTTATAGATTGTAAATACTGATTCACCCCCCCTCAGTATTATTTCCAATCATTGTTATCAGAGTAGGTTGTTTGGTAGAAGCTTGACCACTTGACAGAGATCCATAGAAACAATGGGAAAGAAGCTAAAGAAGAAATCACCTCAAAAGAAGAAGGCATCTCAAAGGAACTATGACAGTGGGAGAAACAATTAGGGATTATGTGGAAGCAACTCTTCAGATTCAGAATCACCTCAAAATGAAGATGAACAAGAAAAAGAACTATTAGGTATGAATTTGTTGTCCTTTGGTGATACATTTCTCTATTCATTTGAAGATAATGAAAGTGATAGAGAAACAATTGAATTTCCTCTTATGGGTGAAAGAGAAAGAAATCAAATAGAAGCATAATTTAAAAGGCTCATAGAGATAATTAGAGATCAAGAAGATCTAATTGATAAAAGGGAATGTTCCTACAGAGAAGAAGTTACCAGATTGAAATATCAGTTGGAGGAAGGAAACAAGGTAAGGAAACAGTATAAGGAAAATGAAGATCAATGTCAAAAGCTGCAAGATGAAGTGACATCATTAAGAAATGAAGTAAGTGAAAAGAGTACAACAATCAAGAAACTTAAAGATAGTCCAGTTACTATGAAAGTCTTGAAGCTAAGATCCTCTCTCTAAAATAAGATCTTGACAAATCAAATAAGCAGAATGAAGAACTACTCCAAGCACTTGAAGAATAAGAAAACAAAGTTCTCTAATTAAGGCAACAAGTGGAAGAAGGAAGAAAAGATGAAGAAATCATGAAGAAGCAATATCTTGAAAAGGAAGAGCAATATCAAGTTGACGTAAATATCCTAAAAGGTAAATTAGAAGAAAAGGATAAAATTTTACGAATTCAAGATAGTACTAAGATTTTGGATGATATTCTTAGTATTCAAAGGTCTCCTACCATCAAATATGGCCTTGGTTTTCATGAAATTGTTAAAGGAGAATCTAGCTCACAAATAGAAGCAAAGAACTCTATGCAAAATCTGAAATGCTCAACAAGGAGATAAGAGGTCAACCCCATCAACAACCAAGGAAAGGGAGTCTTCAAAGAAAATAACTTACTCCTATGTATGGAAGTGATAATTGGTTCTTTCCTCCGATGAATAATGTTTAATGTTTTATATGTCATAATTTTGGACATGTTGCAGCAAGATGCATAAGTAGAATGGTTCAAGCTAATAACCATCACACAGAAACATCATCAGCTTCCAGGTACTTCAGGGGATATTGTTTTTCTTGCAATATGTTTGGTCACAAAGCCATTTATTTCTATAGAAGGAATATGAAACATGTAATATGTTATGCATGTAACAAGGTTGGACATATAGCAAAGGAATGCAAGAGAAAATTTCAGGCACCATACGAAAAGGAGAAAACATCATCACACTCAAAGATATGGAAGAAGAAGGAAGTATAGTCAGAAAAATGTGGCATGGCACAGTATATAGACATAACAGACTCAGGGGAAGATGAAAGTGTGAAAATTCAATATTCTAAATCTCATACGCAAGTTTCATGAAGATAAGTCGCGTATATACGCGAGTTCAAAGCTACACAATCGGGTATAAATGGGACAGACTCAAGAAAAAGGGTCTAATATGGTTCAGTTAATTATCTGCTCTGTTTGATGATGGTTACAATCTACTGATGAAATGTGGAAATGTTTTGCTCCTCATAAGTTGTTAAAAAGTTTATGTATATCTGATTTATGATGATGCGTTGATGATTCTTACTGATATTTTCAATGACCATATCTGACAATGAAAAATTGTCATGGGTTCAGGGAAGCATATGCTTATAATAATGCATTGTTGGCATTATGTTTAGAAGTCTTTGGTACCTAATGATTCTTATCAATGATGATGATGCTTATGTAGCTAAAGTGTTTAAATGATACACCATGTTATGTTATGGTTATGAGTTGCCATGATGAAATCTTAGATGATACTTTTATTGCTTGGGGTTACATGGTTGTTATTCAGATCAGATTTATGGATGATTGTGGATGAATTTTTTATGATGCATACAGTACATATATGTTTCTTACATGGTGATCTTCATAAGGACAAGGAGAAGTACAAATCTTGAGTACACAACTTCATTATTTGATGATGAGCCACTCATTTCTTTTATGATGGTGTCATCATGCCTTCAAAGATGGATAAAATTCATATGGCGTAGTTATGATGCAGGATTCCTATAGTTCTTGGCTCTCACATGGTTGAGGATTGTTTTTGTTGATGGTATCAAGAAATCTTGACAAATTACTATGAGCTCATGGTGTGGTAGAAACATAGTTTATGAATACACATGATGTTGGATACATGGATGATTACTTAAGTTGCATATTGATAAATATCATTGGTTGGCGAAGAGAATGGTGTTAATGCAGGTCTCATGAAGACATGGATATTCGGAGACATGGCTTATTACTTTATGATGATAAGTTTGATACTCACACATGTTGATTATCATGCTTGATGCTTATCAAATGTGGGATGTTCCCTAGTGACGATACATGATTGATATATTGAGGGCTCTTGTGGAAAGATCATTCAATTCTTGGTGATGATGTTATGATCATAGATGATGACTATGGTGTTTTCACATACATAAGATATGATGTGAATGATTTTGTTACTTCTTGGAGATATGACATATGCTTAGTTAATTCATGGAAGGTTATGATAAGGCTCTTTTTACTAAGGAAATAGAGCAAGTCGATCTTGATGAGATCAAGAGGATGAGTTGATATCTATATGCAGCATACTTTGTCATTGTCATATCTTGGGAACTGATGATGGACATATACAGGTTGTTGATTTGGATGATACTGACAGATGCTTATGGTGCAAATCATACATGGTGTATGAAAGTTGATTATGACTATCATGGTCTTAGTCTCTGTTATAAATGCCATGTATATCATTTGATGTAAAGGTAATTTAAATACCCATGATGTAATAATATGTCTCTGTCTGTCGTAGTCATTTAATGAGTCTTTTTGGTCATATGATGTAATTTGTACCCCCACTATGCATGGGAAGGATGATGTAATAACTGCTATATTTCAGTCATGTATAAACAATTGCTATATCCCCACTTGGTTGGGAGATTGATCTATGTATGAGTCATTGGTGATAGGAAGGTCAAACTGACATAGTTGAGTTATAGAGTCATGTTATTCTTTTGGAAAATATTTTTGCATACTTTTCATGTGCTCAGGGGGAGCATGGATGGTATAGTGCATCTCAACATGTACAAAGGGGGAGTTTAATCACAAAATTCAGCAAGTGCTTAGGGGGAGCATGATCAATGTTCATATTCAGCTATTCAGATATGAAAGTCTTCATTTTGGTCAGCCCTTTACCCTTGATATCAAAGGGGGAGAATAACTTGGCCTGTCCTTTGCCCTTGATGTCAAAGGGGGAGAGTATTTTGGTGTTGCTTGTTATCTCTAATAGTTTCTACAACTTGCAGTAATCAAAACCAACATGGTTCCCATCAAGTCCAAAGGGGATGATTGTTGGCATTATGAAGCATGTATTGTACTTGATGGCAACCCACTCATAGCAGAACAAATCACTTGTATATGGTAACTAGATGAATCTACATAACTACATGAATCTATAGGAGAAATATCAGATGTGACAGAATGCATGGAAGTTGTGTTTACAGATGTGACAAAATGCAGGGCAGTTCAAAGGAATCATTTAAGAAGTAATATGGAAAATTACAATGTAATAGGTCTATTAAGAGGTAATAGGGTATTGGCACAAAAGAACAGGAAAATGGAACTAAGGTCTACTGATCAGAATAAATAAGGTAAAGGAGAAGGTTGATGAAAAGTAGTTTAATAAGTATATGCAAGTCCACGTAGTCAAAACATCGTATACATGCTGGTCCATAGAACAAAAGGAGTGTATGCATATAAACACACTTTCACAAGAAGAAAAGCGCATACATGTTGGAAAACCAACTTATTTTGGTCCAAGATATTGATCCAGGGTATTTGGTCCGAGGTATTTGGTCTGAGGTATTTGGTCCAAGGTATTGGTCCTAGGTGGTTTTGGTCCAAGGTATTGAGAAAGGCCTAAAACTATATAAGGAGGAGATGATCATTAGGCCAACAGGTGCAAGTATTGAATATCTTATGAAGTGTTAGATCATATATGAAAGTTATGAGCTTCTAATGCATTACTAAGGATGCACCTATGTGGTTGATGATGGATGATGGATCGGGATCATAAAACATGAAATGAATTATCATTATGCGGCTTGATCATGGAAAACCTAGATCTGAATACTAATGCATGTTTTATTCTGTAAATGTTATGATCTGGTTGTGACTGAAGTCTGGAATAGCTATGAAGTTTTAAGTTAGTATTTGCAGATATGTACGCTGTTTCGCTTTGGTAAAAGCGCGTATACACGCTGGTTCCACACATCGAAGTAGTGTATACCCTATGAACCATGATGTTTGAAGTTGCAGTTGGTTCTGGTTGTTGATGCAGAGTTCTGGGTTATGCTTTGTGTTCTGGTGACTGCATTCTAGTGACAATGTTCTGAATGTTCAGATTGATTGATTGTGATGACATCTAATGACGGATTAGGATCATGATGACTTATCATTATGTGATCTGATAATGGATGGGCTAGATCTGATTGCTAACACATATTTTATCCTTTATATATGATGATCTGAGTATGTCTAAAGTCGGGAAGTGCAACAAAGTTATAAGTAAGTATTTGCATATCTATATGCTGGTTCACTTTGGTGAAGTTGAGTATACACACTGGTTCAGCTATTCCAAGTAGTGTATGCAAAAGAAAAGCTTGCTGTTCAAGGATGATTGATCTATCAGATCAGCACTACTATTTTGCTATTGTTTGTTAATGATGTCTTCTTAGATATGAAAGTAGAACTGAATATATGAAGAAATTAAGTCTAACTGAATGATTGATTGAGAAGGAAGGGTGATCCCTGTTGCTATCTATTTAGAACACAATAATATGACAGTAGATCTTCAGAATGTCACTGATTGTTACAGTTTATGGTTCAGAAGTTTTATTATTCAGTATCTTTAAAGACATACGTAGGATGGGCTAAAGGAAGTAGCGTATACATGCAGTTTAGGTTCAGCGAAGTAGTGTATACACTCTGATGCATGGTTTTGAGGTTACAACTAGTTCTGAATGATGATGCAATGTTCTAGGTTCAGACCTATGTACTGGTTACAATGATCTATCTGTTCTAGTTGATTGGTTGAAGTTGACTAAGTATGAATGAATGATTTAGTTGTGCCAGAGGTTTAGAGGTTGTCAATAATTGATTGAGTTGTGGATGACTCAAAGAGTGATGATTGAGTTTCAGTGATTGGTTGATGCAGATGTATTTGATGATTGTATTGCAGTTATGATTTTGAGCTTCAATGTCGTTCCAAGAATATCCAGTCTGAAAACTCATGAAATGTTGTCCCTGGAGGAAGAGAGAAGGTCGTAGCCTTCTGTAGGCTGACATCGATGTACTGGTAAACATATCAGCCAATACAAGAGCGAGAGGGTTGGAGCTTCCTTCCAATAGTGGCTGGAAAACAAGTGAAGGTTAGAGGCTTCAGTATTCCGGTGCCTACGTACTAGTAAACATATAGGCTAGTACAAGAGCTAGGGGGTTGTAGCTCCCTTCTAATAGACGCTGGAGAACAAGAGAAGGTTGTAACCTTCTGCAAGTAGAAGCCTGCGTACTGGTATGATTCTACACTAGTACACGACTGTAAACAAATTTTCTTATTATTGAAAGAAGACAGAGACGACAAAAGCAGGTGGTTTTCACCCACGTTGGGTTTCCACCTTAAATCTTGGTGTTCATGTGTGTTGCTTATTGGTGATGGTTTATTCTGTTATTTCTGCACATGGTTACTGTTTAATGTTTAATAAAGTACTGATGCACTCATTAAAGATCAACATATGATGAATTAACTGAATCATAAGTTCACTGGATATACACTTGTTTCCTCAAGAACATTTGTGTATATAAATCTGATTATGGAAATGAAAATGTTATAGATTGTAAATAATGATTCACCCCCCTCTCAGTATTATCTCCAACATTAGGTTTTCACTCCTATCAAATACTTCTCTTCGATGGTTAACCTATTTCCTTACATAAGAAAAACAAACTCTTAACTAAATAGAAACAATTTTTAATACAATGAATTTTAATAAATTTGACCACTTTGAAAATAAATATTAATTTAAATATCCCTCCAAATATATTGAACCTGTATTTGGCTTTAAGGCCACTTTGTGTTAACACCAAGTTTATGCTTTCCTAAAGGTTCACAGTTTATGATTTTTAGTCAATTTTGCAAGGGGTGTAAGAACCTATCAAAATGTTTTGTGTAAATTTATATATAAGCCTAGGGACATGTCGAAACAAGTCATTTCACCTAACCCTATGTTTTCCCTAATTTTTTTGCAATGAAATCACCCTATCACAGGCCTACAACTGCTGCTACGAAATATTTTCGTAGCGCTCACCGAAAAAAATTAAACTTAGGTTTTCAAGTTGCTAGCCCTATCATTTCAAATGCCTAAGTGGTTTTTTACAAATTCCTATCCCTTTTTATCCTTGATGTGACATTTAGCAATATTTTGAAGCCCAATAAAAAAGTCTAAAATCAAACCCTAAAATTCCCAGTTTGCCCTAAACATTAATTTCGAGCAAACCCAACAATTCATTTACAGTGCGTAGCAAGGTTGTGGAAAGGTTTACAACATCTGCCCAGGGGGATTCAAGGTTGATAATTATTTGTAGCATAAGAGCATTTTTAAGATGGGAAGATCAAGCCATGTGAAACATTTTGAGCTAGATGGAATGTAGTTTGAGGTTTATCCAGAAATGTTGTCACTATTCTGAAATGTAGGCTGGGAGTTAGTCTTTCAGCGCTTCAAAAGAGATAATCTGAGTTGGTGTCATGACTTTATATATTCTTTTGATGGCAGCACAACCTAAATAAGAAACCTACAAATTCCAATCACCAAGGAGTCCATTGTAGAGGCCACTTGTTTTCGTATGGAGGGTGAAATATGGTTTAAAAAGTAGAGACTACAGAATGTGGACCAAAATTTCTTCTTGAAGGTGGACTGTCAAGAAAAGGAGTAGAATGCAGGATTCCCTCAGAATGTGTTGAATCCTGAATGGTATAACACTCTCAGGACTATGCAACACTTCTTCACTTGTGAAGGAAGGTTCTCTAAAGTTTAATCACATGAGGTTTTTGTGTCATCTAGCAAGTTCCAGTAGAATGAATTTGTCCTATTTTCTTTATCAAATTCTGCTAAAAATTTCTACCAAAGCTATAACCAGACCCAAGCTTTCATCTCATGACATTTATCATCATGGCGTGATAAATATATTATATACTCATGAGTTGAACAAACAGGTGGAACAACTGAGACGAGGAAATATGATAAACCTTGCACCCAGAAGTCAAAAGAGAGGTAAAACTAAAATATTTGTCAAAACCATCTTAGGAAATAGAGGGAGAGCCTAGTCATATCCCTGTTGAAGAACATATTGAAAACCCTACAAAAGAACCAGAGGTTAGGGTCTATGAGAGGAGAACAAGAAGACAACAGAAGAAAATTCTAGAAGAAGAGGAGGCAAAACTGAAAATGGGAAACAAAACATGGAAACAGGGGATGAAGAAATATTAGAGCCTAGGGTTTACTATAGAAAACCCCATACTCGCCCTGCAAATAAACTAAGAACGAGTTTAAAGGAAAATATCAACCCTAAGCTCAAGGAGGTGGTGATTGTTGATGAAGATGAAGAAATTGTGAAGGTTTCAAAGAGTAGAAAGAATGCCACCAAACAAAGAAAATTAGAGTATGCAGGCAGAAAAAGGAAAGAAACTCTAAAAGCTAGAAAAAACATACAGAAACGTGCTAAGAGGATAACATGGAGCCAATACATGTTAAAAATTATTGCTCGGGCTGCAAAAGCTATGGAAGAATGACTTGTTTACCTCATTGGCAACAAAATATACAAAACCCTAATTTTGTTGAAAAAACCCTAATTCTACTTTAGTATTTTGGCATGCTTCATTTCATCTTTTTGATAGTTAGTTTATTTTCGATATACTATGTTAATATGTCATAAAGGGTTTTGTGGTTAAAAGAGGGAAGAAAATACGAGTCAAAGCCCTCTCTGAATTGAATCGGGTAGGCTTCAATCTAGAAGCCTGATTTGAAAAAATTACCTTTAGAATTTCTATAAATGAGAAAGAAGACACTTGTCACTGCTGACACTTAGAAATCTTAACTACAGGCATACGTAATTCGTTGCATCATAGAATATACATCATATAAGACGTTGTATCAAATATTAATATCTTAAATTTTCCGGATCACATTTTCTGGTGGAGTTGTCTATAATGCGACTTTTTGAAGATTCCGGTGACGGAATCCGGCGGAAGAATTGAGGTCAAATCTTGATTTCTTGCAGTTAAAATGGTTTTTTAACTGCATATTTGGATTCAGCACCCTGAAAAACCCCTGGGAGGCTTTCATTATGCAAAAACTAGCTATCAAACTTGCGATTCCAATAATTCCTGCCGGATTTCGACCGGAAAAATCCGCCGAAAAGACCTTCAAAAAGTCGCGTTATAGACAACTGCTTTTCTGGTTCTTTCAATGTGAACTTTACTTCGAAAGATCCCGAGAAATTTATTTATCACGTGTCTCGATTAAAGTTACTTTGAACCATATCTGATATTTTTCTAAAGATAAGAAATTTATTTGTCTGTGTGTCTAGAAGCGTTTGCAAAAAGGTTAAACTAAAAAGGAACATTAGCACATGTCTGGATAAAATCACTATGAACATTATATGACCTTTTTCTGAAAATCGAAAGTTATCTACCACGTGTCTCCATGATGTTGTATCAGGTTAAATAAAAGGGTAGATATAGATAAAAATGGGTGGAATTTTTTTTTAAACTTGAAACCTAAATTAATCAATTACGTAATATACCTATGAAATGATTAAAATAAAGGAATTGAAACCTAAATTACTTAATTTCGTAATATATATAATGATGGTTAACGTTCATTAAGACTAAACATTGGTCTATCGGATCTAAAAAATAAATTATTTATTTTGATTTAAGATTTTATTTCTATGCTCAAAAAGCGTCTCCCAAGCTCATTATAATATATGAAAGGGTTAAAATGTCTTTTGTATATCTATATTAAATATTTATTTTGAATTATTTGTTATATTACATTTTTTATTTAAATATAATTGGGTATTTAATTTTTTTATTATAAATATACCATTTTAAAGTTTTTTTATTATGTTCATGAGGAATTAAATAGGTTAACATACTTTCAATATTAATTAAATATGTTAACTTACTTTTAATATCTTTTTTATAAAAATAAATAGAAATTTCAAATTAATTTCTTCTATCTCTAAAGCCATATTTTTAACATTATTAAATTTATATACTTATTCGTATTCACAAAAGTATCAATTAAATATGTTGACATACTTTCAATATTTTTTTATAAAAATAAATAGAAATTTCAAATTAATTTCTTTTATCTCTAAAACCATATTTTTAACATTATTAAATTTGCCTAAATAAATTATGAATAAAAACATCCTAATTCTATAACAAACCTAAGCACGCTTGTAAGCTGGCTCTTAAACACTTTCATGGATTCTTAACTAGAAGTGCATAATATACTAGTAAATTCCCTCATGTTAGTAATTAGAAATCATATAACTATACAAATAAATTAATATTAAAAATAATAAACATTAATCACCATATCACGATTTTTATTACTAAAATTAATTTACAAACACATAAATTAAAAATTAATGACAATTGAATTTAAATAAAAAAAATTGGTAAAAAAGTCAGGTATGTCTTATACAATTAAAAACCAATAAATATTATAAGAAAAAATGTGGTGTGAGAAAGATTTAGCAACTAAAAGAAAATTAAATTATTATAAGAAGGTCATCAACCCTATGCTAGAAGATCAAAAGTATCTCTCTGTTTTAACTAGCTCAAAGAAAAAAATTAATATAGCGAAGATTATAACGAACTCTCATGAGCTCCATAGTGAAACAGGTCGTCCGGCATTCCTAAAACACCATGGATGGAAGATCTGCCATCTCTGTAAGAATAAGAACATTGAGGATGAAAATCAATTCCTCTTAGAATGCCCCACTTACAACCACATTAGATCTCAGTTTCATAATCTCTGTCACAATATTGACCTTCCTAGCCCTTTACAATGTCAAAATTATAGTGAGCTCGGGAGGCTTCTCTCCAAGCTTTTTGAGCATAGGAATAAAATCTTAAATCAAACTAAATAACTTGTTTCTTTAGGCCTGATAGACCAAAGTTTGGTCTCAGTGGACGTTAACCATCATCATCATATATGTGTGTTTTATTTTAATTAATATATATAATTGTGTATAATTAAATCTATTAAAATATGTTTTTAATCTGAGGATCACAACAACAGATTACTCCAGCCCACGACCTTGCAAGAAGTTGAAGAAGCCATGGCTCAACTCAAAGACGGAAAAGCGCCTGGACCTGATGGCTTTACAGCCAATTTCTTCCATGAATTCTGGGACCTCATCAAAAATGAAGTTTGGGACCTTGTTGAAGAATCCAGAAGTATGCACTGGATCCTCCCGGCCCTCAATACCACCTTCCTAGCTCTGGTTCCCAAAGGCGAAGAACCCAACAGGCCAGAAAACTTCAGACCAATCGCATTATGCAATGTTATATACAAGCTAATCTCAAAGGTCATTGCAAATAGGCTCAAACCTCTCTTACCCTTACTCATATCTCCGAAACAAACAGGATATGTGGAAGGACGGCAGATCATGGATGGAATCATACTATCAAATGAGGTAATACACTCCTTAAAGATTCTTAAGAAACCAGGTATGATCCTCAAACTCGACCTCTCCAAAGCTTTTGATAAGCTTAGTTGGAATTTTATTCATAAAATGCTTTTAGCCTTTGGTTTCAGTGCAACCTGGACCAGGTGGATTATGAATCTCATTACCTCTCCCAGCTTCTCTGTTCTTTTGAATGGCTCTCCCTCTTCCCCCTTTCGACCCTCCCGCGGCATTAGACAAGGGGATCCTCTCTCTCCTTTTCTCTTTGTTCTAATGGCAGAGGGTCTCAGCAGACTTCTCAAATCATCTATTGCCTCCCAAGAGCTTAAAGGTATTTCTATCCATGGTCTCAATCCTCTGTCCCATCAGCAGTTCGTTGATGACACCATGCTATTCGGTCATCCATCCTCGAAAGAAGCCTCTGTGTTTAAGTCTCTCCTCTCCATTTACTCTGATGCCTCCGGCACCTCCATCAATGCCTCGAAGTCTCAACTCTTCTTTTTTAACACCCCCCCTCCACGCAAAGGAATATTGCCAGAATCCTGGGATTCACCGTCTCCCATTTTCCATCTAAATACCTTGGAGCTCCCCTCTCAGACTCAGCTATCAAACATGCTTCATGGCGGTCTCTCCTTGATAGGCTGGAATCAAAACTCTCATCGTGGACCTTTCATGCTCTCAACATGGCAGGCAGATTGTTCCTGATCAAGTCTGTCCTTCAAGCAATGCCGCTGTACCTCTTCTCCACCTTGGCAGCTCCAAAATGGGTCCTTAAAGCCATTCGTAACCTTCAGCGCAACTTCTTATGGGGCTCCACTAGTAGGAATCGAAAATGGGCTCTCGTTAATTGGAAAGAAGTGTGCAAAAGCAAAACAGATGGAGGACTAGGGCTTCGAGATCCACTTCAAAGTAACAACACTATGGGAGCCCGAATGTGGTGGAACTGGATCTCCAAGCCTCATTCACCTTGGGCACGTTTATGGCAAGCAAAATATGCTCTGGGAAGTCAATGGCACGATCTCATCAGAATTAACTCCACAGCCCAAGGCTCACCAATCTGGAATGCTGCAAAGATACACAGCTGCTTCATTCAGGAACACAGTTTCTGGGAAATCCACTCAGGCACGTCAGCCAAGTTCTGGGAGGATTCGTGGCAGCAGCTCCCTAAACTTGAAAATCTATTCCAAATGCCACTCTGGCAATCTTATATGCAGCAAGAAAACCTCATTCAGGTTCAACAGTTCTGGCAACAAACACAGCATCATGGGTACCAACTATGGAAACCCGCAAGCAGCTGGCAAAGGGACTGGGAAGGTGAAACATACTCAAAAATGGATCAGGAACTCTCTGATCGTAGAATCCGCCACTCCAACCAGCAAGATAAGCTCAGATGGGGACATACGCACAAAGGCACATTCACCACTAAAGAAGCACATCAGCTGCGCTATTCAAATACCCAAGCAGATCAAGATCAAATTTGGGCACGAGTTTGGCTACCAGGGCTATGGCCTAAAATTTCAACCTTCCTATGGCTGCTCAGTAAAAAGCGCATTCTTACTTGGGATAATTTGATAAAACGGGGATTCATTGGGCCTTCTAGATGCCCGAATTGCAATCTCCACGCTGAGACAATCATCCATTTAATGGAGACATGCCAGTTAGCAAAGCAACTTTGGGAGAAAGTGGAGAAATGCAATAAAAGAACAGCACCTAGGGGTGAGGATGTAATGGAAAATATCAGGAACTGGGACAAGAACCCATTCAAAAGCCAACTTCTCAATACTTTATGGGGTCTAATTCCAGGCTTTTTGTATTGGCTTCTCTGGAAAGAGCGCAACTCTCGAATCTTCAACAACACCTCCCGGACAATAGACGCTCTGTGGCTTATCTACAAAAGAAATATCCAGGAAACCTTAGCCATAAGAACCTGGTATGACACAGACATGCCAGAAGTGCAACAAGAGAGGGATATTTTTAAAGAATGGAATCTTGACCTTTCAGCCTTTGCAAAGGTCATTACCCGTCCCCCTCGCAGCTCCACCTCCCCGTCCTCCTGGTCCCCACCAGCTTTCAACTCTTTCAAGCTCAATTTTGATGGGGCAGCTAAAGGTAATCTCGGTCCGGCAGGATTCGGAGGAATCATCAGGAGTCATACAGGAGCACTTCTGCATATCTATTATGGCTCATTAGGCAAAGACACCAACAATGTAGCGGAGATGGAAGGACTTTGGCAAGGGATCTGTTTAGCAGAGCAAAAACACTTCTTCCCTCTTGAGGTGGAGGGCGACTCTCTCATCCTAATCACTGCAGCCAAGAAAATTCAGGCAGGGGCGACAGCGGTCAAATTAGCAACCAGCTGGAGACTACTGAGCAGGTTGGAATCCCTGGAGGCGAAGCTTAAGAATCCACATAGCATTACCTTCCAGCATGTGCGAAGAACGGAAAATCAGGTAGCCGACAGAATGGCTAACTAAGGTGTTTCTCAGACTTCAACATACTTTTCCGGCTCCTTGGACATGGTTGAGGATGAACAACTCAAAAAGGACTGCATCGCCTTGGTGCAAAAGGACCTCTCCCTCCCGGATGCGGGTGGTTATACGGCATAGCAGGTTTGTGGCTCGTCATAAGGGCATGTGTCCGCCCGGACGAGCCACATATACCAGAAGGATTCACATTAGTTGTAGCAGCATGCAGCATTTAAGAACGCAGGTAATGGTTCATGGCAGACGAGTCCCTTCGGCATTAACTGCACGTCTTGGTAACTGGAACATGGCGCTTCAAAGCCACAGCTTCTCGGACATTCTCCCACAATTCGCGTTTGCTCATGCTCTGGTCCTGAGGGAGGTGGTGGTGGCTCACTGTGTGGGCTCCTGTTCGGGTTCTGAGAGCGGATGTGGAGGTTCTGAGGCAGCGAGGGGGTATTCCTTCAATTCGAGCAATTCAGGGAAGTATGACGTCCCTGACATTCACCCGCAGCCTGGTATAAGGATTGGGAACTCGGCGGTGGTGTATACCTGCTACCCGCAGTCTGGTATAAGGATTGGGAGTCTGGTTCTGAGGGAGGCTACGCAAGAGTATACCTGCTACCCGCCCAACTCAAGGATGTAGCGAGAGCGCCAACGAGGGATCAATAGGCGCGGGAGTTATAGAGGCAGGGCCTCGTCTCAGAGGCAAGCCCCCTCCCCCTCCTCTTCAATCGAGGTCTCTTCTGAACGCAGACGAACCAGGGGAAGGGCTGTGGGCAGAGGAAGAGCAGTGGAACACCAAGAACGGATGGAATGTGGGCACTCTAAGCATCCAATGGTAAGATACCGCATTCCATGTACACTGTCAAATTCCACTTTCATTGTAACGGTTTCGGTGGAGCACTGCAGCAATCCTCGGGGTCAAGAAGAGGCTCCTCATGCCAGCCCTCCGCGGATTCCTGGGTTGGCTCCCACAGCTGATATGCAACTTCCCGCCATTGACATGCTGCGCCCTGTTCAAGATAGCTTCTCCCCTGATCCTGGGGCAGGCCCATGTGAACCTGTGTTGCGCAACGTTCCCACCGAACCGGACATCCACCAGCCTCCCAGATGCAAAATGGAGGATGACCCGCACACCACAGATGATGAATAGTTCGCCCAGCATTTCGCTACAGGTTTCTAAGCAAGGAATTTTTTCACTGTCTGCTCTCACCACTATCTTATATGTGTCTGTTCTATGTCATTATATAATTCTGTCCTTCTCTGTTACAGTGTCGGCTATCTATAGTTGTGTCAGACTCCATGTGTTTCAGTCTCGGCCAAATATGTATGTCGGTCTCATGAATGTCGATTTGGTTCAAGTGTCAGTCTTTTGTAATTCTGGAGATGATTATTCCTGAGCTTACTGTCAGTCCTACGATAGGAATCACAGGGCTTCGGCTCTGTTGTAATACTGCTGATGTAATTTTTGCTTTTTTGTAATATAATAGCTTAGTCTTATTCAGAAAAAAAAAAAAAAAAAAAAAAAATAAATATAATATGTTTTTAATGTAATAATAAGTCATTTTAAATTAAAAATAGTGGAAAAAATTATAATTCATAAAAATAGAAATAAAAGAAAAATAAATAAAATCAAAAAATTAAATTAAAAAAAAAAAAAAAAACTAATAGAAATGGAAGTTACTAAACCATCCATAATAAGACCTCAACCGATCATCTTACAAATAAATAAATTTAAACAATAATAAAAAATAACAGAAATTGAATTTATAGAGTTAAACTATACATAACCATTATAAATTTTTAATAAAAGACAAACTAATACCCAAAAAAACTAAATATATGACTAATTACTAATACCCAAAAAAACTAAATATATGTATGTGTAAAGCAAAATATTAAAAATGGATGTAAATATAATAATCCATTATAATTATAAAAAAACAACATTTATCATTACGTATAAAACATTTATCATTACATATAAATTAGTATGTATAGAAAAATATATTATTAAACTAAACTTTAAAATGGTAAGAGATAATTAAAAAAATAAATATAATTTCGTATGTATAGAAAAGGTATATTATTAAACTAAATAAATATAAATTCGTATATATAGAAAAAGCATATTATTAAAGTAAACTTTAAAATGGTAAAAGATAATTAAAAAAATAAATATAAAAGCGAAATAAATCACAAATTGAATTTATAGGAAAAGTATATTATTAAACGAAACATCGAAATGGTAAAATATGATTAAAAAATGGGGAAATAAATTCCAAATTAATAGCTGGTGAGTTAGTTTGGATGCACTACGGATTTTATAATCTAGATTAATTATTTTTTTGAAAGAACGATAGAAATATTTCACATATATAAAAGAAAGAGTTAGATATAATGGAATAAATTATTTTTCATGTAGTTGATGGAGAATAGTGTCTCTTTTTCTTATTTAAGAATTTTTTTAAATTGTTTTTTTTTTAAATTAGGAAAATTATGATTTTGTAATTTTAAGTTATTTAATTTATATAAATTATTCTTAAAAAAATTTAAAAACTTTTTCACATTATAAATGTATTTTAAATGATTTAAAATTATAATGTTTTTTTGTTAGTTAGGTATGACTACATTTTTATTATGTGTAATATATCATATGTATTAGGGTGAGAAATTGAACTAGTGACTTCATATCAAGGAGTGTCTTAATAGAGCACCTAATCAATATTTATCCAAAACCCTGTAGACAATATAAAATTATGATTTTATTAAAATAATATTAAGCAAAGTTTTTCGGTTGAAATCACATCAAAGAAATTTAGAAATCACATAAGAGAAATTTTTGGCGTTTGTCTTTCGAACCAACAAATGTAGTTCATCATCCAAATATTTATCTTATGTGAATTCTACACTTTTATTTGGTTAATTCATTATAGATCACAAAAACTTAATTACAAAAATAAAATAATATTATTAAATTTAATAAAAATATTTTATTATATTAAATTTATTATCTTTTATTATTTATATTACATTTTTAAATAAAAAATAGATTGATTATATGCAAATTAAAGAAGTAAAACTTACATTTCCCACCTACCTTCCCCCGAATTTCAGACAAAAATGACTTGAAAAACATTTTTAAAGACCAAACTTGAAACGATTATACAATGTTTGTTATTTTCTTTCACATGAATTTCTCCACGTATGTTTTAATATGAACGCAAAAGATTTTATTTGGTTTTGAAAATGCCACCCCACCCACTGCCATTGTGGGTTGGTCGGAGACGCAAATTTATTTATTTTATTATGGTAACCACCACACTTTTTCTTCTGCAGAGATGAGATCAGCGTCTCACTCTGTTGCTTACGTTCTTAAATAAAATGTGATGGTACTATTGGAATTCAGATTCATGTACTCACACATTAATTCTAGAATACTTCAATGAGATTCACGTGATAAAAAAAAGTACTAGAATTGAGATGCCCATGTGAATTGACTTTGAGGTTCTGCCTACTCAACAACATTAATTAATAAACTATGGCTTCTTCATTCTGCGCAGACATCCCGTGTCTGGACTTTTCAAATATTATAATTCAGAAATACGGATTCTACCATATGTACTTATTACATGTGGAATATCACACTGCCCCACTTTTAATTGGACTTAACAGTTTGGGTTCCAGCAAAATTTCACAATCAAAATTTATATATTAATAAAATGAGAGCACAACTTTTGACAGAATTCATATAAATTTGGAAAAATAACCAATGAAATTCTCTGCTTTTTAAGCTACTGTTTTTCTGAATACCAGAAGTAAGAGCACTAGCATGATATATATATGATACTGTCTTCCATTGATGTTTACTTGTCCCATGACATAGACAGACCGTGACGTATGTGGAGCAGGGAGATTTTGTTAGGGCACGTTAGTATTTATCTTCATCAGTTGAATTATTGCCGCAGATTTTAACGATTTTTACAGATTCAGTTGTACATTAGTATTTCTCTTCTTTGTTGAACTATTCGTTGAGATTTTAACACTTTACAGATGGGTAGTGTTTATTATTTTTTGAACTTGTTGGAGGACAGAAATTCGTCGTAATTTCCCTTTCAGTGGAATACTTTACACAATGGTAGGGTTCGGCAAGTTCAACGATTTACACATTGTTTATGTTTTTGTGAACTTTTTGGTGGACAGAAAGTCCGAATTTGCTTAGGCAAGGTTGAAGTGTGTATATATATATATATATATCCGAATGAGAGGGAGGAAATGATGTGGGTTTGTGGCATTGAAGATTGTTACTAATCCCTTAGCCATTGTATTAGCAGTTGGGTAACAAGCATACTAGGTCAGAACCATTTTGGACATTGAATTGCAATGGAGTGGCCTGAACCAATACAGAGTGTTCAGTGTCTTGCGGCGAGTGGCATTAAATGCTTGCCTTCGAGATACATCAGGCCTCATGGCGAGAAGCCACCAGAGCACAAGTTAGTGGAAGAGAAGGTACCGGTCATAGACCTCTCCGGTCTCTGTGACGAACGCCGGAGGAAGACACTGGAAGAAATTTCAGATGCATGCAGAGAGTGGGGATGCTTCCAAGTGATCAACCATGGAGTTTCTCCAGAGCTTCTCATGGCCGGACGTGAGGTATCGAGAGGGTTCTTTTCTCTTCCATTGGAGGAGAAGCAGAAGCACGCTAATGATCCTTGTTCTTACGTTGGATATGGCAGTCGAATTGGTGTGCAGAAAAGCGCGACGCTCGACTGGGGGGATTACTATTTTCACCATTATTTGCCTCTTTCTATACGAGAGGAGCACAAATGGCCATCCAAACCAGAGGAATATAGGTGATAAGCAATAGTCAGCATGCCTCTTTTTATTTAATGTTGCAGTTTTATGTTTTTATTTTTTCTCAATGTTTTGGGTTATGTTTTATTTGGACCCAGTAAAATATCTTACAATCTATCCTGGATGTTGTGCTCCCTATTAAGAGTTGTTAAGGGCAGTGTTGATCCAACGTTTCAGTGTTTCGTGGCATGTGCTTAACACTAGTGATGTGTTTGTTTATTAACACCTGCTGGTTTTGGTGTAATGGCAATAGTGACTCCAACAAGTCGTATCAAAGTCAAAGGTCTCCAGTTAAGAAACACACCTGGCTCGCATTGAGGGGGGAGATTGTTGTGCTCCCCATTAATGGGGGGAGATTGTTGTGCTCCCCACTAACACCTGGGGGACAATTGTGACTCCAAAGCTAGAGATAACTACAGCAATTTGTGTTCTTGTGTTGATTTCATGGCATGTGCTTAACACTAGCAATGTGTCTGTTTACTAACACCTTGGGGGGAGGGGGTTGCCATTAAAGGGAGGGGGTTGCTGTAATGACAATCGTGATGTGTGTGTTTACTAACACCTCTGGGGTTGCTGTAATGGCAATGGTGACTCCAACACTGGAGATAACTGCACCAATTTGGATTCATTGTTGCTTTCTTGTGTTGATTTCATGGCATGTGATTAACACTAGCGATGTGTCTGTTTACTAACACCTATGGGTTATGATGTAACGGCAATCGTGACTCCAACACTGGAGATAACTGCAGCAATTTGGATTCATTGTTGCTTTCTTGTGTTGATTCAGTGTTACTCTTTCATGTTCAGATGCATGATTATTTTTCTTGTTTTTGGATGTTTAGAAATATTTATTAGCTATTTAAATTATTTTTATTTATTTAATTTATATCTCTACATTGAAAATATAGTTTGAGTGGGCCTAATGATTAAGACTCTGTGTTTCCTAATATCATGTTAAAAACACTTCAGTAGTCAAATAGTACTGAGATGGATCCATTGTCAAATAAAAAAAAATCCCCTCCACCAATTTGGTGTCTGGTGTGACTTGACTTGGTTGTAACCTAGATATCATATCACTTTCTTTACTTTAATTTTTAATAAGTAACTAATATTTTGTTGCAAGTCATTATGCAATATTAACTTTTTAATAAGTAAAATTACATCAATTATGTAATATTAATTTTTAATATATGCATTTCCCTGAACTTATTTTATCGCTGATTCGCAGAATATTAAGCAATCAGAAGGACACGGTCAAATAATTAACAGTTCTATTTATTTGATAATTCCATTTAAATTTGATTACCAAATATCTAGAGAATCAGCAATCCAGATAAAGATAACCTATAAATTTTATCTACTTCAAAAATGGTGCTTGTTTTTTCACCCATAGTTTCGTCAGTTGTTGTATGCACGAATAGTTGTATTAAATTTTCATTATTGGGATATGTGTTGACATTACAGGAGTAGAATGAAAGAGTATTGCGAAGGAACGCTGGAGCTCTGTGGAACCCTGCTCTCTGTGTGTTCCGAAAACCTGGACCTGCCTCCCAACCATCTAAACGAAGCTTTTGGACGTGAGGAGGGGGGCATTGGAGTTTGCGTTAGACTTAACTATTATCCAGTGTGCCCGCAGCCGGAATTGACTTATGGTCTATCCCCACATACTGACCCTGGAGGAATAACCATTCTACTTCAGGATGATGTTGTTGGCCTTCAAGTTCACAGAGGCGACTATTGGGTGCCTGTGCAACCTGTTGCGAACGCCTTGACGATAATCCTTGGTGATCAGATGGAGGTCAGTTCTTCGACTAGTATTTTTATTGACCTGTCAATATCCGTTGATGGTGATGTACAAGGTGCTTCATGGGTTCTTTTTATTTTTTGGTGCAGATATTGACGAACGGAATTTACAAGAGCGTGGAACACAGCTGCGTTGCTAACCAGAAGAAGGAACGAATGTCCATCGTGGTTTTCTGTAACCCTAATGGAGAGAAGGATGTTGGCCCTATAAAAGAGCTGACCAATGATGAGTCCAACCCTGCTAGATACAAACACATGACGTTCAATCAATACAGGACGTTGATTCGAAGGAATGGGACTAAAGGAAATAGCTACGTGAAATCGCTTACAAATTTTGGATAGAATAGTTTTATATTGTATTATTTTATGGAGTTGTCTATAATGTATTTTTTCGAGATTTTGGTGACGGAATCCAACGGAATAAACTGAGATTAAATCTTGATTTGTTGCAGTTAAAATGGTTTTTTAACTGTATATTGGATTCAGCGCCCTGAAAACCCTCCTCGGACGCCTTGATTGTGCAGAAATTAGATATGGAATTCCAATAAATCGCTGCCGGATTTTGACCGGAAAAAACCAGCGGAGAGGCTTCCAAAAAGTCTCATTATAGACAACTCCCTATTCTATTTCTTGTACGTATTGTACTCCTCGAGATAGGAAGGCAAACATCACGTGCTAATTATTGTTATTCAAAAGCTCTAGAATTTAGAGTCTTACAAACCTATCATTTTTATTTTTATTTTGTAATTTTTATATATTTGGTTTACTATTTATATACTATTGTTTAAATATTAATGGTATATATTTTAATTGAAATTATAATTTTTTCTTAAGTTTGTTAGGACTTTCTCATTTTCGATATTATATGCCTATTATTCACCCTGCAACAGAGGAGGGTAGTACAAGATTTAAATCCAAGATCTTTGGTTTAGTGAGACTTCATTTCACAGCCATCACCACTTAGCTACTGCAAACAAACGAAATTACAAAATTTAAATAGGAATCGTCTAACGAGGCGGAGGAATTGCCCGAACAGAAGAGTGGCCAGAATCCGGGCAAAAAAATTTCAAAAAATCTTCTAGATACAGTGTTTGAATCATGTTTTTGATGGTAGAAATGGATTCAACACCATCAAAAACGTCTAGGACACCTAAATTTTTGAAGTTTAACAACTATAACTTGGATTTACAAAAATCCTTGCCAGATTTTTTCTAAATATGACTGGAATTTCCATAACTTTCCGGGCAATTCCTCCGACTAGTTAGAGTGCAACATTTAAATGGAGTCTTCTAACGAGGCAAAGGAATTGCCCCGACAGCGAAAAGTGGCCAAAATCCGAGCAAAAAAAATTTCAAAAATCTTGTACATACAGTGTTTGAATTATGTTTTTGATGGTAGAAATGGATTCAACACCATAAAAAATGTCTAGGACACCTAAATTTTTTAAGTTTAACAACTATAACTTGAATTTACAAAAATCCTTGCCGGAATTTCCCTAAATATGACTGAAATTTCCATAACTTTCTGGGAA
The DNA here is from genome assembly GCA_031772625.1 of Pinus tabuliformis. Taxonomy (NCBI): domain Eukaryota; kingdom Viridiplantae; phylum Streptophyta; class Pinopsida; order Pinales; family Pinaceae; genus Pinus; species Pinus tabuliformis. The sequence continues at coordinate 502,775,516 of CM062808.1, forward strand.
ATTCCTCTTACTAGTTAGACTACAACATTTAAATGGAGTCATCTAACGAGGAGAATTGCCCGACGGCCAAAACTGGCAAGAATCCAGGCAAAAAAAATTCAAGAAATCTTGTAGATACAGTGTTTGAATCGTGTTTTTGATGGTAGAAATGGATTCGGCACCATAAAAATTGTTTAGGACACCTAAATTTTTGAGGTTTAACAACTATAACTTGAATTTACAAAAATCCTTGCCGGATTTTCTCTAAATATGACCGGAATTTCCATAAATTTCCGAGCAATTCCTCTAGCAAGTTAGACTACGACATTTAAATGGAATCATCTAACGAGGCAGAGGAATTGCCTGGATGACCAAAAGTGTCCAGAATCCGGGTAAAAAAATTTCAAAAAATCTTGTAGATACAGTGTTTGAATCATGTTTTTAATGGTAGAAATAGATTCAACACCATCCAAAACGTCTAGGACACCTAAAATTTTTAAGTTTAACAACTATAACTTGGATTTACAAAAATCCCTGCCGGATTTTCTCTAAATATCACCAGAATTTCCATAACTTTCTAGGAAATTCCTTTGGCTAGTTAGACTACAACATTTAAATGGAGTTGTCTAACGAGGTGGAGGAATTGCCAGACGTCCAAAAGTGGCCAGAATCTGCGCAAAAAAATTCAAAAAATCTTGTAGATACAGTGTTTGAATCATGTTTTTGATGGTAGATATGGATTCAGCACCATTAAAAATGTCTAGGACACCTAATTTTTGAAGTTTAACAGCTATAACTTGGATTTACAAAAATCCTTGCTAGATTTTCTCTAAATATGACCAGAATTTCCATAACTTTCCAGGAAATTCCTCCGCTAGTTAGAATACAGCATTTAAATGGAGTTGTCTAATGAGGCGGAGGAATTGCTCAGATGGCCAAAAGTGGCAGAAATCGAAGCAAAAAAATTTCAAGAAATCTTGTAGATACAGTGTTTGAATCATGTTTTTGATGATAGAAATGGATTTAGCACCATCAAAAACGTTTAGGACACCTAAATTTTCGAAGTTTAACAACTAGAACTTGGATTTACAAAAATCCTTGCCGGATTTTCTCTAAATATGACTGGAATTTCCATAACTTTCTAGGCAATTCCTCCAGCTAGTTAGACTACAAAATTTAAATGGAGTCGTCTAACGAGGCGGAGCAATTGCCCGGACGACCAAAAGTGGCCAAAATCTGGGCAAAAAAATTTCAAAAATTCTTGTAGATATAGTGTTTGAATCATGTTTTTGATGGTAGAAATGGATTCAACACCATAAAAAACGTCTAAGACACCTAAATTTTTGAAGTTTAACAACTATAACTTGGCTTTACAAAAATCTTTACCGGATTTTTTCTAAATATGATCAGAAATTCCATAACTTTCCAAGCAATTCCTCCGGCTCTTTAGAGTACAACATTTAAATGGAGTCATCTAACAAGGCAGAGGAATTTCCCAGACGACCAAAAGTGGCCAGAATACGGGCAAAAATATTTCAAAAAATATTGCAGATACAGTGTTTGGATCATGTTTTTGATGGTAGAAATGGATTTAGCACCATCAAAAACATCTAGGACACCTAAATTTTTGAAGTTTAACAACTATAACTTGGATTTACAAAAATCCTTGCCGGATTTTCTCTTAATATGACCAGAATTTCCATAACTTTCCGGGCAATTCCTCCCACTAGTTAGACTACAGCATTTAAATCGAGTCGTCTAACGAGGTGGGCAAATTACCCGTACGACCAAGAGTGGTCAGAGTCTAGGCAAAAAAAATTCAAAAAATCTTGTAGATACAATGTTTGAATCATGTTTTTGATGGTAGAAATGGATTCAGCACCATCAAAAACATCTAGGACACTTAAATTTTTTATGTTTAACAACTATAACTTGGATTTACAAAAATCCCTGCCTGATTTTCTCTAAATATGACCGGAATTTCCATAACTTTCTGGGCAATTCCTTTGGCTAGTTAGACTACAACATTTAAATGGAGTTGTCTAACGAGGTGGAGGAATTGCCAGATGTCCAAAAGTGGCCAGAATCCGGGCAAAAAATTTCAAAAAATATTGTAGATACAATGTTTGAATCATGTTTTTGATGGTAGAAATGGATTCAGCACCATAAAAAACGTCTAGGACACCTAAATTTTTGAAGTTTAACAACTATAACTTGGATTTACAAAAATCTTTGCCGGATTTTCTCTAAATATGACCAGAATTTCCATAACTTTCCGGGAAATTCCTCCGCCTAGTTAGACTACAGCGTTTAAATGGAGTTGTCTAATGAGGCGGAGGAATTGCCCGGACAACCAAAAGTGGCCAGAATCCACGCAAAAATATTTCAAGAAATCTTGTAGATACAGTGTTTGAAACATGTTTTTGATGGTAGAAATGGATTCAGCACCATCAAAAACATTTAGGACACCTAAATTTCTGAAGTTTAACAACTAGAACTTGGATTTACAAAAATCCTTGCCGAATTTTCTCTAAATATGACTGGAATTTCCATAACTTTCCAGGTAATTGCTCCAGCTAGTTAGAATACAACATTTAAATGCAGTGGTCTAACGAGGCGGAGGAATTGCCCGGACGACCAAAAGTGGCTAGAATTCGGGCAAAAAAATTTCAGAAAATCTTGTAGATATAGTGTTTGAATCATGTTTTTGATGGTAGAAATGGATTCAGCACCATAAAAAACGTCTAGGACACCTAAACTTTTGAAGTTTAACAACTATAACTTGGATTTACAAAAATCCTTATTGGATTTTCTCTAAATATGACTGGAAATTCCATAACTTTCCGGGCAATTCCTTCAGCTATTTAGACTACAACATTTAAATGGAGTCATCTAACAAGGCAGAGGAATTGCCCGGACGGCCAAAAGTGGCCAGAATCCGGGCAAAAATGTTTCAAAAAATATTGTAGATACAGTGTTTGAATCATGTTTTTGATGGTAGAAATGGATTCAGCACCATCAAAAACATCTAGGACACCTAAATTTTTGAAGTTTAACAACTATAACTTGGATTTACAAAAATCCTTGCCAGATTTTCTCTAAATATGACCAGAATTTCCATAACTTTCCAGGCAATTCCTCCGGCTAGTTAGACTACAACATTTAAATAGAGTCGTTTAACGAGGCGGGGGAATTGCCCGGACGGCCAAGAGTGGCCAGAATCCAGGCAAAAAGAATTCAAAAAATCTTGTAGATACAATGTTTGAATCATGTTTTTGATGGTAGAAATGGATTCAGCACCATCAAAAACATCTAGGACACCTAAATTTTTGAAGTTTAGCAACTATAACTTGGATTTACAAAAACCCTTGCCGAATTTTCTCTAAATATGACCAGAATTTCCATAACCTTCCGAGAAATTCCTCTAGCTAATTAGACTATTGCATTTAAGTGGAGTCGTCTAACGAGGTGGACGAATTGCCCGGACGGCCAAAAGTGGCCAGAATCCAGGAAAAAAAAATTTCAAAAAATCTTGTAGATACAGTGTTTGAATCATGTTTTTGATGGTAGAAATGGATTCAGCACCATAAAAAATGTCTAGGACGCCTAAATTTTTGAATTTTAACAACGGATTTACAAAAATCCTTGCCGGATTTTCTCTAAATATGACTGGAATTTCCAAAACTTTCAAGCAATTCCTTCGGCTAGTTAGACTACAACATTTAAATGGCGTCGTCTAATGAGGCGGAAGAATTACCTAGATGGCCAAAAGCAACCAGAATTTGGGCAAAAAATTTTCAAAAAATCTTGTAGGTACAGTGTTTGAATCATGTTTTTGATGGTAGAAATGGATTCAGCACCATCAAAAACGTCTAGGACACCTAAATTTTTGAAATTTAACAACTATAACTTGGATTTAATAAAATCCTTGCTGGATTTTCTCTAAATATGACCAGAATTTCCATAACTTTCTGGGAAATTCCTCCGCTTAGTTAGAATACAACGTTTAAATGGAGTTGTCTAATGAGGAGGAGGAATTGCCCGGACAGCCAAAAGTGGCTAGAATCCAAGCAAAAAAATTTCAAGAAATCTTATAGATACAGTGTTTGAATCATGTTTTTGAGGTAGAAATGGATTCAGCACCATCAAAAACGTTTAAGACAGCCCATCAAATTTAAGACACCTAAATTTTTGAAGTTTAACAACTAGAACTTGGATTTACAAAAATCCTTGCCGGATTTTCTCTAAATATGACTGGAATTTCCATAACTTTCCAGGCAATTCCTCCAGCTAGTTAGACTACAACATTTAAATGGAGTCGTCTAACGAGGCGGAGCAATTGCCCACATGACCAAAAGTGGCCAGAATCTGCGCAAAAAAATTTCAGAAAATCTTGTAGATATAGTGTTTGAATCATGTTTTTGATGGTAGAAATGGATTCAGCACCATAAAAAACGTCGAGGACACCTAAATTTTTTAAGTTTAACAACTATAACTTGGCTTTACAAAAATCTTTACCGGATTTTCTCTAAATATGACCAGAAATTCCATAACTTTTCGGGCAATTCCTCCAGCTATTTAGACTACAACATTTAAATGGAGTCATCTAACAACGCAGTGGAATTGCCTGGACAGCCAAAAGTGGCCAGAATCTGGGCAAAAATATTTCAAAAAATATTGTAGATACAGTGTTTGAATCATGTTTTTGATGGTAGAAATGGATTTAGCACCATCAAAAACATCTAGGACACCTAAATTTTTGAAGTTTAACAACTATAACTTGGATTTACAAAAATCCTTGCCGGATTTTCTCTTAATATGACCAGAATTTCCATAACTTTCCAGGCAATTCCTCCCGCTAGTTAGACTACAACGTTTAAATCGAGTCGTCTAACGAGGCAGGCGAATTGCCCAGACGGCCAAGAGTGGTCAAAATCCAGGCAAAAAAAATTCAAAAAATCTTGTAGATACAATGTTTGAATCATGTTTTTGATGGTAGAAATGGATTCAGCACCATCAAAAACATCTAGGACACTTCAATTTTTGAAGTTTAACAACTATAAATTGTATTTACAAAAATCCCTGTCGAATTTTCTCTAAATATGACCGAAATTTCCATAACTTTCTGGGCAATTCCTTTGGCTAGTTAGACTACAACATTTAAATGGAGTTTTCTAACGAGGTGGAGGAATTGCTAGATGTCCAAAAGTGGCCAGAATCCGGGCAAAATAATTTCAAAAAATATTGTAGATACAGTGTTTGAATCATGTTTTTGATGGTAGAAATGGATTCAGCACCATAAAAAACGTCTAGGACACCCAAATTTTTGAAGTTTAACAGCTATAACTTGGATTTACAAAAATCCTTGCTGGATTTTCTCTAAATATGACCAGAATTTCCATAACTTTCCGGGAAATTCCTCCGCCTAGTTAGACTACAGCGTTTAAATGGAGTTGTCTAATGAGGCGGAGGAATTGCCCGGACGGCCAAAAGTGACCAGAATCCAAGCAAAAAAATTTCAAGAAATCTTGTAGATACAGTGTTTGAATCATGTTTTTGATGGTAGAAATGGATTCAACACCATCAAAAACATTTATGACACCTAAATTTCTGAAGTTTAACAACTAGAACTTGGATTTACAAAAATCCTTGCCGGATTTTCTCTAAATATGACTGGAATTTCCATAACTTTCCAGGTAATTCCTCCAGCTAGTTAGACTACAACATTTAAATGGAGTCGTCTAACGAGGCGGAGGAATTGCCCAGACGACCAGAAGTGGCTAGAATTTGGGCAAAAAAATTTCAGAAAATCTTGTAGATATAGTGTTTGAATCATGTTTTTGATGGTATAATGGATTCAGCACCATAAAAAACGTCTAGGACACCTAAATTTTTTAAGTTTAACAACTATAACTTGGATTTACAAAATTCCTTATCGGATTTTCTCTAAATATGACTGGAAATTCCCTAACTTTCCGGGCAATTCCTTCGGCTATTTAGACTACAACATTTAAATGGAGTCATCTAACAAGGCAGAGGAATTGCCCAGACGGCCAAAAGTGGTCAGAATCCGGGCAAAAATGTTTCAAAAATTATTGTAGATACAGTGTTTGAATCATGTTTTTTATGGTAGAAATGGATTCAGCACCATCAAAAACATCTAGGACACCTAAATTTTTGATGTTTAACAACTATAACTTGGATTTACAAAAATCCTTGCCAAATTTTCTCTAAATATGACTAGAATTTCGATAACTTTCCAGGCAATTCCTCCTGCTAGTTAGACTACAGCATTTAAATTGAGTCGTCTAACGAGGCGGGGGAATTCCCGGACAGCCAAGAGTGTCCTGAATCCAGGGAAAAAAAATTCAAAAAATCTTGTAGATACAATGTTTGAATCATGTTTTTGATGGTAGAAATGGATTCAGCACCATCAAAAACATCTACGACACCTAAATTTTTGAAGTTTAGCAACTATAACTTGGATTTACAAAAACCCTTGCCGGATTTTCTCTAAATATGACCAGAATTTCCATAACTTTCCGAGAAATTCCTCTAGCTAGTTAGACTATTGCATTTAAGTGGAGTCGTCTAACGAGGTGGATGAATTGCCTGGACGGCCAAAAGTGGCCAGAATCTGGGAAAAAAAATTTCAAAAAATCTTGTAGATACAGTGTTTGAATCATGTGTTTGATGGTAGAAATGGATTCAGCACCATCAAAAATGTCTAGGACGCCTAAATTTTTGAATTTTAACAACGGATTTGCAAAAATCCTTGCCGGATTTTCTCTAAATATGACTGGAATTTCCATAACTTTCTAGGCAATTCCTCCAGCTAGTTAGACTACAACATTTAAATGGAGTCATCTAATGAGGCGGAAGAATTGCCTGGACGGCCAAAAGTAGCCAGAATCTGGGCAAAAAATTTTCAAAAAATCTTGTAGATACAGTGTTTGAATCATGTTTTTGATGGTAGAAATGGATTCAACACCATCAAAAACGTTTAGGACACCTAAATTTTTGAAATTTAACAACTATAACTTGGATTTATAAAAATCCTTGCCCGATTTTCTCTAAATATAACCCGAATTTCCATAACTAGCAATTCATCCAATTAATTAAACTGTATATAATTAAATTAAATTTATATAATAAAAAATAATTACGATATTAAAAAATAATATAATTAAATTAATAAAAATTTATAATTTCATTAAAAATGACATATGTAAATTTCATAATAAACAAAAGTATACAAGTTCCCAGAAGAAAATCCACCCACTTGCAAAGTGAATCTGTTCACTAATTTCAATCATAAATAAAAATGTGTAGCCTTCCCAAAATTATTATCACATGTAAAGTGAAAAGGTTCCCTAGTTTCAATCCACTTTTGCATATGGAGACCACCATTGCAGGTTTTCATCCTCATATAAAATAGACACGCGTCCTTTAAATTCAGATAATCAATATAATTTTTTGAATTGATTGACTGTATTATTGATTATACTATTTGTTCAAACATAGAAAGACAAACATCGAAGTATATTTATATGGGAAGAATATATTAATGTAGAAATTTTATATGTGTTGTCTTAAATGTGTTAAATATTTAAATGTATTAAGTGTTAGTGGATTATTCATAAATCATGAGAAATGAGAAATTAATTAGTTACGACTATATTTCATGGAAATGGTTCATAGATGAATGACTTATTTACGCAGTTGAATTCCAAAAAATGATATTTAATATGATGCATTGCAGAAACTCCCAATACTTAATACTTTAAATGTGTTAAATACTTGTTTAACTCAAAAAAGAGAAAGTTTGTTTTGGGCTTAATTTTCATTAAATTATAAGTTATATGCGAAAGAGTTTGAAGTAAAAATTGAGATGAAAAAAGAAATTTCATATTGTTTTGGGCTTAATTCTTATTAAGTTATAAATTATATGAGAAATAGTTTGAAGGTGTTAAACACTTGTTTAACTTAAAAGAAAGATAGTTTGTTTTGGGTTAATTTTTATTAAGTCATAAATTATATGGAAAGGATTTTGAAGTGAAAATTGAGATGAAAAACGAAATGTTATATTTAAATAAGCAATATCTATATTTTATATTGATTGATTGTATTAATTGTTTTGATATACAAAGATTAATATTTAAATATATTGTTTATAGGAAACATGTATATTTAAAGTATTTAAGTATATATATATATATATATATATATATTTTTATGCCTTGGTCAATTTTAATCGCCCCTAGGCCTACTAGCAAGACCTAACTCCAAGAGCTTTGGGTAAAATCGGGACTAAATATTTAAGTATATTGTTTCTTGGTTATATATATATTTCGAATAAAATATATTTACCATACTTTAATTTTGATGAACTAAAATAAATTAGCTTTTTTTAATCCTCTTGTCGGTAATCTTTATGGTCTGTAATCTTTATTAGGCAATAAGTTTGAATATTACTTTTATGAGAAAAGTTTAATGTGGAAATCAGTAGTTAGAATTGTTCCTCAAAATTCAGTTTTAATCCAGTTTTATAAAATCTCAAGCATTTTAAAATTCGATAAATAAATTCTTAATATTAATATCAATTCCAACTTAAAAAAACTAATTAGTAATAACCATCTCAAACATCTTACACAAACATATTTTCAATATTGAGATTAATTCCACTTAAAAAACCCTAATAGCCATCTCAATCATCTTGGACAAATAATTTTTCAATACGAAGATTAATTCCAACTTAAAAAAACAGAATCAGTGATCGTCGTCCTTTGGAGACTCGATAATAATGATGAGGAAATCATTTTGCTAAAAATAATATCAGGAAAACTTTATCCTGCCTACTAAATTACCACAGGTAACCTGCAACGTGACTTCAGTAACAATAAGTAGAGTGAGTGAAATGAAATAATAATTGAACCAAGCAAGAACCACAAATGATTGGTACAGGTTTAGATATGTATTAATTAATTTTTAACTAAATGGTCGGTATATATAAGGGTCAGCCTTCAATTTTATTTTAAGTTTTAGTTATGCAAGTGTCCAGCCATCAATTTTGACTTTGTGACTGCCCATCGAAAGTCTACAGGCAACTTCAATTTAAACACGCGCAACAAAAATTACACACCTGAGAGGGAGTGTCAAACCAAAACCAAAATGATGATTTGACCGTTTGTATAATAGAATATGGCGTTTTATTCTCGGTGAGAGAGTAATAATCATGTTTTTTTAAGTATGGAAAAAGTAACTGTATTATATTCATAGATATTTTGGAATATACAACAGATGGCAGATAGCTGAGTCATCCATAGATATTTTGGAATATACAACAGATGGCAGATAGCTGAGTCATCCATAGATATTTTGGAATATACAACATATGGCAGATAGCTGGAGTCATCCCATACACTCATGAAGAAGGATCATGAAAATGAAAACTATAATCATGTTTGAATCTCTGAAACATTTTTCATGAAATTATGTAGTCAATAAATATATCTATATATAGATATATTTATTGACTACATAATTTCATGAAAAATGTTTCAGAGATTCAAACATGATTATAGTTTTCATTTTCATGATCCTTCTTCATGAGTGTATGGGATGACTCCAGCTATCTGCCATATGTTGTATATTCCAAAATATCTATGGATGACTCCAGTTATCTGCCATCTGTTGTATATTCCAAAATATCTATGAATATATATATATACGATACGGAAAACTTTTGTATTTATAATCAAAGCTAAAATATATTTTTTTTTCATTGATATCTTTTTAAGTAAAAAATATATAAAATAACGAAGGAATTATAAATCATTTTTAGATCAAAAGTGAAAATTATCTATTGATTTAAAAGATACATTATTAACTTTTATATAGTTTGTATATTACTATCTATGTTTATAAAGTTGATGTAAAATTACTTTATTTAAGGTAGATATTATAATATTTTGTGTGATTGAAATTATTAATTTTTAAATGTATGTGTTAAATCTATATTCAGTAGCAAAGAAATTACATCAAAATAGGATAAAAATAAAATGTTATCAATTTTATACTGAGTGCCAATTTACCAATATATAAAATTAATGTTTTATACAAATACAAAATATTTAATTTTTGCTTAGCATTAAAATTGAAATATTCTATTTATGGAAAGCATTCAAATTTTTTAATTATTTTCTTTTAAATATTACACGTAGACTCTACATTAAATATTACATGTCAGCTCTACATTGAGAATGAGAATAACTATGCATTCCCCAAATACAAAAACAATTCAACTATCTAAATATTATATATTATATCTCATAATTCTTATCTTATATGTTAACTTAATGGTTTTTTTTTTAGTCATGTAAATATGTAGTTATTTATCTTTTTGTCATGTGAAAAAAAAGCCTATTAGGTCATTTCCATTTTGGACTTTGACTTGCAATGGAGTAGCTTGAACTTATACTACAAAGTGTTCAGTGTCTTGCACAAAGTGAAATTAAATGCTTGCCTTCCAGATACATTAGGCCTCATGGCAAGAAGCCCCCAAAGCACAAGTTGGTGGAAGAGAAGGTACCAGTTATAGACCTCTCCAGTCTCTATGATGAACATAGGAGGAAAAAAATAGATGATGAACACAGGAGGAAAAAAAATATCTGATGCATGTAAAGTGGGGATCTTTCCAAGTGATGAACCATGGAGTTTCTCTAAAGCTTTTTACTCCCCTATGTAAAGTTGTCTAAATTTAAAGTGTAAGTTAACTTAGTGACTTCGAATTCAGTATTATTTTAGTTAAAGCTAAATTTAGAGTATTTGTATATGTTGAAGTTATTTTGAGTGAGTCACTAGTAGAAAAATTTAAATACTCCTCATCGGGTTCATTGTAATCATCAAGTTTGTGTGATTAATCAAAAAATGGCAACTCATGTTATTGTTTGTGTGTAAAATTTTGTATCTTTCCAGCAGATTGGTATCAAAACTGAGAAAAAATTACAAGATGTGTGAAGCCTCCAAACCAACAAAATAAAAAGTTTGGAAATTGGTATCAAAACTGAGAAAAAAATACAAGATGTGTGAAGCCTCCAAACCAACCAATAAAAAGCAATCTTTTTATTTGTTGGAATTTTTTTAAACAATGATGTTGTAAAATTATCACATAGTTACGACACGACCCATTGACATTAGAAATATAAAATGTGCTTATTTTTTAGCAACTGGTCACAGCTCCACCCTCTAGAAAGAGGCGATGAGCCCACGAGCAAGTAAAAACAGAAAGTCAAAAGTTTTTTCGGTGCGCATTGATCACATCGGTATATAATAAAGTGTTTTTTTTCTTGAATTCCTTTTTAAATGTACGTGACAACTTCTTTAAAGGATATTTTCAAATCATATTTTGAGTTTTATTGTACGAAATATAAAGGCTTTATTAAATTGTTTTATGAAGATTTATAAAAGGTGTTTTTTTAAATAATAATAATAATAATAATAATGATTTTATTATAAGGAGGATTATAAGAGTTTGAAAAGGGGTTGTATGATTTGAATGAAGTTTTTGTTTGAAGATAAATTTATCAAATTTCTAGTTATTGTTTCTATTATTTATAAGGAAGAATTATAATATGTGGGTCATTAAGATGGCAACTACGTTGAAGGTTTATGATGTTTGGGGTATGTCTAGTTTGAGTTTTTATAATCTAAAAATGAAGCAAAAAAATGAGCTCTCACTAATGCAAAAGGGTAGCAATGGAGAAAAGAAAAAAGGAAGAATGCACAAGCATTGCAACTTATCTAACAAGGAGTGGACCAAGAAGTGTTCTAGAAGAGTATGACTACGTCTTCAATGAAGATAGTGTGGGAGACTTTCACAACGAGCTATAAAGGTATAGCCAAAGTCAATATTGTTAAGTTGCATAATACTAGGAGCGATTTTGAAAGATTGCAAATGAAGGAAACAAAGGATATCGATTCGTTCATGAATCAGGTTTTGACTATTGTAAACTAGTTAAGGATTTATAGTGATGACATTGAACATTAAACAATGGTTGAAAATTTACTCAAATCTTTGTCTACTAAGTTTGATGCTATGGTAGCAGCGATTGAATAAGATAAGGATTTGACAATGTTGACAATTGATGAATTGATGGGATCACTTTTATCCCATGAGATGAGGATAGATAAGAATAAGGATTCCACCATAGAAATCACCTTCAAAAGTTAGGTTTCTATTTCAAGAGATGGAGGTTCGGGTAGAAGTATATCCATAGGGAGAGGATGAGGCAGAAGTCAAGGTGGCCAGAGATATGGAAAAGAAGATTAGTAACAAGAAAGTGGAAGCAATAGCAGAAGCTTCAACAAGAATCCAAGAGTCAAAAAATCCAAGGTGAGATGTTATAAATCTAGTCACTATGCTAGTGATTGAAGGGAGAGGATAGTTGATCAAGGAAAGCAAAGAGATAATGTCACTACAAAGGATATTGACTCCATGTTCCTAGCTTTCCATACCATGCATGAACCTTCTTATAAAGTTTGGTTATAAGACAATGGTTGCAGTTACCACATTACAGAAAAAAAGAATTTGGATGCAAATCTGGATCAATCTGTGAATACAGAGGTAAAATTGGGCATTGACAAGACTCTGGATGTAAATGGAAAAGAAGTAGGCAACATTATGACCAAGCAAGGGGAGCCAAAGATAGTATTAGAGGTATATTATGTCCCTGGTCTCAAACATAATCTGGTAAGTGTTGGGAAATTAATGCAGAAGGGATACAAAGTTATTTTTTAGGGACAAGAGTGAGTTATATATGACAAGCCTCCAAGCAAGAAGCTGATAACCAAGGCATAGATGATGGGGAACAAACTCTTTCCTCTAATCATGAATTACATAAATGAGGTCGGTTCATTTATGGTTGCATGTTCTAATGATTACTCGTTATGACACTTTCAATTTGGACATTTTTATTTCTCTAGTTTAAGATTGTTGCAACAAAAAAAAATGGTTAGAGGATTTCCTCTCATCAAAGAACCTTTTAGTAATTGTGAGTGTTGCAACTTGGCAAAGAAAGACCATGAGAGTTTTCCAAAAGGAGTTGCATACGGAGTAAAACAACCGCTAGAGCTGGTTTATACAAACTTATGTGGACCTATGAGGACACAATCAATTGGTGGAAGTTGTTACTTTCTCACTTTCATTGATGACTTTAGGAGAAAGACACGTGTTTATTTTCTAAAGCAAAAGTATGAAATTTTTTCAAAGTTCAAAGAATTCAAAGCCTTAACAGAGAACCAAAGTGATTGGAAAATCAAGTTATTGTGATCATATTATGGTGGAGAATATGATTTGAAGGCATTACATGCTTACTGCAAACAACATGTTATCAGAAGGAAATTTACAACTAGATACACACTGCAACATAATGGTGTAGCAGAGAGAAAAAAACAATTATGAACATGGCAAGAAACATGTTGAAATGAAGAAACTTGTCTAATGAGTATTGGGAAGAAGTAGTTGCATGTGTTGTTTATGTGATAAACAGATCTCCTACAAAGAGTGTGATGAACATTGTATCAAAAGAAGCATGGTTAGGTATGTTTTACAATGTATCTCATCTAAGAGTGTTTGTAAGTGTAGCTTAGGCACATGTGCCTAAAGAGATAAATGGAAAGTTGGATGATAAGAGTGAAAAATGCAAATTTACTAGTTATAGTGAGAAATCAAAAGAGTATAAATTGTATAACCCTATCACCAACAAGACTATAATCAACAGATATGTTGTGTTCAAAGAACAAGATTCAGGGAATGAGATTGTAGACAAAAAAAATTGATGGAAGAGTACCATTGATGGAAGAAGAGGATTTAGCAGATAATGAAGAACAAGAATCATAGGTGAAAACACCAAACAGGGTCAGACCAGCAAGGAATCTAAGATATTCTAAACAACATGGAGCTTCAAGTAGATTAACGGATTGAAATTTTCCCAGCAATCAATAAGGTGATGAATCAAACAATGGTAAGAGAAAAATGAGAATTCTGGAAGATATTTATGTTGATTTGGATGCTAGTTCAAATTTTGCATTGTTGTTATTTCAACCTTCATTGTTTGAGGAAACTATCACACATGAAAATTGCATGGAAGCTATGGATGAAGCAATAGAAGCTATTGAAAATAATGATACTTAGGAATTGGTTGATTTTCCAAAAGACAAAAATCTTATTGGTGTGAAAGAATTTTACAAGACAATGTTGAATGATAAAGGAGAAATTTACAGTTTTAAAGCAAGACTTGTAGTAAAATGGTTCTCGTAGTAGCCAATAATAGACTTTGGAAAACAAATTGCTCTAATAACCAGATTGGATTTTGTAAGTTTTAGCAAGAAAATCTCATAACAAGTGGAAAGTGTATTAGATGGATGTGAAATCAATCTTCTTGAATGGAATTCTAGAAGAAGAAATGTAAGAACGCCCAGGTTATGAAGTTGAAGGTCAAGAACACAAGGTTTACAAATTGAAGAAAGAATTTTATGGACTCAAACGAGCACCTAGAGGTTGGTATAACATAATTGACAATTACATGATCAAGAATGGATTTTGCAGAAGCAACTTTGAACCTATCTTGTACACAAAGGTAAAGGAGCATGGATATATTTTGTTTTTTTGATTGTATGTGGATGCCATGATTTATAAACGTGAGATTGAATTGGATGAATTTAAAGAAACCATGAAGAAATAATTTGAAATGGAAGATCTTGGTCTTATGGAATATTTTCGTGGCATAGAAGTTGAGCAATTTGAGAAGGGAATTTTTATTTTCCAAAATAAATATGCGAAAGCTTTATTGAAAATATTTAGAATGGAAAATTGTAAGCCTCCTCCTACACCAGTTGCAATAGGTACAAAGTTAAGCAAGGATGATGAAGGATCATATGTCAATCCAACTATATTCAAAAGATTGGTTGGCAGTCTTATGCAACTAATAATTACAAGACTAGATATTATCCAAGGAGTTAGTTTGATTTCTAGATTTATGGAGCCTCCAACAAACTCACATTGGAGAGCAGGAAAAAGAATTATGAGACATGTAACATGACATACAAATTATGGCATATTATATGAAAGCACAAAGAAGAAATATTTGGTTGGATGTACTGACAATGATTTTTTAGGAAGTTTGGATGAGAAGAAGAACAATTTTTCAGTTATCTGTTTCATCTGGGTTCAGGTGTGATATCATTGACATCTAAGAAGCATCCTATTGTGACACTTTCATCAGTGGAAGCTGAACATATAATAGCAACATTAACAACATGTCGAGCCTTATGGTTAAGAAGAGTTTTGGATTGACTTTAGTAGAAACAACAAGTGTCAACAACAATCTATTGTGACAACACCTCGGTCATTGCACTATCCAAGCATAGTGTGGTTCATCAAAATACCAAGCATATTGATACTAGATATCATTTCATTAGATAACTTGTGACCAGTGGAGAAGTTTATTTGAATCCTTGTAAATTGAGTGATCAATTTATAGATATATTCACTAAGACATTAGAAAAAGACGTATTTGAGTTTCATAGAGAAAACTTGGGTGTTGTAAGCTTAGCTGGGACTTAGACTAACAAGCATGTTTGAGTTGTCACCATTCTTATCTTAGTTTAGAAGTCGCAATTAAGGGTGAGTGTTAAAGACAACTAACTACTGTCGCATTAAAAGTTGTCTAAATTTAGAGTGCCAGTTAAGTGAGTCAAGAGTGAGCGACTTCAAGTTTAGTATTATTTTGGGTAAAGTCAAATTTAGAGTATTTGCGCATGTTGAAGTTATTTTGAGTGAGTTGCTAGTCGAAAAGTTTGAATACCTCTCATCGGGTTCATTGTAATAATCAAGTTTGTGTGATCAATGGAAGATCCATCGCCGGTGTTATTGTTTGTGTGAAATTTTGTGCCTTTCCAACATGAACATGAGGTTCGAGACCGTTCTTTTCTTTTTCAACCATTGGAGGAGAAGCATAAGCATGCCAATGATATTTTTACATACGTTGGATATGGCAGTCGAATTGGTGTGCAAAAAGATGTGATGCTCAATTGGGGGGATTATTATTTTAACTAGTTTTTGCCTCTTTCTATATGAGAGGAACATAGATGGGCAACGAGAGGAATATAGGTGATTAAGGAAAAATAAGCATGCCCCTTTCTATTCAATGTTGCAAATTCATGCTTTTATTTGGTTTAGACTTCTAGTTTCATTCTCCTTTTTGGATTATGATTGGCTTTTTTATGTTTATCTAAAAAATATTAAGTACCATCTACTAGGACAATGATTGGATTAGTTCCTTTTTCATCTTTTCTATTGAATATTATTTTATTGTCATGTAAAAGAAGAAATGCATTCTCATACAAAAGAGGAAACCAAAAATCACTAAATTAATAGTACATAATAGTTAATATTTACTCTTTATCATGAAATCTATATAAAATTTTATATATGTTGTAAAATAAAAGTAATGAATTCAAATAAATAATAATTTTCCTTTTTCAAATTTGTTTTTTAGCTATCTTTATTTGAATGGGAAATGACTCACTTTATTCATTAATAATTTTCTAAAATATTTCAAAATCTACAATCAAATTAGTATTATATAATCATTCGCCCGTAGGGGTTGGATCTCCTGGCTAGTGGACGGTCTACTAAGTCATTCGTGTCGCTGTGCATGTCACGAGTTCAAGTATCGTCTTAACCTACGGGCCATTCTTGCGGGATGGGCGGTTCCTCCTAGCAGGTATAGTGATAGCTGCTGGGATTCGACCTCGTGAAACGTGAGTATGATACCACCGCCATTGCCTATTCCACTATATATATATATATATATATATATATATATATATATATATATATATATATATATATATATATATATATATATATATATATATATATATATATATATATATATATATATATAGATATATATATATAATCATTCATTATTTTATAAATCAAACTTTATATATTTGTTAGATTTAAATTTAACAAAATTCTCATGTATAATATAAAAATAATTGTAGCACATCCGATATTTTGTCAAAATTTCATTTTTGGGATATATGTTGACATTACAGGACTAGAATGAAAAATTACTACAATGGGACACTGAAGCTATGTGGAACTTTGTTGTCTTTGTGTTTTGAAAACCTAGGGATGCCTCCCAACCATCTAAATGAAGCTATTTTTAGACATGTGGAGGGCATTGGCTTTTGCGTTAAACTTAACTATTATCTCGTGTGCCTGTTAGACTTAGCTATTGTTATGAAACTAGCTCACAAAAAGATAGAAAAGAAATATCAACACCTTAGAATTCAGCCTCTTCGAGGGGGCAACCTCCTTTACATTACACAAATGGACAATTCATGTATGATACAAATGACAAGACCTCCTTTCTATATATAGGAGTCTAAGGGGTCATAATACAACCGGAGCTGACATAACAATAATAATGTAAGGGCACAATAATAACAATAGTGGGCTTCTATGAGGCACAATAATAAGAATATGGGGACTACATGGGCACAACAATATAATAAGGGGGTTACACTAGTAGTATAGGGACCTAACATGCCCCTTTCCTTCAAACAGTGTTGTCCTCAACGCTTCAGTAGTTCTTGATGCTTCTGTATAAAATTATTGTCCTCCCATGTGGAATCTTCAGCGGGTAAGTTCTTCCACTTGATGAGATACTCTGAAATTGATCAATTTTGTAGCTGTCAGGTTCTTGTTTCTATGATTGTTCTAGGTTCCAATATGATTTTTCCTTCCTTTTAAAGTTCTGGCAATATTGTTTGAATTGGGATCTTCTGCAACTTTTGAATGAGTGGCCACACTTCTTCATCCTTCTTCCATTTATCCCTTGCTTCATTTATCCAATCTGGTTGGATAATAGAAATAGCATAAAACAATGATTTCACATCCTCATCCTTTCTTGAGAGTGCATCTGCAACAAAAATTTTCTTCCCTTTTCTGTAGATGATGTCAAGGTCATAACCCAACATATTTGTGACCCATTTTTTCTATTCTTCTGAAGATAATATTTGTTCTAAAAAGTATTTAAGACTATCATGATCCATTTTTACCTTGAAGCATTTTCCCATTGGGTAAGGTCACCATTTCTTAAGTGCATGTAGTATTGCCAACATTTCCTTCTCATAAACAGCTTGCTTGAGATGTAGTTGTAAAAATACTCAATCACATACATCAAAACGTTTTTCACTGCGATGTTGAACTACCTATTGTTCCATTCAATTCTGCACCAAAGTGGCATTATCGCTTAAAAGTTGGAGAACTTGTTGTTGATGCTCGATGTGATCTTTCACTGCTTGAACCTTTTTATTCTTGATATGTCCTTCTATATTGAGAGTTTGAGGGGTGGTAATTTCTTCTAATGCTTTATAAGATATGGTCAGATTCATTTCTTTATGCTTGATGTGATCTTTCACTTCTTGAACATATTTCTTCTTGATATGTCCCTTTATCTTGATAGTTTAAGGAGTGGTAATTCTGACCAATGCATTACAAGATATGGTTGGATTCATTTCTTCCTTCTTGATGTGATATTTCACTTCTTAAACCTTTTTTTCCTTGATATGTCCTCCTATCTTGAGAGTTTGAGGAGTGATAATTCTTGCCAATGCTTTACAAGATATGGTCAGATTCATTTATTCTTTCTCTGGGGTTGGGTCCTAGCGTATATCCTCTTCTTTTGATGTTTCTTGATCCTTTTCCTCCTCCTCTTCGAACTCTATGTAAAATAATTTCTTCTCAGCACACTTATGACCTTTAGTGCATTTTTTATCACAATTGTAACAAAGC
This sequence comes from Pinus tabuliformis, assembly GCA_031772625.1. Taxonomy (NCBI): domain Eukaryota; kingdom Viridiplantae; phylum Streptophyta; class Pinopsida; order Pinales; family Pinaceae; genus Pinus; species Pinus tabuliformis. The sequence goes on from CM062808.1 coordinate 502,794,366, forward strand.
CCTTTTCCTCTTTTTTCTTCCAATTGTTGTGGTGTAAGCCTTGTAGGTTGTGGAAGGCTAGGAGAAACAACACTTCCATCTTTATAGTTGTGAAGGGTAGACTTCCTTGTTGCCATAATTTTTCCTTCCACTTTGTAACAAAGCCCTTTTGTTCTTTTTTCTTCCAATTGTTGTGGTGTTGCTCTAAATAAGTTGTTTCTCTTTGTATCCTCATAATGTTCTATAATTTCCTCTGTGAAAATTGACCACGTAACAAGTGGTTTATGAGAACAAAGCCCTTTATACCATAAAAATTGATCTTGTTCTAAATATGAAGATGCAATACATACCTTTTATAACAGAGGTACACCATGTAGATCAAAATATTTCTCCATTTGTAGTGTCCAATTTACTGGATCCTTGCCATCAAACTTCCTCATCTCGATTTTTCTTGATTTTAGGAGCTTGATCTTGAAACAACTATAACTCCGTAATTTCAGATCTCTAAGTTTTGAAATTGCTTCCTGCGGTAGCTCTCTGAATTCTCTTTCTAACCCCGCAAGTCTGATCAGAATTTGATTATCCAAGAAAGAGATATGCCAAATCTCCCATGGTGACCTGATTATAGACTAGTTCAGTAGAGCAAAATTGTACGACATGCTCGTCTCATTGTTTCAACCTTGTTATAGACATTTTTGTGCCTTACAACTCCAAGCATGAAATGTCCATAAACCAAGGGTTCCTAAGTCCCTAAAAGTGTTGTTCTAACCCCTAAAGGAACAAGGTCAACAGATTACAGCTTCTCCCAGAAGTTCTCCACCAGAAACTGCTCAGAATAAGTCAAAACAGGATCATTTCAGCTGCTCCACTGGCTAGGTGCGTTGCATTGCACCTAAATACACTGGCTAGGTGCGTTGCATTGCACATAAATACACTGTGAGGGTGCGTTGGGAGAGAAATGACAAATGGCAGTGTCATTCCGCGAGGTGGAGAGACAATGGAAGCTTCCAGAATCTTCTCCTGTGACACTTGCCTCACTGAATTCGACCAAGGATGAGTAAGAGGCCTTCAGCCTCCAAGTGGAAGCAAGAACTGACAGAGAGAAGACACTAATCAAATCACAAGCTGACTCATCCTCCTTACACATATCTATATATGGATCCCTCATCCCAGAGATCCAGAGGCTGGAATTTTGCATATTGTAAGGAATTTTTGTTGGTTTTTTAGACAAACATCAGAGTATTGGGTGATCTATGCTTTGTTTGAGGTGAAGAGGGGTTTTCTTTGTTGGGAGGTTGATGCTGGGTCAGGAACCACCGGTTGTAACTCTTCCTGGATCTTTTCTTGTTTATCAATAAAAACTATTTGAGTTTTTCCTCCATGCTTTTCTATCATTGATGCTTGTTACATTTGTATGGTTAACTTAAATCTGATCCTAACTTGTTTATGAATATAGGTCCATGTCTTTGTATAGTGTTCTTCTTCTGTGATCTTACAGGTACTTTGTGAAGCCGGGCAAGTAAGGGAGCAGGTAGTTGGAGACTATCAAAGAAGAGAGGGATTGGATCAAAGGATTAGCGCAAGACACAGGTTGGTTCTTTCTATTCCTCTCTATCTATAGTTCATAAAGGAAATACAAAAGTAGTTTTTCTCTGTTTGTTTCTAAGGCAACTGTCACACCTTAGTGGGATAGAGCAGTTCTAAATAGACACTTTTCCCTGTAACAAACCTTAGTACCTGAAACTGATATACAAAAAACTACAGGAAGTCCTCTTTCTGCAACTTTTTACGAAAATTCAATCTTATTCTCAGAGAGAAAGTTATGATGATTTTCCCAAGGTAACCTATTTGGGTTGTAATTTGGGGGTCTGCAAAAACCTTAACTTCCTCAGACTATATCTCTGCAACTATAGCGAGACAGAATCTAAAATTTGGAGCCAAGTTTCAGACCGATTTCTTCTCAAATGGGTTTTTGGTTTACCTTCTGAAACTTTGTAGTGAAAGAGTTATAGATAAAATCCCACGGTGACCTATTTTAGATCAAATTTTGGAGTTTGCAAAAACCCTAACTTCCTCAGATCATATCTCCGCAAATATAGCGAGAGAAGCTATTAAATTCGAATGCGCGGTTCAGAAAGAGTTCTTCTCAAATGCGTTTTTTTTTAGCTTCTGAAACATCGTAGAAAAATGTTATAGTGAAAATACCACGATGACCTATTTGGAATAGCGAAACCTAGAATCTATAGCTCTGATACCAAATGTTATGAAACTAGCTCACAAAAAGATAGGAAAGAAATATCAATGCCTTAGAATTCAGCCTCTTCAAGGGGGAAACCTCCTTTACATTACACAAATGAACAATTCTTGAATGATACAAATGACAAGACCTCCTTTGTATATATAGGAGTCTAAGGGGTCATAATACAATCAGAGTCGACATAACAATAATAATGTAAGGGCACAATAATAACAATAGTGGGCTTCTATGGGGCACAATAATAACAATATGGGGACTACATTGGCACAACAATATAATAAGGGGGTTACACTAGTAGTATAGGGACCTAACAACTATTATTCTACTTCAAGATGATGTCGTCGGCCTTCAAGTTCACAAAGGCGACTATTGGATGCCCGTGCACCCTGTTGCCAACACTTTGATGATAATACTATGCCATCAAATGGAGGACAGTATTCCAAACAATTTTTTTTAATGTATTTTTGTTTAAATTTGAATTATAGATATTAATAATTAAAATTGCAAAATTTGAATAAAATAAAATTATTAAAATTTTATTTATAGATAAAAATTATAATTTATAACTTAAAGAATTATAATTTAAAAATAAAAATAAGAAATTATATAATTAAATTAAATAAATTTACCATTTTATTAAAAATTACACAATGAAATTTCATAACATATAAACATGTTTAAATTTCAAAAGAATTATTAACATGTACCTTGAATCTGTTCATTAATTTCAATCAGTGAACCTTGCTAGGTTGTAGAAAAAAATGGTCAAATTTTTGTAAGACTTAAAGAATTTTAAGTATGGAAGTTTTCATAATACTTAAAGGATTTTCCATATGGAATAGATCTATTTTTATAATCAATATAGATTTTTTGAATTAACTTATTGGGTTATATATATTTTACAATAAAAAGTTTATCTGTGATGTTTTAATTTGATGAACATACTTTTCGTAAAAAAATGTTACTTTGCTTGTTTTGGGTTAATCTTCATTACGTTAGTTTGTTTGTTTTGGGTTGATCTAGGTAATAAGTTTAAATGTTAATTTTAAAGTGAAAATAAAAATAAAAATAAACAATTGCTATATTTAAATAATCAATATACTTTTTTTAATTAATTGATTGTTTCATTACAAAAGAGAAAAGTATATTGTTACTCTATAGCAAGAGTTGAATGATCTTTGTGATGTCATTTGGTTGAACATTTATTTTATTAAAAAAATTAGTTGGTTGGTTTTGGGTGGGATAGTTCAAATATTAATTTTATGTGGAGAAGTTTAAGGTGGAAACCAGTTACCCAGAATTAAAAAACTGTTGAAAACTTGTTTTAATAAAAAAAATTAATGTGATTGTATTGTGTTTAATCTTTATTGCGTGATCGCTTAAATAATAATTTTATGGGAAAGATTTTAAAGTGAAAATCAATTTGGAGAATTAAAAACTATTCCTCTCCAAATTCAGATTTTATTGAAATTTAACCAATCCTAATAACAGTATTTTAGGATTGGACGAAAATGTCGTCCATACAATATTGAAGCTAAAGCTAACAGTAACTTGGAAAAACCGAATGCAAAGATAAAAAAAAATGTATTAAACATAAATAATAAGAACAAATTAAAAAAATTCAATGCAAAACCAACCTGTGTGCACATCGGGATGGGTTATGCCTGTGCTTAGGAGCCGAGGTAATAATGAACAGGTTTAGATATGTACAGGTTTTAACTTAGTGTTAGGTACATGTTTAAATATCTATGAAGTCATTTTTAACTCAGTGTTAGGTATAGGTTTAGATACGTATGAAGTCATTTTTAACTCAGTGTTCGGTATATATATGAGGTTTATCATCAATTTTATTGTAGATTTTAGTAATTTGTCTCGCTATTAATTTCTTTTTGTTGGTTAAATAAGAGTGGTGCCTTCAATTAACCTCAAAAATAAGATTGCATATGGTACAACGTCTTTCCAAGTGTAAAGACTAGCAAAAGACAGACCTATTGATGAAAACAAGCAACACGGTTAACAATACCCCAAACATCACATATAAAACAAAAAAAAGAATACTCTTCCTTCTAATCCTGGCTTATCACACTTCGCATTGACTGTAAGTCGCCAACACCTGAAACTACGAAATGCGAGAGTCCATCGCAACCTCACAAACCTCGGCACATCTCGGCTTATCGCACATTTCGGCTTATCACACATCGCAGTGACTGCATGCCGCCAACCCTTGAAACTGCGAAATGCAGGAGTAAACCTCCGCCGTTTGATCAAACTATTGATCAGACGGTCCACAATCCATCACATTCCCGCAAACCTTGGCACATCACAGTGACTACACGCCGCTAACCCTTGAAACTGCAAAATGCGGGAGTAAACCTCCGCCGTTCGATCAAACTATTGATCAGACGGTCCACAGTCCATCGCATCCCCGCAAACCTTGGCACATCGCAATATCGCAAAACTAAGTTTATCGTTGGCCATACACTTTTACCGAAAGACAAAATGCGATTGAATCTCCACCGTCGATCTGGTTTTTGATCCGACGGTTGACGCAGCATCGCTTCAGGTACTTGCACGCCCATTAACCACTTTCCGGACCTAATAAAGAAAAGGAACCTATGATCTATAAAAAATCGGGTCCGCTCTTCGGCTTAACTATCCCCCATCTTAAAACCTGATATCCATTCAATGATGAGGTACTTAGATCCATCAGTCTGCAGCTATTCAAACTAGCACGCGGGTTACGAGTGGATGAACCTGCGTAATGGAATATGACATCATCGCATGGAAAAAGGATCGACGGTCAGGAATTACTGCGGCACTTCAGGTCGGCTCAAGAACTTCCATCTACTCCTACTCCCACTAAATGTTTCCACCAAATATGTCCCTTCACCTGCCATGATCAAATGATTCCTGTGCATCATTCTCTTCACTTCAGGTTTATGTCATTCCTTCCTCTTCTGCTAAAAATTTGGGTCCAGTCTAAGTCTTAACCTCTGATCACTTTTTAAAACCCAATATCCATACGATCAAGCCCTTGTTGATCTGACGTTCATCAGAGATATCAGTTCAGAAACTAGCGCGACCTTTACCCACTTTACGGAGCCGATAAAAATTATAAACCACTAATCTATAAATCTTTAGGTCCGATTCTAGACTTAACCTTCGATCATTTTTCAACCTGATAGCCATTTGATAACAAAGGCCATCAAAATCTATGATCAACGGCCTTTCTAGTAGCCTGCTATTTACCATGTACTCCTCCCCTGTAGCTTGCTCTGTCTTAAGCATTCCTTGTGGGATCAACGGTTAGGATTGACTCCTACTTCCACTGGTTTTCCTTTTGCTTATTTCTCAAGGTTTGGAATTGCTCTATGTCTTTGGCTTCCTGTCTTTGATAATCATCACGCAATTTCCTCGAGGGTTTTGAATCCCAAGTGTACCTGTGAAGCACTCCTTCATTCGCCAGACGATCAGCTAGCATATTGGCTTTTCTTTGCACTTGAATGAAACTGATAGTTCTCAGGGTTCACAAGTGGGAAGAAATACACTGAAAGACCTACGATAGCCTCCAATGTTTTGAAAATTTTCCTGGTGTCATTCCATTACATATCTTCTTGATCGCATTAATGACCAATTGAGAGTCTGCTTCAATGATGGCGTTGTATAAATTTGACTCGATCAAGATTTCCAGGCACTGCTCTAAGGCCATGAGCTCCGCCATATTATTAGTGGCAGTCCCCAAATGCCTATGAAAGATGTCCTTTATGCGCCCCTGCTCATCTCTTATAACCCCACCAAATCCGGCCATCCCAGGGTTGCTCTTAAAGGCTCCATCTATATTGATTTTCAAAAAACCATGAGGATGAGGCTACGAGATGTCTTTACCAGCAGTTGTTTGGCTCACACCCTTGTTTATGCCCTAGGGATCTAGCACATGGAGACCCAACTGCAGTAGTATGTGAGCATCCTGGGCAAAAGAGGGTTCCAAGGAAGTTTCCACAAAAGGGCTCCAACTGTGTCTTTGAGCTGTCATAATATTTGTGTAATGATGTACTGGGTCAAGCTAGTTTTGTTCTTGAAAATCCTACCATTACATTCTTTCCATACATCCCAGATAATAAAGCCTGGAACTAGAGTCTAAGCTTTATTGATGATTTCATTTCTTGAGAAGTTTTTCCTCCAATGCTTCAAAGTGTTGGTGATACTTAGTCTGTCCCTGTCAGTTTGCCTGAAGACTAAGGCCACTCAATCCCACAAAGTAGAGGTGAATGGGCAGAGGTTGAGTAAGTGTTCCATCATCTCCTCTTGTAAGCCACATAGATGGCATTTGGATGGGCCAACAAAACCCCTTTTCAGCAGATTCTCCCAAGTTAGAATTTTCTTTTGTTGAACCAACCACATAAACAACTTTATTTTCATCGAATGCGGGTTCTACCAAAGGTTATTCCATACCAGATCAGGGTTTTGATAATCAAACCCTAGGGCCATTCATTTAGCTCCTTTGAGGTTAAAGTTTCCTTCGGCGTTTCTTCCCAATCTAAGTTGGTCAAATAAGGATGACAACAAAATCTTCCTCTGTTCCAAGTCCAAAGCAAGAGAAACTACCTAGGCCTTCAAAGGGCTCTATTCACTATAACCCAGATCCTTCCATATTCTCCATTTACCATTGTTCCTTACCTGATCCCAGAAATCACTTACCATAAGTAAACCTTTTTTGTCAGTGTCATTCTTGAGAGTGGTTAATTATTCCTTGAACAAATTTGGTTCTTGCTACCAGTTATCCTCCCAAAACTGTGCTAGGTTCCCAACTCGGATCTCTTAAATACTATGCTGCTGGACAATGGCTCTATTCTCCCAAGCAAGGTTCCAAATGTGGGAGCCCTTGATGAGCCCTGACATTTGGATATGATCCCTCTCCTGCCAATCATTTGCATATTTCTGTTTCCAAAGCTTGGCCCAAGGGGTTGCCGATTCCTTAAGCCACCTCCACCAAAGTTTTTCTCCCGAAACTCTGCTGAGGGTTTTAGGGTCATGAAGCCCCAAACCACCATGGTCCTTAGGTTTGCAGAGCTTGTCCCAAGCTACCAAAGCCCACTTCTTTTTCTCTTCCCCTCTGCCCCAAAGAAAATCTCGTTGAATACTCCTGATCTGTTGCATAACTCCTTTAGGAGCAGGAAGAGCTGAAAACATGAAAATGGGAATAGCCTGCAGGACCGCCTTCGTAAGCACAAGACGCCCCACCAAATTTAAAGACCTGCATGTCCATTTCCTGACCTTGTCCTGAAGTTTATTCGTTACCAGCTCCCACACTCCCTTGCTTAGAGGTTTGTTCGTAAGAGGCATTCCAAAGTACTTGGAAGGTAACTGGTCCCTTTGAAACCCGAGAATTCTGGTGAGGTTCATTTGAATAGCAATGTCAGTGTTAAAAAATAAAACTTTTGATTTGTCAAGGCTTAGCTCTATACCAGTGACCATATCAAATTCGTTCAGGATTTTTTTGAAAGCTTTGGCTTCCCTGACTGTAGGAATACCTTGCAGCATTGTGTCACCCACAAACTATTGATGAGTAAAAGCAGCACCATCTAGGGTATGTTTCAGACCCTGGATTCTTCCTTCAACATTTTCCATTTTGATCACTCTGCCTAGCCCTTCTATCATGAGAACAAATAGGAAGGGGGAGAGCGGACCCCCTTGTCTGAGACCATTAGAAGGCATAAAGGTTCTGGAGGGAGAGCCATTAAGTAGGATTGAAAAACTAGCCATGGATACAAGGGCCATAACCCATCTTATCCAATTGTGGTTGAAGCCATAAGCTCTTAGCACTGCCTTGATGTAAGACCAACTTAGCTTATCACAAGCTTTCACTAGGTCAAGCTGTATGATCATACCAGCTTGTTTATTGCTCTTAAGAGAGTGTACCACTTCGTGAGCTTGAATGATGTTATTGAGAATCTATCTTCCTTCCACATAACCAGTTTGCTCCTTTGAGACAAGTGCTGGAAGCAAGGGCTTGAGTCTCTTAGCGATCACTTTGGAAATAATTTTGTACACCACATTACATAAAGCTATGGGTCTAAATCGGTCCGGTGTCATAGATTTTTCCTGCTTTGGAAGCAAAACTATGAAAGAGGCATTAAGAGCCTTCAAAACCATTTTGGATCTTCTTGAGTCTTCCACAACCTCAAGGATATCTTGTTTGACTATTTTCCAACAAGATTTGAAGAAGCCCACATTGAACCCATCCGGGCCTGGAGCTTTCCCATTTTGCATCTGTTTGATAACTTCACTAACCTCCTCTTCAGACACTAGCCTGTTAAGATTATGGTTGTCTTCCCTAGTTACAAGCTTCAGAATGTGCTTTATGAAATTGTTAATGAACTGAGATCTGTTGACGAGAGGCTCCTTTGCTATGCTAAGGAAGTGTTGAAATAGGACAGATTCCATTTCTTTGTGAGAGATGAGCTCTTTCCCTTGAGAATAATTGAGTTTTGTAATTTTGTTATGTGACCTGTGATCCAGGGTTGATTTATGACAAAACTTTGTGTTTCTTTCTCCTTCTCTAATCCACTACACCCTCGATTTCTGTCGCCAGAAAATCTCCTCTTGCATGCATTGATCTTCCCATTAATTTTGAAGAGAGTCATCTTGATTTTCTCGTTCCTCGGTAAAGCCATCTGTGATGATTATCTGATTAATCCCCTAGAGTTTATGCTCAACTTCTCTTTTGGCTTTAAAAATATTACCAAACTCATTTTTGTTCCAATCTTTAAGCCTGGATTTGATGTGTTTAAGTCTTTGTTGTAGCATGAACATTTTTGTACCTTAAACGGGCATATCTTCCATCCACCATTTGTCAATATTGCTGGTGAAGTCAAGGTGAGAGAGCGAGACATTTTCAAACCTAAAAGGTCTGTTCCTAGGTGTGCCCATAAAATTAGCTTTAAGCTAGATAGACCAGTGGTCCGAGCCTCCAAAGGGAAGGATTAAAGCTAACATGTCAAGGCCTGTGAGAAGGAGGTCCTCTGAGATTATGAATATATCTAGTTTAGAGGCGACATGAGAAGCCCCTCTCCTCTTATTGTTCCAGGTAAAAGTGCCATTTATTGTTTTAATTTCCAGTAGCCCCATGTTATTTACGAAGTTCTAGAAGGCAATGGAGTCTCTGCTTAGTTTTCTGGTACTACCTTTTTTCTCTGAAAGAGATCCGATCATATTGAAATCCCTTGCCACAATCCAGGGCACATTAGGATATCTCTCTCTTAGCTCCTCAAGGGAGGTGAGAAGCTTGAGTTTGTCTTCTTTTTTTTGAGGACCATAGACATTTGTGATCATGTATATCTCCTTATCACCCAAAGGTTGAATCACTAATGATAGATAGTTCCTGGATGCTTCAGCATCCAGGATTCCTAGTTTCTGGGGGTCCCAAAGCGTAAGAATCCCCCCCGCCGAGTTGTCCGCTTTAACCTCTAGATACTCATACTTGATTAACCACTTGCTGTGTATCTCTTTGATCTTGTCCATCGAACACTTTGTTTCCTGAATAAAAACCATATCTGGTTTTTCTTCTTTTATTCTACTATTAAGATTTCTTTGTTTCCTTTTACTTCCTAGACCCCTAATGTTCCAAGTTGTAAGCTTCATTAAGAAAGGTTTATAAAGGAGTAACTGGTAAGATCTCTCATCTTACCTGAGTTAATCATGATTTTCCCACATTCGGTCAGCATCTCATTATGTCTTTTTCTTCCTCTTTTCCTACTCGAGTTCTTGGAAGAATGCATTGGTGTATTCTCAATCATTTTCACCCCTCTATTCTCCTAGCTATCATGGTTTCTTTTGAATCTAGATCCCTTCAATTGTGATCTCCAGAGGAAGAGCTGTTGAACCCTATCAAACTCCTCTTTTGGCGGGGAGTCTACCCCTTTGGCTATTCCTTGCTCCAAAAACTTTTCTAGATCTAAATTCTCCCTTTCTAGAATGTCCTGCAGTTCATGTTCCTCCATTCCAGCCTCACTTGGGGTCATCTCATGGTCCCTAATAAGCTCCATATTGCTTGGCAAATCATCCTTTTGTTGACTGTTCTCTAGTATATCCTCTATGCTAGCATCCCTTTCCTTCTTAGTGGGATTATTCTCCGATTCCTGATTTGTCCCGTTGTTTCCAGCTTCTTCTTCTAAGATCGTGAAACTGTTGTGGCTTGGTTTTTCATCCTCATTAATCTTTTTTTGGTACTGCTTTCCTCCTTTTCCTATGCCCCCAACCTTATTAAAACCCTTGGGATCTTTGTCTGTGGTGTCTTTTTTGTTGCTCTCCATTTTGTTTAACAGGCAGCCTCTATATAGGTGCCCGTTTTCATGGCACTTGCAGAAACTAAATGGGACATGTTCATAGTCCACCGCCTGCACCCATTCTTTGTCATACACTTCTAAAATGATCACGTCTGGAAGTGCCCCAAATAAGTCCATTTCCACACATATCCGGGCGAAGGATGTGTATTTGCCTTTTAGAGTTGCATCTGAGATCTTTATAAAATGCCCTAACGTATTTCTGATAGCCCTTAGAGACTCCGATAGCCAATAATCTAAAGGAAGGGAATAAAGTCTTATCCATACCGGTACTAATGTGAAAGTTTCTCATTCTGGGACAAATTTCATCATCCATGGTCACATGTAAAGGCCTGCAAGAACGTAAAAATAGGGTCCTCCCTCGAACACTCTATCTTTATCCTCTAATCTTGTAAGCACCACCGTAAACAAGCCCTTGGACCCAAGGTGAAGGTGTATTTCCCCCTTTGGTTTCCAATGGTTCCTTATCCATGCTTGCAAATCCTTCTCTGTTAGCGAAATCCCCATAAATTTGCATATAACCGCATATTCCACCATGTGATCTCTGTGCACCTATAGCACTGGATCACTTAAAACGACCCATGGAGTAATTTTTGACTTGGGTTTGCATACCCCTGTTGTACTCATAGGATAAACTTTCTGACTGCTACCCCCTGTCATCCTCTCCCTACTAGCTACCTCATGATTTCCTTCCTGTTTATGAGGTCTGATATTTTCAGATTTTTCTATGTTAATAGCCTCTGTTGCCACTTCCATCAGTTTCTTGAAACGATGTGATCTAGCTCCCTTGATTCTATCTGCAGCTACTTGACAGTAGGAGGGAGCAGAACTCCCTCCTTCACGTCCGACCATGGTGACCAGCGACAAAACCCTAATGCAAAACCCTAGTTCAGATTGCAGAGCCAAACCTCCATGACCATATTACCAGTTAGAATATTTCGAGTTCCGTCCAACCATTAATTTCAATTTACCAATTGAAAATAAATTATTTATTTTTATATGGTTTATATATCACTATTTCTTTCCATAAAGCTGATGTAAATTTATTTTATTTAAGGTATATATTGAAATGTTTTATTTGTGAATTAACATTAGAATATTTTTTTGATTACTAATATTTTTTTAAATGTTACTTGTCTCGTCTATATATTGAGTAGTCAATAAATTACATTAAAACACTATTTAAAAAATTAGCATTTGTAATTTTATATTAAGTACCAAAGTTACCAATATTTAAAGTAGATATAGAATTATTTCATTTTATAGGAATAATAAAATATTTAATTGATGGTTATCATTGAAATTGAATTATTTTATAGTAGGCATTGAATTTCTTTAATTATTTCCTTTTAAAATGTTAGATGTCAATTTTGTGTTGAGCATGAGAATAATTACACATTTCCCTTATATGAATGTTATATATTACACTACATAAATTCATGTTATATGTTTTTTTTTTTTTTTTGAAATTTAAATTATATTGCCTCAAAATGTTTTCATACAACAATAAAAGATATCACTATTTGTTGACCATGAACAAGAGTTCAACTAATTTATAATGATAACAACTATCACTATGAAGTTCATTACAACTAACGTAAACTGAAGTGTAGAAAGTAAAAGAGAATCATTGGGTGTTTGAGGTGTAGAAAGTAAAAGAGAATCATTGGGTGTTTGAGGTGTAGAAAGTAAAAGAGAGTCACTGGGTGGCTAAACATAACATCAAGAGTCAAATAAAGTAACTAGGGTTGGATGTTGAGCATTGAGGTTTCAAATCACATTCAAGATGACTTTCTAGGTTAGCAAGCCAAGCATCCAAATGAGTAAGACAAGAGTGTTGGTATCATTGCACATGATTGATTTAATTTGAGGAAGAGATTATATCATTTCAATCTTCGTGTTTCTTCTTCAGGACCTTTCCAAAGAGTGTCTTTATATGCCAATGAAGGGTAATGGAGTTCAAGTACTAGCTCCATCTTCCCCTAGTGTGTCTAGGGTCAAGAACCCAATTGACTACCCCGGCTTGAATTTCTAAGTCAAAATAGGCTTTTCAATATAACATTTCTTAATATACCTTGTACAAAATGCATAAGATTCAAATTTTGTTTCTCAACTTACAAGTTTTATTAGAATATAGCATCCCACGTATGACTTATCACATACTCTTTAAATAATAATCAAATGATATAATCAAAATCGTTAAGTGAGGTAACTGCAGAAATGGAATAGCTATTTGTTTAAAGGAATAATAATTAGTGGAACTTGTTAACATAACACAACCTGCAATAACTTTCCATCATTAACAACATTCAATTAATCGAGGCTTACTAAAAACACGATGAATGATATAATTACCAATGTTACGCAAGGTGCCAATACATTAATATAAATGATAGGAAAGCACACAAATGAACATGGGGTTACCTTGGAAACCCCGAAGAAAAAAAACAACAAGTGTTTTTCTTTATTAAAAACATTTCATAAGGGAGTTCACCCCTCATTCAAATGACAACGAGGGAATCCATCCCTTGTCCATTGTTGATGTTTTACAAAAGAAACATAAACTTTCATTTAAATATTATTAACTAGAGGCCCATACATTATACATGTCGTCATGTTTATCAAGCACATTACCCAACAGTTCTTAGAGCACAATATGCTCATGTCATGATTGTTTATCGTATTAACCTTCTTCCCCATCATGCATCATGATTGTCAAACCATAACAAGTTAACAATATATCTCAATAAACCAATTTATCCATTGTAAAGTTGTACTCGACGATTTTTCACTTTGCATGTAACAATAGTTATATAAAATGATATCATCACCTACAATAGTATTAATTATAAACCATCATTGGATCACTGCAAATGAGATTAGTTTAGAAACTATCAGTCAACTCCTTGTAAAGGTCATGATTTCATCATTGCAAACACTATTGTCTGAAAAATATCTAATTTCACGATTACTTGTAATTCCTGCAATATCAAATTATTAAAATAAAAATATTATGACTTTTCATCCAAACAGAATGTGAGATAATCTAGATCTTTATATCCCAATGATTCAATCTCTATCAGTGATTTTTTGTGTCAAAATCACTAGAAAATTCTACATGTTATATGTCTTTACATGAAAGAACTCTCTTCCAAATGCATAAATAAAAGAAAATGCATAACCACATCTAACCATTTTAATTTTACATGCATTATCAAATACAGAACCATAAGTATTATTACATATAACATATGCAATAACATACTTACTATTTTGTAAAACCATACTTTTATTATATTTAACAAAATGAAAACCATGGATATAAATTCACAAAACCATGGTATTAATTCCTACTCATTTTGTTTCAAAGCCATGGATATCAATCTACTTGTTCCTTTTAGTAAAAAACCATTCTTGATATTAGAAATACAAGAACATATGAAAAATAGTGTAAAACATGACTATTCTTATTGTTTATATTTCAAGTGTATTAATAAGACCACAACTATACTATTCCTGAGGAAAAGTAAAAGGCCAAAATAAATCTCAAACCTGTGGATAAAGCTATAACCACTAAAAGAGACAATGAAAACTATAACCATATCAAGATTCTAATACCTGGCCCCAATAACACTCCTAGAAATATAAACTCCCTACACCAATAATGGATAGTAGCACTCGAAGAACATACAAAATCCAAGCATTTCTAGAACACTAGGATCGATGTTGATAAGTATATTAATAAGTTTCCCAAAAGTAGCTCCATTAAGTAGGTCGGATCCAATAAGTAACATTACTCATTTGTTCTCATTGTATGACTAAATAGGGATGGAAGGGCTCATACAGGGTTGCCCTCTCTCTCCTTTCCTTTTCTTGATTGTCATGGATGGCCTTAGTCGATTGATTACATCAGCTAAGAGAGATGGTGATCTTTGTGGTCTCAAGATATCTGATGACTGCTTCCTCACCCATCTACTTTTCGTGGATGATGATTATTTTTCTTGATGGTAGTATTAGGGATTCCCACTCTTTTTTAAAGATCCTCTCTCTTTTCTCATCGGCCACTAGGATGTTAGAAAACCACTCTAAATCTACCATCACTTTTGCCCAAACCTCCATCCATGAGACTCATTTTGCTCACCATTTGTTCCCATACTGCATCAATCCACTAGACCGGGGTCTTAAATACCTGGGGTTCTGGATTAAGCCTATCAGCCAGAAAATAGCTGATTGGATTTGGCTCGTTACAAAACTGGAGAAAAGGCTTACCATATGGAGCCATCGATATTTGTCTAGAGCTGGCAGACTTGTATTGGTTAAATATGTACTTGAGGCCACGCCTGTCTTTTGGATGGCACTCGCTTGGATTCCTAGAAGCATCTTGGCCAGGCTACATCAAATCTGTAACAGATATCTATGGAATGGGAACTAGGATAAACAGATATTTGCATGGGTTGGCTGGAACAAGATAGCGCTGCCCAAAAAATGGGGAGGCTGGGGTCTTAAAGATCTTCCTTCATTTGCACAGGCTCTAGCTGCAAAAATGGGGTGGACATTGTTGACCGGACAGAATCTTTGGACTACCATCTCATATTACAAATACATTTGGCCTCAGAATATTATGGATTGGATTCGGTTGCCTAGTTGGCCTAAAACTGGTATCTCATCTGTCTGGAAGGCACTTCTTCACTCTTTGCCTCTCATCAGGGATAATCTGGTTTGGAGAATAAACGATGGATCTATGGCTCGCATCGGTTTAGATCCATGGATTGGAAGCGGTGGTAGACATCAGCTATCCAGAGATCTCATTCAACATCTACATTCTCATGAGCTTAAGGTTCTAGCTAACATCGCGGACCCTCATAATTCTACCATTTTTGCACAAAGATGGAAATCCGCTCAACAGATTGATCTACCACAATGTTGGCACCAAGAATGGCATGATTATATTACTGCTCTTTCTGAATCTCATATTAGGATCAAAGAGGGCCCGGATGAACTCATATGGCATCATTCTGACAGCGGTTTATACACTCCAAAGTCAGGTTATTTAGCACTGATCTCACACAAGATTCCGGATCTGATTACTTTCTGGTGGAAGTCAATATGGAAACTCACAACGCCCCCTCGGATCAGACTATTTTTCTGGTGCATTTTAAAAGACAAAGTCCCCACTAGCGAAAATCTTATGCATCGATCTATCCATGGGCCTACTTGGTGTACACTATGCAAAAGATCAGCAGAATCGACATCACATCTTTTTCTGAATTGTACAGCCCTGATGGACCTGTGGCAAAATATTTCCTCTTCTATTCGTTTCACGGGCTCATGGGAAGGTGAAGACATTAAAAAAGCATGGGAAAGCTGGTATCATCAGCATAAAGGATCAAAACTACAAAGTCTCCCTTTGATTATCTGTTGGCATATCTGGCTGGCCCGGAACCGCAACATATTTGACAGAAAACCTGTGTGCTGGTCGCACACTGCAGCTTGTATTATATCAGCTTTTAACGTGATGCCTGAGCCTCCCCAATCTTGAACCTGCAGGCCACATGCCCCTCCGCATATTGATAAAAATACCCCTTGGCCATATTTTGATGGTGCAGCTCAACAGCAGGGGTGTGGTGGTGGTTTCATCCTATACATTAGTGAACATCATTACTTCAAAGTCAGGATGGGATTAGGGGTTGGAACAAACAATTTTGCTGAACTCATCACTCTTCGTCACCTCATGCATTTTTCTTTGGGGCATAACTGCATGAGCATTAATATTTATGGAGACTCGAAGATCATTATAGATTGGTTCAATAATATTACTGCTTGTCACACTCAAACACTTAGTAACATTTTGGATGAAATAAACATTTTTAAGGCTCATTTTAATATTATCACATGCAATCATATTTATAGGGAACACAACAGCAGTGCTGACGAGCTATCCAAGGCGGCCACGATACTTCCCAGAGGAGAGTGGATGATCCAGGAACAATGTGGGTCAAATGCATACCAATACTATCACCGCCCGTACATAGACCTACATTACCACAGGGCTGAGAGCCCATGATCTGATTATCTGTTTTGGAATTTTTGCACAGCTTATTGAATATATTGGATAGGATATATATATGGCCCTGTGTGGCAAATATACACACTAAATAGAAGGACTTATTTATGAACATCCTACGTGATGTTTCTGGTCAATATATTATTATATTTTGAACTTCTTACAAATTTTGACTGAGCCCACAGAGGCTGACAGGTACAGCATATGTATCCTACATCTACAATATGTAATTTTTCAAAGTTAATCAAAGATTACGATTTTTCCAGTGGAAAAAATAATAGGGATGGATATAAGCGATATTATAGAACCCAAGAAAAAAAGCCCTATGCGGAGACCATCGAGATTCTAAAGAAGATGTAAATAAACCCTCATCATTGATGCAATGAGAGTAGCATTGAGAAATAGTTGTACCCTTTCCAGATGATTTTAAATAGTAGGGTTGGTCTTTCGAAGGTTTTCGAGAGAATGGTACTGCCATGAAGCATTAAAAAAACCATGGTGGGTGAGATAATCTCCCTCTCCTCAATTAGAATGCACATATGTCATATACTCCTTGAACGGGTAGTTTCAAATATTTTCATAACCAATAATGAATAGTAGCACTCGAAGAACATACAAAATCCAAGCATTTCTAGAACACTAGGATCGATGTTGATAAGAATATTAATGAGCTTCCCAAAAGTAGCTCCATTATGTAGGTCGGATCCAATAAGTAACATTACTCATTTGTTCTCATTCTATGAATAAATAGGGATGAACATAAGCGATATTATAGAGCCCAAGAAAGAAAGCCCTATGCGGAGACCATCGATATTCCAAAGAATATGTAAATAAATCCTCATCATTGATGCAATGAGAGTAGCATTGAGCAATAGTTATACCCTTAGCATATGATTTTAAATAGTAGGGTTGGTCTTTCTAAGGTCCCATGAAGCATAAAAAAAACCATGGTGGGTGAGACAATCCCCCTCTCCTCAATTAGAATGCACATATGTCACATATTCCTTGAACTGGTAGGTTCAAATATTTTCATAACCAAGCAGGGGTTCTTTAACTCATTCTGGAAGCGGCACTGAATGACAACTAAGGTTGGGTGCATGCATGGATAGATATCTGGATCCCATTTTGGAGCACAACAAATGTATTAACTCTAATTACAACCATCAAACAATTCTAGAGTTTAACTTGGCATATCTATATCACTCGCATCTTTCCATGTGACAATGGTAGCAAGAACCATTTCCTTCATGGGATTTGATGCTGGATTTTCATCTTCATTTCATTACCAAAAGAAATAAAATTATAAAACGTGTGATCTTGTGGACTTTTTGATGTGATATATGAATTTTTCATGTAATAAACACAATTTAAAGAATGCAAATAACATATGGAACATTGTGAGGTAACTCGGCAATAATCAAGGATAACCATATGGAAAGAAGTCCCTTGATAAGGATATTTAATGTTGGCTTCTCTGTAAGAATGTACGTTACATTTCAGTAACAAAAATAATTGCAAAACAGGAATTCGAAACCATTACAAATGTTAACATATACAAACAATGGATTATGTAATGATTCTTTTATGTATAATTTAATATATCGAAGATTCTAAAACTAATATTAACACATCCAAAATCATATTTTATATGTGGTCTCTAAAATAATGTTAAACATCACTTACACATCAGGATAATATTTTTATATTTATCCACAAAAATAGAACAAAGTTCTCGTTCAATTAAAGCCTCGAATGACAAAGAATCTGCAGAGTGATTAAAAATAAATTTTAATGGTAGAAAAAATCACACACCACTTTCCAGGATTTCAAAATTAATATTTTATACTCCCCCCTTAAAAATAACAATTTCCTCAGGGTTCTTCTCTCCTTCCTTTCATTATCATTATATTTGTTTTGTTTTGTTTTTTGATGTGCCAATTTTCTTGGAAATCATGGAAACTCCATGCAATATTTTAATTACAAATGGTTTATCAACTACGAAAGGTACTCAAAGGGTGTTTTATTAGCCCGATATAAATCACCTTGGGTTGTTTATCAAACCAAAATTGATACGTAGTGATGTATTGATGAAGGAATCTAGTTAGTATTTTCTTAATTGTAATAACATTATTTTCAACCACAATAGTTTTAACTGTCAATCATTTATGTAATTCCAGTTGCAACCGTTTTGCATGGTACCTATGCATTGTACACATAGAGCATATAGTTCTCTAACCAAGGGAAGGATCAAATTAGCCATAACTACATAAGGTGCATATTGTCTTATCCCTTTCTAAAGACATAAACAAGTTAGGTACCATGACTTTGTAGGGAGGAGTCCAACCTTGTTACTCTCAAATTGTATTACGATACCTTTCACCCCCCAAGTCCCATCTTGGTTGTATCCAACTTTCTTTCAAGATAGATAGTGGAACAAAAAAATCCATAAGCCATGCATCCTTTGATGCTCTCATGTACTTAAACCCCCCTTTTTTGTTTTAGTTCAACTACACTTAGCCACCCCCTCGCAAGCCTAGTAGCATGTAGAAGAACCCCACCTCTTTTTCCTAGAACGTTTTCCACTATCTGGCTTGTCCTACCTCCATTAGATGGCCTTCCCCGTAGGAAAATAAAGACTCATGTCCTTCGCCACTCATGGCCCTTGCCACTTCATTTCAGTTTTTCAACAGTTTCTTGGATTTCTCCCGTACAAGTCATAATCCACCTTGCCTTGACGTTTCTTTTCAATTTGCATTTTATTTTATTAAAATGAAAGATTAATTGTCAAAGTTACAATTTGATTCTACCATCATCAAATGTTTCCTTGTATCATTTTCAATTACTAAATAAAGATTCCTATTAACTCATGGTTCCTTGAAATGCTTCATGCCTTATCACCTGATCATCCTCATGGTTTTGGCCTTTAATTAGTGTGTCCCCCCAAATACAACATTTCTCAAGAATGTGACTGAAATTGTAACAACCCTAATGAAAATTCCATGTAATAAAAGTTAATAAAGTAAAATTAATAACCACGGTTATGCAGCACTTATTCCAATCTGAATGTTGTGCAAGACATCCTAGTGTGGGTGTTCATTTAGTTTATTATGGCTAAGGAAATTGACAAAGGCAATGGAAAGGCTTTGGAAAGGCACGACGCATTAATTAACATTTTATTTATGAAAATAAAGGAAATTAGGAGAAAAGGAAGGTGAAAGGTCACACGTTGCATGTGAGGAGGAAAATGAAGGAAAATAATGGAAAATGAAGAAAATAGAGCCCTCATTAATAAAACAATATTTTAAGGATCAGTTGGCACCTTTTGTCAATTCAATCTTGGAGCTTTTGCTCTATTCTCTCTCTCTCATAGTCTTGGACACTTAGAGCTTTCTTGGACCACTTCAAAATTGGATCAAGAAAAGAAAATAAGGTAACAGGAAGAAAAGACCAAGTAAGGAAGATAAGGATCTAGTAGCTACATCAAGATTATTTTTGGTTATCAATTTGCATGTGTGATTTACTTGCTAGATTTAGCATGCATGCTTATGCATGTGTGTTCATGGTTCTCTTGATTTCATGGGCACGTGTTTTGCTAGTTGTGATAATGTTTTTCATCTTAACCTTACCATTTCTGGATAGCCATGGTGTGTTGGGTTCTTTTTCATGTGGTTGACCTAGATTACCGGACGGACTCGAAGTTGAGTTGGGTGGTCACATGATAATTCTCAAGGCCTAGCAATCCTGGGTTGGGATACACGATAAATACTAAATGTAAACGCCTCGATTGAGGCTAGGAATTCCTTGACTAGTGAATGGCGGGATACACGATAAAGCTTAGTGATGAGTACCCTTGATTGGGCCTAGTAATCCTAGGATGGGATACATGGTAATGCCCATAGGTTGGAGACATCATAGTCCTAGGAATACCTTGACCAGTAATGAAAGGATAGAAAGTAAATTCGTGATGTTGGGACTGACAAATACCTCACGGTGTAGGTGGAGAGATATGACGACATCCATACTTGTTTTTGGCTTAGTGATCTGATGAGGATTGTGGTAAACCCTGGTATTGTATGTTTATTGTTTATTCCCTAGTGATCTGGTGGTGATTGTGGTACATCATGGTTCTATTGTTGAGGATGAGGTGGTGTAGCCTCAGGAAGTCCTGCTTGATTTTGGTTCAGCCAATCTATGGTCAGGTGGTATGTTGGTGTCCAAAACCTGGTTGGCATAATAATTCATTAATAAGAAATATTTATCCTTGGTATTTTATGAGAAAATTTACTGGTTCATATGAGGCATTTATGGGTGATGTATCCTTGTTATTTTTATTGGTTATATGTTGGTTATGAGCATGTTTTATGACAATGATGATGTATGGATCTCATCATGTTTTTATTTCTAAATTAATGTACAACGAATATATGACCTAATAGATGATAATGCAGCTAATGTGATAAGGCACCAATGCTTCTTAGAGATTCTCAAATAAGTATGAGACCCCTACGCTCAAACCTGTTGTTATGACCTATAGAATTCACATTTGTTATATGTTTGACGAAATGCATGTCATGGTTAGTAATGGTCCAACCAAGTCTTTGTTCAAGTATTTGCATTTCTATCAATGTTTCGATGTTAATTTTCATTTCTGAAAGTTTCATGGAGTTTTGGGTAGTGGCCTAAGTCTTGGCCCTAAAAAAGTGGCACAAAATTCAGGGTTGTAAGCTGAGGACTAGCTGAAAAAGACCCCAATCGCTTGCATGCCCATGTTGTGAGAGCGACTGCAGGGTCCCAGTCACATGCATGCCCATGTCATGGGAGTTGTTGAGGCTCTTGTGTAGTGCAGTGTCATTTTTTCGTAGGGTTGATCACTTGGAAAGGATGGTTAGCTCTTATAGGTTCTGTGGTATGTGCAGAAGTTCACATTGGTTATGTTGTGTCATTTCCACTTCCTTAACTGTACATGGGGAGTTGAATCAGATTGTAGTAGTGTCTCATCACATGTTTATCCCTACAGACCAGTTAGCTTGGGTAGATGTGGGAGGAGCGTGCTACAGAGTAGTATCGAAGCATGGTTCACCCCTTGGACTTGATGGGTGGTGAATGTCAGTCATTCATTCATTTTGGTTGCATATGTGTTAATTATACTTGTGGTCTATGTGCTTTTTGTATATGCATGGTGTTCATCATGCTTGCATTGACACCGACATGTGAAAGTGGATGGTGTGTTGTTGGATGTGTTTATCATGAGTATAGGTCGTTTATGCATTGGTTATGCATGTCATTATTTGTATGTATCGTGTATGCAGACATGTCATCCATATGTTGATTATGCATACATTGATATGGGTGTAGTTGTCATACATAAGTTCATGACGTGTGGTTGATATGGTCATACATTAATGGCTAGACAATGGTTAGGATGATATCTATATGGTGTTATGATTATGCTTATAAATGTATTGTGTTAATCTGGTTGATCTTGTAGATGAGATATCCTCCTTGAACTATACAGACGTATGTTGATTATGTTTATATTTTTGTTTAACTTACATGGTATGTTTTGCAGGAAGAAAACAACAAACAGACTAGCAAGATGGTACTTGAGACTCTCTCTATGGATCAAATGAGAAATTTGTCGTTGGGAATTATTCTAAATTAGTAGACACATTGAGAATATTGAAGGAAGAATTAAGGAGTTACAAGGCAGGTAATGACAAAATCATGCAGGAATGAGAGAAATAAGCAGAAATCAATGCACTAATCCTTAAGAGTTTGTCAAACTTGCAGAGACAGGGACTACTTCGGATCAACCATGGACAAGAGAATAGGACTAATGAGGCATATGGAAGTAGATCTCATGGTGGGCACAAGTCAAATAAGGTTGATACAATCATAGATGGTAGGTTCTTGGATACTATGCATTATAGAGGTGATGGACAGAGGTATTATTTTAGTTCTGGTTTCGAGAGGCACTATGATCATAATTTTTTATCATCCTTACAGGAGGAGTGACAGAGGATATTTGTCGGATGAGTTTAAGAAATATAAGCCACCTACCTTTGACAAATATTTGAAGAAGTCAAAGGATGCAGAATCTTGGTTACTTAGGATGAATAAGTTCTTTGTGTTGCATAATTACACAGATAATATGAAGGCTAAAGTAGATATCTTTAGCTTAAAAGGTAAAGAATACATCTGGTGGGAAGATGTGAAGTGGGTCAGACACATCAAGACAAAAGAGTTGAGTTGACATGAACTCGAGAGACTTTTTAGGAAAAGTACTTCTCAGAGAGGTACTATGATAGCAAAGACAGGGAATTATAAGAGCTAAAAATGGGATCGATGACATATGAGGAGTATATGACTAAGTTCCTAAAGCTATTAATGTATGTACAATATATTACAGATGAAAATACTAAAGGTAGGTGATTTGTCAATGGATTTCCATTAGCATGTAAGGATCAAATTGAATATGATATGCCTCAGCCATTGGAGGAAGTTATTTGGAAATTGAAGCACTATTATGAGCAGTCAAAATGTAAGACATAATCTCAACAAGGTTGGAAAAGGAAAGACAAAGCTTAAGGAAAATGACAAATGAAAAGAACAAGGCCTCAGAATGCAGAAGAGAAAGAGAATGTTGCACCATACAAGAAGTTCAATGTACCTAGACAGGGACATGGGTCACAACAACATAATAGAGGTGATGGTAGCAGACGGTTGGAGTGTTGGATATGTGGTAAAGACCATTTCAAGAGAGATTTCTCACGGTATCATGGTGGTAGGCCTCATATTTATAGTGCATAGGAGGCACATATTGTTGGGGATGTCAGGGGAAATATTCATCGTATCTATGCAACATTGGATAACAGGCATGCATATCACCATGCATCTATCATTGAGATGGAAGGTAAGATTTCTGATTAAGTTGTTTCTATTTTGATTGACCCTAGATGTAATTATAGTTATATTAGTTTGACTTGGTGGATAAGTGTGATTTGAATAAAGAAGTGCATACAAAATATTGGTTAGTATAGTTGGATACAGGTACAAAGAAGAGAGTTCATAATTAGGTAAGAGCTTATGCATTTGAACTGAATGGTATACCTACAACAACACTTTTGAATGTATTTCCATTGGGTTCATACAATGTGTTGTTGGGTATGGACTGGTTGTATCTGCATAGAATAAAGGTGGATTGTTATGACAAAGCCATTGAATTCTTTGATAACAATGAAGAGAAAAGAATCTTACAGGGTAAGAAGAAAGAAACATCAGTTAGGATGGTGATAGCTATGCAGGAAAAGCGCAATCACAGAAAACGGTGTGTATTATTTGCAGTACATATTTCTAGTGACAAAGGTAAGGAGGATGAGGATGTGGAGGTATTGAGAAAGTACCTGGTTTTACAATAGTTTAAGAAAGTGTTTCCAGCAGAGATTTTAGAGTTTCCACCTCACAGAGAAATGGACCTTTCTATTGAGTTGGTACTAGGGGCAGCACCATAATTAGAGGCACCTTACAAGAAGATCTATCCAGAGTTAGTAGAGTTGAAGCTGCAGTTGAAACAAATTCTTGACAAGGGATATGCATTAATTAGAGGTGGTTGAACAAGGTGACCATCAAGAAAAAGTATTCATTGCCGAGGATTGATGATTTGTTCAATTAGTTGAAGGGAGAAACAATATTCTCAAAGATTGACCTAAGATCCAAATATCATCAGGTATGAATTAAAGAAGAGGAAATCTACAAGAGAACTTTCCGGACCATGTATGGACATTATGAGTTTGTTGTAGTTCCATTTGGTTTGACTAATGAACCTACTACTTTTATGTGCTTCACAAATAGTGTGTTGCATCCTTATCTGGACAAATTTATTATTGTATTAATTGATGACATCTTGATATATTCTAAGAATGAGGAAGATCACGCCGAGCATTTAGTAGAAGTACTGAGATTGTTGAGAGAGCATCGGTTGTATACTAAGCTTAGTAAATGTAGTTTCTTTCAAGCATAGGTGCATTACTTAGGACATGTTGTTTCAAGGTAGGAATAGTAGTGGATCCAGAGAATATAAGGGCTATCATGGAGTGGGAAGCTCCTAGAAATTTGGAAGAGGTAAGATCATTTATGTGGTTAGTAGGTTATTATAGGAGGTTCATCAGGGACTTAGCTCAGATTACATATCCTATTACATCACTATAGAGGCAAGGTAAGAAATTTGAATGGACAGATGAATGTGCAACAAGTTTTGAGCAGTTAAGGCAGTTATTGACAAATTCTCTAGTGTTAAATATTGAAGATCTTGACAAAGAGTTTGTGGTGTGTACAAATTCTTGCAAAAGATGAATTGGTGGAGTCCTTATGCAAGAGGGACGGGTATTATGTTATGAGTAATGTAAATTTAATGAGAATGAGAAAAATTATCCAACACTTGATCTTGAGTTGGAAGTGATCATCCATGTGTTGAATATGTGGAGGCATTATCTTCTTAGCAGAATGTTTTTATTGATGAGTGATCATAGTGGATTGAGATACTTGTCTGACAAGCCAAATACGAA
This sequence comes from Pinus tabuliformis, assembly GCA_031772625.1. NCBI lineage: Eukaryota > Viridiplantae > Streptophyta > Pinopsida > Pinales > Pinaceae > Pinus > Pinus tabuliformis. The sequence goes on from CM062808.1 coordinate 502,819,572, forward strand.
TGCTAGGAAAGCTAAATGGTTGGCCACGATTGATGAGTTTGAATTTGAGATCACGTATGTCAAGGGTAAAGAGAAAAGGGTTACAGATGCTCTTAGTAGGTGGGTATAGGTAAATCACATTGCAACTATGAGTTCTTATGGGACATATCTACAGGATTAGATATTAAAGGAAGGTCAGCCGAATAATAGGTACATGGAGCTCAGGAAAATTTTACAACAGAGTACAAATTTAGGTACAGGTGCATGGGATGTAGAATATCATCTCTTAGCAAATGGCTTGATCAGATTTAGGGACATGATATATGTGTCAGACAATAGTCAGCTCAAGAAGATTATCTTGAGGGTTTCATGTGAAACAATATTTATGACACCCAGGATATCAGAAGACATTGGCCATAGTGAAGAGGTTCTATTATTGACCAAATCTGAAGAAAGATGTGGTAGAGATTTTGGCTAGGTTCTTAGATTATCAGCAGGTGAAGGCAAAGTGTAAGCACCGAAGTGGATTACTACAGCCGATTCTGATTCTAGAGTGGAAATGGGAGGTAATTTCCATGGATTCCATTACAGGTTTGCTGAGGACTTGTGGACAACATGATTCTATCATGGTTGTGGTGGGCAGGTTCACAAAGGTAACACACTTCATTCCAGTGACGTCTACTTATTCAGTCAGTGATGTTGCAAAGGTATTCATCTGAGATGTGGTCAAAATGCATGGTGTTCCAAAGAATATTGTGTTATACAGGGATGCAAAGTTCACTTCCAAGTTATTGAGAGAGTTGTTTTCAGGTTTGGGTTCAAAGTTGACCTTCAACACAACTTATTATCCATAAACAAATGGACAGACAAAAAGGGTCAACCAAATATTAGAGGACATGTTGAGGATGTATGTAATGCACCAACATAGGAGATGGAAGGAGTATCTTATGCTAGTCGATTTCACTTATAATAATGGTTACCAGGAGCCTTTGAGGATGATTTTGTTGAGGCACTGTATGAGCAAAGTTGCAATACTCCCATCAGTTCGAGTGATCCTATGAACTGGGTGTTGATTGGACCGAATATGTTGGTAGATATGGAACATGGAATGCAGGTAATCAAGAAGAATCTGAAGAAAACATAGGAAAAAAAAGGGTTATGAAGATCAAAACAAGTTTTTTGAGGAGTTTCAGGTTGCGGAACAAGCATACTTATGCATCAAGTGCAAGAAAATCTCCTTGAGGATTGGATCATGTGCCAAGCTAACACCTCAGTTTTTTTGACCTTTCAAGATTCTTGAAAGGATCATACCAGTAGCCTGTCGACTTACACTACCTTCGACAGTGAAATTCCATGATGTTTCCCATGTGCCATTTCTTAAGAAGAATGTTAATGATGTTATTATGGGGTCATGTTATTATGATTGTTATGTTATTATGTTGTCATGTTGGTTTTCTTATCAGTAGGTTGCTCATTGTAAATATTGTAACGAGCTAAGTTATAAAGTTCCATAGGAAGTATGTTTTGTTTTCTACAGTCTTGTTGGTTTTAACTGTCATTGAACACTGAGGATTGTGTTCCCCCAAAGGGGAGGGTTCTATGACAACCTTGGTGAAAATTCCATCTAATAAAAGTTAATAAAGTTAAAACAATAACCACAATTATGGGACACTTATTCCAAGATGAATGTTCGACAAGAAATCCTAGTGTGGGTGTTCATTTGGTTTATTATGGCTAAGGAAATCGACAAAGGAAATGGCAAGGATTTGGAAATGCATGAGGCTTTAATTAGCATTTTATTTATGAAAATTAAGGAAATTAGGAGAAAAGGAAGGTGAAAGGTTGTAGGTTGCATGTGAGAAGGAAAATGAAGGAAAATAATGGAAAAAGAAGAAAATAAAGGCCTCATTAATAAAAAGGATTTTGCGGATCAATTGGTACCTTTTGTCAGTTCAGTTTTGGAGCTCTTTCTCTATTCTCTCTCTATATCACTCTTGGACACTTAGAGTTTTCTTGGAGCACTTCAGCTTTGGATAAAGGAAAGAAGAAAAGGAAAGAGGAAGAAAAGATAAAGGAAGCAAGAGCACGATCTAACAACTACATTGGGATTATTTACAGGTATTGATTTGCATGTGTGATTTCGTTACTATATTTAGCATGAATGGTTATGCATGTGCATTTTTGGTTCTCTTGTTGTCATGGTCATCGGTTTTGCTAGGTGTGACAATTTGTTTTAGCATAGCCTTGCCATTTTCAGATAGACATGGTGTGGTGGGTTCTTTTGTATGTGGTTGAGATGAATTCTTAGATTGAATCGAAGTTGAGTGGGGTGGTCAGAGGATTTTTCACAAGGCCTAGGAATCCCAGGATAGAATACACGGTAAACCCTGAATTCGAACACCTCGATTGATCCTATGAATCCCTTGACTAATGAATGGCAAGATAAACGATAAATATCAGTGGTGAGTACCCTTGATTGGACCTAGGAAAGTTAGGATGGGATACACGGTAAAGCGCAGAGGGTGGAGATAGTGTAGGCTTATGAATCCCTTGACTGGTAAAGATGTGATACAAAGTAAAGCCAAGAGGTTGGGACATACAAATCCCTCACAGTGTAGGTGGAGATATCTAATGGTGTCCATGCTTGTTTTTGGCCTAGTGATCTGGTGAGGATGGTGATAAATCTTGGTATAGTATGTTTATTCTTTATGCCCTAGTGATCTGATGGGTATTATGGTAAAGCCTAGTTCTATGTTGAGGGTGAGGTGGTGTAGCTGAAGCCCTGGTTTATTTAGTTAGAAGTCCCACATTCATGCTTGGAATATGGTACAGGGGTGATTGACTGAAATAAATATTTGGTTGAGCCAATCTATGGTCATGTGGTATGTCGAAGTCTAGAACCTGGTTGGCCTAAAAATTCATTAATAAGAAATATTACTCCTTGGTATTTTATGACAAAATTTATTGTTTCATATGAGGCATTTATAGGTGATGTATCCTTGTTATTTTCATTGGTTATATGTTGGTTATGAGCATGTTTTATGATAATGGTGATGTATGGATCTCATCAAGTTTTGATTTGTAAATGAATGTACAATGAATATATGACCTAATAGATGATAATGAAGCTAATTTGATAAGGCATCAATGCTTATTAGCGATTATCAAATAAGTATGACACCCTTATGCTCAAACTTGTTTTTATGACCTATAGAATGCATATTTGTGACATGTTTGACGAAATGCCTATCATGTCTAGTAAGGGTCCAACCAAGTATTTTTTTTAATTATTTTCATTTGTATCATTGCTTCAATGTTAATTTTCATTTCTAATAGTTTCATGGAGTTATGGGTAGTGTCCCCAGTCCCGACCCTGAAAAAGTGGCACAAAATCTCAGGTTGCATTCCAATGTTGTGAGAGCTACTAGAGGGCCCCAATTGCATGCATGCCTATGTGATGGGAGTGAATGAGGCTCTAGAGAAGTGAAGTGTTAAGTTTTCACAATGGTTGATCACCTGGAAGGGTTGGTTGGATCCTGTAGGTTCTGTGGTATGTGTAAATGGTCAAATTGGTTGTGTTGTGTCTGTTCCACTTAATTAATTATACATGGGGAGTTGAATCAGATTGTAGTAGGCTCTCGTCACATGTTTACCTAAGTGGACAACAGGAAAAAATTTAGGGGCTAATATTTGCAGGTGGGATAATATTCCATGTTTTTTCCAAAAAAAAGATTCGCCAATTTCCATTTTTCTAAAAATGAATTCACCCAAATTTTATAGTATAAGATTATTTTACCTTAAAAACCGGTAATATTAGATATTGCTAATATAAAATAATTAGAAATTTAAACATTTTTACAAAATTATCATCAAACATTTTAAAATTTGGATACTAGGGACTAGTAGGATTCACCAAGGTTGCTAAACATTATGGTAAACTTCCATTCTTAAAATTTTGCTTTTTGGACTAGTTAACTTGGGTAAATGTGGAAGGAGGGTGTTACAGAAATATCATTTCTCATGAGTCATTTTCATTCAAAATTTCCACATAATAATCAAGATGCAATTTGGAAGAACACCATTATATCTTCTATGCAAATTCTTGTGTGTCATGTTTGCTTAATGGTAACATTATACCTTCACATTTTCAATTGCAAGTCACATTGTAAACCTTTTATGTTTAACTAATTCTTATGTTTCGTGCTACCAAAATATTTTTGATGTCACTAGGCTACCATTAACTTACTCCTGGTTAGTCATACTAGCAACACTAGTCACAATTTTATTTCATAAAACTATACCTTTTACAAAATCATGTTATTTACAAAACATCTTGTAAAACATTAACTCAAGATGTATTTCAAAGTAGCAAGGTATCAATCTTGTTAATTTTTCACTTAAATAATTTCCATGCATTAAGAATAAGCATAGAAGATAAGGATACATCCTCTAGACAATAAAAATAAGGGAATTAAGACAAAGTTTCCATAGAGATGTTTTCCATAACAATAATTAGGGGAGAATGACCTTCTAATAGATATAACCATTCTAACCCAAACATTATCATTCACCATAGTTCTAATCCATGCAAAATGATATTTCATTTTCATGCACATGTGTCCAACCATAAGTTGCTATGCAAAATTACTAACATGAAGAAAATCATGCAGACTTTTATGGTCAAAGGAATGAGTAATACAAACTAATTAAAAATGCCATCCAAATTTTGTTTACCAATGATAATGAAAACATCACGAATTATACAACATAATGGATCAGACTAATTAGGTTTAATATATAGCATCACTAATAATATTCATACAGTCTCGAAGAATTTGCAAATGATGAAAACACAAATATTTAGTTGAGTGCATGATGTATACAATATCATTCCTACTAACACCATCATTAAATCATGCAAACATTTAGTAGAACTATTTTCAAGAATGGTTTTTATGTTTTTATAATAGATATTTTATTAGAAAAAGTAAGTGTTGTAAAGTGAAAAGTGAATTTGTGATGGTTCTTTTTGATGAAATTATAATATAAATTTGCATGATCAAATCTATTGGTGGGCCTTTGAGTGGAATGCTGAAATATTTGTGCTTGGATGGAATTATATTTTTATGAGTTACAAACTTAGGTATGTTTTGGAATCAAAATGTAGTTTATTTTAACTAATATGGACAAGATCAAGTATAAAAGTTTGGAACTAAATTTGAATGCTTTTAATTAAGGGAAATTCAAAAGTTTTTTTCTTTTAAAAGAATGGATAAAAGAGTAAGGTTGAAGAAATTAAAGAGGAATCTTAAAAATTGTAATTGGATTTGTGCCTTTAGACCACTTAATATTCAGTAAATCAAAGATCCATATGAGCTAGTTGGAGGTGGAAGACTTATTGACCTTATTGACCAGACTTAAAAAGGAAGAAAATAAGATCAACTCTGTGAGAGAAATAGAGCTTGGTGAATCCCACTTTGAAGTGGATGACATTCATGAAGACTCTGTGCTTGGTGAATCCTTCACTGAAGTCGATGAAAGTCATGAAGATTGTGTTTATGATTTGGTGAATCCGGCAACATATATTTTTGATGAAGACAAGGGGGAAACCACCCATGAAGACGAAATCCTTGCGGAGGAAAGCTTCTTTAAAGAAGATACATATGAATTAAAATTTGATGAAGACCACCTAACTCATGGAGAGTTCTTACATATGATGCATACAAAGCATCTTATTGATGAATTGTTGTAACAATGTAAACTTTGAAATGGGAACTATAAACTCAAAATGAGAACTCTGGCAAAAAAACTTCAAAAAAAACTTCAAAAACAGTGCTAAAAAAAAAGTGTGTATATTGGAACGATGGGATTTTTTTTTAGGGTCAATTTTGAACATGTTTTAAACATGGTAGTGAAAACAAATTTTTTGTGCAAAAATTGTGCAAAAAACACCCTGAAAACGAAAAATGTTGATACTGGAATGATGTTTTTTTTTAGGGTCAATTTTCAACATTTTTAAAAAATCTTAGTAAAATCATATTTTTATGTGCAAAAGAACAACTATTTATGAGGAAAAAAACACACTAATGTTTTTGGTAGAATAACATTTTCTTTCCTAAGTATAAATTCAACATGTTTTAGTAATGACCATAAAGATAAAATAATGAGATCTGAAATATATTAAAATTATATTAGTTTTCATCCATGTTGTTAAACATATAATAACATCACACTAAAGATCACTAAAATTCTAATTGTTTTCAACCACAACATTAAAGATACAAAAGAATTCATAATTTTTTCAACCATAAAATTAAAAAACCATGACATTATGAACAAATTACATGACTAAATTAATCAAAATTTCATTATTTGTATATTGAATGAAACATACATTATATCTCTAATTTATTGTTGCATTGTAGATATTCTAAACAATTAAAATCATCATAATTAAGACATATGATCCAACAACATAAAATGACTCATAACTTCTGATTTAACACCATATGGAAATCAAAATTTTTATTTCAAGATACGAGGCAAACATCAATTATATAAATTGTCTTAGAAAATTATTCAAAATCACTCATATTTTCTTGCACACCATCAAAATTCACATCTTCAGATGAATGACTAGATGCAGATGAAGATGTTCTATATTCTTCTCTTTCATCATCTAGTGCCCCATTTGAGTCCACATCCATGCCCACCATTTTAGGTTTCAAAATTATTTTGGATCCGCGACTGGTTTTATCATACTCCTATTTCAACATTGTTCCTTTTGGTAACAACCTTGTTAGAATCTTTATCGTCTTGAAGAAAAGAGTTCCTCTCTTTGTTAAATTGAAGTCATAAACAAGTATGTCAACATCCTCCAATTTTTGTGTGGTTGCAATTTATATTTGTACCCTTTCCTTTTCTCTTTCCACCAATTTTTTTGTCAACTACAATCTCTAGCTTATAAGCACCACTGAATGGGTGTGTATTTGTGGCATAACAATGTACTTCAACACCTGTAACATCCTCAATTTTTGTAAGTACCTCTATAAACTTAGCAACCCAGAATGGATAGCCATTGGGATGTCCATCTGCTAGCACTGCGATCATGCAACTGTCCTCAATATCCTGTACTGAACCCCTATAAAGGTCTTCCATGGCTTCATGTTGTGCACGAGACCTTTTGGAACCAATATACATCTCTCTTTCCTCTGCATGTGAATAATTAATATTACCTTGAGATTGTTGCTGTTCAACAATGTTGATTTCCTCATGTTCATTTGACACATTTGTGGCCAAATAAATGGATTTTTCAAAGGTATATCTTCATTTGTTGTTGCTAAAATGATATCACTTTTATTATTGAAAAATGATTCCCACCAAACTAAATCAGCAATGTCAATGTACTCATATATATATATCTAATACATTTTTTAATTTCTTCTAGGAAATCAGAATAATTTATATCTCTATTTTGTCTGCGTGCATTATGAACTTCACCAACCGATTGTAATAACAATATTTTTGATACGAATATTGGATGATCTAGAATGAACTTCAAAAATTCCAAATGTGATGATGGTGCTCATTCTGCAGTAGTTGAATACTTCTTGCCCCATATTAGTGTTTTCCCATAATTTTTTTGATATGAAATTGATGTTGGAAGCTAATGTCCTTAAGTTGTTCAATGCAATTCTCCTCACCATGCGATCCCAGAATAAACCTTTGCATGTCAACAGTTTCTTCCAACACATGAAAAGTAGGCTCTGGCATGTATGATTTCTTAATACATTCAATTAATGATGACAAGCTCCCAACTTCCTTCCTCCTCAATTTCATTGAAAAACGACTCAACATCTGATCAATATGGTCATGAGTGTGCCCAGCAAGAAGGAAACCAACCTTTACCTTCTAAAAAATTCTCAATTCAACAAGCATGTTTAGATATCCAAAGACAACCTGTTTTCTGTTTTCATGGAAAGTGTTGTCCAATTGTAGATACAAAACTTCAGGAAGATTACCAAACCAATGAGAAAGCACATCATGAATTATGGTTATTGTCATATTTGCATCATTATGAATATTTGGAGCTGTGAAGTACACCCTTGGCAACATTTTCCCATTGAAGACCATACAATCGACCAAGTGATACTGAATAAAATTTTCCTCTTGTAAATGTTTGGGTGTGCGAACAAAATGTGGTGAAAGTGTTTTCTTCTGGTCCATACCACCAATTATCAAACCCAATTATTTATTCGTTTTATCATAACACTTCTTTCAATGCTTGTACAACTTTTTCCTTTCACTTGTTTGTTGTTCACGACACTCATGAAGTTCTTTGACAATTTAATCTACACAGCATAAAAGAAAGTCATTAAGAAATACGTTTTCATAATTGATGACTATACAATTTTAAAAGTTAAAGTTATGAATGCTTACCTCTTTCTAACCCTTCACATTTGTCCCTTTTTTATTTAAGAGAAGCACATGTAAAGCAAATCCCCATCCTTGTATTCTTAGGAATACAGACATTGTTGAATTCTTTCTTCCATACCTTCACAAAATATTGATATGTAATAAAGTGACCATGTCCCTCAGAACCTTCTGCATATTCTTTGTATAAGTTGTAGATTTCTCGTCTTGAAAACATATCTGGAATATGTATTATCTCTCTATTTGGAATACACTCTCCATGCTTTGAAAAGAAATCTTTCATCCATGACATTGCAATATTTGATAATCACCCAAACTGTAGTTTATGATGTACTTCTGAATAAAATGTGGGATCCTTTTCCAAATTTTCTTGGATTCTCGAGAGATGAAAATTACCCATCGAATGAAATATTTTGAAAGTGTTTTTATAGTTAAATAAAGACCCAATATGATAATCATAATATGACAATGTAGATTGCATGCACCCAACTAAATATGAAATTTGCATTCTTTTATTCATTGACAAATATCTCTTCCTTTTCTCTAATGAAAATTTGAAATCCATATGTTTCAAGCAATCTTTTTGACAACATTCACTTGAAATGAGAGCACTTATAGAACTTATTCTCGTCAGATATTCTACTCTACCCCTTTTATAACTAGAACATATTGGATTGATACAAAAAGGTTTGCTCCTACTCCTCGATACAATATTTCTTGGAAACATCTCCATCATTGGATCATCATTTGTATAAGAATTTTCATCATCATTCTGAGGAATGTTATCCACAATATGATTAGCTGTGATTTTGAAAGACTGACTTGGAGGATATTCTTCATCTTCCCCTTCTTCAGTGTTACTATCAGAGTCCTTAGAATTGGGAATAAATGGAAAATTTGACTCGATGTTTATTGGATATTCTTCCTCATGTGCATTGTTAGAGCTACTCTCACTGTCCATAAAATTATGACTGTGTCAAAAATGTGACTGTTTACTTACTAAAAATGCTACATCCTATCCTTTTTCACTACAACTCTCATAGTCCTTAGGATTAGGACTAAGTGCTTCATCTTGTCCTTCGTCACTACTTCTCTCATACTCATTAGGATTAAGACTAAGTGGAAACTGCGACTCTTTATTTATTTGAAATTCTTCATCATGTTCTTCATCACTGGTGCTCTCATAGTCCATAGGATTAGGACTAAGTGGACACTGTGACACTTTATTCATTTGAAATTCTTCATCATGTTCTTCATCACTGCTACTTTCATAGTCCATAGGATTAGGACTTAGTGGACACTGTGACACTCTATTCATTTGAAGTTCATCATGCTCTTCACCACTGCTGCTCTCATAGTCCATAGGATTAGGACTAAGTGGACACTGTGACACTTCATTCTTTTGAAATTCTTCATCATGTTCTTCATCACTGCCACTTTCATAGTCCATAGGATTAGGACTAAGTGGACACTATGACACTCTATTCAGTTGAAATTCTTCATCACTACTACTCTCATAGTCCATAGGATTAGGAATAAGAGGACACGTGACACTCCATTCTTTTGAGATTTTTCATCATTCTCTTGATCACTACTGCTCTCATAGTCCATAAGATTAGGACTAAGTGGACATCGTGACACTACATTCTTTTGAAATTATTCATCATGCTCTTCATCACTACTGTTCTCATAGTACATAGGATTAAGAGTAAGAGGAAACCATGACACTCCATTCTTTTGAAATTTTTCATCATGATCTTCATCACTGCTGCTCTTGTAGTCCATAGGATTAGGACTAGGTGGACACTATGACACTCCATTCTTTTGAAATTCATCATCATGCTCTTCATCACTGCTGCTCTCATAGTGCATAGGATTAGGACTAGGTGGACACTATGACACTCCATTCTTTTGAAATTCTTCATCATGCTCTTCATCACTGCTGCTCTCATAGTCCATAGGATTAGGACTAAGTGGACAACGTGACACTCCATTTTCTTCGAATTTTTCATCATGCTTTTCATCACTGCTACTCTCATAGTCCACAGGATTAGGACTAAGTGGACACAGTGACACACCCTTCTTTTGAAATTATTCATCATTCTCTTCATCACTGCTGCTCTCATAGTCCATAGGATTAGGACTAAGTGGACATCGTGACACTCCATTCTTTTGAAATTCTTCATCATGTTCTTCATCACTATTTCTCTCATAATCCTTAGGATTAGGACTATGTGGAAACCGTGACTCTTTATTTATTTGAAATTATTCATCTCGTATTTCATTAGGGTTGTGCTCATAGTCCTTAGGATTAGGACTAAGTGAAAGAATTGACCCTCTATTCATAGTGGAAGAATTTATGTTATATTCATCAATATGAATAGAGTTGTTACACGACAAAGATGTTGATGCTTCACAAAGAGGAACTTTATTATGAGAAGAATCCATACCTTTCAAATATAATAGGTTGAATGATACAAATGAAGACTCTCCTAATGATATTATATAGCTTAAAGAATGAGATTTTCCGTGCAAAATTTTTCGCCAAAAATTTTCCCTCCATTATTTTATTCTACAATCTATTGAAAAATTTTAACTAATTTTTTTATGAAATAAATCTTTAAATTTAAAATTGTAAACTAAATCATTTACCTAAATTAATTTAATAGTTAAACTATATAATATTTACTAGCAATTGAATGTTTTTTCAATTTTTATAATACCTTCTAATACAAATTAATCATATATTCACTGTGCTATAAAACAGTTACATAATATTCACTTTATCATAGTTTCCTTTATCGCCATAACAAAATTAACATATTAAATTTTATAAAAACAAATTAATCCCACATTAACCATACTCTAAAACATTTCCGTAATTTCACCTATATAATAAATTTCATTATCACTATTATTCACATCACATCAAGGTTTTCTGAGGTTCGTTAAAATATTTGGAGTGAATTTGTGGAGCAACTACATTTCTATCAACAACATATTCAACGGAGGATTCTCGCATTTGAAAGGTTAGTTAATTTTTTTGCTTTGCAAATTTTAAAATTAAATAAGTTTAGTGAAGTTTATTATTATTTTTTTTTTAAATTAAAAATTTTTGTGGCGAAATTTACCCACTACATTTGCAGTGGGCATGGTGGGCCCAGTAATGCTCATGGTGGCCAAACAGGCTCGTGGGTTAGGGGTGGTGGGGCTGGCTACCTGGCATCCTGCCCCACCCCAGCGGCCCAACAGCCCACGAGGATGGCGGGCCATTAGATCACCGAGGTGGGTTGGGGCTGGGGTTCAGAAGGGGGGAAGTTGTTGGCCTGCGAGGGTGGGGTAGAGGGGCCGGACCCAACGGACGACTCCGTTGGCCAACCAATTTTCAAGGTGGGGCGGTAGGGCACTCTATTCTTTAAATTTCTTATTCTTTTTTAAATTGTTATGGTTTACAGAATTAATTATCATTTATCATTTTCGTTGTTAATTTAAGTTATTATTATTTTTTTTATTTACTGATTTATATGTGTCTTTTTTCAGGAAAATGGCATCAAAGAAGATTTATGTGAATCTTTCTGGACCAAAGACTCTTAAAGGTGGATCTTCAAAAAACATTGTTGAACGAACCCCACTTGAGTTGATGGCTACAAATCTTTCAAGTGCCTCAACGATAAGAAGATAATTTCATACTGGAAGAAATCAAAAGAAGTGAAACTTACAACAAATATCTGGTATGTGAAAGAAAGAGAGCCAAAATGTGTAGATATATCTATATGTTGATATACCTAATGATAATGGAATTTATGAGGTTATGGGAAAGGTTATAGACATGTGCTTGGTACTAGACAGTGAAGTTTTTTACATACATACAAAACCACCCAAGTCACATGAAAGGATTAAATACCAGTTATCATATTCATTGTATGACATGAGAGATGTATCTACGAAGTTGTGTAAATAAATCGTAAATGAGATGAAACAAAATATCGTAAGTATTGTTATTTATATTTGTGTTTTGTGTTCTTGTAACTGTATTACTATATTTTTATAACTTTGTTTTTATTGACATATGATATTTTGTTTAGAAATTTTTTATTGAAAGTTGTTCAATTAGGTTGGGAGGCATTCATTTCATAGAGCACGATATTATGAAAGTTGTCAGCAGTTTCTACACAGTGTCAGAATGTGATATGGAAAACAAGAAAAATGTAGTAATTCATGATGCTACAAAACTACATCCAAGGGATCAGAAAAAAAGCCTTTAGTGGATAAATCTAACAAAGGTAGATAGGTTACTTTTGAAGATGAGGAAGTTGAAACTGGCAGTGAAGAATATGTTGTCATTACTGAGAATGACATTGGAACTGAGAAGAGTCATAAAAGATCAAAAGTAACAATGCCCAAGAATAAATCTGTTATAGTTAATGACAAGAATGTTATGAGGAAGAAAAGTAAATATGAACATTTTGAAGTAGTCATTACCAATAGTCAAGAACCTAATGAAACTTCGAAAGAAACTAGAGAAATCATTACACCAAGAGTTGATTTAGAGGATGGCATTATGAAAACAAAACAAAATGCCATTCGACATAACTTGACAAAGAGAAACTTAATTGAAGGTGGTCGTACATTTCAGCTTAATGTCAGACAAATATATAAGGCAAGTGAAGGACAATGTAAATATCAAATCAAAAAGCCACACCATCTTCATGTTCACAACTTGAAGACATTGATGAGGTACAATCCATATGCTCATGTGGTTAATTATGTGCTTCTTGTTGATCCAGTTCAAGTTCCCAACAAATAAGCATTTGATAAGTCAAAATGTTTTGAATAAAATTATTATGTGCTTGGGGGGAACCATTCCATAGAAGTTCAAAGACAATTGATGGAGGAATATCCCAATAACCCACATTTTGAAACAATGAAATGTATCATTTATGCTGGTTTATTAGATATAGAAGCAAAGTTAGTGGCATGGGATCATAATTCAAATAATGAATATAGGATGTCTATGACTTTGATGGAAAGGTTTAGATTTATTCATAGTGAATTTGAAGAAGATGTGGTGGGGATAAGCTAAATGTTACTGTAGATTTCTGAAAGGAATGTTGTATGGAAATAGGCTATCAAATTGAAGAGAAAATCAATTCAAAAGGCAACAAAGTAACTACTGATTTTTTTAGAGGTATTGATAACATTTTCCAGTTGGCATTTAGAGCCGGAGAGATATGGGAATTGATTAATGAGATTTTTAGCATGTGGGAGAACATTGGCATTAAAAACCAGAAGGTCAAAAGGCCTAAACCATTGATATGTAGCAACAGTAAATCAGGTCCTGAAATGAAGCAGCTTCTAGAAGATATGACTATTACACCTTGGAGAGCATTGGAAGGATGAAGGATGAAAAACTTGTCAAAGCAATATTATCTCATGTGAGGTAAGGGGAATTATCATTGGAGGAAATGTCTAAGGAATTTCAAAAGTAAGTCTGTTGAATTATTTTTATTTATTTCTAGATTATAATTTTCTTTTAAATATAACATATTGTTCTTGGTAGTATTTGTTATACATATCATTATATTAACCATTTTTACTTTATCTATGCAGTCACAAAGTTTACATGAAAATTCAAGAACAAATGGTTAGCTTGTTGAATGAATATAGTTAGGATGATGTTGTACGCAACTATCCAGATTCATGTTCTACATCAACATTAAAAAAAAAATTATCTTTCATTTAAAAAGGTATGTTGATTTATAAATTCTCTTTTATTCATCTCTTTACTATTTTTAATTTATAACTTACACATATATTTGTTTATTTTATAAAAGATGAAGGATGCAAATGGAGCGCCAGATAGTTTCAGAACCTTTATTGAAAAAATTAAGATCGAAAGACTAAAGAAGCAATGTCTTAAGAATTTTGAACTTGATCCAAATCTTACTCATTTCATTTGGAATGGGCTTGACACTATTCGATATGAAGTAATCCAAGGTGACTGTGAAGATATTGCTAATCTCATACCTAAAAGGGATTATGCCCTAGTTTTTGTAGATATTCCCCATGGTTTCAATATTCCAAACATTGACTATGATAGTGACCCTTATACTTATCAAGCTCTTAGTAAAGTGGTTGCGGGATTTATAGAAGTCATGTCATCACCATTATGGAGATTTGTGACATTTGATTCAAACACACAATTGGCAATGTTATTGTCAAGCTTCAAGGGAAAAAAAAATTCAAGGATGCAGCTTACATGGTAAGACATTTAAAATGTATATTTGATTAATGTTAAAAAATTCATTTATGTACACGTTAATTGAACTTTTACTATTCCATGTTACAGGAAATTCAAATCTTCTTAACTGTGAAGATCAACCATTTGTAAATGATTGTGAGTTCATCCATATTGATAGTTCAACAAACAATGATAGCTATATGTATATGATTTTTAATCGGGTAGATAGAAAGAGTCATAGCCAAATACTAATTTATGATGTTGTTGTGAGAAAACTAACATATGAAGACAAAGAAGCAAAGAGAGAGATAGTTAACATTTATCAAAAACTACAGTTATTGATTAACTATCTTATAGACATATGTTCAAGTGAAAGAGGTTGGGTTCTAGATCTTTTTCTGGCTCAAGTAAGTTCTATTATATGGAATTGAATTTCAATATGTTATTTCTTAATTTATATGTCATTGTACTAATTTACTTCATTATTTCTTTTGTGCTTCATAATTAGGTACAACACTAGCATGTTGCCTTCAAAAAGGAAGAAATTGGATTGCCATTGAAAAGGACCGAATACAATGCAATTTTATTTAGTAAAGAATTAATGCTCTTCAATTTTTTCCAGATACAATGCAAGAAATTGGGTTGAAGAAAGGGGACTTTAGTGAATCATTTGTCGAAAAAAAGGCAAAGGAACCCCAACCACCATTATGCCTAATGATTGAAAAGGCATACATTGGGAGATTCACATACATCAAAGATCCATTAGAAGAGGAAAATGAGGAAAATGAAGCAAAAAATATTGTGGGAGAAGACAATGATGAAACTCCAGAGGACGAAGATAATGGATTACGTGACATTGTTGATTAAATTTAAGTTATGCTTAGAAATCAAGCACATTTTTTGTAATTATTAATTAGTTATACTTGTAATGTTTTGACTTTGACATTTTATGAGAAGAATAAGCACTCAATTAATGTTGTTATGCGTTCAATATTTGTATTATGTGATTTTCACATTAATTTTTATGTTAATCATTATTTTTTGTAAAAATAGTGATTATTATTTTTCTTTTGACATGAAATTCATAAAAAAAAACTATTATTCAACCATTTTTAGTTAAAACTTTCCTATAAAAATTGTGATTTTCACATGTCATTTCTAGCAAAACAATTACAAAAAATTACCAAAATGTGTAGTTTTTTAGTATATTTATCTTGAGAATGGTTATTTTTATGTCAATTGTTAAAAATTATTTTGTAGAGACAATGATTTCATGTGGATTGAAAAATTAATTAACGATGTATAAATATGTAGAATATCAAAAATTCAAAATATCGACCTTCTTCTTTAAATATGCAAAACAATAAAATCCTGACTACAAAAAAAAAATTAAAATTGAAACAAGAAAATATGAAGAAGACGACTTCAAAAATTATTAAATTTAGAAAATAATTATTTATATTTCATACATTAGAAAATTTAAAGTAAAAAATTATGTCTTTTAAAAAAAGGCGTCGTGCAAAACCACCACTTTTTTAAATTGGCATGATAATCATTGCCATTGTAAAGCACAATGTACATAAAAAAAAATTAAAGTGCCAAAAACTATGCTCTAAAAAAAAGATGTGTGTTCTGCATCACCCCTTTACAAAATCAGTTAACTTTTTTGCTATCTCTACGAAACGGGTAACATTATCAGTTCCCATTTCAAAGTTTACATTGTTTCATTTGGTGGGAGCCCACGTTCATGTGAAAATCAAGTGGAAGGCAGTTGGTCTGCACAACCAGAAACTAATAAATACAAAGAGCATTAAGAAAATAAAATTGGGATAGTAGTAGCCATGAATAAATCCAAGTATGAATATGAGTATGGACATGATATTTTTTATAAATTTAACATTAATTTTGAGTGTGCAGGTAATTAGGACGATCATATTCTAGTTGTAGTAAAAGGAGATCATGAAGAAAATGAAATGGAATAAGCAAAAAAATTTGAAGAAAAATTGATGTTCCTTGAAGAATGCCTTGAAACACAATATTTTGATGGAGCTTGCGTAGAGGATGCACCAGTAGAAAATAGAAACGAAGAGTTAATGAATGATGCAGATCACATAGAAATTGAAATAATAGTGGATACATCTGAATAATTGCATGGCATTCTGATGCATTGGATCCCTAAAAAATCATACATTACTATGAGAGAATGTGGAAACAATCCACTGAACAAGTCATAGATGAATATAATAACAAAGTCAAAATCTAGGTCCCAATAACTTCATGAAGTATTGCAAATGATTAGAAGAAGACCACAACCTAGTTGCAACATGCAGTTAAACAAAAACAAACCAAACCAAGGGAGAAGCACCAACACTATTTAACAACAACAAAGGGTAAGACGAAGTTGTTAAATTCAAATTGTAAGTCTGGATGAGACTTATACCAATAAACATTATATTTAGCTATATGTTTCTAATGTTTAAAATGTTTGTGGTTATGATTAAGGGAGAGTGTTGGAAGTTAATCTTGATTTTACTTAGTTGTTTACGTAGATAATTAGGTGTGATCGTTCGTGGATTTCTAGAGTTGTAACTATCAAACACATCTATATATTGATCTCTAATAAAAGCATCAAGTAGGTGAGTTGGTATCATTATGCGTGATTTGTTGCTCTATCCATATTTTGTCAATATCCGATTCTAGCTTTGTGTAGGTAATGAGGCAAGCTCCGTCATTTGAGTTTAGATAGAATATTCTATTGTGATGGAGATGATGGATAATGGCTTTGTGGAAGAACTTGATGTTTAGCCATGTTATTTGGTATTTTTGTTTCCATAGAAGCTCTTCCTGTTTCATACACTTTTCAAGCTTTGTGAGGACCCTAACTTCTTCGAGACCAACATCCTTTGTCTTACCAT
Organism: Pinus tabuliformis; assembly: GCA_031772625.1. Lineage (NCBI taxonomy): Eukaryota > Viridiplantae > Streptophyta > Pinopsida > Pinales > Pinaceae > Pinus > Pinus tabuliformis. Next base: position 502,837,140 of record CM062808.1, read on the forward strand.
ATAGAATGATTTACGATTGAATGTGTTGCATTTAGAATTGCAGAGCCTATTTATATTTAAATATGTTACCAAATTCAAATTGATTCAAGTCTCAAATTTTAGCTTTGAAGGATTTCAAATTCAATTAGAAAGTATGCATTAGGTTATGCCCTTGAATATTCAATTTATACCACCATGCCTCTATCTTAGGTAAGAAAGAAGGGTATAAGAGCCAAGAACTCTTAAAGAAGAATGGTTGGTTCTAGGGAGTTTCCTTGAGATATAACTCCAGACATATATGCGAATGGTTTGAGGAAACACTTGCAAGGATGGTTACTTCAACAAAGATATACTTTTCCACTAAATATTTTGAAGCAATGAAGTAATCTAATTTACGAGAAATTTGATGCTTACCTCCTCTATAGTTATTTCGGTTAAGGTCTTCTTCACCATATCTAGATTTGTCACCTTCAGTTATTAAATAAGTGTTCGAAATTAAAGAGAAACATCCTCTAGTCATTACACCCCTTATTTATTTCCTCTATAGATTTAATTGGATTAACTCTCACCCTAGAATCCATATCTCTTCATGATGGAGATTTCTAGGGGCTGCCAAATTTCAAAGGAAACTGGGATACTTAGCGAGTATATGAGGTCCGTAGACTGCTGTCAGCGATCCTGCTTCCTGGGCTCAAAGGAATTGAAAGAAACTTGATATGATTCTTGGAGAAGAGGATTTCTTGTGGGTTCCAAAAAATTTCCAGGCTCCCCAAACTCCCTTGTGAATGAAGGGCCATGAACATGCAACCATTCGAGCATTTGTTTACTATCTCATTGATCTTCTCACTATAGATTTTTTTCTTGAATAATCATGATTGAGGGGTTCTCATTTATTATCTTGTTTCTCAAGATTTGTTTCCTCTTTTTTTGTTACGGTTGAATTTTAGGAAATAACCTTCATTAGGAAAATATTTGGAGGAAAGTACCCAAGGGAGTTGTGACCAGACCTTTCTTTACCAGATTATCCCCTACCAATTTAATTGATGTTGTGGGTATTCTTCTTCTCTTACGCCTTTCTTATTTAACCATCTTGGGTTTCTCTTGTTTGGCTAAGGTTACAATTCCTAGACCCATGCTTGAGGAACCTAGATCCAACATTAGATCCTTGAGCTTTTCTTTCACACAGAGGTAAATCTGGCGATATTGGTCTTTTTTATGGGTTGGAATAGTGTTAGGATCCTTTGACTGTGATTCCTCAAAATATTTCAGGAGGCTCTCTCCATCTTTAACTAATTTGTCTATCCCCTGATCTATTTTTCCTATTGAGAGTTTCGATTGCATGTCCTCCTCTTGAATGGTGTGAGTTGGAGCTTCTTCCTGGTATTTTTTGGTTTGAGGGATGGCTCCAAACTTGATGGGATTCTCCCTTGGGTCAAATTTACATGATATCCTTAGGAGTAGATTCTTCCTCCTTTTGGTCTACAAAGGCTAATAATTTTTTTTTTGGACTGAAGGGGCTCCTCTTAGGACATTACAATTAGGTTTCATGGGGTTTGGGTCTATCAACTTCCTTGGTTTGTGTAGAAACCCTTTGGCTTTGTTTGTTGCACAAATTTCTTAGGCTCATCCTAGAGTAGCGAGCATTCTCTAAATAAGTATCCATACTCTTGGCACCACTTCCACAAGAACATAATGTGTTCATAGTCTAGGGTTAGTTCCTCAACATGATATCACTATAGATTTTGGCAAAGGATGTGTGATGTTCATGTAGATGCAAATTGCTCTTTATTCAAGCAATATCTTTTTTTCCAAAAACTCGTGAAGAGGTTTGAATTGTTGAAAAAGTATGACCCATTTTCAAATACTTTCATTTGATCTTCTAGATTCCTAAAAATCAAAGTAAAGAAACCTTTATCAACCAATCCAAGTCTACATGGCCTTTGGAATGCCATTTTTTTGATCCACTGTACCAAGGGTCGTTCAATCTGTTAGAATCCTATAACCTTATAGATCTGGGCATGATCCTTCATGCACTCTATATATGATCCTAAATTAAGATATCTTACCTCATACTTGGGATTTTTTTTAACTTTCTAGAGACATCTACTTTTAAACCATAATTGCCACTGAGCTCGCAATGTGGGTGTCACTTGGTGGTTATTCCCTCCTCGAGATGACTGTGTAGAGGATGACTCTGGACCCAAACTATGCTCTCCAGAAACTACATTGTAGTAGGAGAGGTTTGACCTCCTCCCCTTAGACAGACATCATCAATTGATCTGAATCATGGCTTACTACATCAGGTAGGAAAGGTAGCTGGTTGAAAACATTTACATCCACTACTTTTTTCCATTAATCGATTAATTAAAAAACAGTTACATGAATCTGAATTATGGTTTTCTGAACAGTGATATTATTAAGCCATCTTGATCCATAGTATTGTAAGTAAAAGTATTTACAAATAAAAAAAAATAATAATATATTACAGTGAATCTCCTCAAATTCATATATTCACACATTAATTCTGGAATACTTCATTGAGATTCACGTGATCAAAACTGTACTGGAATTGAGATTCCCATGGGAATTGACTTTTAGGTTCGGCCTCCCCAACATTTATAATTTTAAAATAAGTCTTCTTCATTCTGCGCAGACATCCTGTGCCATGTTATGCACTTTCCAAATATTATAATTCAGAACTATCGATTCAACGGTATGTAATTATTACACACATGTTACGCCGCCTCACTTTTAATTGGAGCTAACAGTTTGGGTTCCAGCAAAATTTTATACATGAGAGTACAACTTTGGACAGAATTCATATCAACTTGCAAAAGGAACCTATGAAATTCTTTTTTCAACCTACTGTTTTTCTTCCATTAGTATCATATACATATGATACCTTCTTCCATTGATGTTTACTTGTCCCATCACATAGACAGACCACGAGGTGTTTGGAGCACAGAGATTTTGTTAGTCCACGTTACTATTTTTATCTTCTTCAGTTGAATTATTGGCCGAGACTTTAACGATTTTCACAGATTTAGTTGTACATTACTATTTCTCTTCTTTGTTGAACTATTCGCTGAGATTTTAACACTTTACACATTGGTTGTGTTTATTATTTTTTTAAACTTGTTGGGGAGCAGAAAGTCCTCCAAATTTCCCTTTCAGTGCAATAGTTCGCTAAGGGTTTAACCTTTTACACATTGGTGGGGTTCAACGCTTTACATATTGGTTGTGTTTTTCCGAACTTTTTGGTGGACAGAAGGTCAGATTTGGCTTAGATAAGGTTGAAGTGTATATATCCGGATGACATATATTGACAAACGGAATTTACAAGATCGTGGAACACAGCTGCGTTGCTAACCAGAAGAGGAGCGAATGTCCATCGTGGTTTTCTGTAACCTTAATGGAGAGAAGGATGTGGGCGCTATAAAAGAGCTGACCAATGATGAGTCCAACACATAACGTTCAATCAATACAGGACGTTGAATCGTAGGTGGGACTAACGTGAAATAGTCCTATATTATACTAGGAAACTCTTATTTCCATGTTTATATTATTATAAATGCTTTTTGACATGCGAGAGAAATAGGGCTCACCCTCTCTTTCCACGCTCTATTTATTTGTTCACGCGTTATCACTCAGAGGACAAGCACTATTTCCCTCGCATGTCAAACGACATTTATAATACTATAAAAGTGAAAATTGCTATAAAAGTGAAAATAGGAGTTTCCAAGTATTCTATTTCTTGTACGGTATTGATTGAATTAGAAAAGCAAACACCACGTGATGATTATTGATATTATACTATTTTATTTCTTGTACGGTATTGATTGAATTAGAAAAGCAAACACCACGTGATGATTATTGCTATTCTAGAAGTAAAAGTATTCGAAACGTATTATTTTTTATAATTTTCATATGTTTTTGTATAAAATAAAAATATTAATATTCCGTTAATAAATTGTATAATCAAATTAATAAGAAATTATAATTTTATTAAAAATTATATAATCAAATTTCATTATAAATAAAAAATTTAAATTCCCATGGAATTATTCATATCTAAAGTGAACCTGTTCACTATTTTTAATCAACTTTTATGAATAGTTAGAGTTTTGGAAAACCATTATTAGATTTTCATCTTATTTAAGGATTATCCATATAGAATAGACCTGTTTTCATCAGTAATATTTGATTGATGGTATTAATTGTTTCGCTATGAAATGAGAAATATGTGAGTATATTTTTCTGTTATTTGTCATGTGTTTAATTTTGTAAAACACTTGGTTTGGTAAAAGGTTAATTTTATAAGGAGTTTAAGACCAATTCAAGAAAATAAAACATGTTATTTAAATAAACAATATACATTTTTTAAAATTGTTTATTTCAATATAAGAAGAGAAATATTAAAAATAATTTAGAGTAAAATGTTGTTTGTGATATCTTAATTTGGTTAAATATGTTTTTTTTGGTTAATTTGTTTTTGGTTTAAACAATCAACCTGCTTTTTTTTACGAGTTTAAGACCAAAATCAAGCAAATAAAACACATTATATTTAAATAAACAATATACATTTTTTAAAATTGTTTATTTCAATATAAGAAGATAAATATTAAAAATAATTTAGAGTAAAATGTTGTTTGTGATATCTTAATTTGGTTAAATATGTTTTTTTTGTTAATTTGTTTTTGGTTTAAACAATCAACCTGCTTTTTTTTTACGAGTTTAAGACCAAAATCAAGAAAATAAAACACATTATATTTAAATAAACAATATACATTTTTTTAAAATTGTTTATTTCAATATAAGAAGAGAAATATTAAAAATAATTTAGAGTAAAATGTTGTTTGTGATATCTTAATTTGGTTAAATATGTTTTTTTTGGTTAGTTTGCTTAATCTTTATCGGGTGATATGTTCAAATATTAATTTTTATTTGAGAAGTTTAAGGTGGAAATCAGTTGTTCGGATTAAACGATTGAACACTTGTTTTTAGTAAAAAAAGTCAGCGAGTTTGTATTGTATTGTCTCTAATTTTTATTTAGTAGGTTTAGATATTATTTTTATAGAGGAGTTTAGTTAAAAGATAAAAATTTGTTTCTTTAGAAATTAGGGTTTGATCTAAATTTGAACGATTCTAGGAACAAAATTTTAATCTAATCAAATAAATTTTAACCAATTTAGTCTTCAATATAATATAAAGCTAAAAACGAATTATGAAGAACTTAATTTTAATAAAAAGAAATACTTTTGTCCAACACTTTTTATTTCAACTTAAATTTGGTGGGTTTGAATATTACTTTTATAGAGGAGTTCAGTTAAAAAGATAAAAATATGTTTCTTTAGAAATTAGGGTTTGGTCCAAATTTGAACAATTCTAAAAACAAAATCTTAAGGTAATCGGATAAATTTTCAACATGATATAAATTTTCAACATGATATAAATTTTCAATATAATATAAAGTTAACCAATTTAATCTTCAATATAATATAAAGCTAACAATGAATTATAAAGAAGTTAATTTAATAAAAAGAAATACTGTTGTGCAACACTTTTTATTTCAACTTAAGTTTGTTGGGTTTAAATATTAGTTTTATAGAGGCGATCAATTAAAAATATAAAAAATTGTTTCTTTAGAAATTAGGGTTTGATCCAAATTTGAACAATTCTAGAAACAAAATTTTAAGCTAATCAAATAAATATTCAATATAATATAAAGTTAATAACCAGTTTAATCTTCAATATAATATAAACCTAACAACAATATATAAAGAGATTAATTTTAATAAAAAGAAATATTTTTGTCGAACACTTTATTTCAACTTAAGGTGGGTGAGAATCTCTTTATTTTTTATTTTTGTTTTTTTAATTGACCACCTAGATTGATTCTAAGGGAATATTTTGAGCATACGCTTAGTCTTAATGATTATCAATGGTTGTAGTGTGTTGCAGACTTTGTTAGGTTGCATTGGCTTTTAATAAATTTTAAAAATTAGATTTGTGCCTAGTGGCTCTTTGCCCACCAATTTCATAGGGAATTGAGATTATTCCAATTCTTGGTGGGTTTAAATATTACTTTTATAGAAGAGTTTAAAAAAGACAAAAAAAATTGTTTCTTCAGAAATTAGGGTTTGATCCAAATTTGAACAATTCTAGAAACAAAATCTTAAGCTAATCGAATAAATCTTCAATATAATATAATGTTAATAACCAATTTAATCTTCAATATAATATAAAGCTAACTAGGACACATAAAGAATTTGATTTTAATAAAAACAAATTTTGTTGAATACTTCTTATTTCAACTTAAGGTGGATGAGGATGTGTTGATTTTTTATTTTTATTTTTTTAATTGATGACCTAGATTGATTTTAAAGGGAATATTCTTAGCATACGCTTAGTCTTAATGCTTAATAATGGTTGTAGTGTGTTGTAGACTTTGTTAGGTTGCATTAGATTTTAATAAATTTTAAAAGTTAGATTTGTGCCAATTGGCTCTTTGCCTGTCAATTTACTAGGGATTTGAGATTATTCCAATTCTTGGTGGGTTTAAATATTACTTTTATAGAGGAGTTTAGTTAAAAAGATAAAAAATTGTTTCTTTAGAAATTAGGGTTTGATACAAATTTAAACAATTCTAGAAATAAAATCTTAAGCTAATCAAATAAATATTAAATATAATATAAAGTTAATAATTAATTTAATCTTCAATATAACATAGAGCTAGCAACGACATATAAAGAACTTCATTTTAATAAAAAGAAATATTTTTTTCAAACACTTTTAATTTCAACTTAAGGTGGATGAGGATGTGTTAATTTTTTATTTTTATTTTTTTAATTGACGACCTAGATTGATTTTCAAGGGAATATTCTCAGCATACACTTAGTCTTAATGCTTATCAATGGTTGTAGTGTGTTGCAGACTTTGTTAGGTTGCATTCGGTTTTAATAAATTTTAAAAATTAGATTTGTGCCAAGTGGCTCTTTGCCCACCAATTTCTTAGGCATTTGAGATTATTCCAATTCTTGGTGGGTTTAAATAAATTTTTTTTGCTAAAGCAATTGTGGATCCTTGTAATGCATTAAGCTGAAAAATAGTGTACAATTTTTACAAACGTCTACCCGACGCCAAGGAAACAAAAAAGAAAGAAAAGGCCAAGCCACCAAGGGCTAAACCTCCTAGTCTTACAACGAAAGACCCGAACCCAAGGAACAACCAACAAAAATAAAGCCTGGCCCCCTGAAGGCCCGCGAACTTTCCCGCTTCCCCACTTCTAGAAAATCCCGAACCATCTAAGCTGTCCAAAAAAGGCATTGAGATCAACGGCTAAGGAGGATATTGCTCAGCCCAAAAAGACCAAAGATTAGTGGTTTTGCCCCACCAAGTTGCATGATCAAGCTCAACCATTTATCCTCTTTGACTAAATCCTACGAATGAGAATGATATCACACCGGATAAGATGGTCCGACTTTAGTGTGCAAAGAAAGTCGGTTTTCGAGGCCCTCACCCTGCCACATGTTGTAGGTTGAATGGAATCGCTGCGTAATTGCCAAAACCATTTTCCACTTGAAAGTGGTGTGATCAGCTGAAAACCGCCTGGGAGGTGGATTTACATGCCAGGACCCCGATTTCTGAAAATTCCCAATGCCAGACAAAATAGGGTTCTTCTTGCGCATGTTAATCTCCCTCTCCCAAACCTAGAACCTTGTAAAGATTAGAGACTTTCCACCGAACGAAGACTTGTGGGAATCTATTCGTTGCCTCCGATGAACAAATATCTTCATCTTGCTAACTCCTGGAGTATGGGTGACCTGACGTGGTCTTCTTCCAACCAAAGAACAATATACCAGATGTTGATGACACATTAAGGGGATAAATCAATTCTAGTTGGCCTCCATGGCTTTGTGTCTAAACACTTCCCTATCTTCTTCCACTTGCTCGCAACATAGGGCTTTCAGTTTGCCCAGACACAACTCCTGCCACTTCATCGACACCTTATCCTCTGTGCAGCTGACCCCCTGGTTGGCCAGAAGATCCGCCAGCTTATTAGCCTTTCTGCGAACATGGTGGAAACTGATAGTGCGAAGGCCCTGAAGATGGCTCTGAATTCTTTGGAAGACCCAAATTAATTTCCAATGTTTAGAGACTTTCTCTGGCATAGTTCCATTATTTATTTTTTTCACTGAGTTGATGATTAACTCAGAATCCGCCTCTATCATGACATTGAAACAGTTGTCTTGACTTAGAAAATCCAGGCATTGCTCCATAGCCATTAGTTCAGCCATGTTGTTGGTGGTTGTACCTAGGTGGCAATGGAAGATGGATATAATACTTCCCTCTGCATTTCTGAGGACACCTCCATACCTAGCTATTCCCGGGTTCCCTTTTGAAGCCCCATCAATGTTTTATTTTAAATAGCCTTCCGGAGGAGGATGCCAGAATTCCTTCTCTGTATTCATAGAAATAACCTTCTTATCTTGGCTTAGGGGAGTGAGCCTATGTATCCCCAGCTACCTGAGAATTTTTAAATCTAAATCCAAGGGAGGTTTTTTAGGGTAGTTGCGAACCGTTGTTCCCACAGTCTCCTTGATTTGTTTTAGGATTATTTCTAATAGGTTGTGTCAGGGCTTCTTTTCATCCTTAAATATTCTTTTGTTCCTCTCCTTCCAAACGTTCCATATAATGAAGCTTGGAGTGAGATCCCACGCTGAGTTGAGAATTTGATAATCCGAAAAATTTCTTCTCCAATTGTTAAGGGTATTAATAATGCTCCCTTTGTCTCTGTCATATTGTTGAAAGATTGTAGCAATAGTGTCCCATAACCAGGAAGTGAAAATGCAGCTATTGAGTAAATGTTCCATAGTTTCTTCTTGAGCCTCACAGAGCTGGCATTTTGAAGGCCCCTGAACACCCCTCTTCCTGATGTTGTCCCATGTCAGTATTTTCTTGTGACATGCCAACCACATGAAGAGTTTGATTTTCATCCACCCTTGGTGCCTCCAAAGGTTTTACCAGATTTTGTTTGGAACCTGGGGATCTAGCTCAAGGAGAATGCCTTATGCTTCCTTAAGATTTAAGGTTCGCTCATTGATATGGCCCCATCTTAGTTGATCTTGTCCCTCTGCAACTAAGATCTTTGTTCCACTATTTCCCTGAGCTCCTCTGCTTTTGTTTTCAGGAGATTGTTATCTCTGCATTCGATGTTTCTCCAGATTCTCCACTTTTCTATATGGTGAGAATGATTCCAAAAGTCCTTTACCTTAATTAATCCTTGGGAATCTGACTCCTACTTAAGATCCATGAAGTCTTCTTTTAAAAGAATTTATTCCTGTTGCCACTTGTCTTCCCAGAAAAGAGCAAGATTTCCTTGTCTGATTTCCCAGAAGCTATTTTCTTGTACTAGTCCTCTATTCTCCCAGACTTTGTTCCAGATATATGAGCCCTTTATATTACCTGACATTCTTATGAGATCACTATTTTGCCAAGAGCTAGCATATTTTTTTTTCCAGATATTTACCTATGGAGTCTTTAGATGCTGAACCCAGCGCCACCAAAGTTTGGCCCCTAGAACTTTGCTAAGTATCTCCTAATCATCCAAACCTAGCCCTCCATGGTTCTTGGGCTTACAAATTTTTTCCCAAGACACTAGGGCCCATTTCTTCCTAGTATCCTCCTTGCCTGTGATACACATTTTTGGGCACTAAAACCCCAATGATATATGTCCATAAACCAAGGGCTCCTAAGTCCCTCAAAGTGTTGCTTCACACCCTAAAGGAACAAGGTCAGCTGATTACATCATCTCCCAGAAGTTCTGGACCATACAGACTGCCCAGTGCAAAGGGTGCGATGCATCTCACCTACCCAGTGTAAAGGGTGCGATGCATAATGGAAATCCCTTCTATAGGGTGCGATGGACAAGAGTAGACAAATGGCAGAGACAGTTTGCAAGGTGGATCGTCATGGAATCTTCCAGAAACTTCTCCTGTGACACTTGCCTCTCTGAATTCGCCCAGGGATGAGTAAGAGATCATCAATATCCAAGTGGAATCAAGAACTATCAGAGAGAGGACACTAATCAAAATCCCAAAAGCTAACTCACGCTCCTGCAATAATCTATATATGGATCCCTCATCCCAGTGATCCAGAGGCTGGAATTTTGTATCTGTTAAGGAAGTGCTATTGGTTTCTTGGTGGAATATCATAGTGTTGGCTGATGTAAGCTTTTCATGAGGTGAAGAAGGGCTTTCATGCTAGGAGGATGACGCTGGGTCAAAACAATTGGTTGTAATCCTCTTTGCTATTCTTGATATTAATAAAGCTATTGAATTTTTCCTCCACATTCTTGTATGTTTGATGATATATGCATTTGTGTGGTCAATATATATCTGGTCCTATATTGTTTATGATTGTAGATCTCTGTTCTTCGATAGTATTATGTTGCTTTGATTCCACAGGTGCTCTTTGAAGCTGGGTAGACGAAGGAAAAGTGGCAAGGATCTGTCAGAAGGGAGAGGAACCAAGCAAGGAACTAAGCGCAAGAATGAGGTTGGTGTCCTTTGTTCCCCTCTTATCTACTTCTCATAAAGGAAAGCAAAATTAGTTTTAGTTTGTTTGTTTCTAAGATAGCCACCAATCTTAGTCGGACTAGCAGCTCCGAGTGGACACTAGATTTCCCAATAGCAAAATGGTGACTCCGCTGGGGAGCAAATAGATTGTTTGCTTGTCTATATTTTTTTGTTTTATAAAATTACAGATGGAGCCTGAAGTCAAGCCAACTAGCCTTCGAACTGCATTTGCTATGCAAGTGCAAAGTAGATCAATGCTGCTTCAGTCTATCTCCGGGTTTTGTTTATAAACTAAACAATAGATTTGAAAACATTCTAATTACCCTAGTGGTGGCTCTAGTAACCTCCTTAGATCAACCCCTGTGATTTATATTTACTGAACATCACTTGCTTGGCCTAAATCCCTGAACTAAGCTGCAAACTGTGACCAAAGACCAAGTAAAAGTCTCGCACTGGTACCATCGCACCCTCTCTTCAAGGAAGTCTGTATGCATCGCACCTCCTATGTGCAGTAGGTGGGATGCATACTGGTTTCCCTGTGTAACAGGTGCAATGGTCAGAAAAGGCTAATTTTACCTTCAGACTTTGGTTTTTCTTCACTCTCTTCAGCTCTATTCAGGAATTTTGCTGTCTGTGATCAGTATACCACTGTGGAAACCCCCCTTCCTTTCCATCATTCCGCCTCCATTGTGCAAAGAACTGTGAATGTTTTTATGTATTGTGCGCCATTTTCAGTTCTCTTTTACAAAGAAGTAGCATAATCAAACTATCATCTTTTGATTTGAAAGTGTCGCAAGTGTCGTTTTCAGTCAAAAAGAAGGATTCTATTGTTCTTGATGCTCGATTATACAGTTACTCTTGTATTTGATTTGAATTAGTAGTTTCTCAAGTGTCGAAAGCAGTTTTCAATTCAAAATAGCAAAGTGTCATCATTATCTTCCTTTCATTTTTGAAGAGAAATTTGTTAGTACTCTCACTTTGAAAAGATAATTCAGATTTGTACTTAGCATTCTTCTTGTCATTCACACATTAAGAAAGCTGAAAACAAATACATGCATGTGCATTTGCATTTAGACTGCTTGTTGGTTTTATTTAGGACAGTGCATCTAGTGTGTGCTCTCTGCTCTATGTTGAAAGAATATCATCTCTCTTTCCTTAGTAGCTAGGATTTTCATTGCAAAAAGAAGATTAAACGATTGTTTATCATCTTAGATTGCATTTTAGGAATTGTATATCTACATCACGTGGTGAACCTGAAAGGACAATTTCTTAAGAAAGATCAACTGTTAAATAAATTTAATGAACATAAAAATGCTTTGGAACCTAACGCACAACATCTAGAAGCCTAGGCTAGAGACGTATTCCGGTGTCGTAAAGCCTAGTAGTTATCTCTTTCACTGTTGTTTGGGTGATTCCTCCTCTTTGAGACGACAAGTGCCAGTACAGACTTGTGCTCCCACGTACCGTCGAGTGTATATTGGGAGACCACAATAGGCTATATCCTTTATCCATAGGAAGCCGTGTCTGCCGCCCTATCGATTGCAATGCACTGAACACAGCATTTGGGAAGATTGACTGCCGTACCGTAAAAAGTATTCTGCAGTTTTGCGATTGGTTTGGTAATCCCTCAGTCTAGATTTCCATAGTAGTCTCCTTCATTCCTTTTTAGACTCCTTAAAGGAAAAGGTCCATCTGAGCACTTGTCACTTCAGGCTCATTAAAAATCAAAGGCGACTAGAGTCATCTTTTGTTTTTTCTCAACTCTTAAAAATTGAAAAAACAAATTGTGTCAAAGCGTCTAAAATTTATTTTAATCGAAATAATATCACCATTCCCGCGTTGGTCTTAGGTTGAGAAAAATGGAGTCCACCAACCAAGGATTTCGCCTTGGAGGAAATCCTAGTCCTTTCTCCTCTTGGGGAGATGTTGGTGCACCTCATATGGCCACATTGTCACTTCCAGGATTGACGATTGGCTTGCCAATATGGCTCTTCTCGACCTCCGTCGTTCAGAACACCATAATTCCTGAACAATCGAGTCAGCAACTGGATGATACTAAAGTTACCCCCCAACCTTCTACTTCGTCCGATTCTCCCTCTCTTCCTTCCTCTTCGCTTGATGAAGCTGGTAAAGCCAAAAATCAAGTAACTAAGAAGGAGAAGAAAGAGAAGAAGAAGAAGGAGCCAAAGGCAAAAAGGGGTAACCAGGCATCGTCTAGTGAAAATCTGCACACTGCACCGTCCAAGCCTAAATCTCCATGTGTCATTTGCAAAGGAGACCACTATCATCGAGATTTTCCTTGCATCCCTTGGATCTTAAGGGACTGGTCTCCTCGTTTGCACAATCCAGTGTCATCAACCTCTGAAGATCATGTTAAAAGTACACCATCAACTAGTGAAAGCGTAGTATTTGGACAGAAAAGGAAATGTAAATTTCCTTGTAAACTGTGTGAAGGCAATCACGTCGTCCACCATTGTCCCTTCCTAGACGAAGCTAAAAGAGTCTTGGATAACTGTCTTGCTTCACCGCTACGGCTTCCTCCTGGACACAAGAAACTCTTGCTGATTCCATCACTAGTAGAAAATCCGACTGACACGCAATTATGGTCAGTCGAAGCATATATCATTGAACATAAACCCACTGAATCCATACTAGACGAAAGTCAAAAGGTTGAGGTGGCAGTTGACCCGGTCTTGTCTTCAGAAGGTCCATCTTCAGATGATACAATCACCGAAGAGAATGAGAATGACACCGTTCAAATTCTTTTTGTAAACACAGATTTCAATGAATATGCGGGAAATCTACCCTTTCCTTTACCGCAGGAAGGAAGTTCGTCAGAGTCATATCCGGCCGTCTATTCGGTCCCACCTCCAAGCAACCTAGTCGTTTCCTTCGATTGGAATCTACTAGGAAGACCCCGTTTACCGGCTAATGTACCATTCCAAATCATTGTACAAGCTTACAAAATGATCATGGTCAGTACCATCATAGATGAAGGGGCTTCTGTGAGTATCCTTTCCTCAACTGCTTGGGAAGCGCTTGGTTCGCCATCGCTTCTGCCTGAGATGAGAAATTTGACAGGTTTCGACGAAGGAACTAGTCGACCGTTAGGGATCCTTCCCAATGTGCCCATAACATTGAGAAGGAAAATTGTTTATATGAACATAATGGTAGTCCAAGGATCTCTATATTATAATCTACTCCTTAGGCACGACTATATTTATAGCATGGGAGCCATTGTCTCCTCACTCTTTAGAGTAATGTGTTTTCCGCATGAAGGCCGAGTGGTCGAGCTCGTAGACCAGCTTTCGTTCCCCGGCTCACACATAGCCAATAGTGAAATGCCATCCCTAAATGGTCTTTTCACACAAGGAATGTCTCATCAATCTCCAGTCCGTCCACCTGAAGAGCGCGAGTGATTCGGGAGGACATGACTGAAACCTAGGGGGCATGCACCCTGGTCTGTTTCAGCAAGAAAACCTTGGGTATAGGGTAGGTTTCTGTGGAGGATATATGACTAGTCTGACACACCCGTCTGTTTAGGAAAATGGGATTAGACTGGAATAATATTCCCTCGTCAAAGTTATGTGAGTGGAGGCGACCGTGCCACTCACCTTTGTCTATTTCGGTAGACATCCCCAAGGAAGTATTTTGTCTGCGACGTGGATGGAGAAATCTTGCAAATGCGAGAGCTTTCATATGGTAACCTGAAAACTCTACTTCGCTATGCCTGGGGGCATGCAAACCTTTTTGCATGGAAGTAAAGAGGGACCATTTATTTTCTTAGTTTCTAGTTTCTCAACCCTTTAAACTCATAGGATTGGTCGTTCCTAGCTTACATAATGAAAGGATCCAGAGCGAAGTTTCGAATGGTGCAATCTCCCTAAAAATTGAACCTATCGATGAGACGTCCTTATTATACGACTGGCATGAGCTGTTTTTATGTGGAGTTCAAGCTCGTTAAAAATTAAGCCTAAGCAATGAGCAAATGTTTCCCCCAGAGTTTAAGCTCATTAAAAAATGAACCAATTTCTAGTAAATAACCATTGGGAATGCATTATCATCAGCTCTTGAGCCCTGGTCGTGTTCTCATCATCACCTCCACTCTGTTTTAGCCGATCATTCACCTCCATTTGATTGTTTACCCCTTTTGAGGAACGACTGCGAAAAGTGATCCTGTTAGCCATCCTTGTGACACTGCCATGATTAGAAAATTCCAAGCCTTACCTGGAATTAGCAGCTACCCGAGAATATCACTCATTCCTAAAAAACGAGTCTCCTTTAAGCTCTTTTCACCTCACTTGTAAAATATGAAAAGATTGCCGAGCAGTTGGCCTCTCCAGCTCGTTAAAGCTACCGGGAGTGCTATCCCTCCTCTAGATTTTAATCTTTTTGGACCTGAGGGATTATTACACAAAAATATCGAGCGCTTGTTTTGTTCGGCTTGTGAAAATTACCGAAGATTCATCCCTTTCATATTATTTTATACTTTTTCGGACTTAAGGGATTATATGACGAAAAAGGATTATTGGAGTTTCCTTTACATCCCTTTCATACTCTCTAAAATTGAAAAGGACCAAGTTATCTTTGTCGTTAAACTCATTAAAACCAAATAGCGACAAACTTGTCCATATAGACAAGAACGGGTTTCACTGTCGCTAGGCTCGTTAAAACATAGCGATGGGTTTGCCCGAAGGGAAAATTATAGAACAAGCATATGTTATCCTCCTCAATCTTGATAAAAATAAAGAGGTACTGGTCAGCAATGACTGGGGAAAAATTGGGAAGAAAACTTGAAGTTATTGGTAGCAAGTTGCTCTTGAACATGACACTTTCACTCCACATTCGAGTCGGGTTGGGTTATTCCGTTCACCGGTCATATCACCATTGGTCCATCACACCATCCATATTTGGGGTTAACGCTACCAATCCATGTCAGTGTCGCTGGTATTTTCAAGAGAAGTCGTTCAAAGAATTCACCTGTGTCTCATCCGCTGCAATACATTCACGCTCCATTCTTTCATGATCGCCACCCTGAACCCTGTATCATCAGATCATTTTCACCTCCAAAATCATTTACTCTGTTCTGTGTCGTAGATGTGGGATTCATTAAGGCCCTCCTACGACGGGTCGCTTCTTGTCGACATCAGCTCATTATCCAAGAAGTCGACTTAGGAACAACCCTTTCAGTACTTTGAAGCTTGCATGCCTCAATGGCAAGTTTCTCACTTTTGGCAACAGGTTTACATCCATGGCCTTTGACCGAAAGATTTTGCGTGGTGTTCGATGCCAAGTCCCTTTTTCACACCACATGAATTGTACTGTAGTACCTTGAGGGTCATCATCATTATCGGTAATTCCTCTCACACCTGTTAATAGCTCACATCATTGGCTGGTAATTATGCGATGTCTTTTCATGTTCGACTCCAGAACATATTTCACATGGATCGACTTGTACTCCGAGTGAAGATTGGATGAGTTTGAAGACCCCGGATCTAGTTTCATCCATCCAGGCTGCGATATATTCAGGAAAATAAAGACATCAAATGTACATCATAGCTGCACAGATGATCATCCAAATCAAAGGATGATGGCTCTATCAGAATCATCAGTCTGCCACACAGACGGTTGTCTGTCTTATGTACATGAAAATGAATTTATAAAGCTGAGCATGGGAATGCCTGCCTCAGCTAGATCATGAAAAAGATTATGAAGATAATGTATTGTATTGTATCTTATTACAGGTCGCCTTCCAGCTTGAAAAAACTTTGGATTCTCATGATAAAGCATTTCACCCGACATCAAAAGATTAACGACCTCATGCTTTAGGGGGTAACTGTTATAGACATTTTTGGGCACTGCAACCCCAATCATACATGTCCTTAAACCAAGGGCTCCTAAGTCCCTAAAAGTGTTGCTTCACACCGTAAAGGAACAAGGTCAACTGATTACATCATCTCCTAGAAGTTCTCCATAGAAAATTGCTCAAAACTGGTCAAAGTTGGACCATACAGACTGCCCAGTGCAGAGGGTGCAATGCATCTCACCTGCCCAGTGTAAAGGGTGTGATGCATACTGGAAAGCCATTCTATAGGGTGCGATGGGCGAGAGTAGACGAATGGCAGAGACAGTTTTCAAGGTGGATCGGCATGGAATCTTCCAGAAACTTCTCCTGTGACACTTGCCTCTCTGAATTCGCCAAAGGATGAGTAAGAGATCATCAATCTCTAAGTGGAATCAAGAACTATCAGAGAGAGGGCACTAATCAAAATCCCAGAAGCTGACTTTCCCCCCTGCAATCATCTATATATGGATCCCTCATCCCAAAGATCCAGAGGCTGGAATTTTGTATCTGGTCAGGAAACGTTGTTGGTTTCTTGGTGGAATATCATAGTGTTGGGTGATCTAAGTTTTTCATGAGGTGAAGAAGGGATTTCATGATGGGAGGATGACGTTGGGTCAGAACAATTGGTTGTAATCCTCTTTTCTATTCTTGATATTAATAAAGCTATTCAAGTTTTCCTCCACATTCTTGTATGTTTGATGATATATGAATTTGTCTGGTCAATATATATCTGGTCCTATATTGTTTATGATTGTAGATCTCTGTTCTTTGATAGTATTATGCTGCTTTGATTCCACAGGTGCTCTTTGAAGCTGGGTAGACGAAGGAAAAGTGGCAAGGATCTATCAAAAGGGAGAGGAACCAAGCAAGGAACTAAGCACAAGACTGAGGTTGGTGTCCTTTGTTCCCCTCTTATCTACTTCTCATAAAGGAAAGTGAAAGTAGTTTTAGTTTGTTTGTTTCTAAGATAGCCACCAATCTTAGTGGGACTAGCAGCTCCAAGTGGACACTAGATTTCTCGATAACATTGCCCCAGAGGAAGTTTCTTTAAATATTTTTGAATTGCTGAAGGACTCCTTTTGGAGCTGGGAGGGCTGATAACATAAAAATAGGGATTGCTTGCAGAACAGCTTTAGTAAGTACTAACATGCCTGCTAGATTTAAAGATATGATGGTCCATTTACTATCTTTATCCTGCAACTTATTATTCAAAGGTTCCCAAATACTTTTGAGCATTGGTTTAGCAGTGAGAGGAACTCCCAAATATTTTGAAGGAAGGGAATCCCTTTGAAAGCCTAGAATTTTGGAGATATTTTTCTGATAGCAATATTGGTATTGAAGAAAAAGACTTTTGATTTAGAGAGATTAACTTCCATACCTGAAGCCAAGGCAAAGAGATTCAAATTTATTTTTTAGGTTGTAGCTTCTTTGACTGTGGGGATTCCCTGTAACATGGTATCATCTACAAATTGTTGGTGAGTCAAGGCCTGACAATTTTCATTTAGCTACAGACCTTTAATCTTTCCTGTTGCTTTCGCCTGCTTTATTGCCTTACCCAGACCTTCCATCATGATGATAAAAAGAAAGGGAGAGAGGGGGTCTCCCTGTCTGAGACCTCTTGAAGGACTGAAAATCTCAGAGGGAGAACCATTAACTAATATAGAGAAATTGGAGGAGGTCACCACTTCCATCACCCATCTGTCCCAATTATGATCAAATCCAAACGCAATCAGCATTTTCTTGATGTAGGCCCAGTTTACCTTGTTATAAGCTTTGGCAATATCCAATTACATGATCATGCCCGCCTGCCTCTTGCTAGTTAATGAGTGCACCACCTCTTGAGCTTGAATGATGTTATCAAGAATTTGTCTGCCTTCCACATAACCTGATTGTTCCCCTGAAACAAGAATCAGAAGCAAAGGTTTGAGTCTGTTAGCCACAACCTTGGATATAATCTTATAGATTACATTGCATAGGTCTATGGGTCTATATTTATCTAGTGTATGATCACTGCCTTGTTTGGGGATCGGGGATATGAAGGATGTATTGAGCGCTTTCAAAATGGTTTTGTTTAACCTGGAGTGCTCCACAACATTCAAAATGTCATGCTTAACAATATTCCAGCATGCTTTGAAAAAGTCCACATTAAAACCATTCGGGCTTGGTGCTTTACCATTCTGCATTTCTTTGAGGACTTCACTAAGCTCCACTTCCGTTACTGGTCTATTAAGGTTGAAATTGTCCTCTCTGGACACCAGTTTCGGTATATTGCTAGTTACCTCCCTGATGAATTTCTCTCTATCTGAATTGTTCTCCTGGGTTATACCTTGGAAGTGGTGGACTAACACAGTTTCTATAGCTTCATGGGAGATCTGAAGCTCCCCCTCCTCATTCTTGATCGAAGAGATTTTGTTGTGAGTTCTATTGGCCATGGTGGTTCTATGAAAAAACTTAGTGTTACGCTCTCCTTCTTTGAGCCATTGAACTTTGGACTTTTGTCTCCAAAATATTTCCTCTTGTTTACATAGATTCTCCCATTCTTGAAAATGTTTATCCGCTTGATCACTAATGCCTTTATCAAAGCCTTCCTTGATCAGAACTTGCATTTTGTTCTCAACAACGTTTTTCTCCTAAAAAATATTGCCAAAATCCTTCTTGTTCCATTCTTTAAGCCGGAGCTTGATGTGCTTTAGTCTTTTGTGAAGAAGGTACATTCTAGTCCCTTAAATATGCAAATATTTTGGCCACCATTTTTCAATGTTGCTAAAGAATTCTGGGTGCGACAGCGAGATATTTTCAAATCGGAAGGGTTTGTTCCTGGGAGTGCCTATACCCTTAATCTCCAACTGAATTGGCCAGTGGTTTGAGCCTCCAAAGGGAAGAACTTGTGTTGTTACCTCTTTATCTGTGAGCATAAGATTCTTAGAGATGAGGAATCTGTCTAACTTAGAGGCATCATGGGAACCTCCTCCCCTTTTGTTATTCCAAGTAAAGAGGCAAGTATTCCAATTAGTGTCAACCAGATTCATATTGTTTGAAAAGGATTGGAAAGCTAAGGAGTCTTTACTTAGAGCTCTTGTTCCACCTTTTTTCTCTAATAGAGATTTGATCATGCAGAAATCCCCTCCCGTGATCGAGGGTATATCTACATGTCTGTCCCTAAGATCCACCAGGGAATCTAGAAACCTGAGTTTGTCATCTATCCTCTGAGGACCATAAATGTTTGTGACCAGAAAGGTGTCCCTTTCTCCTACCGGTTGAATAACAACTGATAAATCATTTCTGGAAGCCTTAACATCCAGAATGCCTATTTTGTGGGGGTTCCATAGGGTGAGTATTCCCTCTGCTTTATTCTCTGCTTTAACTTTAAGAAACTTAAATCTGCTGAGCCATTTGCTATGAATTTGTCTTAATTTTTTAATGGAACATTTCGTTTCTTGGATAAAAATTATATCTAGCGTTTCTTGTTTCATTTTGTTACTAAGCATTATTTGCTTTCTCCTACTCCCTAGACCTCTAATATTCGAAGATGTGAACTTCATTATTAAATATTTGTAAAGGAGTAGCTGGCTAGATCTTTCATCTTACCTGAATCAATCATCAGCTTTCCACACTCCATGAAGAGTTCATTCTGGTTTTTCCTACCTCTTTTCTTGCCTGGGTTTCTAGTGGCTAGTCCCAGAGTGGTTTTCATCATTTTCACACCTATGTTGTCTTTCTTATCGATGGTTTTTCCTCTTTCCAGCGCTTTAGCCTGTGTTTTCCATAGAAACAACTGTTCTATTCTGTTGAGCTCTTCTTGAGGTAACTAATACACTCCTCTTATGGTTCCCTGCATCAAGAACCCTTCTAGATCTAGGTTTTCTTTGTCAAGAATTTCCTGTAGTTCATGTTCCTCCAGGTCCATTTCATTTTGGGTCATTTCCTGATCCATTTCTTGTTCAACATCACTCATTGCAGCTTCTTTCTGGTACTCAATTTTTTGTGTTTGTTCCCGGTTTTCTTCCTTCTCCTTTTCTACAACACTTCATTCCATTACTTGATCTTATTTTGTGATCTCTTCCTCTTTCTAAAGCACTTGGAATCTGTTTTTCCTGGATTGTTTTCCTTCGTCTTGAGGTTGTTTCAGTCCTCTTTTACCTTCTTTACCTAGATTCACCACTTTCTAGAAGCTATATGTTTCTTTCATTGTGTTAGTTTTTCTCTAGTTTACTTCTTTACTGAGCGGACAGACTCTGAAAAGGTGTTCATGTTCATGACATTTGCGACATCTGAATGGAATGTGTTCATAGTCTACTATTTGCACCCATTCTTCATCATAAACTTCCAAGATCACCTCATCCGGTAGAGCTCCTGATAGATCCATTTCCACACATATTTTGGCAAAGGATGTATATTTTCCCCTTCTAGTGGCTTTAGAGGCTTTAACATAGCGACCTAATTTATTGCCTATGGCAGCTAGCGATTCGTTTCGCCAATAATCAAGAGGTAGAGAATAGAGCCTTACCCAAACCGGAACTGAAGTAAAAGTTTCCCTTTTTGGAGCAAACTTCATCCTCCATGGTTTCATGTAGAGTCCCGCTGCAGCATAGAAGTAAGGCCCTCCTTCAAATATTATATCCTTCTCTTCAATATTCGTGAACACCACCGTAAAGAATCCCTTAGACCCAAGATGTAGATCTATGCTCCCTTTAGGTTCCCAGTGGTATTTAATCCACGACTGTAAATCTTTTTCAGTGGGCCATAGTCCCATGAACTTACATATGATGGCATACGTCCACATGTGCTCCCTATGCGCCTGCAGAGCTGGATCATTTAAAATGACCCTGAGTGTTATCTCTGCTTTGAGTTTGCAGGGTCCTTTTTGTTTTTTATCTTTAGTTCCATGTCTTTTGTCTTCTGCTTCTTTGTCTTTTGTGCCATTCTTTTCCTTATTTATGGCTTCTTCTATTTCCTCTTCCATATTTCTTTTCCCTTCCTCTAGCATTTTCTAGAGATTTCTTGCCTCTGCTGGCCACGACCTCCTTGAAGGAGGGAGTGGGGCTCCCTCCTCTACAGCCCTCCATAAGGTTCCCCGACTGCTGCTACCTGCAAGCTTCACTGTTCGCCCTCGCTATTCCCCCTCTAACCCTCTATTTTGCAAAAGACCGGGTTTAAATATTACTTTTATAGAGGAGTTGAATTAAAAAAATAAAAAATTGTTTCTTTAGAAATTAGGGTGTGATCCAAATTTGAACCATTCTAAAGACAAAATTTTAAGCTAATCAAATAAATATTCAATATAATATAAATTTAATAACCAATTTAATCTTAAATATAATATAAACATAACAACTAATTATAAAAAACTTAATTTTAATAAAAAGAAATATTTTTGTGGAACATTTTTTATTTCAACTTGAGGTGGATGAGGATCAATTGATTTTTTATTTATATTTTTTTAATTCACAACCTAGATTGATTTTCAGGGCAATATTCTTAGCATACCTTAGTCTTAATGGTTATCAATGGTTGTAGTGTGTTACAAAGTTTGTTATGTTGCATTAGCTTTTAATAAATTTTAAAAATTATATTTGTGCCAAGTGGCTCTTTGCCCACCAATTTACTATGGATTTGAGATATTTCCAATTCTAATAAGTTGATATCTTAATTAGATGAGGAAAGGGATTTGAGATTATTCCAATTCTAATAAGTTCATATTTTAATTAGATGGGGAAATTAATATATAAGCAAATTTTATTTAGCAAAATAGTCCATTTTACAATAAAGTGTGTAATTTATTTTTTCTCTCAAGTTAAAGTTGATTCATAACATTTTTATACATAGTTAATCAAGTAAATGTGTACATTTTGCTTTAATTATAATTTTTTTTACTATATTTATAAAATTTTTAACTATATTAACCATGTTAATATTTGTAATTTAAGGTCATTATACCAGTAAATAAAAATAATAAATCTAAATAACTAAATAATAATCCTGAAGATTAAAAAAATGCAAAACCAACCGTGTCCACACGGAACCGAGGTAATAATGATGAAAGAGATCATTTTGGTTAAAATAATTATCCGAAAATCTTCATCCTGCGTGCTGCACGTTTGGTACAGGTTTAAATATGTATTAAGTAATTTTTAACCTAGTGTTAGGTATATATGAGGATCGTCTTCAATTTTATTGTAGATTATAGTTGTGAGAGGACCCAGCCATCAATTTTGATTTTGTGATTGTCGCAAACCGGAACCAAAATAATGAATGGTCCATTTGTATAATTTAATAATTTTATTTTTGTGAGAGATTTAGTAAAGAAAATAATTAGAATCAATCAATGATGTTTAAACCGGGTAGTTAATAGAGTTTAATAATAGTTTTTCCACTAGAATTCCAATCCTATAACATGAATATATTAATAACCGTAAAACGAAGGTATATATATACAAATCTTAAATTTCTACGCTGGAAGACTTACTTATCTAACCATATAAAGATAATGATTTTTTATATGTTTTTTAATTTTCAATTCCATGTTAAACACTAAAGAATTATATATTTATATATTAAAAATGTTTATATATATATATATATATGAAATATATTAAAATATTTCACTTCTCATAAATATATTGAATTATTTTTATTATGATATATATTTATATATAAATTTGATTAAAATAAAGTGTATCAAATAAAATATTAAAAAATGAAATAATTACTTATTAATGGAAAAAAGAAATATTTGATAGTGTTATATATTACTATGGTATTTATAAAGCGGATGTAAAATTATGTTATTTAAGATGCATATTGAACTATTTTATTTGTGAATTAACTTCTCAATATTATTTTTATTAGGTTAATATTTTTTTAAATGCTATTTGTCAAGTCTATATTGAGTATAGAAGAAATTAAATATCTCCTGGAAGCTAGGATGTAGAAATTACCATTTGTCAACTTCATACTAAGCACCAATTTTCCAATGTATACTGTTGATATAAAATTATTTGATTGGCACCAATACTCAATTATTTAATTTAAGGTCAACATTGAAATTGAAATATTTTATTTAGCAAAGGTATAATTCTTTATTATCATTATCATTATTGACATATTGTAAAATTAACAATCTTTTCACTTTGATTTATACCGAGAAAATTTAAATTTACTTTAAAAATGACTTTTAATTTTTAAATTTAAAATTTAAATATGTTTTTTAAGAAATTTTAATACAAATATTTTTTAATTATCTCAATAGACATGTTTATTTTGGAACAAGGCTTCTTGAATTGTAATTTAATTATCAATAATTAATAGATGGATGGTAATGATGTAATCTATAGGGAATATTTTAAAATATTCTTAGTAGTAGTCCCCCATCAAAGATTGAGATTTATCTCAAAAGTAGTTATGTATTAATTTTTATTTAAATGTTAATTTTCCTACTTACATTAATTCATATCTCAAAAGATACAATATTGTCACTAGGTCTACCACAAGGGAAACCATAACACTCATCGTAAAGATAAAACTTGAGCTTGTAGTACATACCCAAAATTGTTACATTTTCTATAGTCCAACTAATAAAAAAAACAAGCATGCATTCATACTCACCGCCAATGGAAAGCATGAGAGCGCATAAACAAGTTGTTGGCTAGAAAATAAAGACCCAACTATAGAAATAAGAAACTAAATAACATGTGAGTATAAAACATAAAGAGAATCTTCTAGAAACATGAGCCATCAAAATTCATTAGAGGATGATGCTAGATCTTCAGACATGATGTTAGAATAAGGAGTAGGCTAGTTGTCATTTTTCAAGAGTTTCTCAATGTTCCAAATTCAGGCATCCGAGCTAATGAGACAGTTGTGTAGGTGCTTTGGGATGCGCCAGATGTCATTAAGGAAGAGAGTGATATCATTGTAGTCCTCTTTTTTCTTTTGGAGAACCAGACCTAATAACATTTTCATCAATTAGCAAAGCGTAACTGAATGAAAGTATTGGTTGCAATGACCTTGGAAATTTCTCGTTTATGGGTTTCAATCAATGGTTGTCTATTGTATTTCCAAATCCAATTGCAGTTGTCTACCATGGGTGTCTCTTGTTTCAAGGTTACATATTTGTTCTTGGATATGCACAAGAGAAGAGGAGTGGAATTATTTTGTTGTAAAGTGAACCTAAATTTCAATTTTAAACCTATGATCTGGACTACGTCCACCAAAGCCTCGTCTAAACACACCAAAAGGAGTCAAGAGCAAGAGTTATAAAGAAGGACCCATAAAACCAGGACTGATAAACCAAGCCGAGAGCCAACCATTGAGAAGGATAAAAGGGAGAAACAATGGAGGGAGAAGGTAATAAGGGTAAAAGAGAAATAGGCTCAAACAAAAGGATTTTTTTTTCATCATCGAGGATGGGAGACTCCTTCCAAAAAATAATCCCCAACCCCCATAAGAATAACAAGCACGTATTATACTAGAGACAAACTAAAATAGAGCATAGGAACACAAAAAAAACTTAAAATGATAAGTGAGAGGTAGGTTTCCTGCGTTTAGGAAAATCTAGTTAAATGAAGAACTCATTGGGATAACATATAAATATTTTGAGAAACGTTGATGAAATCTACAAGTAGACCACAAAATCTGTGATAGACTTGGGCTGAGGATGGAGGGTCCAACGGTTTGTACCTTCCCACATTGTCACCACCTGTACCCAGACTATACTAAGACAAAATCACATATTCCTTCTACTAGCACCCCCTACTTTGTTGATAACCTCTCACATGCCACTAAACCAATGCATCAAAACTAGGGGGAATTACCACAATAAACTCTCTAAGTAGTCATAAAGTCCATGGAGCATGTAAATGCATGGTTTTGGTTGCCCATGCCCCCACCTCATTTAAAGGGTAGGAAGGTGGCATGCTGGCTAGCCTACCACTCATTAGCTAAGGCACATCTTCCAAAACTCTAATCGTGGTTTGACTATTAGCCGAGATAAGATGACTCAATTGGTCCCTCCATTCGTTCCAATCCTCATTGTCCCATGGTGAGGCCACATGATGGAGATAATTTTAACAACCCAAATTTTCTAAAAAATATACTACTTTGTTCCCTAATTATTGAATATGAGAAAGAAAAAGGTCAGTTAGACCAAAATTTCCCTTCACAACTTCATCAAAATTAAGCTTGATAAATCTAGGAGGTGGGGAGGAGGAACTATGGGTTACAATAGAAGGTTGACAAGGGGAAGATACTTGGGGGGGAGTAATAATTAGGGGAAAGATCTAGTTTTGTTAGAATTGAGAATTCGTGGATATATTCATTCCAATATTGATTCACCCAAAGAACAGAGGGGGCCATTTCCTGAATTTTATTCAAAGATCGTTTGTTCTGGAGCATCAACATTGTTGAAATTCTATTTTTCCGTTCCTTTCATATGGAACAAAAGTAGAAATCCAAACATCAATGAACAATATCTATTGATGAACAAGTTTTCAAAAATCCCTTATTTTCACTAACCTATTATTTCCTTAACTCCAAAATTTCTTTTACCCATTTGATTGAAGAGTAGAAACAATATTTTCCATAGAATTTCTACAAAAGAGCATGAGTGTAGGAGGTGGTACAAGTATTCTTGAAGATATTTGCAAAGAAAAGATATGGAAGGGCCCTCAAAGCCCTTATTCTTACTTCTATCCCAATACAATGCCCTCTTTTGATACACTAGCCATAGAAAGATAGTGACAAAGATATATTTTTCCACTAATGATTTTGAAACAATAAAGTAATCTAATTTACTAGTAATTTGATGTTTACCTCTTATCTAATTAATCCATGTGAAGGTCCAATTAACCATATTTGCATTTGTACCTTAAGCTACTTAAGAAGTGTTGAGAATTAAAGAGAAACATCCTCTAGTCACCACACCCTTTTTTTCCTCAGATTTAATTCGATTAATGTCTCACATCAGAATATAGATTTCTTCACAATGGAAAGTTCTAATCCTACCAAACTTGAAAGAAAAATAGGCTTGCCAGTGAGTATATGAGGCCCATAGATTTCCATGAGGCATCTGACTTCCCGGGCTCCCAAGAATTGAAAGCGATGTGACATGATTGATTCTTGAAGTGGTAAGCTAATTAGAGGAGGATTTCGTGTGGGTTCCAAAGAATTTCTAGGCCCCACACACTACCTTTTGCATCAAGGATCATCAAGTCAGAATCATGGCAACATTTTTCTACTACCTAATTGATATTTTCACTAAAGCTTTTTGTTCTGGAACAATCATGACATTTCTGCGCAAACATCCCGTGGCATGTTGTGCACTTTCCAAATATACTACGGATTCAACGATATGTACTTATTACATGTGGAACATTACGCTACCTCTTTTAATTGGAGGTAACAGTTTTGGTTCCACCAAAATTTCACAATCAAAGTTTATATATTACTAAAATGAGAGTATAACTTTTGACAGAATTCAGATAAATTTGGAAAAAACATCTTGGGAAATTCTCTTTTTAACCTACTGTTTTTCTGAATACCAGAACTAAGACCACGAGTGTCATATATATCATACTATCTGCCATTGTTGTTTAATTGTCCCATCACATAGACAGACCATGACGTATGTGGAGCAGAGAGATTTTGTTAGTCCACGTTAGTATTTATCTGAGCAGAGAGATTTTTGTAACGGTGTATATTGATCACAGTTTCTTAATCCAAAAATAAGCATGTAATATTTCTGGAGGACCCTGGCAACTTCACATA
Organism: Pinus tabuliformis; assembly: GCA_031772625.1. Taxonomy (NCBI): domain Eukaryota; kingdom Viridiplantae; phylum Streptophyta; class Pinopsida; order Pinales; family Pinaceae; genus Pinus; species Pinus tabuliformis. The sequence goes on from CM062808.1 coordinate 502,864,305, forward strand.
TATACATATATATAATTTATTAAAAATCACATATGTAAATTTCGTAATTAAAAAAACATATAAGTTTAAAAAAAATTTCCACTTGTTAAATGAATCTGTTCAATAATTTCAATCACAAATAAAAAATGTGTAACCTTCCATAAAAATTATCCACATGTAAAGTGAATCTGTACGCTAATTTCAATCAACTTTTTGTAGATAGTTATTGATTTCAAGAAACAATCATCACAAGTTTTTATAATATTGAAGGATGCCTCATATGGAATAGAAGCGTGTCAATTATATTGGGATCAGGCTTTATAATTGACGCCCGTTTACTAGTTTTCTGGGTTTTTACCCGTAAAATACATTTAATTCTCAAATAAACATTGGTAACTTGCCAATCATTTTGAAAAATGTCAAAATGCATCTTAAAAAATGGAGAAGTTTACAATTATATATATATTGAAATGGCAAGATGATCTCCGAAGTTTAAGTTTCAAGATCTTCCATAAAAAAGACACCAAAAAACCAAAGTTACATTTAATAAATTACTACATAAATGGTGAGATCTTGGATGATCAATGCCATCAATGGAGACACCGACCCCTACTATGAATTAGGTAAATTCAAATTAACAACCACCACCAACGCAAAGAACAGAAGCTTCAACCATACCATCATCAGAAACTTCGTCAGCCAATACCCATAGCCAATACATCAAAATATCGCCCTCATATGAAATGCAAGAAGAAGCAGGACAAGTTTTGAATGTTCGGCGTCGCAAGCCCACTAAAGACCTTGAACAGAAGCGTACAAATAGTTCAAGTGCTTCATTCTTCATGCTTACAAGGTTCAATGGTTGAAGAAAATGAAGTGTGAGACAAAACCGTGGAGCATGAAAAATGGTGTCAGTGGGTTCAACGGTTTATAACACCCTGTAAGGATGAAGGAAGGAGGGATGTTCTTCTAGTGACTATGATAATTGAAGGGATCTAGCCTGGCCGTTGATTTTTTAGATAGAGCTATTGGTGCTCGCGAATTGTGAGCCCCTCTTGGTGTCAAGTTTGTATGTTGTTGCTATGAATTCAACAGAATTCATTGGTGTGTTTTTAGCTCCTTTCTATGCAGGTTGTAAAATGTAGAGGTTTCGTGACCAAGGCAGCCTCACCATGAACAATGAAAGTATCTGAGGGGCACTCCACTTGGTTTCATCGTGTAACCTGACCGGAAAGCCTTGTAAAAGTTTATCTTTTCTCCTTGCTTTTATTTGAATGGAGGAGGAGACAGAAATAACTTGACTTAAAGTGTAGGGTCAGCGTCTTGTAAAAGTTTATCTTTTCTCCTTGCTTTTATTCGAATGGAGGAGGAGACATAAATAACTTGACTTAAAGTGTAGGTCAGTGGATAATATGAATTTGGACGCAGAATCACTTTCTTTTAGATATTGGGCATAGTGGAGAAGGAAAGGTTGAGGTTTGTTAGAGGGTTACATTGTTGAGGGTAGAGTGCTTATCTTGTGTTATGATGTATACGAAAAACAAGTTCGATTCATCTGGTCGCACCTGTTGGACTTTTGACCGAGGGCAAATCCAGAGGGTCCAAATGGAGCACTAGTTAATACACTATAATTGTTTAGATTGTTTTCTTTTTTAGTTTGAAATCAATTTTTTTGCTGTTATTTTGTGGTTACTTTACCTTTGTCGTTTCAATGATCTTATTGAATTTAAGGGGTAGCTTGGCATTGTAGCGTTGAGTTAGTTGATTGATAGTTAAAGGTTCAAATTGTTTGAATGGTTCTATTTTTTTTCCAGTTAATATATATATATATATATATATATATATAATATGTTATTTTGGTTTGTGATGTTATATATGTTACTTTGGTAAATATGTTACTTTGGTTTGTGATGGTATTATGTGCATTATCTTTTATTGTGAAAATTAATTTAATTTGTCAATTAAATTGAGAACTTCTTAAGCCTTTTGTTTTTAATTAATATATAAATTAATATAAAAGAGCAAAAGTGTCTTAAGATTCGAAGTAATTAAAATCAAATTAGCCGAAGTGAGAAACAAGTAATTCTGAAGTACTCAAACCCGCGTCTATTTTTCTACAGCAATGTCAAACTTAATTTATTGGTGAATTAAATGACTCTATCTTTTTTTGGACGAACAAGCCTCAACCCTTTATCTTGTGAGTAGGAATTTTGCATTTAATTAGACAACTAAAACTCATGTTGGGAATTCAATTGAAAGTTCATTTTCTATGTCCCAAAGCCTCAACCCTTTATCTTGTGAGTAGGAATTTTGCATTTAATTAGACAACTAAAACTCATGTTGGGAATTCAATTGAAAGTTCATTTTCTATGTCCCAAATTACTCACGCTTTGCATCAAAAAGTACACAACCCTTTAGTCCTTCTATTCATTAACCATTGAATCCTTGTATTCATTAACCATTGAAGCTCTAGTTGGTGTTACTATGGGTGAAGTCAAAGATATGGTCGTTGTATTAAATCATTTCTTTCGATTGTTTTACCCATTGAATAGTATATTTCTCTTACCATAAAATCAATTGCCACATTTAAGCATCAATATAGCTTTTTTAATCCTGAATTTCGCAGTTAACTACACCATTGTCTTAACTGACATATCAATACATAGAGTTAAAGATTGCCAAGGTGAAGTCTCACAAATCTTAAATAGATGTGAATACTAATGATCACCATTTAGCATGAAGTATTGTGTTAATCAATCCACTTTGCACTCATCAATTATAATAAATAAATGTAGGGTTTACTTCAACCCATGGAAGAGAAAACAAATTTGTATTAAAAGTCTTTGTCAAGAAATTTTAAGAAATCAATTATAAAAAATAAATATAAACTTTACTTCATCCTCAGAAATCCATGGTAGAGAAAACATATTACTATTAAAAGTCTTCGTCAAGTTGCTTTAAGAAATTTTGTTGTAGATAATTTTATTGGCGAGAAAAGATGTTTAAAGAAATCAATTATAATAAATAAAGGTAGAGGTTAAACAAATTAGTATTAAAAGCCCTTGTCAAGTTGTTTTCTAAGAAATTTCATTGTAGATATATTTTTAAGAAGTCAATTATAATAAATAAATGTAGAGGTTAAACAGATTAGTATTAAAAGTCCTTGTCAAGTTGTTTTCTAAGAAATTTCATTGTAGATAATTTTATTGGTAAGAAAAAAATTAAACATTTATGACACAACAATCTGCTAAGAGGCTCTTATGATAGATCTAATTGATTTCTGTGTTTAATTTTGGATTTATACCAATCTAGGTTAGCTGATATATTAGTAACCATTGGTTAATCTTGATGTTTTTGGATTTCAACATGTGTATGTTAATGGAAACTTGCTACCAATACTAAACAAAATCTTATATATCGAATTGAGTGTTTGATTGTTTCTTGAAAATTTTAGTAGTTGTCATTATTAAATTAATTGCTAAATAAAAATGATGTTTTTTGATTGATTATGTTTTATATGAAAAATATTATGAACGGTAAAAATAAATACTTAAATTTATATGAAATCTAATTTAAAAATAAAACCATCAGTACCAAAAAAATCTGGGACCCGTCAAATTTAACTCGTGATTCTGATAATCAATATAAATTTTGTAAATTAAGAGAACCCGTCAAATTTAACCCGTGATTAGGATATTGATGGTACTATTTGTTCTAATATAAAAGAGAAACTTCGAAGTATATTTTTATTGGAAGCACATATTATTTTAAAAATATTATATGTGATGTTTGAAATGTGTTAAACGCTCGTTTAATTTGAGAGTTAGTTTGTTTTGGGCTTATTTTTTATTAAGTTATAAATTTCATGAGAAGGTGTTTGAAGTGAAAATTGATGAGAAGAAAGAAAGGTTATATTTAAATCAACAATATATATGTTTTAAATGGATTATATTAATTGTTTTGCTTTAAATTGAGTGTATTAATTGTTTTCATATAGAAAAATAAATATCTAGGTATATTGTTTCTAGAAAATATGTATATTCTATTAACTGTTTTGATATGGAAGAATAAATATCTAAGTATATTGTTTCTAGGAAATATGTATATTTAGAATATTTAAGTATATTGTTTTTATGAAATATGTATTTTCAAAATAAAGTGTAGGTATATTTTAATTTTGATGAAAGTTTGTTTTAGTGGAAAATTTATTTTTCTTTTTGTTTTCGATGTAATTTTTATTAGGTGATAAGTTTAAATATTAATTTTATGGGAGAGGTTTAATGTGGAAATCAGTGGTAAGGATTGTTTCTAGACGTTAAAGTTTAATCTAATTTTACACAATCTCAAGCATTTTTCAAGTTTGACAAATAAATTCAATATTGATATTAATTTCAACTTGTTAAACCTAATTAGTGATGACCATCTTAAGCATCTTAGAGTTAGAAAAATAAATTTTCAATATTGAGATTAATTCTAACTAAAAAAAACTAATTAGTGATATCCATATTTTATGTAGTTTGGATTATGCCAACCATGAGTCTGTTGCCTACCAGGAGTCTTATGCTATTAGGATTCCATTAGTCATCAACCTATATATGAGAAGGAAAGGGGGGCCTTGATGGCCTACACTAACTTGATTTATTGATTTAGGAAGTTGGATGCGAGGAGGAGTCTGAAGTGTTGATGCCAGCAAGTTTCGACCCACTTGATTAATGCCAATAATAGCTAGGATAGGTAGGCCAATAATAGCTTAGATCATGGGTTATTCTGGATATTTTACTTGGATACTTAGTTGGGATATTGGGTTGGGTTAGAGACAATCGGTGCCTAGAAGCGATGTTTAGTGCTAGATAGAACAATCTATGCTCATTATATATATATATATATATATATATATATATATATATATATATATATATATATACATTGAAGGCATGAATCTTAATCATCTTAGAGTTCGACAAATAATTTTTGAATATTAAGATTAATTCCAACTTAGAAAAGCCTAATTAGTTATAGTCATGCTCTGGGTAGTAGGTAATAATGATGAGGAGATCGTGTTGATTAAAATAATATCAAAGAAACTTTATCATGCCTGCTAAATTACGACATGTAACCTACTTGTTTAGTTTCCAAAAAATATTTGAATTGACAAATGTGAGTTGAGTAACAATAACAAGTATAATAGGTGAAATGAAATAATAATTGAATTAGTATCATTTCATATCACAAGCAAGAACCATAAATGATTGGTACAGGTTTAGATATGTATTAATTATTTTTTAACTGAATGTTTGGTATATATGAGGGTCATCTTCTATTTTATTGTAAGATTTAGTTATGTGATGGTCCAACCATCAATTTTGACTTTGTGACTGACAATCAGAATTCTTCAATCGACCTAAATTTAAACATGCACAACAGAAAATCACCCACTTGGGAGAAAGTGTCACAAACCAGAAAAAAAATGATGATTTTACTATTTGTATAATAGGATATGGTGTTTTATTCACGTTGAGAAACTTGGTACAATAAATAATTAGAATCAAATTTATACGTCGGAAGACTTGGTAAAATAAATTATTACAATCAAAATTGTATGTTGAGGTGCTAATTAAATTCTCCATCCCCTCTGTAATTGCATGATGTATGCTACTAATTATCATGTTTGAACCTCTCAAATAATTTCTATTAGATTATGTAGTTTTGAAAACTATTTTCTTTTCCTTTCCAATTTTTTAGATGGAAGAATATTAAATTGCAGTTATCAATTATACTAGTAGCTCAAAGCGCATTCTAAAACATAAAAAATGATTAAATTTAATTTAAGTTACTTTCAAAGAAATTCTTTTGGTTTTTAGTTTTGTAGAAGTTGAGGAATGACAAATCACAAATTGAAAATATCTTTATCGTGAAGATGGAGAGATTCAATGTAAGACAATAAAATTGGAAACCTTAAGAATTCTTCTCAAATAATGATGTACATGATGTACATATAAATACATAATGAAATTTTTGGTTTATTTTCTGATTCTTCTTCGACTCCAATAATTACTCACCATAACAAACACTAACCCAAACTACAGTCACGAGGATTAGGTATCTAACATTCCCCCTTAATCCATAGGGATGTATCAAAGTCCAGGAATGAGAGCTAAAAAGGCAAAAATACATCTGAGTTAAGGGTTGAATGTCTCTCAGAAATGGTTTTCAATGGATTACCACAAACCAAGGATAGTGGTTTTTAAGAGAAAACCACAAAAGATACCATAATATGGGAGAACTGAAAGGTCTCAACCAGTGCCAACTCTGGAACCTTCATAGAAATTCTCAGAATGACCAAAAATGTGGTTTTAAGGTGACCACTAACTCTGGAACTATCAATGTAGTTCCTTGAACAATTCTGAATCTAGAAGTGCTCATTCACAAAAAACTCATTCAAGAAAAACCGAGGTCTCTCTAGCTTCAACTCTAGCTCTAACTGGTATAGGTTGTGGTTCAGACTCAGTTGTGGTTCTCTGACTCAAGCCTGCTTGACAAATCTTCGAACTTGTAGCATACCATCAATTCCATCAATTTCTCCCTTGTCAGATACAGGGTGAGAAGATGAAGTACTCTTGTTTGCTATAAGGCTGGTCAATACTTTCGAAAATTACCTATGGTGTGACCTATAAAACTTCTAAGTTCTTTTGGACCAATCTGATGAAGCAATCCATCTAAAATTTAGTTTCCTAGTTGCAACAATCTTCATTTTGGAACATCTATTTGAATGGTGATTGTGCTTAGCATAATTATCATATGGTTGAAGATCAAAACACTGATCTTTCACACGTCTAACTCTGTGATAATGTTGGCATTAATCAAATTGTTATGGAAGAACACCATAAAAAATACATCACTATGAAATTGTATAGGTTTACAAAAATCAAGAATATGAAAAGTTACATCCAAGACATCCTTGTTATATCTAAAACCAATTATGTTTTTGTTGTGTATAATTTCTTCCCACGGTCTTTTCAAGGTTTTGGGAATGACAAACTTCATATTTGTATTCAAATTTTCTTTTGAAATGGTTCCATCAATATCTTACTCTTATTTGGAATTAGGATTGTCTTGTCGTACTCGAGACTTGATCAATAGAAATTCAACTATCTACAATGCATCATGTAAAAAACATTTGATATCAACAAGAGTTACTTTTCTGAAATTTACAGTTTCATTTAGCAATGTAACTAATGACATTTCTTAATATATCTAATGCATTTTTAGTTTGAGCCAATTTAGTCAATCTCGGGTGTCGAGTTCAACCAAAAATGCACCCATTTTACAAAATAATTTCAACAATGTTTTAAAAAAAATCAAACTATTGCAAACTAAATTATATTGTCTTCTCTTCTTCTACTTATTTGAACTTGTGACCTTCAATATATCATATGACTATATAATATTTTCTAACCACAATGCCCTTTTCGTTTCTTGATGTTATGCTCATAAATTCTATTATTTAAGCTTAATCAAATCCAAATCAAAGCTAATCAAAATGAAATGTTAACTTCTTGTGCATCGTGGCAAACTATTGACTCAGTTTCAAAAAAGGCCATTTCCCAGCCTTGAGAGGCCATGATCAACAGAACTAAGACCGTAACATAATCGAATTCAAAGCATTCAATCATTATTCTTCTATAAAATGTGTTCGCCCAAATATGTTCGACCAAGAAAGGGAAGGGAACAAGAAGATTTAAATTTTGCAACTCATCTCAAGCGGCAGGTTAGTAATGACATTAGATTCACATGAAAATAGTTAGGCATCTTTCGAATAGCTTTTTGTCTCACTTAGAGACTACACCAAAATTAAGCAGATCGTTGTTGCATGTCTTGACTCGAAAATTCACAACAGACTCAATCTTGATATGCCCACTTGTCGATCACCTGATTGAGTAAGCCCAACACAACGTCCTTGGTTAAAAAAAGCTTGATCCCTTTAACTTCAACAACGATTCCTTGATGTAATAAGAAGATCTTTACTCAATGAACCTGTGACATATCAACTACATTTGTGGCATACTAAATGACACCCTTATTTCGGTTACATATTGGAAACTATGACTAAAGGTCACATTATTTAATCCCCAACCAATATGAACCCAATACACCTTCCCAATTTAAAAAACCCCTACTTTCACTAGATATTGTACACATCTATTTTTTAATTAATATTTCTATACCCCTTTATATTTTTTCATTAACTTCGAGCTCCATTTTTTATACCTGCCAATATAAAAACCCTTTACCCCCTATTATATACTCAGTATATTATATCATTTTTTTCTCAATATATCTCCCCTAATATGAACCCACGTGGTATGGTATTTCTCCCCTAGTGATGATCCAGATTTAAACAGGAACACATCAAATTACAAAGATAACCATAAACACAGAGATGCAATGGAAATAATACTTCGTTTCATTAATGTAAAAGGTGAAACCAACAATGGAAATAAACCAGCTAGGGCAATGTTAGCTTATCTCTGAGAAGAGATGTGGTAGCTACATGCCTCTAAATTGTGTTACAATGAGGCTCGAAGGCCTATTTATTGTTGAGAAATAATGGAAACCCTTAACATCCCAAAACCTAATCGTAGAAGATGAAACACCAAATTTTGGGCCCCGTTTTGGGTAAGTTGGTACATCAACTTCTCGGGGTTGTAACTTTGGCACCTGATCTTCGTTTGACACGTAAAATAGCTCGTTAGAAAGATCTATCCGAGAACTACAACTTTGGAAAGAAAAACATCGATCCATCATCTCATGTTGCTCCCAGATTTCCGAAAAAATGTCGTTCAGGGCCTCAAAATGGCTCTGGAAGTTCAGGACCTGAAAAACTGCTAAAAAAAGTAAATTGTGCTACAATTATGGGAACTGAAAAAATGAAAGAGAAAGCTCTGGGAGTCTAAGTGGGATAGGTGGGTGGCCACGAACATCCACCTGGATCATTCCTCCCCCCTTAGGAAGTAATGGTCCCCATTGCATTGATCCTGCATCTGCTGAACTTGGTCCCTAATGGGCTGTTCTATAATCTCGGATGTGTCCAATAATGGTGGGAAGCATTGTCGAGGGTGGTACGCATTGAACACTAGGTGCAGGCGAAGGAATGGAGGAATGTAGTGCTCCAAAGAATTATTTCCCATAGCCTTGGTAATTGTGTAAGGACCATTTCGACGTGGTTAGAGATTCTGATGGGCTCTTGTAAGGTGTTATTTCTGCAGTTGTAACTAGACTTTGTTGCCCAACTGAAGCTTGTGTGGTACCCCTTTGGGTGAGGAGAAGTTGTTCTTGTGTTCTTTCATGACTGTATCCCTTTGTTGCTACTGCTACGTGGAGGAACCCTTCGTGGGGGTCATGGATGTGGTGACAATTTTCCCCTTACTTTAGGAGCGAACAAGACAACAAATGAATTTCCTAGTCTGGGAGATGAGCTTGCTGCCTTTCTTAGCAGTGATCAAAGAGGTGGCAGTAGGTGGAGCTACCTCCAGTATCCTGTATAATGAATTACATAAAGAAATAATGGCAACACGAGGCCTTGACTCATACACAGCATGTCGCCTCCACAAGTATGGCTGGCCCAATAGTACATCACAAACATCCAGAAGTGTAACATCACACAATACCTCATTTGTGAAGGGTTTGATGCTGTAAGGAAGGCAGCACTACTGGTGAACTCGGACATCTCGTCCTTGGTGAAGCCACCCGATACTGTACGACTGCAGGTGTGGTGTAGTCAGTAGGCCCAACCACTTCACGACTTCTACTGAAATGAGGTTCTTTTGGCTACCACTGTCGACAATGAATTGCAGTGGTGAACCCTTCACCCACATCTGTGAGTGGAAAAGACACTCCCCCTCCTCTGGATGTTCGGGCCCATTCTTCTAGACCTTGGTGGTGGCAACAATGGCAATGGGCTCCGCATCAATGATCTACTTCCTTTTGCCATTCCCCTTGTCAGGTTCTAACTCAGGTTCGAAACGTGCATCTGATTCTGAAGCCTTCAACTCGGTCACTAGTGACTGCTTGGTCCGACACTCACTTGTGTTGTGAGTTGGGCCCTTATGGAACTCGCACGACTTTCCTGTGTCCTTCGAATTCGTGGTGTTGTTATTTTCTTGCGGCTTCGACGGGTTGTCTTTGGTCACCTCGCCTTGGCTTTGTCCTTTGGTCTTCGTATTCACAGATCCAAAGTCTCTCTTCTTCTGTTTGAACTTTCGCTTGATTTTGACAACGTATCGGTATGTTGTGCCGAGTGAGGAGATGTTCAGGAACTCCATTTCTTGGATGTATCTATCTAGGAAACCATGGTATTTGAGTACCAAATGTAGCTCAATATCCTTGATACCCAACTGTGTGCGAAGGGTATGAAAAATGTTTGTGAACTCTGGCACATCTTGGTCCCTTCCCTGTTGCAGCATGGTCCAGTTTATGTATTTGTCCTCATAGCTTTTGACAGGGTAGTACTTCTCCTTGATGGCATCCCAGAAGGAATTCCAAATGGGTGCGACTGAGAATAGTGAGCCCATACTTTCATCCTTCTGCTTGCAGTAGGTTTCCCACTAGTCATTGACGTGGGGGGTTACTTTGAAAAGAGCGAAAATAATCTTTTCTCGACTGGAAAAATCATGAATAGAAAAATAACCCTCTAGTAGATTTAACCATTTATCTACGACATCTACATCTATTTTACCCTTGAATATGGGGATTTCAAAATTAACTTGTACCTTAAAGGGTGTGGCATTTCCAGAGTAGCTGTTGGAAGTTGATGCGTCGCCTCTGGGTAGCCACTGAAGGATCTGGGCAAAGCTGTCCATCATCACCTTCCTTTGCCGCTCGAGGGCTTCTTCGAGCAAGATTTTGATAGGATCTCGTGTCCCCTCGTCTTTCTTCTCATCTGCCATGGGAGGCCATCAGGATTTGTAAGGCTAGTCTTGCAAAGGTTCGACGAGTTCAAGCCTTAACTCCTTACATCCCGACCTCGTGGGGGACATGCAAAGAAAAACATAGAAAAAGCAGACCGCTTTGATACCAATGATCCGGATTTAAACATGAATGCAATGAATTACAAATATAACCATAAACACAGAGATGCAATGGAAACAATACTTCATTTCATTAATGTAAAATACTGAAATATGCTTACAAACAACAATGAAAATAAACCAGCGAGGGCAATGGTAAGTTATCTCTCAGAAGAGATGTGGTGGCTATATGCCTCTGAACTGTGTTAAAATGAGGATCGAAGGCCTATTTATCGTTGAGAAACAATGGAAAACCTTTAGCATCCCAAAATCTGACCCTAGAAGATGAAACACCAAATTGTGGGCCCCGTTTTGGGTAAGTTGGTACATCAACTTCCTCGGGTTGTAACTTTGGCACCCGATCTTCATTTGACACATACAATAGCTCGTTAGAAATATCTATCCGAGCACTACAACTTTGAAAAGAGAAACATCGGACCATGGACCCATGTTGTTCCCATATTTCCCAAAAAACGTCGTTTAGGGCCTCAAAACGGCACCGGAAGTTCAGGACTCGAAAAACTGCTAGAAATACTAAATTGTGCTACAATTACGAAAAGTGAAAAATTGAAAAAGATAGTTGTGGGGGTCCAACTTGGATAGGTGGGTGGCCACCAACATCCACCTGGATCAAGTGAAGCCCCCGTTGATGTAATAACCCTATGTTTCTTTAATAATGTATTTTTATATTTAAACTGAATTATGTTGGACTTGATCACAGAAATCCCATGATTGGTTGAAATGAAAGTGATCAGTAAATTTATTATGACGTAATAAGTAAATTCTATTAATAAATAAAATGTTTATCATTGCTTGGAAATGACACACTAGAGTTAAGAGATTTTTTAAAAGAAAACAAAAATGTCATTGATGGATGAGATCAAAATAAAACTTCCATAATAAGGACTCCTAAAAATCCATAGAAGGAAATAAATAAGATTTAATGTGATGGCAGAAAAATATCCATTAAATCACTTAGCTAGAGAAAAAAGCTAAAAAGGGGTAGAATAAAGCTTTGTAGTAGAGAAAAGTAGGCTTTAAAGAAAAATGAAAAGGAAAAAATCCTTTTTTTTTATTGATCGGAGAATCCACAGTTTCAACATCTTTATACCAACGTTTCAAATCCCAAGTGGGATCCATCATCAGGGTTGAAGAATGATGATACAAGAAGAGCAGAAAACTTTTAATAAATACTAATGAGGAGGAATAATAATAGAGAACATAGAGTCGGCTTGGGAATTTTTAATTTTATTTTATATATTTTTATTTTATTTTATATATTTATATATTTATATATTTTATTTATATTTTATTCTTATTAATTATTATAAATAATTAATTTTTATAATAAATATTTAATTAATATTAATAATATTGTTGTTATACATGTAAATCATTATAAATAATTAATATGTTTACAATAAATTAATTATTAAACCTAATGATCATAATCATAATTTCTGTTATTCATATTAGTTACTAATTCCTTAAACAAAGATGATATTAATAATTAAAATATTAATTAATCAAATTAAATTAGAATGAAACTACATTCATAGAAATCAATTATTATAAATAATTAATTAATATTGTATAATAAATAATTAATTATTATTAAATATTATTAATAATTAAATATAATAATAATTAATTAATTAATTAATTAATAAACTAATTAATATATTAATATAATTATTATAAAAAAATTTAATTTATATTAAAATTTTTTTTAGGTGATTAGGCTTAGGGTTGACTAATATAATAATTAATTAATTAATATGTTTAAGTCATATTAACTAATTAATATAACAAACAAATTAATAATTATTATTAATGATTAATAATTAATTTTATAGTTATAATAATTCATAATAATGACCAATTGTTATTGATTAATTGTCCCATAAAATGATGATTAAAATATAATAATAATTATTAATTGATTAATTAATATATTGATTAGGAATTAATAAAATTATAATTATTAAATAGATTAAATTATAGGAGATTAGAATCTAAAGATGACAAAAATAATGATGATTAACTAAATAATATTTAGTCATATTAATTACTTAATAAATTAATACAAATTAATAATTAATATTTATGGCTAACTAATATTCAAAAAATTATTTAATATAATAGCTAATAAAATAATATAAGACTAATCAAATGTTAAATAATAATTTATTAATAATTAGAATAAATGATAATACATAAATATTTTAATAAAAAATCCTTGGCAAGTGGGTTTGCAAACCCACAAAAGTAGAACACCGTTATGGAAAAATATGCTATGAAAAAAAAAAATAAAATACATTATTTGGAGATCAAATGTGTTTTTTTTATTCTCAAGGCCAAGTAGATCTCAACTCAAGGGTAATTGGATGATCAATTCATGGTCAGGAGGATAGTGGTTTTACGAAATGTAGTTTCAACCTTGGAGACGGTTAGATTGTATATTTAAGTTATGAATGTATCGAATTATCAGTGGGCTCATATATAATTTAATTATAGCTGTCGCACACATACAATAGCGAAAAAAACATGCATGCTAGAGTGAATGTGTGAACGTGCTTATTATCGGTTAAATATATTGTTATTTGTGTAACTGAGTTGACTATTGAAATTTGGTGCGTATGTGAATTCTAGGATTAATAAATTGAGTAGAGTATGTTTCTTTTTGGATTAATTATATGAACATGTTAGTAGCAAGAAAAATGCCCATATGCAGCCATAAGTAGGCAATGAGTATGAAGATGGTTCGTTGTTGCCGGAAGATAGTATACAATCCTATACACTCAGATTTTCAATCTTGTGAAGATAGATTAAGAATAGATTAAGGAAGGTTTCCATGGTAAATTTAGTGGTATCTCAAATTATTATAAAAATTCATCCATCACGATTTGGTAGAGAAGTTGTGAAATTTGAAGTCTAGTAGGTTAGAGTGAAAAAATTGGAAGTATCTATGGAAAAACAGGAACTCAACCTTAGTGAGTTAAACTAACCAAAATAATAAAAAAAAAGTTATATATATAAAATTTCTGAAATCAAATTGAGGTACACAGACCTAGGTATGGGTTTGGAGAACGCAGGAAGAAAAATCATTTTCGTAGCTCCTAGCGGAATCACGGTTAGATGGTTACGAGAATCGTTCCATTTAAGGGAAGAGGGTACACTATGAAATCTGGTTATAGTTAAGTTAGAACCTCCCTCATGTTATGAGTATTGAGAGAAAAAATTATATTTTGGTTAAAAAAAATTACAGTTTGAAACATTCAAACAAAAAAATAAAAATATAGTTAGCATAGTGCTTCAAGAGAAAGACACACTTCACATACAAATTTTTATATAAAATGAAAAAAAGCCACAATCAACTAGTACTATAATGTCCTTGTATGATGGACATCAAATCTGCGAGAGAAATGGAAAGCATTTACCAACATGACATATGCTAACCATATTAATATCTATAAAGTAAGTGATCATGAGGCAGTGGAAAACAATACTTTGAAGAAAATATTGAGAACGATAATTGTAAAGGAACGCACTACCCAGAGAAAATTAACACGCATTAATATTCTTTTGACACGGAATGTGCTCCCAGATTTTAAATCATATCATACCATACGAAAAAAAATCATATTCAAGCTTAACATCGCCCTTATGGCTGCCATTTCATATGTGCCTAGATTATAATTACAACACTGTAAACTCCTGGCACAGAGACCGAGGATAATTAAATGAATAGTAAGATGGATAGGTAGCAAATACATATTGTAGGCCATCCACAGTAGGGGTGAAAAGTAAGCCCAAATAGAGTAGGGATTATCACCTAAGTAGTCCTCAGAGGGACTTCAATGATTTTACAACTAAGTTGGAAGGAAGCAAGATCTAAACGAGTCACCGCACCAGTTAAATCATTGGGTGCATGATAGGACCGACTTGGAAAATGAGCAACCCAAAATTAGAGCAACGATATTGACCCTTCAGGTTCATGAAGGTGAAAAAAGAAAAGAAAAGTTGTTGACAACATCTGTATACCTGAAAACACCAACAGTTAGAAGAGTCATGAGTAAAAATTTATGTTTAAGGGGGGGCTGCTCATAAACTATAAAGAAAAAGAAATCTGGGAAGCCAAGGTTAACCTTAAGATATTCATACATGTTAGTATCTGACTACTTCGCATGCCATTTCAAAGTACAACAAGGAGAAAAGCTTAGAACCGAAGGAATACATTGCACGCGAAAGCATTAAAGAAATAATAAAGCTTAGATAAAAAACGTTCGTTATGGTATGGAGACCCATTAGAGACACATTTAGGAAGCACAATATGAAAAATTCAGAGAAAGAGAAAAATAAAGAACCACAGTAATTGTCTTGAATAATACTTGTATGATTACCCAACGGGGTATTCAAACCTAATTTGACCTCATATGTCATTGCTTCTTCCAGGAAGAAAACCCATGCCAACTATATCGTCAAAAGATTAGAGGTCGTGGCAAAAACAGATAAAGAAAAAAGGCGTTGATGAAAAAAAGGGGTAACATATTATTTACCTGAGGACGGAACAGTAGCAGTGCCATAAAGGGAAGCCTTAGGTTCGAGAAAATCACATAATCCCGCAAGTATGGGGAAAAATCCTAGGGCTCACATTCAAAAGAGGGCTTGTTAAGGAAAGATTAAAAAACCAGAAAATTTTAAGGAAGTATGAAATAACTAGTGACTTCCACAAAACAATAACGAAACCATTTAGAAACAAACTTGCAAGGTTTGAAGATGAAAACAAGAAGTGTTAACTGAGTGTGCTATGCCACGATAACCATGTGACATATTCCAAGTGACAAAGGATGGTGAAAGCTCATGGAGGAGAGGTGCTGCAACATCATTAAGACAAGCGGTGCCCGAGCAACCAAAATGAAGATGACGCTATCTCAGGTCAAAAGTTTAGGGTTTGAACCATTAAATCCCCACCCTTGATTACCCAAACCTCATTAATACCGTTAATGGATTTGTTTAGGATGATCACATGATAATCACGGGATCAAGGACGACATGGCCGTCGTATATTGGAGCACAAAATTCAAGTAGAGCCTAATCGTTGAACCCAAATTTCTATGATTAATATGAGTAATGAATTTAGTTGCGAATTAATATTTTCGTCTATACGGCTTAACCATGGATCAAGAACATGCATAAATGGTACCATAGCATTGTCGCTGAGACGAAACCCTTTCCAATTTCTCTATAGTCATGCATTAAGATAAATAAAAGAACCGAGAAATATCTATGTGGGACAGGTTAAAACTGAGCTATGGGAGTTGTGCTCCCTAAGTAAATGCATTCCAATTGTAAAGCATAAAATAAGTGGACAATTTGATGATAACATATGAGTCCAATTCTAATAATGTCGCATTGGTTAAGTGTAATGCTTAACAGTGCTTAAATATGTACCAAAAATTTATAAAGACTTAACTTGGTAAGATAACAAGAATTATAGACCATAGGGAGAATGGTATTCATTATCATGTTTAATTCAAACCCTGTAGCATGGGAAATATAACTCACAAGGCACGTGTTTTACCTAAGGCGTATTCCTTAAGGATGAGTAATTATTACCTAAGAAACTTAGTCACTTAGGCAATAAGTGAAGAGACAACTATCATAATTGTAAATACAATATATATATATATATATATATATCTATTAAAAAAATGGGTCAGACTATATCTTCTGATGATAGGTATGTAACAGTAGACGTCACCAGTCTACGCCTTCAAATTCAAATCTTAGCGTAAAAAATAATGGAATGATACTCTATACTCTCCTCTAAATCTTTCTTCCACAAAGTATTTTCACTTCAGCTACTCACAAACTTATATTTTATTTACCAAAATAGGAACTCTCCTCCGACGGCAGTTCAGTTTTAATGCCAAAACAACACTCGGCTCTCAATGTTATTCCAATCACACTTTCTATCTTGTTCCACTGAGAGACAAGTTCAATTTGATAAACAAAGAGGCTTCACCCAAGCAGAGAGAGATGAGCATGTTCAATATGTCAGTCAGAAACAAAACACGCAGAATAAAACCAACTGACCTCCCAATTTATTAAATTTCTATGTTGGTCATTCACTGGTATGCAACTGCATTTCATTGACTTCAAATGACTTATGCAGTGACAAATGGTGAAAAAAATTGTTGGCTTGAGGATGGGCAGGTCCAAATGACAATGAGAATAAGAAACCAATGATTTAGTAAATGAAATTAATGGTCTTCTCTCAGATTTAACCAGAATTTTTTTGAGTAATATTTCGTTTGAAGCGGCGCGTGTTTGCGTTCAGCATGGCAGCAAAAGAGCCATTCCTCAATCAACTGCATCATTAATGTGAATACAAGTACGATCTTAACCATTGGTGAGCACGATACCTCTGCGACCTTACCTCAGTATTCTCTTCCGTGGGTGAATATGCAAGTTTTGAAATGGCATATGGAAAATGCTAGGAAATTTTTCTCCAGCATAACCGCAATAGGGATATCTACCATTCTTTATCCCTACTTTTTTTATTATTATAAAAATCTATTCTAAAAAATCAAACCATTCTTCTTCGTTTCTTTTATTACGAAATCCTCCTTTTAAATAAAAACTTGAATAATTACTTTAAGAATTTGTTATCTATATTACAATAAAATATGTGTGATTATCAAATAAGCAAATCTATGTTAAAGCTGCATACTTTTACAGTGTCAATTTTGACTCGGACGAACCTCAACTTGCCTTGGAAAATACATGGCTATCAAACTAGCGGCTGGTGGAATTAGCATGCTGCTGTGTGGTAGTCTCAAACATTTGCATCATGGGGATTTTGATCAATGGTAAGAATTATTCCTTATGGAGTTTTCATCGGTGTCTTGAAGGAAGATCGATCAAACCTTAGCTGCCACAACAAATATTTTCCCAAAAATATACTAGGATTCTTATGGAGTTTTCAACGGTGTTTTGAAAATTTAGGAAGATAGATCAAACCTTAACTGCCACAACAAATATTTTCCCAAAAATATACTAGGATTAACAGGCAGAGAGATCACCTCGTCCGCAAATCGGATTGCACCTGTGTAAGGATCCTTGTATCCGCCTTGGACGAAATTCTAAGAGAAAACATCAAACATCTAAGAGGAGCACCCAGGAAGGCCACACAAAACTAGTGGCTCATTTTTCCAAGCCTATAAATAGGCGGTGGCTCAACTTACTGAACAGTGCAGATGAACAACTCACTCTGATAAAACAAAATTGGAAACCAAAATAAAAATTTATCTCAAAAAATTATGTACATAATGTAAATATAAATACAAAATAAAACTATTGATTTAATTTTCAGTTCTTCTTAAACTCCAATAACTACTCATTATCTTACACACTAACCCAAACTAATAATGAACATTAGGTATCTAACATTCAATTCAGGGAGAGAGTCAACTCCATGAATCTTTATTTCAGAATTGAAATGTTAGAGGATAAGTGTCTTTATTTCACAATTAAGGTGTTAGATGGTAATTTTATTAAAGGGTAAGTTCTTTGGTGACAAGGCTGATGTATAGGGTCACTATTGAAGATGCGAAGGTTCTAATTTTATCCAATTATGACCACTGATCAAACTGAATGGAAAGTGGAACCTTCATTGTACATTAATACATGCAAAGTCTCTCCATGTAGTTGCCTATTTACATTTTTAGCAACAAATTCAATGGATGGAATATTCATAATCTTCTCCATCAAATTATGTTTTTTTCGTACAAATTAAATGAAAGGGATTTTATGTTGTCAAAATTTAATTTTAATTATAAATAATGATATATTTACAGATATTTTTATTTAATTTTTTTCGAAGTATATAAGAATAATTTCTTTATGTGTTTCTTTTTATGTTATATGGCAATTTTATGTTAAATATAAAAGAAATTACACATTTTCAGTTTTTTTTCCTTTTTTCTTTTTATATCGAAATACTTCACTTCTATGGATATTGAAATATCCTATTCATATTCATAGTAGAAACTAAAATATATATTTTTTGTCATTGATGTTTTTTAATGTAGAAAATATAAGGATCTTATTCATTGTAGAAACTAAAATATATCTTTTGTCATTGATATTTGTTAAAGTAGAAAATATAAGGATCTTATTCATAATTGAAACTAAAATATATTTTTTGTCATTGATGTTTTTAAAGTATAAAATATAAATCATCCTTAGATCAAAAGAAAAAATTAGCTATTAATTAGAAAAGAAATTATTTATTTTTATATAGTTTGTATATCACTATTTGTCTTCATAAAGTTGATCTAAAATTATTTTATTTAAGGTAGATATGTAATATATTATTTGTAAATTCACATTGATTTTTCTTTTTAAATATATGTGTTATGTCTACTGAAAAATTAACAGCAAAATGCCATAAAAAAAATACCATGTGTCAATTTTATAAGAAGTATAAATTTACCAATATATAAGATTAATCTAAAATTATTTCATTTGAAATAAATACTAAAATATTTAACTTTGGATTAACATTGAATTTGAAAGACCATGTGTCAATTTTACATTATATAAGATTAATATAAAATGATTTCTTTTGAAATAAATATTAAAATATTTAATTTTTTGATTAAAATTGAAATTAAAATATTTTATTTATAGTGGGCATTCAATTTTTTTAATTATTATTTTATAAAATACTGCATTCAACTCTATATTGAGCATGAAAATAACTATACATCCCCAAATAATACTAAATCATTGAATCAATGCTCATGTGTCCAAATTATATATTATATCCCATAAATCCTATCTTATATGGGTCTAAATTATATATTATATCCCATAAATCCTATCTTATATGTTATCTTAATGTTACTATGTTACATTTTTGGTCATGTCTACTCGGCCATTTCCATTTTGGACTTTGACTTGGAACGGAGTGGTGTCTTGCACAGACTAGCATCAAATGCTTGCCTTCGAGATACATTAGGCCTGATGGAACAAGTTGGTGGAAGAGAAGGTACGAGTCATAGACCTCTCCGGTCTATATGACGAACGTCGGAGGTAAACAATGGAAGAAATATTGGATGCATGCATAGAGTTGGGATCCTTCCAAGTGATGAACATGGAATTTCTGCAGAGCTTCTCATGGTCCAATGTGTGAGGTGTTGAGACAATTATTTTCTATGCCAGCTTCTCAATTTCCGATGTGTGAGGTGTGGAGACAATTCTTTTCTCTGCCAGCCATTGGAGGAGAAGCAAAAGCACACCAATGAGGGCACAACACTTGACCGGGGTTACTATTTTCACCACTTTTTTCCTCTCACCATATGAAAGGAACACAAATGGGCATAAAAACCAAAGGAATATAGGTGATGAAGAAATTATCAACATAGCTTTTTCTATTAAATGCTGCATTTATATTCTTTTATTTTGACTCATTGCTTTTATTTTATGGTTTGCTTGGATGGGGTATTGTCATGTCAATGGCAGATTCTGGGAATATTTCACAATTAGTAATGGACATAACCTTAATAATTTATATTTTTTTTTGTTATTTTTTTATTTTAATTATGTTTATTTATATTTATTGTTGTTTTTTTATATTTATTATGAATTTATGTTTATATATTTACAAGTTATTTAATTTATACGACTGTATTATTTTACATTTTCTTTATTTTGATAAATTGTTTTTTAATCATTTATATTATGATAGGAGATTTTGAAATATTTTGAAAAAATTTAATAAACGCAACTGTTTGATTTCAATGTCCACATAATTTTCGAAATATTCGAAAATCCACAATCCAATTAATATTCTATATTTATTTACCAACTGTAACGTTCCTAAATACTATTCATTCTACTATACATTTCATGATTAGTTGTAACCCTTGTATTCTTTTATTTCATTCTATCAATAACTAAACTTTATATTTATAATTGATTTACGCCCGTCATTATGATGGGTTTCACTTATTGGTACTACAACTACGCAAGTTTATATAATCAAGTGAACTAACCAATGCAATGTTATTCCTTGGTCGTGAATGATTAATATAGTGTTTAAATTATAGGATCATCACATTGTTTCTGGCCTTATGTATATATGATTTTGGCATAACACGTTATAATAACCTTGGTTACGTAGCTCATGTCTTTCCGCCTACTCTGCCAGATTTGATTATAAAGTCATGTGTGAATTTGCTTGCGAACTTTCTAGAACCCCAACTATCACACATCACAAATGTGACGAATTTCCCATGTGTGCAGATGACATGACCTCCGCTATTGAAGTTTTAGGATCTAGTTGAACGGTCAAAATTTGAGGTAGGCAGTTAAGGTGTAACTTCCCCTCCTTCCGCCTCCTCCCCAGTCTCTGCATTCCTCCAGCTGTTGTGTGGATCTCGACGCTCTGCAACAACCCTAGGTTTTCTTCTCTGTACCAGGCATTAGTTCAACTAGCCCAGGTACGCACCACAATTTTCTAAACATTATAGCTTCCTTACTATCTTATTTTGTTCAGGTAAAATAAAAACCATGTTTCTGCTAATTCATTTTTGTTTCATTATTCCCATCTTAAGGTATTAGTAGACCACGATAGATTCGATGTTGCTTGGCAATTGGGAAAGATTGGGGTTTCTCCACTCTTTAGTTATGATCATAAAGAAACCCTGCCAGCTTTCTTAGTTCATTATCAAAAGTCTCTTTTTCGAGTTTACTATGAGCCCACTACAAAATTTGGTGAGTATTTAACAATTTTTAATCTTATTATCTAGTGTGGAGCTACAGCTTAACTGGGAACCCGTGAGGTATATGCACTCAGAAATTTTGTTATCTGTCATGAAAATCAAGTTATAATATTAACTTAATTGGTTCTTATCTTGATAGAGGTTAGAGTTTTGTTGCTTCCACCGGTTCGTTTAAAATACTTGTGCCTTCTCATTTTGCTGGAGATTCGACTATCTCGAGGACCAGGTTCTTATTCTGGTTAATTTTCGTTCCAGGATTCCTACTGGCATATCTAGGATTCATCAGATGACATTTTATGTTTTCGAGGTCTAAAAACGGATTCAAGCCTAAGTTCAAATAGGATTACATGAAATTGAGTTGAACCTTCTAGGGTTTAACAAGAATATAACAATCCACTTTTAAGTGTAGTCTTATGGAAGAATAATGTGTTCGACCTTATATTATTTACTACCTTTTAAGAGGGTTAAACTTCAAATTTATAATAATATGTTCTTTAATTCTAAAACAAAATTTAGACTTGTCAATTGCTCATAATTTAAAGAATCCCTTATTGGTTTTAAAAAAATAAAAAATAAATTAATATTTTTATGCACACCCTTAGGGTTGTGAGGTTTTGAACTATTCTAAATACTCCAGCTCCAGTTTTCTACATGCTATTGTAGTTTCAACAGTCATTTAAATTGAAACAATTATTCCTATTAGATTGTGTGGTCCATAATTCCATGCGGATGGTTTATATATTTCATATATATAATACTATGTACTTCATTTATTTCTTTTCATTTTATTATCAATTTTTGTTTCAAGTGTTGTATTATCTATATTTATACATATATATTCTCTTTCTTTATAGAATTTACATAGCTATATTGTATTTCATACAATTCACTGAAGTTTTAGTGGTTGTTATTTGTTCAGGATATTTGAAATGGGCCTACATCAACCTACCTTACTCCTTAAGACTATAAAAATAAGGGACTAGAACTATTCCCAAGCTGCTAGGACCATCCGACTAGCCAAGGAAATTAATTTGGCCCGTAGTGACTTAAGATAAGTAACAATTTTATTTATCTTTAATAATGTGCCTAATTTTTTCCAGATGTGGTTCTTAGAAATACCTTACTGAATCAACCACTAAATTAATCTATTTTCTTTTAATTAGTTCTTTATATACAGGAGCTATAAACAACCCTCATTCTTATACTTCTTCACTATTTTCTTTCATATCTGTATCAGTACAATAACTTCCTTTCATTCTCTTTTACTCTGAAATTAGAGATAAGTCCACTTTGTGTTTTCTTCCCCATTCTCGGGTAATTTTTTTCGTTATGGAAACAAACCTATCTAACTTCTTTAGTCTTTCTTGCAGAGTTTAGAGCTTCATGTAGGCAGCTGGTTCTCACTCATCCTGGCCTAGAAGCTAGCGTAATTTCATACATACAACATGGTTTCTCAAACAAATTACACAGCTTTACATAATCCCGCAAAACAAAATTCTTCAACAAATCACATAGTTATATGTAGAATTGTAGAGAAAAATTAGTCAAAGAGTTACACAATCTTACATAGACTGTAGAACAACATTTTTTATTCTATTATGCATTATATATCCATTCAAGGACAAGCATAAACTAGTATAGGTATTCATATTAGTTTACGCTTATCTATTTATTCAACTATCTTGACTAGCCATAAATCACGAGGGAAAAGGAGTGCTCCACCCAACTTCCAAGAATGAAAATGACGTCCAATTGCGCCCCCCGTCTCCCCCTTCCCCCCTCTCCCTATCCCCGTCCCCCTCCTTGAGCAAGTTTCTTCCTAAACAAGTTTTTCGAAAGCGGCCCAAAAAGGTATGTTCAAATGCATCAAAATTGTACAAGTCCAGCCAAAGAACTCACTGACTCATAGGTTTGTCTTAGGTTTTCCACTCGCCACCAGCTAGCTCAAGAATACCCTAACTCGGAGCACCCTACCAAAGCTTCAACTCCTCTCTTGGAGCTCCTCCAACTAGGTACCAAGTCTTCAAGTTTACCTCAATTTTTTTTCCTCCCTAATCCAAGTGGCTCCAAAGATGCTTAAAAGTCAAATAGGGCTCAAAATAGCTCAAAAATCAAAGTCATCATATTGGAGTGAAACTATGACCAAATTATAGTGATCGTGATCCTGATTCCAACATTGTGAACGACACTCAAATCTGATTTCATATGCTCAAGTTATAGTTGGTCAAAGTTGGGGTCCGACTTGGCTAAGTGACACTCTAACGAGGCAACAAATTGGCAGAATATCGGTGCACATAATCTATTGGTCAGAATAGAAAAATTTATTGCCTACTTAATTTTCTCAGTGACCCTAAAAATCCAGTCGAAAAAAATGACTATTTATTTATTAATAAAACAAAGAAAAATATAAAAAATCAATGGGTGGGGCATAACCCACACCACTCCTAAAGAATTCTATATGGTATATAATAAAACTTTGGGTTGGGGCTTGCAACTCTGACTTGGGACCTTGCCCACAACCCAATCACATAATATCACAACATATAAAACCATTTACCACTGAATCTGGGGCTGCCAAGTGTCAAACCTGCGCTGACTCGCAGGCTGACCTATGGTTGGTAGCCCCATGTACGACCACTCCAAAACATATAACATGCTAACCATTGCATGCTATAAATTCGTAACCATGCATCAACATCTATATTTACCATCATTTGTTAACTGCAAGCCCATTCCATTAAACGTTGACGGGTATAACAACCCCTATTAATATATTTTCCAATGTGTAAAATTGGGGTGGGCGGGTTTTGAACCAAGCCTGTCCACACAATAATTGCCACAACTTACCAATGATCCAACGAGTCATTTGTTTGTAAGTCTGCCCAAAAACTTATATATGAACCCCTTCATGCCATTCGATGGAGAGACCGACAAAGGAGTGGTGGGGGTCTAGGTGTGGAACCCTGAGCAAAAGAGGCAATGGAACCATGGGCGGGGTAATCCAAAAGATGCTGAAAAGATTCCCTTAAGGGCCATAGGTGGCAGTGTCAGAATTTGACAATTTTATAGCCATTCTTTTCACATTTTCTCGCTAGGAGTCCAACTGTGTGGTTTGTTTCCCCATGTGGGCAACATAAATTCAGGCATCCAACAACAAGGGATCGTTTTAGAATCTTGTGGAAACTAAAAGATTCTCTTAGAGGCTGATTTTTTATAGAGGCAGAATGATGCCAACTTTATAGTAAATTTTCATAGAATTTGGTAGGGAGCATAGTGATGTTAGGATATTTTGACACATAGGAAATAGTTAAGTACAACTTGGTCTAGTATAGAGTTAGGTAAAGTGTGTTTCTTTACCTTGTACATTTTGTAACTTACAATCCGACGGTCACGATATGTAGTGATCCGACAGTTCATTCTCTCCTCGGTATTACCGACACTTGATCCGTGGCTCGACACCTGATTGGTCCATGATTTCTATTTAAAGCGCATGGAGGGTCATTTGTAGGGTAATCCATCTATGAGAGAAGCATATGTAGAATTTCATTCTTTTATTAATAAATTGCCTGAAGTGGCCGCGTTGGCTCAGGCCATGGACTGTTTCCCTCTTTGAGGGTTTTTAACCACGTCAAAAATACTGGTTTATTGATTTGCGATCTGGTTGTGAGCGGTGTCCTTTGGTGTTCTGTCTGAGGAACTTACCCTGTAAATTCCTACATGGTATCAGAGCTATTTGAGGGCCGCGTCCATTGGTGATCCAAATCTGAAGCCGGTAGAACTGCATCCGACTGTTGTTTCCCAGATCTACTGTTTCTGACTACTTTCGGGCCGAGATGACTGCTCTATTGTGTTGGGAGCATCTGTTCTAGTGAGGAACCCCTTTCGTTTCATGCGAAAAGGTTTCTGGTAGCCCTAGCTACGTCATTTTTAAGATCTAGAGGTATATAGTGTTTATTTGCAGTTTACAGTTATTTTCTCTCTGTTTATTTCGGTTTCGGTTTATTTAGCTTTTTTTTATTACCGGATCTATAGCTTTCATTTCTGCGTATGCTCTTTGCCCTGCGACTCTGTGCGATCTGGGAAAATCAGAAACAGAAAGGAAGGATTTTTCTCATGCGTATGCTCTTTTCCCTGCGCCTTAGTGTGATCTCGGAAAATCAGAAACATTGAGGAAAATATTTAGTTTCCGGCTAAGGCTAACTTTGAGCCGCAAGGTTCATTTTTGAAAATATTTAGTTTTTCGGCAAAAGCTAACTTCGAGCCGTAAGGTTCGTTTTCTTTGCATGTCTGTGTTGGGTTTTGTGTTTTTTGTTTTGTAGGGAAAAAGAGCTTTCTCAAAGCAAGCACGCAACCCAAAGCATCAACCCCCGCCCCCCCTCTCTCTCTCTCTCTCAAAATTTTTGTATAGCCCAATTGGTTCAAAGCTATTTTAAGAGAGTAGAAGTCTTGGGTTCAAATCTCCATTTTTTGGGGGAGGATTTTTCATTTCCGCACATTCCCGCACTTCGTCGGCGACTTCATCAATTTTTTTTTTCAAAAAGCCATAACTTCTTCATCCGGAAGCCGTTTTCAGAACCATTTTTTTGAAACAGCCTAATTTTTCGAGATCTATCCATTGGAACACTTAGTTTTAGCATCTTTAGCTTCAGTTTCCATTGAAATGGAAAGTCAATACCAAGTTACCCTTGACAGCACCAACTACTTCCAATGGTTGTCCTACATTGAGGATTTACTTAGAAGTAAAGGTCTCTACAGAATAGCCTCAGGCCAAGAAAAGAAACCAAAGGATGAAGATAAGGTGCTAAATGGGAAAATAGGCAAGATCAAGCACGTGGATTGTTAGGGATGTCTATTTCTCCAGATCTTAGATTCTATATTGCAGAACTTGATACTCCTGATGAAGCAATGAAACAAATCAATAAAGTTTTTGGAATTAAAAATGAACTTAGAGCCCATCAACTTGAAAATGAGTTGCTTACATTGGACCCTAATAATTTTTCTTGCATTGAAGATTTCTTGTCCAAGTTCAAGACCCTTAGATATCTCTTGGAAGGTGTTAAGGTTAAGAAAGAAGACAATAACCTTATCTATTCCATTCTTACTAAGTTGGGACCAGCCTACTCTGTGTTTGTTTCCACCTTCCATTCTACAAGAGAAGTGTTCGTTTCTCAAGGAACAGACTACAAATCCCCTTCCTTTGACTCTTTTTGTGATTCTTTAATAAGAGAACAAGAAAAACTCTTACACCTTGGTCTTCTTAATCTTGGAAACTCTTCCAAGAAAGCGTTCGCCGCCCAGCAGCAACCAAATTCAAAGAATCCTAAGAAGTCATATCCTAAAAAGAATGGTCCTAAACCAAACAAGGGTCCTAAGCAATCTCAGCCTCAAAATGAAAAATCATTTCAACAAAATGATAAGACAAATAAAAACAAATGGAAGAAGACTGATAGACATTGCAACTTTTGTAATTGAGATGGCCACTTAGAATCCAAATGCTTTAAGAAGATGCAAGCCTTGGAAGCAACGATGAAGAAACATAACATCCATTTGGAGCATTCTTCACCTTCAACTTCATCTTCAGGAATGGCACTTTCTGCATGTGGTTGTCAATCATCTCGGTCTGGTTATGCATTAAATGTATCTTCTTCCTCTCATTCTCATGAGTGGCTCATTGATTCTGGAGCTTCTTATCACATGGCCAAAAACAAAGCCATGTTTTCTTCTTTAAATGATTGTAACACCAAAAATATATATGTTGGTGATGATAGATCTCTTAATGTTGTAGGGACTAGAACTGTTCATCTAGATAATGGTCAATTTAATGATGTATTATGCGTTCCAACCTTATCCTGCAACCTTCTATCTGTATATCAGATAACTCATTCAAGTGAAGGTAAAATCGTTGAATTTTCACCTCATGATGTTGTAATCAAGGACCTAAGAGATCCTAAACAGATTTTAGCTACTGGCATTGCTGATGATTCTACAAGGTTGTATAAGTTTCACAACTTTGGGTCATCAAATCTTCCCTCAGTATTTGTTGCTCATAACGATGAAGTGAGCAAACTTTGGCATGAGTGATTTGGTCACTTAAACTATCACTCCCTTCAGCATCTATGTAAAGAAAATATGGTGACAGGTCTTCCTATGGTATCTTGGAGAGATGGTGTTTGTTCCAGATGTGTACTCCGGAAAACATCATCGAGACAGTTTTGAAAAACGTGCCTCTTGGCACGCCTCAACCCCTTTATAGCTTGTGCATAGTGATTTATGTGGTCCACTTCCAGTTGTTTCATTCTCTGGCTGCAAGTATTTCTTAACTATCTTTGATGATTTCTCCAGACGCACTTGGGTATACTTCTTAAAACTCAAGAGTGAAGTATTTAACACATTTTTGGCCTTCAAGGCCTTTGTTGAAAAACAATCTGGACATCAAATTCTTAAGCTAAGATCTGATAATGGCGGAGAATATGTTAAAAACACATTCATCAACTTTTGCACTGAGAATGGAATTCAAATGCAACATACTGTTCCATATACTCCACAACAAAATGGTGTAGCTGAAAGGAAGAATCGCACCTTAAAAGAAATGGCTAATTATATGCTACAATCTAAAGGACTTGGTCTTAATTTTTGGGCAGAAGCAATTAACTGTGCAAATTACATAATAAATCGCACTCCTACTAAGGCTTTCAAGAATATCACTCCAGAAGAAGCAAGGAGCTCAATCAAACCAGATGTAAGTCACTTTCGTGTTTTTGGAAGTGAAGTGTGGGCCCATATTCCAGATGAAAAGCATAAAGCTTTAGAACCTAAGAGTGAAAAATGTACTTTTTTTGGATATTCTGAAGATGTCAAAGGCTATAGACTTATTCCATTTAAGTCCAAAAAAGTTATCATTAGAAGAGATGTAAAATTTGATGAAAATATATCGGCCTGTGAGCCTAGTCCGGCGGATGTGCCACCTCTCCCTATCTCTTCTACTTTTGAAAACATTTCTTCTTCAGATGATGAAAGTGAGGATGACAATCCTCCCCCACCATCTCAGGATCCTCCTTCAGCTCCTCAGCTTCCAAAATGGGTTCGTGCTACTCGAGATGCAACAGGTGATCTTGCCGGTGATCCTACAGATCAGCGACGCACACGTTCTCAGTTTGACAGAGCCTCTTCTTTACTGGCTCAAGCTCCAGTAAATTATGATCCTGACAGCTTTACAGAAGCTTCAGGCCATCTAGATTGGGAAGCAGCTATGAATGAAGAATATCATTCATTATTGGCAAATGATACATGGGATCTTGTTCCTCTACCAAAGGGACGAAAACTTGTTAGATGCAAATGGGTTTACAGAACCAAGTATGGACCAGATGGGAAAGTTGATAAACATAAAGCTCTTCTTGTTGCAAAAGGTTTTTCACAAGTTGAAGGTATTGACTACACTGAAACCTTCTCCCCTGTTTCCAAAATGAACTCTATCCGCCTTGTTCTTTCCCTTGCTGCTTCTTTCAAATGGGAAGTCCATGAGATGGATGTTAAATCCGCCTTCTTGCATGGGGACTTGCATGAAGAAATCTATATGGAACAACCTATTGGCTTTATACAAACAGACTCCAGCCTTTTATGTCGACTTAAGAAATCCCTTTATGGTCTCAAGCAAGCTCCTCGAGCTTGGTATGCCAAAATGGATAACTTTCTTTTAGAATCTGGCTTCTCTAGGTGTCATTCTGACAATATTGTCTACACCAAGAAAGTGGGCAAGTCTCTTATCATTCTTGTTCTTTATGTTGATGATATTATCCTGACTGGTAGTGATCCCAACCTTATAGACCATGTGAAGTCTAGCCTTAAAAGGAAGTTTGAAATGACAGACTTAGGAAACTTACATTATTTTCTCGGTCTTCAAGTCTTGCAATCCAAGGAAGGTATTTCCCTTTCTTAGTCCAAGTATGCATGTGATATTCTACGCCATTTTCACATGGAAGACTGTACGCCAGCCCCCTCTCCCTTTCATTCTGGAGTCAAACTTTCAGTCACTTGTACTTCTCCTCAAGTTGATGCTACCTTATACCGTCAACTTGTAGGAAAACTTTTGTATCTAACCCATACTCGTCCCGACCTTTCCTTTGTTGTTGGCCTTGTTGCTCGGTTTATGCAAAACCCATGTGAAAGTCATTGGAAAGTAGCTAAAAGAATACTTCGTTATGTTCGAGGTACAGTTCAGTTTGGGATTAATTATAGTGTCGAAGCATCTCCTCTATTGGTTGGTTTCACTGATTCCGATTGGGCTGGTGACCCTAATGATCGGAAGTCTACTGCAGGTTATGTGTTCACTCTTGGTTTAGGACCTATTACATGGGCTTGCAAGAAACAAGGTGCCATTTCTCTTTCCTCAGCAGAAGCAGAGTATCGTGGTGCCGTGGAAGCTAGTAAGGAAGCCTTGTGGCTTCATCAGATCCTGTCAGAGTTTGGCTTTCAGCAGTAGCATCCGACTACACTTTGGTGTGATAATCAAAGTGCCATTCAGCTATGCAAAGATCCAGTCCAACATCAGCGCAGCAAACACATTGAACTGCACATGCACTTCATCAGAAAGCTCATTCACGACCATGTTCTTGAAGTGCAATATTGTTCAACAGATGATCAAGTTGCAGACATCTTTACAAAGGCTCTCATAGAGGCGAAGTTCACTAAACTTCGATTTATGGTTGGAGTTCAGGAAGTTGTCACTAAGGGGGGATAGGCTCTAGTGCCTCCTTCCTTCTCCTATTGTGTCATATTTGTAAATCCTTCAATCCTATACCAAGTTGTTCTTAAGGGGGGATGTTAGGATATTCCGACACATAGGAAATAGTTAAGTACAACTTGGTCTAGTATAGAGTTAGGTATAGAGTTAGGTAAAGTGTGTTTCTTTACCTTGTACATTTTGTAACTTACAATCCGACGGTCACGATATGTAGTGATCTGACGGTTCATTCTCTCCTCGGTATTACCGACACTTGATCCGTGGCTTGACACCCGATTGGTCCATGATTTCTATTTAAAGCGCATGGAGGGTCATTTGTAGGGTAATCCGTCTATTAGAGAAGCATATGTAAATTTTCATTCTTTTATTAATAAATTGCCTGAAGTGGCCGCGTTGGCTCAGGCCGTGGACTGTTTCCCTCTTTGAGGGTTTTTAACCACGTCAAAAATGCTGGTGTATTGATCTGCGATCTGGTTGTGAGCGGTGTCTTTTGGTGTTCTGTCTGAGGAACTTACCCTGTAAATTCCTACAGTATGCTCATAATTTTCATCCAAGTAGAGAATTTTTTGGCCATCTTCAGGAAGAAATCTTGGGGGGAATCTTCGAGATTTCCGAGGGTCCAAAATTTGAGATTGTGAGAAAGGGGGCAAGTTTATAGTCATTTGACATGATTTGATGCCACGAGTTCAATGGTGCAATCCATTTCATCAGCTTAACTTTGAATTTTCGACCATCCTTGAAAGTGGAGGTAAATGATGTAGTTATGCCATGCCTTTCTTCTCATTTGCCAAGATGATGTTTTTATTGTTGAGATCCCTGATTACCATTATGTTGAGGGATACTTGTATACCACATCATGTGATAATTTATTAGCTTTTGATGCTAAAGGAGGGCCCATTTGAGGGAGAGTTCCTATAGGGATAATGTCTCATGAAGAGACATGCCACTGTGGTTGAGGGAGTCTATCCTTATAATGAAAAAGAATGTATTATGTACTCACCACCATCTTGCAATGTTTAATGAAGCAACCTCCCAACTCTTGACACCAGGGCCTAGAGACATAACTCACACTTGGAAAACTCCATTATCAATGTGTCTGTGTTCTTGATTCGATGGTTTTCCTTATGTTTTATCTTCTTTATAGTATGCACATGTGTATTTTCATACTCTTTTCGATGAAATTATGCTAACATCACAAAAGTAAAAGATCTTGGTTAATTTCAGTAGCTAAAGAGACCTAGATCACATTTGGTACTAGGGTAGTCTGCTCGGTGATGTGAATTGTGAGTGTGAATGATTGAATGTGCAACAAGAGGGGAAATGGAGAACAATAGAGAACTCTACGAGGACCTCCTCAGAATGGCATGCATGGTGGACATAATGTATGCAGATTATGAGGAGAAGATTTAAAGACAGGAATGGGAGAAAGAAATAGTAGAGGAAGATGGTCCATCTACCCCCTTGAGTTCACATTAATCTTCTTCATCGTAATTTCATCATTTAGGTGAGGAGATCAATTGGAGCCTTCAATCAGAGAATGTTGAATTAAGGAGGCTTCTATAAGAGGAAAAGGAGGAGAAGCAAAGATTTCATCTTCAGGTACGTGCCATGGAAGATGCCTTCAAAAAATTGAAGTGCAACGATTGCTTAACAAAGCCATCATCAACTGCTCTAGAATCAACAGTTGAGGTAAAAAGTGTTGATCATTCTTTAGTTTCATTTTCACATAACATTTTTTATGTTGGAAACATGGAGGTACCCATTTAAGGAACTAGAATGAGAAAGCTTACCAAGATGGGGTATAAAGGAGGAGGACTTGGTGTTAATAGCCAAGGAATGAATCAGCCATTGGATGTTGTACAAAGATCTCATGTTGCAAGTTTGGGATACAGCGAAAGAGAGTTATTAAATGTATTAGAAGCTTCTAAATCATTTTTGGAGCCATAATAAAAAGAGGATGATTGGAACACATCACAATCCTCTTATGACAATGCAAATTGTAGAGGAGGAACCAAGGCAAGCTCTCATCGCGAGAATTGTAACAGAGACAGTCGAGCAAGGTATAACTTCTTAGTATTATAAAGTTCATTTTGATTAAAAACATATTGTTAATGATGAGTATAAATCATGGACTAGAAAACCATGTATTTTTTTTGGTTTACATAACGATGTGGTTGCTGAGTGCTAGAAGAGAATGGAAGAAAGAAAGAGGATGAGGTGTGAAAATCCTTGTCCACATTAGGGAAGGAAGCAAGTTAAGCAGGTCTGGAAGAAGAAGACTTTTTGTAGTCGTTACAACAAAGGTGGTCATCAAAGAGCCACATATTGGAGGCTCCATCAAGAGCAGCATCTTAAGGACAAAGCGCCCATGCAAAAACTAGTTGGTGAAGATGTTCAACAAGCAAATCTGCCACATTCGTGGTGGTTAACTCTTTTGAATAAGAGATTATTTCACTAGATATGGTAGCCTTTCATGGCCACATTTTTTAAATCACATGTCGTAATTTAAATTGTAAAAGTGATGATGTTCTTTCCATCGCTTATTAAAGCAACAATGATGTTTTGGTGTTTTGTTGATGGATAGGGTATTAGTTTCTATTATATTGTAAACTTGACCAAAGAGTGTGACTTATAAACTTATGGAAATTATGGGGATTCTTAGGTCATGATTGGTATTGTAATTGAGCATGTGGTTTGCAAATATTGTACTACAGGTTTGCAAAGGATGTAGGTGTCGGCTCATCACTTATGGCTCTGAAAAAGAACAGTGAAGAAGAAGGAAGTGTGACCTGTGAGGAAACTTGTGGTGCATACAATGTAACACAATAGTTGCAGATTATATTCATTCTTTCGAAGGAAAAAAGCTCCTTAGTGCAGACGAATGATCCAAGTGGCTCCAAAGATGCTCCAAAGTCAAAGAGGGCTCAGAATAGCTAAAAAGTAAAAGGCATTAGATTGAATTCAAACTAGGACCAGATCATATTTCTCGTCATACTGATTCCAACAGTGTGAAAGACACTCAAATCTGAGTTTGTATGCTCAAGTTATAGATGGTCAAATTTCAAGTCAAACTTGGCCAAGTGGCAGTCTAACGAGGCAACAAGTTGGCAGAATATTGGCACAAGGAATTTAGTGGTCAGAACATGAAAATCTGGTGCCTACTTAATTTGTCCAGTGGCCCTTAAAATTCAGTCTCAAAAAAATCACTCATTTGTTATCAATAAAACAAAAAAAATATAAAAAATAGGGGGGGTGCTAGCCATAATCCCCGCCACCCCCAACAAATTTTATATGGTATATAATAAAATCATGGGTCAAGGCCTGCAGCTCTTACCTAGGACCCTGCCCATGGACCAATTGCATAATGTCACTATTATCACTCTAATAATTCTTTTGAAGTAAGAAGAAAGAAAAACCAAAGGTAACCACAAACCACTTTTGGAGATTAGGACCTAACCTTCCTCATGCTCAAAGAGGGCTCTCTCTTTGTAATTTAACTTTGTTTTAGTTAAGATGATTATAGGCTAGTTATTGCTTGTACTTGGGTTTTGTTTTGAAAATTTGGTGGTGGGATCACTTTACTTAGATTGAAAGATGATTGGCATCTACAATTGGGCTATGGATTCGTATGTTTGACAAACAAGACTAGATTTAGTTCTAAAAACTGGGTCTACAAGGTAGGATAGATGAATTACTGTAGATCTCAGAGGTTAAATGGTGAATGGCTTAAAATTGGATCTTGGGAGAAATTAAGGATTCCTTAAGCCAGATTTGGAAGGAAAATAAGAATTCAATTGTGATGGGAGAGCAATTAAGGGTTCTCAAATCCAGGTATCAGAAGTCAACATGTAAATAAATTACTGTGAAAAATAGAGTGTAATTAAACAAATTCTATATGATATTTCCGGTTAATTCATTGAGAATTTAGAACACATTTAAGATTATGAAAACACAAAATAAAGGTAACAAAATAACACAAAGAAAGTACTTCATGGAAATGGCTCATCTCATGAATCTTGTAGCTAAATTCTTTTATTACTTGCTCTAGCTTGTTGACTTGAAAATAGTGCAATCACCCTTAGGTTCAAGATCACAATAACTCTACAAATCCAAAATAATCCACACAATACCTCAAATTTTGAATTATTTATACAAAATTTTTATGACAAAATAGCTCAAACTAATTTGAGAATTAATCTAGGAAAAGGAAAATATCTTCTTGCGTGAAGATAGAGACAACTATTGAACTGTTTCATGATGTCCCTGTTATTTTTTTTGGCTGGCTCTTATGCTTTGATTTTTAGCCGTTTATGCTAGTAGGCTGTTTCGCTTCCATGTTGGATAGTCTGTTTGACTTTCATCTTTCATCTGATACTATTTCACCTAATACGCTTTGACTTTGCTGACCTGTCTTCATCATTTTACCATCCTCGTTTACTTTTTACTGTACACTTATATTTTTGTTGTGCTTTTACTACAGTAAATCATAAATTGTTTCCATGTTTCTTCATCTAGTAACTGGATGTTGAGCATTTTCATATATATCTCATCATCCTCTGTATATTTGGAAAAAGTAGGCTCATTAATAAATAAGTGTTTCACCTCATGCTGAAGTTAAAACAGATTTTCAAAAGTCTGGTTTAATACTCTGCCAGTTGGTATACCACTCATTAATGAGTTATTTGTCTTTTCTTTGGCTAGTTCTCTGATTTTCTTGTTGTAGTCCTCCCGTGTCATCAATTTATCATCTACGACTTGGGACTAGGTAGTCCCTTTTCTCTCAAAAGCTCAAACTTGGTCATAAACCTGTCAATGACTAGTTGCATGATTTGACACTTATCTTCTAAATTTAACATTAAATTTCTCTTGGATAGGACCCTCTTGACTTCCAAAATGGTACCTGTCCTATCAGGTATGTCAAGTTCTTGTAGCTCATATTTATTCTTGGAGTTCAGGAATTGAATAATTCTTATTGCCTCCTCTGGCATTTCTCCAAGCTCTTCTTTGACATTCTAGATGGCTTCTGTAGTGAGTTTGATTAAGTCTATCTACTCAAAAATGACCTAGATAAATGGTCAAATATGTAGAAATTTTGAATAATTTAACACATATTCAATGGAGATTATCCTGATCATGTACTATTGTGGAAAACATACACAATACATAAGCTCCTCTATGTTGATCAACAATATAGCAACATCAATAACAATAAAACATCAAGAGCATTCACACATTAACAATGTATGTATCACGGGGAAAGCATCTCGCTAAAAACCCCACACTATCTGTATATTAATGATTGAGTCATGTAACATTACATAGCATAATACTTCTCACAAGTATCTCCACCTATGTTACACACAATACAGCTCAGATCTGATCTCCAAATCTCTTCCACTGCTTGCCTGCCTCCACTGCTCAATACCTGCTCAAGAATTGATGAGAATGGCTTACCAAACTCATTTTTCACCTGCAAAATAGTCACTCGCACTTTGTTGGACGTGAGCACAAGCTATAATGTGGGCAAATACGTGAGCAAAATCATTGGCATACTCAATCCCTTGATTGTGCAAGATCTGGTGCACAACTATAGTCACAACTGATAGCAATCTGATTCTCTACCACCTGTCCCTGTTGAACTGAACATGCACTGACATGCAACTGAGTTAACTGATGTATTCATTAGTTGTATTATGAGTTAATAACTTGTGAATTAATTAATAACTAATTCACCCAACTCATCTCTATTCTATTTGCCAGTTAGACTAAATACAACTAGTTTAACAAAGCTAAACTGAACACAACTCCATCAACTCCACAATCAACTCCACCAAACTCAACTGATTGAGTTCTAACTGAAGTCATGCATGCAACAACTCAACTGACTCATAAGAAAAGCGTATTTCCTTCTGACAGCTGCATGTGCCACCTCTGTAGCTCAAACTGAAGTGCTCCAAGAGAATAAGATTAAGTTTATAGTCCAAATATTATTGTGAGATAATAATATTTGACTTTTCTATTTTTGGCCGCCAGTCTAAAAATAGACTTTGATCACTCACACTGTGATCACTCACACTTTCATCAAAAATAGAAGTCCATCTATTTTTTCCCAACTTGATCAATCATCCATAAACAGCAACCTGCAATCCATAGACATGATCCATATGTCTAAAAATAGACATAGTCTAAAAAATAGACTTGCGCCAAAAATAGCCTGCGGGCCCACTTAGTGAAGGCGACTCTTTTCACTAAGCTCCATCATCTTGTTGCAATCTCAAAACTCCCTCTCGACAAGATATGGATTATCAGCAACCCCTATCCTGCCTTGGTGGTACTCGAATTTTCTCCTGGTGAGAGCCTTCGTCAGAATATCAGCATCATGATCCTCCGTTGGAATGTACGAAAGTAACATGATCCTCCGCTGCACACAATCTCTGATATGATGGTACTTGATGTCAATATGTTTAGATCTATCATGAAATACAGGATTAGCCGAGAGTTTAATGCAACTCTGGTTATCACAGTAAATCATAGTAGGATCCAAATGAGAACCGAACAAACCAACTAGGATCTTCCTCATCCATATAACCTCGCATGCAGCCAAACTTGCTGCCATATACTAGGCCTCCGCTGAACTGAGTGCCACGGATCTCTGTTTCCTGCTGTACCAAGAAACTGTTGTCGATCCAATACTGAAGACCCCTCCTGATGTGCTCTTTTTGTCTGTTGGGCTCCCTGCCCAATCTGCATCCGTGAAGCCACATAGCTTCACCTCATCCTCCTGTCTGTACCACAAACCATATCCCGATGTGCCTCTCAAGTAGCGCAATACATGCTTGCCCGCCTTCCAAAAGAGCTTGGTAGGCTTAACCATAGCTTGTGAAAGCTGGTTAACTGCATAGCATATATCAGGTCGTGTATTGACCAAATACATCAGTGACCCCACCAACTGTCGATAAACAGTGGCATCCACTTCTTCTCCCGAAGTGGCATCCTCCTTCCTCCAACCTGCAGGAAGAGGAGTATCAACAGGCTTGCAGCCATGCATGTTGAACTTCTCGAGTATCTCCCGAGCATACTTGCCTTGAGAAACAAACAGTCCACAACTGCGCTGCCATATTTCCAATCCTAGGAAATAGTGAAGGAGGCCCAAATCCTTCATCTCAAACTCTGTAGCAAGATCCTTCTTGCATGACAGTATCAACAGCTCATCACCCGTTAGAATCAAATCATCAACATACAGTACAATGATAAGCAACTTACCCTCCACCACAATCTGGTATAGGTTCGGATCCGCCTCACTCTTGGAGAATCCAAGTCCTGTGAAATAGCTGTCTATCCGTCTGTACCAAGCACGTGGTGCTTGCTTCAACCCATACAACGCTCTCTTGAGCCTACACACATGCGACTGGTTGCTGAAGACTTCAAAGCCTTTGGGTTGCTCAATGTACACCTCCTCCTCAATGACTCCGTTGAGGAACGCAGTCTTCACATCCATCTGATGAATGTGCCATCCCATCTGCGCTGAGAGAGCAAGAATCGTCCATATGGAAGAATACCTTGCGACAGGTGCAAAGGTCTCCTCATAATCGATCCCCTCAATCTACGAAAAGCCTCGGGCAACAAATCTTGCCTTGTACTTCTCCACACTCCCGTCAGCTGCCTGCTTGACTTTGTAGATCCATCTCGAACCCACCACTGATTTCCCTTCCGGTTTAGGAACAATCTCCCATGCACTGTTTCTGACAATAGAATCATACTCTTCCACCATGGCGTCTACCCATGCGGGATCCTCCACAGCTTCCTCGAAAGAGGATGGCTCAGTCACAACACACTTGCTCATAAGAGCCATGTATCCAGTGTACCGATCAGGTGACTGTCTCTGCCTGCGTTGGGCTGTAGGTGGTCCTACAACTTTCTCTGCATCTTGAGCCAGTCGCTCAGCTTCTGTCAAGCGCTTTCACCCTCTGATGGTTGGCGCTGCATGAGTGGTCTCTTCCACTCCATGAACCTCGTCTTGTGGCTGATCCACGTCCTAAAGCTCATCCTTAGGAACTAATAGCTCCTCATATGGATGCAAGTGTAGCTCCCTCTCAAGCGAACACTTCATGGCTTTCTCCTCCTGAAATTTTATATCCCGTCACATAACAGTTTTACCACTGTCTGGCAAATACACACGATAGTTGTGGGGCGTATCAGTGTACCCCACAAATATCCCAACCTCTACGGTCGGCTCCAACTTCTTCCTGGCATCTTTCGTCACATGCATGTAAACGTTAGCACCAAAAATCCTCAAATGAGAAAGATCAAGCTTCTTACCAGAATAAGTCTCCTCAGGTGTACTCATGCCAAGTATCCTATGAGGACAACGGTTCTGCACATAAACTGTTGTATTGCATGCTTCTGCCCACAAGTGAATGGGTAGGCCCTGATCATGCAACATTGCCCGTGCAGCACCCACAATCGTTCTGTTCTTCCGCTCAGCTACCCCATTCTACTATGGGTTATGGGGAGCTATGAGCTCTCTACGAATCCCTTCTGCCTTGCAGAAATCCTTGAACTCGTCCGAGATGTATTCACCACCATTATCGCTCCTAAGAGCCTTCACCTTCTTCCCTGACTCCTTCTCGACCAGTGCTTTGAATTCATAGAACTTTGAATATGTCTCGCTCTTCTTCTGCATGAAGAAGATCCAGCACTTACGAGAGAAATCATCAACAAAAATCACATAATACCTGTGTTTTGCTGTCGAAGCAACTGAGAAAGGTCCACACACGTCTGTGTGAATTCTCTCAAGGATCGTCGTGGCACGACTATCCTTCTTGTGAAAGGTGGCTTTCACAAACTTCCCCAAAGTACACCCCTTGCACTGATCTGACTGTGCAAGTGTGCCTTTAGGAATCCCTGTAGTGATCTGCTGCAGTATCTTCAAGGCTCCATGGTGAAAGTGACCCAATCTCCTGTGCCACAACTCGCCATCATCCCGGCTCACCAATCCTTCTGCCTTGCCTGCCATTGCTGCGCATCCATCTACATGCAACTGATAAAGGTTCCTCACTCGAACCCCTATCTTCTGGGTCTCACCAGTTGTCTTGCTGCGCAGGAAGGCCTTTCCCTCGCTGAAAACAACATCATACCCCTTGTCTTCTAACATTGCCACTGAGATGAGATTCTTCTTCAATCCTGGAACATGCATTACTTCCCTCAATACAAAGGGTTTACCAGACTCCCTCTCAAAGGAAATGGTACCGATACCGGTCGCACTGTATCTACCATCATCGCCCATCTCGATGTGCACTCCAAGATCTTTGTCCTCCAGATCAGAGAACAAATCTCTATCTCCCATCATGTGAAAAGACGCACCACTGTCCAAGAACCACACTGATCCCATCACACTTGAAACCAAGCATGCGATCAATGAAAAATCAAGCTCAAACTGAGAAGCTAAGGCCTCTCCCCCTGCAGATCCAGCAGCTTGCTTGTTCTTCTTCTTCTGCGGACAATTTGTGGCATAGTGTCCGTGCTGGTGACAGTGAAAACACTTCACTTTGGACATGTCCTGCTTCTTGCCTTTCGCACCGGAATGAGAAGCTTTCTTGTTCTTCCCCTTCTTTGCTTTGGCAGCCACAACGCAATTCTCTTCATCAGATACCTTTGATGAAGATCCATTCTCACCTTTATTGTTACTGAGTTTATCCTTGAGCGCCAGGTTGCTCTTGCTTTGGAATAACATTTGAAATCCTTTGAAAGACATTTCAACAAAACTGCTGCAAATTTGATTTCCACCAGCTCCAAACTCAACCGCCTCCAATCTAGAATTCGTGAGAAGACAATATTTCTCGTACAGAGATTGATTGTGTGGGCATTCACCGGATATCTCACCTTCCAAAAGAAGGATGAATCCAGAGGCTACCTGGCCCGATTACAGACTCTGCCTGAAGAAATAGAATGTAAACACTTCCTGAATAGTAGATCTGATGATCAACAACTTTGATACCATGTAGAAACTTTTTCTACAATTATCTAGCTCGCTCCGATACCATGTAGAAATTTTGAATAATTTAACACATATTCAATGGAGATTATCCTGATCATGTACTATTGCGGAAAACATACACAATACATAAGCTCCTCTACGTTGATCAACAATATAGCAGCATCAATAACAATAAAACATCAAGAGCATTCACAGATTAACACAGTATGTATCTCGGGGAAAGCATCTCGCTAAAAACCCCACACTATCTGTATATTAATGATTGAGTCATGTAACATTACACAGCATAATACTTCTTATAAGTATCTCCACCTCTGTTACACACAATACAGCTCAGATCTGGTCTCCAAATCTCTTCCACTGCTTGCCTGCCTCCACTGCTCAATACCTGCTCAAGAACTGATGAGAATGGCTTACCAAACTCGTTTTTCACCTGCAAAATAGTCACTCACACTTTGTTGGACGTGAGCACAAGCTATAATGTGGGCAAATACGTGAGCAAACTCATTGGCATACTCAATCCCTTGATTTTGCAAGATCTGGTGCACAACTATAGTCACAACTGATAGCAATCTGATTCTCTACCACCTGTCCCTGTTGAACTGAACATGCACTGACATGCGACTGAGTTAACTGATTTATTCATTAGTTGTATTATGAGTTAATAACTTGTGAATTAATTAATAACTAATTCACCCAACTCATCTCTAGTCTATTTTCCAGTTAGACTAAATACAACTAGTTTAACAAAGCTAAACTGAACACAACTCCATCAACTCCACAATCAACTCCACCAAACTCAACTGATTGAGTTCTAACTGAAGTCATGCATGCAACAACTCAACTGACTCATAAGAAAAGCGTATTTCCGTTTGACAGCTGCATGTGCCACCTCTGTTGCTCAAACTGAAGTGCTCCAAGAGAATAAGATTAAGTTTATAGTCCAAATATTATTGTGAGATAATAATATTTGACTTTTCTAATTTTGGCAGCCAGTCTAAAAATAGACTTTGATCACTCACACTTTCATCAAAAATAGAAGTCCATCTATTTTTTCCCAACTTGATCAATCATCCATAAACAACAACCCGCAATCCATAGACATGATCCATATGTCTAAAAATAGACATAGTCTAAAAAATAGACTTGCGCCAAAAATAGCCTGTGGGCCCACTTAGTGAAGGCGACTCTTTTCACTAAGCTCCATCATCTTGTTGCAATCTCAACAAAATATCATTGAAATATTCAATGATATTGGTCCATAACAATTGTTTTGCCTTTCCCAATATCTCACTAAGTGTCAATACTTTCTCCAGGATTTTTACTCTCTCATTCATTCTAGTAGCCTTCTGTTGTTCTTCCTTATGCATGATCTAGGCTAACTAGCAATCTGTCTCCAAGCTAGAAAGTCTCTCTTTTAACTTGTTCATTTCATTGGTCTGAATGGAAATTTCCTCCATTTCCTTGACTAGCATGTTTGCTTCATCACCTGTGGTACCTGTTGTTGTTGATGTCATTGTAGATGTAGTTGTTGTTGTTGTTGGTAGTGCAGTGGCCATTGGACCAGTGGGAGCTAATGTTGCTGCCAATGTGGAAGGCATAGATGTGGTCACTATAGTAATGACTTTTGGAGAAGTACTATCTACAACAACTTGTTTGAGTTGGATCAAGCTATCTAGTTCCTTTTCCATTTCCTTCAAGTGTTCATTGAGTTGCAGCACCAAGTCGATCATTTCTTCATGATTTTTTTGGCTTTCTATGACTTCATTTTTCTTTTTAATTAAGTGTTCAGCAGCCTTGATGTCCTTCAGTTCATGGCCCAACTCAAAGTTCAAGTCTTCTAAGGATTTGATCCTTGTGCCTTTGGCATTGGAAAATGATTTTTCCAGTTTGTACTGGGCTATCAGATTGTCTAATGAGTCTTTGAGCTTGAATGTTGCCATCACTTTTGCTATGAAGGTGGAGTAGATCATCTCTCCAGCTTGTTTGTGAAATTCTATTTGATCTATGGATGCAAATCCTTGGCCCAGACCTAAAAGTTGGTCTTCCTGTAGTCTGTTGTGGTTTTAGGCTGTTGTATAGTAGGTTGCAGGAAAGACACCTGCATCTTTCCTTCTTTGATGTCAAAAGCTGACATCAACCTATTTTGATTTGGTGGTGTCATCTGCATATACTTGGCATATGTGTCTACCTTTAGCTTTTCATTCCTCATTTTAATCTCCTTGAATCTCTCCTTGATATTTGCTTCCTTGTCAGCTAGCTTGACAAAGGAAGACACCTACACAATCTTTTGTCTCTGTATAATATGGGTGTTTGAAGAAGAGGGTTGACGTGCTTTTGTTGATGCAACAGTCTCAATTGTTTGTCTACTCCTTTTCCCCATTGCATCAGTATCAGTATTTTCTCCTGATGCAATGTTTTCCTATCGTTCACACACAGGAGTTAGTTTGGGCCTTTTGCTTAGTTGGAAATGCTAATTAGTGGTCTGCCTAGTAAAGTTTGATGCTTCCTCCCTATTTCTTTTGGGATTCTTCTCCTCATTTATAGGAGTCTAAATGATGGGAGGGATATTCATTGGCTCTTCCAACTCTTGGACCTGCAAGAATGAGGTTTGGTCAAATTGTTTCTCCAAGTCAATCATGGTATTCTCCACATTCACCACTGTGTTTTCGATATCTGTCAATGTGTTCTCTACCAACTCTGGCTGATGTTCTATGTCAGGTCTTGGGTAGTGGATGTAAGGTCCCAGCTTGACCTTTTGTTTGAGATTATTTATAACCCCATGAGGGTCATAATGCCAGACAAAGCTATTCTTGAATTTGAATTGCTAGATTATCTTATCAGCTTCAGGCCCAGCCTCTCTGGGGTTGGAGATGAAAGAGCCCATTTGGTTTTTCATTTTAAATTGTCTTCTTCCTAGTAGCTAGGAAGTTGACTTCATCTGCAACTATAATTTTCCTAAAGTATTCTAGGGAAAATATTCTCATTGGGAGATACTTATGCAATTTGTAGTAACTCACAGCCTTAGATCCTAATTTCAGTGTGATTCTAGTAAAGGTACCAGTCTGCTACTCTGCTATTATTTGCCGATTGTAGTACTCTCTTGATCTTAGTACTAATTCTAGGTTGAGTGCTAGAAGTCAACATGTTTATGACAGGGTGAACAAAACAATATATGAAGTCTTTGTATGTGAATGTTCTGCCATATCTCTAGACCAGGGGTGTCTAGTAGATGTCTGGTCTTTCCTTTCCCCTGGTATATATTTTCTAAATCCTCACTGTGAACTTGTCTGTTTGATAATACAAGAACATACGAAACAATGCTAAAGAGTATTTGAAGACCCTGTCAGTCGGAAATATTGTGAACTATTCATG
This sequence comes from Pinus tabuliformis, assembly GCA_031772625.1. Lineage (NCBI taxonomy): Eukaryota > Viridiplantae > Streptophyta > Pinopsida > Pinales > Pinaceae > Pinus > Pinus tabuliformis. Next base: position 502,908,255 of record CM062808.1, read on the forward strand.
CATTTTGTCTGCAATGAACTGGGAATAATCATATATTATGGCAGGAGGCTATCCTGGAGTGAAAATGGACAAGAAGGCCATGATTATCTCATCCACAAACTCATTTGATGTGAATCCTAGGATGCTTGAGATCATGGTGATTATTCTCCCGCTAGTCTCTGAAAAATAACAAAAACATACGGTGGTATTTCTTTAGGAGTATGGCGCTCCTCAATGATGAAATTATGAAATATTTGTTTGATCTTAGCTGGGTCCAATGTGGTGTACAGGTCCAACAGGTTTTGAATGGACAAAGGAGTCAAATTGTGGTTCGGCTGGATTTGAAGCATCTCGTTAATAGACTCAACAATAATTCGAAACAAGAAGTCCTGGTTTGGGGCACTTATAGCTCTTTGGCTAGGGATGTAACATGCATGGCATAAATGTACAATGTCTGGGAATGGATGGACTTCTAGGAATGTATAATTGGGCAAACTTGATTCCCAAGGGTTTATGTTATCAACATGGTTTAGGAACCTATCTCTGGCCCATCAATGGATTCTCAGAAGGTTGTCTTGGGTGAGTGTGTCTTTAATTTGAAAATCCATGTCTCCCAGGGCCAAATGGTCAATGTCTAAATGAGGGGTTGTCACTGGTCTAAGATCCAGAGAGGTCAGGGTAGCCATGTTTGTAATAAATTGTGGAAAATTGGGCTTTATATGGCTTTGGGAGTGAAATTTCAGTATTCGTGTAACTGGTGTAGAGTATGAGCAGAGTGCAGGTTGGGGTTCTGATACTTTGGGAATGGGAGACTCTTAATTAAATTGTAATTTAATCAAATTCTTTCAGTTATTTTAAGAATTTAATCTTCTTTCTTTAAACAGATGGTAATTCTTGGTTCTTGCTCAAATACCTGGAATTTTTGGTCGGCGCTGCAATTGGTTTTCAATTGGTGTTTCTAGAGGGCTTCAACACCTAGGATGGTGTGCAATCGTGGCTTCGAAAGGCTCTGACAGTTCATAGCTGGTCATAGGAGTTCAAAAGACATTGGTTCTTTAGAGGTCCAATAGTGCAATTTGAGTGAAAAAGGGCAGAAATGGCGTCCGAAAGGCTTTTAACCATGAACGGTTGGAAAAATGGCGGGGATTAAATGTTTTATGAATAGTGCTAGTTTTCATTTTGGTGGGGAGGTGGTTTTGGAGGCCATCGCACTGCATATGGGGGTTGGGCAGTATTTTGTTAGGGGAACACGATCTATGCTAGAGGATGACACGTAGGCAAATGGGCCCCGAGTGAAACTACCCATATCACGTGCTCTCGGGCCATTAAAGTTTAAAGATCGTGTGAGTGCGATATGGGCAATGGCCATTGGATTTGGGGGTCGATGATCAGATGGCCATCGTGTGGGAGAGTTTCATGGTCGGGTGATGGGGCAGAGGTTAGCAAGAACCATGGGTTTTAATTATGGTTTAGTGTAATTAACCCATGTTTAATTACGGATTAATTAAACTCCAGAGTTTTAGGGGTAGCAAGGTTAGTTTACCTCACCAGGTTGGCGGGTTAAACTTGATTTTAGTCGGGAAAAAGGTTAAGTGGTGGAGTTAGTGAAGTGGGGGGTTTTAGAGTTAGGATAAAGGGTTTAGAGGGGTTTTTGGGTAATTATTGAAGTGAAAACATGATTTTTAGGGGGAAAGGGGTTCCACACTTAGGGGATTAGAGTTTAGGATTAATTGACTAGGGAAATGTGTGAAACTAAGGGGTAGGAGTAAAAATGAGGGGGGAGGGGTTTTCATAAGCCATGAAGGGGTAAAATAGAAATTAGTGAGTATATAGTGGGGGTGAAGGGGGAGCTAGGCAAATGGCTTATGAGCATGTTTTTCTCATTGATAACTACTCCTGCACACTTGAAACACATAGTTAAGTATGATAGTAGTGTTTATGCTCGAAATGACTTGTAGTTCTACAACCTTTCTTTACTTACTATTTTACCTACCCTAACATTTTTTCTTCACTTTGGTGGGTGCACTTAAGCCATCAAAACCTTTTCTTTCCTTTTCTTTTCTAAAACAAACTATCTACTTCTGACCTTATATCTTCCAAGGGCTTAGATTTAACTGATGAGCTCCTTTTCTTTCTCTACCTACTTAATGATTTTCCAAGATTAAACTGTTTGGTTATATTTTTATTCTCTAGCTATAAACATGAAATTCAAAGCATGAGGTAGTCAAGATTAAGCAGTTTGAATATCATGGATTATGGCATCTCTGACAAGCTGCACACAACCTTTATTTAAGATAATAAAGTAAAAAGTAGTGGCACTTCGACTTGCACACTTTCATGATATGTTTTTTGTTTGGGGTTCATATTTCTTCATTTTTTGATATTTTCTAATTTTTCTTGTCCTTTGATATTTCTTTTAGGACATATCCTCTTTAAATTTTTCAATTTTAATATGGAAAAAATTTGCAGAAAGAAAAGGTATGTACAATATTACAAGATTTAACTTCAGCCAATTCAAAATTATGAATCCTATCACTATAGGACTCTAATAGTGGCTCCACATGGGGATGGCATTTTTTGGTGAAATTTCAAGAACTATGAAGATCAGTGGCCTTTGAATTGTGATTGTAGTTAGCTTGTGAACTATCCTTTTGTGATTTCTGCTTTATTGATACTTATGACAGTAAATCCCTCAAAGCTCAATGCCTTCTCTCTGGGCTTCAAATTCAAAGGATTACCATCCAATCCAATCTACACTCTACATTGTTATGTACAATGATGCAAAGTAATGTGAACTATTGTGAGTCAGTGGAAAAATAATGCTTCAACATTCTAACATTAACAGGTCCTCCTGGTAGATCTTATCCATCTATGTATGTTAAAAAAAAGGCATTTTTGCCTCTGTAGCCATAAATGACATAAGGACCCTACCAAAAAAAATCAAATTTTCCATGCTTGCCTTTGTATTCTCTCCTTGAATCCCACTTGAGAACTTTATCTCCTATGTAAAAATCATATGCTTTGGTCTTTTTATCAAAGACTTTCTTAATCTTTTTCTGGATTATCTATGATTTTACATATATTTCTTCTCTTGTTTGCTGTAGGTGTATGGTTTGATTTATTCTTTTGAATATCATTTGGTTCCACCTATAATTCCTAGATGATGTTCATCACTGGCACTCCCAAGGATGATGGGAAAACTACATCCATCCCAAAAACTAGTTGATAGGATGATGTTCCAATGGACTTCTTAGTAGTTAGTCTATCTACCCATAAGGCATTGACTAACTTCCTATTAGATGTCTTTTTGTTATCTTCCAGAAACTTTTTGATAATATTTACCATGATTTTGTTGGATGATTCAACAAGTCCATTACCTTGAGGGTAATAGGTTGTGAAGTGGCTAAGGGTCATGTGGTATCTATTATAGAAGTCTATCATTCTTTTGGATTTAAAGGCAACTGCATTATCAGTAATGTGCTTCTAGGGACATCCGAATCTTGACAAGATATTACTCTCTAGAAAGGAGATTATGACAATATTTGTGGCTTGCCTAGAAGGTATGACCTCTATCCATTTGGTAAAATAGTTTGTGGCTATTAGAATCCACTTGTGTTGAGATAAGGATGTTGGATGTATTTATCCAATGAAGTCTAACCTCCATTTTTGAAATGGCATTTCAGTGGAAATTGGGTTAAGTGGAAAGGGTAAAAGTTTTCTCCTTCCCTGATAAATCTCGCATTTATGATAGGAGTTCACGTGTTTTTTAACATCTACAAACAAAGTGGGCCAATAGAAACTAGCCCTCATAATTTTGTCAGCAGTACTCTTCTAGTACAAGTTTCCTTCACAATCCCCTGCATGAAACTCTTGTAAAATCTTGTTCGCTTCATCTTTCAATAAACAGGTTAAAAGAATACCACTATTTCCCTTCAAAACAATGCATTATCTATAATACAATATCTTAATGACTTCATTTTTAAGAATCTAGCTTTAGTTCTTGTCAATCCAGGAGGAGCTTGCAGGTTTAGTAATAAAAATGTAATATCTACATACCATGGTGAATCAGTGAAAGGTTCACTGATTTGTGGAGTCGCCATCTCCTCTTGATTATCAAGGGAAATAATGAAGTTGATGACAAGGGTCTGACAGTTCGATTCAACCATAAGTTTGGATAAACCTTGGCCTTTGATAAGCTTAGTTGGATTTATCTCAATGTCATATTCCAGAATTGTGGCAATCCATTTGGCTCTTTTTCCCTTAGGCCCATTTTGAGTCAAGATGTCGTTAACTACAAAATTTGGAACATAAGCAATAATGTGAGAGTACAGAATGTACACTCTGAAGCCTCTGATTTCCTTAACTAAACTTAAATCTTGTTTTTCCATAATATTGTATTTCAATGAGGCATCTCTTAAGGATTTACAAAACAATTCTATTGGTTGTTTATATCCTTGGTTGTTCTTTTGCAGCAAGACTGTTGCAATGGTGTGTTCTGAAGCAAAAGAAAAAAATTATACAATCCTTGTCAAGGTCAAGACTTACGAGGACCAGAGTTTTGGTTAAAGCTTCCTTGATAGCTTCAAAGGATTTTTTGGCCTCCATTGTCCATTTAATTGCTGAGTCCTTTCTTAGAATGTTATTTAACTCCCTAATTAATTCTGCTAGATTTGAGATGAATCTCCTAAGAAAAATAATCTTACCTATAAATGATTGTAGCTCTTTAATGTTTCAGGGATGGGAAATGGTCAAAACGGCTTCTATTCTAGCAAGGTCTATCCTAGTCCCATACTTAGATATGATGTGTCATAACAACTTTCCCTCTTCTAGACAGAAAAGTGTATTTTTAGGATTTAAAGAAATCCCAAATTTCCCGCATTTGATGAATAATTTCCTTATGTGATCTAGGTGTTGATTGTCAGATTTGGAGAAGACAGTAATGTCATCTTGGTATACTACTAGGAAATCATGGATCTCCTTTGCAAAGGCTATATCCATAGCTCTCTGAAATGTGGCACCTGCATTCATTAGTCCAAAGGGCATCTTCAAATACATGAAGGTACCCCAACGAGTTGAAAATGTAGTTTTGGTTTGGTCCTCAGGTTGAACTAAGATTTGGCTATACTCACAGAATCCATCAAGTAGGGAGATTCTGAAAGTGCCCAATACCCTCTGAAGGATATGATCCATTTTTTGTAAGGGGTAGTTGTCATATAAAGAGACCTTGTTTAAGTTTTTAAAATCTACAGAAAGTCTAAGTTCTCTAGTGTTTTCCTTAGTGGTAACTAGATTTGAAATCTAGTCAGAGTATCTGATGGGGGCTATTATTTGGGCATTAAACATTCTTTGAACCTCTTTCTCTATGGATGGCATAAGAACTGGGTTTATCCTCCTAAGTTTCTGTTTGAAAGGTTTATGATCTTATTTTAGAGTTATTTTGTGTTGGATTATGTTGGCATCATAAGATTTTAAGTATTCATAAATCCAGGCAAATACATCCTGGAACTCTTTAAACAAATTAATATATTTTACCTTTTCCTCTAGAGGTAAGGCTTTGGATATATTTATGAGTGTTGTTCTACCCTCAGTCCCTATGTTCACCTCTTCTATCTTAGTGTTGGCATTATGATACATATCTTGTACTTGATGGCAACCCACTCATCTCAGATAATAAATTATAGTTCATGCACTTATATGCAGAGAAAAGTTTATTTCATGTAGAGAAAAGTTCACGCACTTTTATGCAGAGAAAAGTTTATTTCATGTAGAGAAAAGTTCACGCACTTTTATGCAGAGAAAAGTTTATTTCATGTAGAGAAAAAGTTCACGCACTTTCATGCAAGGAAAAGCGCGTATATGTTGGAGAACTTACCTTTGGTCCATGGTAGTTAGTCCTTGGTATTTGAACCTATGAGGAAAAGCGCGTATATGTTGGAGAACTTACCTTTGGTCCATGGTAGTTAGTCCTTGGTATTTGAACCTATGGTTTTGGACCATGGTACGCACTTTCATGCAAGGAAAAGCGCGTATATGTTGGAGAACTTACCTTTGGTCCATGGTAGTTAGTCCTTGGTATTTGAACCTATGGTTTTGGACCATGGTACCTCGTCAAAAGTGTTGATCTCACGCAATTTCATGGTTGGTTCATGGTATTAGTCCGACAGTTTTTTGATCTTATGGTTTTGGCCCGTGGTATTATGAAAGGCCTAAGACTATAAAAGAGGAAGGAGATCATTTGGCAAAGCATCTTATGAATTATCGAATATCTGATAAAGTGCTAGATCTGGAATATTGTGATTGGGTTTTGGTGCAGATCTGGATCTGAATGAAGAAGGAACCTGAGCGTAAGGAGAAGGATAAGTTCTATTGATGGGTCAAAATCTTAAGGCTGGAATAGTGGTATCTGTATATGATTTTGATCTGTGATATGTGGCATACGCTTGATCTATAAATCTAATAATCTGGGTCTGAATTATTGATGCATGTTTTATTTTACACATGTTATGATCTGGGTATGTCTGATGTAACAACTGCAAAGTTATAAGGAAATATTTGCAGATCTGTATGCGGTTTGGCTTTGGTGAAATCAGATATTGATGATGCAAGTGTAGTTGATGGGTTTTTGATGTTCTTAGATCCAGTTTGAAAATTTATGAAAAATGGTCCTTGAAAGAAAAGAAGTAGGGGGTTGTAGCTCCCTTCCAGGAGAGACTGGAAAACGAGAGAGAGTTGTAGCTCTCTGCAGGTTGCAGCCTGCATACTAGTAAATGACTGCACCAGTACAAACCATTGTAAAAGGAGTTTCTAATTTGAAAGAAGATAGAGACATATTGCAGCAGGTGGTTTTCACCCACATTGGGTTTCCACCTTACATCTTGTGTTCTTTGGTGTGACTATCTGTTTTCTTTGTTCATGCTCATTATTTTATGGTACTGACATGCAAAAATAATTCAAAGAATAAATAAGGAAGATTTATTAAAAGAACTTGATAATACTGATTCACCCCCCCTCTCAGTATTATTTCCAACACTTAGCTCTCAGAGGTTCCATCTTGGGTTTCCTAGCTACATCATTAGAGTCAAATAAATCCTCTAAAGGGACTAATCCCTTGGGAAAAAAATTGTTCTTCAAATTAAGAATCTCTAGATCATCATCCATTATTTCATCTATCTCTACATCTTCTAAACTATATATTTCTACTCTAGTAAATTTAGTTGTTTTAGGTACATATAAATATTTACATCTAAGCTACTTTCTATATTATTGTATATTGTACAGTCAATATCTATCTTGCAATTTTGAAACTCTCCTTCATTGTCTATGAAATCGTAGATCTTAGAATCTTTGGAGAAAATCTGCCCATACCTCAAGTTGTCTGGTATAATAGGCCTATGTCTGACTTCTGCAGTGTATTAGTGGTTTGGTTGAAATGGAAATTTACAAGTAGTAGCAAAGGTGGCCAAACTCTGGGCCTGCATGTTTTGTTTTCTAGTGATGAAGCAAAGTTTGACTACAGGAGATCTTTGATCAAGTCTAAAACAGTATCCCTCTATTGACCAAGCCTAGGGTTGTTCACAGAGTATTCACCACTAATGTATTTAATAATCATATCTGAGTCTCCCATGATGGAAACTCGTTTGGCTCCCAATCTCCTGACCAATTGTAACCCTAGAATTAGGGCTTCATACTCAGCCATGTTATTGGTACACTTGTAGTTCAATCTGAAAGCATGTCGCTTAACATGATTATTCTCCATATTATGTATCCACGCTCCTGCACCAGCTCCTAACCTATTGAAAGACCCATCAAGGTCTAAATGCCAAAGTGACTCATGAAATATATTCTCACTATCAGTTGTTCTATATTTAAGGTCTTTGGTTGTGATTTCCCTGTAGTTTTGCTCCCCATGAGCAAGAAAACAACATTCCATATTTCAATGGGATGTTTGCAACTACAATGTCCATTAGAATGCTCTTTGCAGGGTACTATACAAGAGTCCCACATTAGTCCTTGATTAAACCAAGGCATCTAACCTCGTTGGAGTCAAAAGAAAACAAATCCTTATAAGGTCTAGTAATGTCTAGGTTCAATCTTTCCATTATTGCCTTCGACATCAGATTGTGGGATTCCTCTGAGTCCAACATAGCGTTATGTTATATTTTTTCATGAATGTTTGGGCTGATGTAAAAAGGAGGAACTCCCTCTTGTCAATGAATACCATTGGCCTCACGGATAAATAATAATTTAGGTTGGTCATCATTCAAATTAATAGAATTCCTCTACTATGTTGAAAGTCCTAGTTATCTGTGACCTATAAGATTCATTCTTTACCAATTAGGTGAAAGGAACTGATATCTTTAATTTTTTCTATATCATTTTTGATGTTGAAAGTGAGTTGAGTTTTGTTTGTTTGATTTAGATCTTCCTTAATATGTGTAGTTTGATCAGTCTCTGTTTCTACTATTTTGCCTTGATTTCTCTTATTTTGATTGTTTTCAGTAATTGGCTCTGTTTGGGTTTCAATGGAGGTTATATCTACAATCCTAGGGGTTGAAGTCTCTGGTGTTCCCTTAGAAAGGATTTGGAACACTTTTTTAACTGGAGCTTCTTTTATTATCTTAATCCGGGTTTGGATGGATCTTTTAATGGGAGTCTCATTTTTCTTCTTACTTCTCAAGCTATATTGTTTATGTACCTCATATATAGATGACTCATATCCCTATTTAAAATCAAAAGATTCACCAGATTCTAACTGCAACTATTACAGCATATATAACTCTTGTTCTTCTTGAGTAAGAAAAACAATGTCTTCCTCTTTGGTTTCCAGTAAGTTAATCTAGGTATCATCCTCTGCTTCTTGGTTCTGTGAATCCTGTATATAGTTCTCTTGGAAGGGGGGCCCAATCTATTGGTCTGGTGTAGCATTCTTTCCAGCATTAGGGTTCTTCCTAAAATTTGGGTTTCTTATTGGGGGTTGTTGTTGTTGATTCTCCCATTGATTTTTCCTTTCCATGTTTTCTAACCTATCCATGATTATATCTAAACTCTTAGCTAAACCATCTACTTTTCCATCTAAAGTGGAAGCTTCCTCTTTAAATACAACTTTCTTTTCATTCCTCATTTGTGCTTTCTTAGCTAATAGGTTGGCCTCTACACTAACAACATTGCTCTGCTTTTGTTCAAGTGTTTCTGGGTTCTTTCCCTTAGCTGGTATGACATATCAGCATCAAAACCATCTGGAAACTTAATTAATGCTAGGTAAGGTGGAGGCTTAATATTGGTTGGAATTGAATTCTAGATATTACTAAACCTAGTGCAATAGTCCTGAACTGACTCATTAGGAGCTCTTCTAATATTTTCATATTCAGAAAGTATTTGCAATTGGTTTTTCTTATTCTCTCATCTATCAATGAATAACCTATGAAAATTATCTAAGTCTACAATATCGTTGGCAAGAAAGGCTTTGAACCATTTCTTGACATCCCTAGTTAAAGTTTGGGCAAACAATCTCATTTGGACATTTGCTTCATCTATCTCATGCAATTGAAAGAAGTCAGAGATCTTGTTTACATGTTTTTGGGTAGTGTAATGACCAGTAGCATCAAACAGGAAAATCTTACTTTGATAATCTGCACACATGGCATGGAGTTGTGCAGGTAAAACAAGAGGAGCATATCAGTTTGCCATTGATGTAATTTTGGTTTGACTATAGGGTAAAGTTGTAATGGTTGAAGAAGGGCTTTGTACTAATGGAGGTGAAATAGATGATAATGAAGATTTTTTATTAATAACTGGTTTATGTGATTGGATTGTGGTAGATACAATTGGTGAAGATGTGGTGAAGGAAGGTGTATTTATAGTGACTGAAGATTACACAAAAATTTGATAGGTAGCAGCAGTAAGGGCATCTAGCTCAACAAATTATTAAAGGTAAGAACTATCTATATTTCTAACCAACGTAGAGGTCAAAGCTTCTAACTTGTCAAAAGTGTCCAAGGCATATTTATCTAAATCTCGATGGATAACCATTTTTTATTCAATTAGTTGAGTAAACTCAGGGTCTAATAATGTTTCATGGATACCATTCTTAGATTTACTTCTAAATAATGAGAGGTCAACTCACAAATCAAAAGGGATTTCCTCTAAAGTTGACAACTCCTTAGGGAGTGAATTGGCTCTGGCTAGCTGGCTACTACTTTCCTGAGTTTCTTGGTTTTTTGGTTTTCTTAGAATTTTGTCTAGGTCATCAAGTATAATTGCAGGGTTTGGATCTGGGCTTTCCCTAGTATAGTGAATCTTCTGAGGAGCCAAAATTTTATGTTTTTAAATTGTTTTATGCTTTTTTTTTTAAAATTTACTTTAGATAATGACCTTAAGGGGCTCAATATTAAATTTAAGGTTTCCTTAAAGTTTTATGAGACTAAGGATTGAAGTCCCCAGTATGGTTGCGAGAAATGTTATCACTCTAATAATTATTTTCAGGTAAGAAGAAAGAAAAACAAAAGGTAACCACAAACCACTATTGGATATTAGGACCTAGCCTTCCTGATGCTCAGAGAGGGCTCTCTCTTTGTAATTTAACTTTGTTTTAGTTAAGATGATTTTAGGCTAGTTATTGCTTGTACTTGGGTTTTGTTTTGAAAATTTGGTGGTGGGATCACTGTACTTATATTGAAAGAGGATTGGCTTCTACCATTGGGCTATGGAATCAAATTTTTGACAAACAAGGTTAGATTCAGTTCTAAAAATAGGGTCTATATGGCAAGATAGATGAGTTACTGTAGATCTCAGAGGCTAAATGGTGAATGGCTTCAAATCAGATCCAGGGAGCAACTAAGGGTTCCCTAGGCCAGATGTTGGAAGGAAAAGAAGAAGTTAGCCGTGATGGGAGAGAAATTAAGGGTTCTCAAATCTGGGTATCAGAAGAAAACATGTAAATAAATTACTGTGCAAAACAGAGTGTAATTAAACAAATTTTGTATGATATTTCCAATTAACTCATTTAGATTTTAGAACACATTAAAGATTATGAAAACAAAAAATAAAGTTAACACAATAACACAAAGAAATTACTTCACTGCAAATGGCTCATCTCATGAATCCTCTAGCTAAATGATTTTATTACTTGCTCTAGTTTGTTGACTTGAAAATATTACAATCACCCTTAGGTTGAAGATCACAATAACTCTACAAATTTAAAATAATCCACACAATAGCTAGAATTGTGAAGTAGTTATACAAAAAGTTTATTACAAAATATATCAAACTAATTTGATAGTAAATCTAGGAAAAGGAAAATATCTTGCAAGAAGATAGAGACATCTATTGAACTCTTTAATGATGTCCCTGTTATTTTGCTTTTGCTGGCTCTTATGCTTTTATTTTTAGCCCTTTATGCTGGAAGGCTATTTGGCTTTCACGCTAGATAATCTATTTGACTTTCATCTTTCATCTAATACTCTTTCACCTAATACACTTTGATTGTGCTGACCTGTGTTCATCCTTTTACGATGCTCGTTTACTTTTTACTGTACACTTATATTTTTACTGTGCTTTTACTATAGTAAATCACAAAGTTTTTGCCGTGTTTCTTCATATAGTAACTAGATGTTGAGCATTTTCATATATATCTCATCAGCCTCTGTATATTTGGCAAAAGTAGGGTTATTAATAGATAAGTGTTTCACCTCATGCTGAAGGTAAGACAGATTTTCAAAAGTCTAGTATAATACTCTGCTAGTTGGTATACCACTCATTGATGAGTTATTTGTCTATTCTTTTAATACTTCTATGATTTTATTGTTGTAGTCCTCCTGTGTCATCAATTTATCATTTATTACTAAGCGACTAGGTAGTCCCCTTTCTCTCAAAAGCTCAAACTTGGTCATAAACCTGGCAACGACTAGTTGCATGATTTGACACTTATCTTCTAAATTTAACATTAAATTTTTGTTGGCTGGGCTCCTCTTGAATTCCAAAATGGTACCTGTCCTGTCAAGTATGCCAGGTTCTTGTAGCTCATATTTATTCTTGGAGTTGACAAATTGAATAATCCTTACTCCCTCCTCTGGAATTTCTCCAAGCTCTTCGTTGACATTCTAGATGGCTTCTGTATCCAGTTTGATTAAGTCTATCTACTCAAAAATGACCTAGATAGATGGCAAAATATCATTTATAAATTCAATGATATTGGATTATAACAATTGTTTGGCCTTTCCCAAAGTCTCACTCAGTGTCAACCCTTTCTCTAGGCTTTTTACTCTCTCATTCATTTTGGTATCCTTCTGTTGTTCTTCCTTATGCATGATTTGGGCTAACCTGCAATCTGTCTCCAATCTGGTAAGTTTCTCTTTTAACTTGTTCATTTCATTTGTCTAAATGGACAATTCCTCCATTTCCTTGATTTAGTTGTTTTTTTCGCTAGCAGTAAAGTGGCCATTAGACTAGTGGGAGCTAATGTTGCTGCCAATGTGGAAGGCACAGTTGTGGTCACTGTAGGAATGATAGTTGGAGGAGCACGGCCTAGACCAGCTTGTTTGAGCTGGATCAAGATATCTAGTTCCTTTTCCATTTCCTTCAACTGGTCATTGAGTTGTAGCACCAAGCCCATCATTTCTTGATGATTTGTTTGGCTTTTGAGGACTTCTTTTGTTTGAGGGTGCTGCGACTGAGGTAGCTTGAGATGTTTCTTAAGGGTTGCAATGTCTTCATTTTTCTTTTTAATTAAGTGTTTAGTAGCCTTGATGTCCTTTGGGTCATGGCCCAACTCAATGATCAAGTCTTCTAAGGATTTGATCCTTGTGTCTTTGTCGCTGGAAGATTGTTTTTCCAGTTTGTACTATGTTGTCACATTGTCTAATGAGTCTTTGAGCTTGAATGTTGTGATCAATTTTACTATGAGGGTGGAGTAGATCATCTCTCCAGTCTTCTTGTGAAATTCTATTTGATCTATGGGATGCACATACTTGGCTAAGACCTCAAAGTTGGTCTTCTTGTAGTCTATTGTGGTTTTAGGCTGCTGTACAGTAGGTTGCAGGAAAGACACCTCCATCTTTCCTTATTTGATGTCAAAAGCTGACATCAACCTATTTTGAATCGGTGGTGTCATCTGCATGTACTTCGCATATGTGTCTACCTTTAGCTTTTCATTCCTCATTTTAATCTCCTTGAATCTCTCCTTAATATTTGCTTCCTTGTCAGCTGGCCTGACAAAGGAAGACACATACACAATCTTTTGTCTCTACATAATCTGGGTGTTTGAAGAAAAGGGTTGTTGTGTTTATGTTGATTTAGCAGTCTCAGTTGTTTGTCTACTCCTTTGCCCCATTGCATCAATATCAATCATTTCTCTTGATGCAATGTTTTCCCCTGTTCAAACACAGGAGTCAATTTGGGCCTTTTTCTTAGTTGGAAATGATGATCAGTGGTCTGCCCAGTAGAGCTTGATGCTTCCTCCCTGTTTCTTTTGGGATTCTTATCCTCATTGACTGGAGTTTGAATGATGGGATGCATATTAATTGGCTCTTCCAACTTTGGGACATGGAAGAACAAGATTTGATGAAATTGTTTCTCCAATTCAATCATGGTATTGTCCACATCCATCACTGTGTTGTCCATATCTATCAATGTGTTCTCTACCCACTTTGACTGATTAGGATACTATTCTATGTCAAGCCTCTAGTAGTGGATGTAATGTCCCAACTTGACATTTTGTCTGAGCTTGTTTATAACCCCATGAGGGTCATAATACTAGATGATGCTATTCTTGAATTTGAATTATTGGAGTATCTTATCAGCTTCAGGCCCAGCCTCTTTGGTGTTGCAGATGAAAGGGCCAATTTGGTTTTTCGTTTTAAATTGTATCTTCTTCATAGTAGCTAGGAAGTTGACCTCATCCGCAACTATCATTTGCCTTAAGTATTCCAGGACAAATATTCTCATTGGGGGATACTTAGGCAATCTGTAGGGGGGTAACTCACAACCTTAGATCGTAATTTCAGTATGATTCTGGTAAAGGTACTAGTCTCCTACTCTGCTATTCTTTGCTAGTTGCAGTATTGTCTTGATCTTAGTATTAATTCTAGGTTGAGTGATAGAATTCAACATGTTTATGACAGGGTGAACAAAACAATCTATGATATCTTTGTATGTGAATGTTGTGTTATATCTCTGGACCAGGGGTGTCCAGTAGATGACTGATCTTTCCTTTCCCATGGTATATGTTTTCTAAATCTTCAGTGGGAACTTGTCTGTTTGATAATACAAGAATATATGAAACAACATTGAAGAGTATTTGAAGACTATTTCAGTGGGCAATCTAGTGATATGTTCATGCATTTTGTCTGTAATGAACTGAGCATAGTCATATATTATGGAATGAGGCTGGAATGGAGTGAAAATGGACAAGAAGTTGATGATTATCTCGTCCATAAAATCATCTAATGTGAATCCTAGGATGCTTGAGATCATGGCGATTATTCTCCTTCCAATCTATAAAATATTTGTTTGATCTTAGCTAGGTCCAATGTGGTGTACATGTCCAAAAAGTTTGCAGTGGACAAAGTTGTCAAATTGTGGCTATTGGATTTGAAGCATCTGGTTAATAAACTCAACAGTAATTGAAAACATAAAGTTCTGGTTTGGGTCAATTATAGCTCTTTGGCTAGGGATGTAACATGCATGGTAGAAATGTACAATGTCTGGGAACAGATGGACTTCTAGGAATGTATAAATAGGTAAACTTGATTCCCAAATGTTTATGTTATCAAAATGGTTTAGGAACCTATCTCTGGTGCAATAATGTATTCTTAGAAGGTTGTCTTGGGTCACTGTGTCTTTAATTTGAAAATCCATCTCTGCCACTGCCAAATGGTCAATGTCTAAATGAGGGGTTGTCACTGGTCTGACATCCAGAGAGGTCGGGGCAACCATCTTTGTAATAAATTATGTAAAATTGGGCTTTATATGGCTTTGCAAGTGAAATTTCAGTAATTGTGTAAGTAGGGTAAGGTATGAGTAGTTTGCAGGTTGGGGTTCTGGTACTTTGGGAATGGGAGAGTCTCAATTAAATTGAAATTTAATCAAATTATTTCAGTTATTTTAATAATTTAATGTTCTTTCAAGAGAGGGTAATTCTTGGTTCTTGATCAAATACCTGGAATTTTCAGTTGGGGCTGCAACTGGTTTTCAATTGGGGTTTGTAGAGGGCTTCAGTATCTAGGATGGCGTGCAGTGTGGCTTCGAAAGGCTATGATAGTTGAGAGCTAGTCATAGGAGTTTAGAAGGCACAGGTGATTTAGATGTTCAGTCGTGCAATTTGAGAGAAAAAGGGAAAAAATGGTGGTCAGAAGGATTTTAATTGTGAACGGTTCGAAAAATGGCAGGGAGTAAATGTTTTATGAATAGTGTTGGTTTTCATTTTGGTGGGGATGTGGTTTTGAAGGCCATCGCACCGCTTATGGGGGTTGGGCAGTATTTTGTGAGGGGAACGCGATATATGCTAAAGTCCGACACGTAGGTAAATGGACCCCAAGCAAAAACACCCATATCATGTTCTCTCGGACCATTAAAGGTTAGACATTGGGCAAGCACAATATGGACGATGGTCGTTGGATCTGGGGGTGGATGGGGCAGAGGCTATCAGGACACATGGGTCTTAATTATGGTTTAGGGGTAGTGGGGTTAGTTTACCTCACTAGGGTGGTAGGTTAAACTCAATTTTAGTCGGGAAAATGGTTAAGTGGTGGAGTTAGTGAAGTGGGGGGTTTTTAGAGTTAGGATAAAGGGTTTAGAGGGGTTTTTTCGGTAATTATTGAAGTGAAAACATGATTTTAAAAGGGGGAAAGGGGTTTCACATTTAGGGGAATGGATTTTAGGAGTAATTGACTAGGAAAATGTGTGAAACTAAGGGGCAGGATTAAAAATGAGGGGGAAGGGGTTTTCATAAGCCATGAAGGGGTAAAAGGGAAATTAGTGAATATATAGTGGGGGTGAAGGGGGAGTTAGGAAAATCCGCTTATGAGCATGCTTTTTCCATTGATAACTTTTCTTGCACACTTGAAACACAGTTAAGTATGATAGTAGTGCTTATGCTCCAAATGAATTGTACTTCTGTAGCCTTTCTTTACTGACCCTTTTACCTACTCTAATTTTTTTTTTCACTTTGGTGGGTGCACTTAAGCTAGAAAACCCTTTTCTTTCCTTTTCTTTTATAAAACAAACTATCTACTTCTAACCTTATATCTTCCAAGGGCTTAGATTAAACTGATAAGCTCCTTTTATTTCTCTACCTACCTAATGATCTGCCAATATTAAACTATTTTCTTATATTTTTATTCTCTAACTATAAACATGAAATTCAAAGCATGAGGTAGTCAAGATTAAGCAGTTTGACTATCATGGGTTGTGGCTTTGATGACAAGCTGCACAAATCCATTATTTAAGACATTAAAGTAAAAGGAAATGGCACTTGGAATTGCACACTTTCATGATCTATTTTTTGTTTGGTGTTCATATTTTTTCATTTTTTGATATTTTATTATTTTTCTTGTCCTTTGATATTTCTTTTAGGACATACCCTCTTTACATTTTTTAATTTTAATATAGAAAAAATTTGCAGAAAGCAAAAGTATGTACAATATTACAAGAGTTAACCTCAGCGAATTCAAAATTATGAATCTTATCACTATAGGACTCTAACAATTGCAACATATAAAACCATTGACCAATGAATCTGGGGCCAACCCCTGGGTCGGCCCACTGGCGGTGGCCCTATTAGCAAATGTAAATCTGTTCATTATTCAATAATGTACTTAAGTCATTATGAAATTTACTTGTCAAAAGAATAAAGAAAAGAAATTTTATTATTGTAACAATGACTTAGGATTTCATGTTTATATCATCATTATATTAGTCAAATTCCCCATTGTGGACTCCTAGGATTAATATTGAGTTTATAGAGTCATTGTACATTCGAAGAGACCCTTCTTAGGCTTCGAATCCTGTAAAAATATTTTGTATCAAGTCAAATATGAACTATGTACCATCCACATCATGTCATCCTAAGAGAGATCGAGTCAGCCTATGGACCCTCATTCTACCCACAAGAAGCCTATATATACAAGGATGTCAAAGTCATTTGAAATAATCTTTCTCAAGCAAGTTTTATATCTCAAGAACAACTGGAGAAGTGTGAAGTCCATTGTCAGGAGGTAGAAAGAAGTGCGAGTTTGGGGGAATCTCTAGAGAAGATGAAAATCAAACTTTTGGTGTCTCCCTCTCTCTGTTTCATGGTCTGGTTAGGGAGATCAAAGTATCCTAATATTTCACTGTTGTCGGAAGCTACACGTTGCCGGAAGCTACGACCTATTCAAAGTTACTGGAAGGGGTCGAAGATATGGGAGGCTACCATGATGTGGATTGAAATTCTAATCTTGGTCTAGGGTAATGAGTCTTAAAGAATAAAATTGAAAGGAAGAATTATCTTGATTAGGTTTTCACCTTGATGGGGGTTTTTCTTTGGCATTGCCTATATCTTATGTCTCTTGCTTTGTGATCTTCATACACATATAATATGGTAATTTATTGATGAAAGATAAGATAATAAACAAGTAAAATATGCCAAAATAGTCACAAGTAATTATAAAGAAAGGAGAATCAAACCCTAATATAATATATTTGATTTTCCAACATGGTATCAGAGCTAAGGTAAATAGAAGCCAAAGCTCACTTTGTTGGCATGGATTCTCCCTCTGTGATGAAATACATAAGATTGGGTTATAATTTTGCTATAAAATAGATCAAGAAGGTCATCTACTACTTATTCAATGAGGTCAATATTCAAGGATTCTTGGCTGCCCTTATTGGTTCTCTTTTTGATGGCAATGTGTGGATCATTGATAGTGGAGCATCGAGACACATGACAGGTGAAGGAAAGAAAGTTCATACACTATCAAAGTAGCCATCCTCTGATGTAGTGGAATTGGGTGACAACAAAAGTTATTCTATTATGGGATCAAAATCATCGAAGTTGTATAATTGATCAAAGCTGCATCTGAACAACATTCTCTATGTTTTAGGTTTGAAAAAGATTTTACTTTCTATATCTTGTTTAGACGATAAAGGGGAAAAAATTATTTTGTTTTGGTTTGGGGAAAATACTCTAGTATTGATAAAGCTAGGATTATATGAGTTCGTGAAGGAAGCCTTTTTCTAGTTATCACAACATCTCCTCAACAGGGAAAATTTTAAGAACCCCCCCTAATTTACATGTATAATAAATGGGCGAATCTCCATGGTATATAGGAAAAATGGAAGGCGATTTTATCAATAATATGATATGTATATATAATTTTTTGGCGAATCTCTCACCAGGCATGGTGAATATTTTACTCAATTATAAAATCTTGTGTTTATTAAAGACACAAATGAAATCATTGCATTTCTTTAAAATATCTTTTGAAATCAAAATTACCGAAATTACATATCGATAACCTAGTGGGTGTAGGATAAAATTCACCCGTGCCATTCACAGAAAGCATGAGAAAAAACCTAATACTATATATAAAACTAATAAAAATTCAAATTCATCACTTCTAGGGACCTCGTAACCACCTTGCCAATACACAAGTATGTTCCTATTTGCAATTAGAAAAATTACCCAAATTACAATTTGTTTACTCCAGCATATGTTGGAAAGTTATAGAAGGATGACTAGTGCAATCAATCCATTCCTTTTAGCCTTGCATTTGTTTAAAACAGAAGTATACAAATATACTTGTCCAATGTCTATTCTTTAACCATTCACCTTAAGATGTTTTTACAATATAATTTCCTAACTCTATTCAATATCTTCATTATCATAAAAAATAACCTATATCCATCTTAACTCCACATCTACGACTCTTAGGGGGATGAAATCTATTTATCCCTCTGAGCACTTGGTAGACCCATAATTAAGATGGATCTAAGATGATAGAATTTCCCCTTTAAATAGTCTATGCTCACATGAATACCATGGTATTACCATGGGTCAATACCATGGGTTATCATAAACCTGGAGCTTAAAAATTACTATTAGTAATTTATAAAAATTAATAAAATTAATAGTTGATTTTTATTTTATTTTTTATTTTAACCAAGCTAAAATGTTTAACATACATTAAATTACAAAATCCATTTTTACTCTTGATCGGATCAAATATTTTTTCACTCTACGCTAGTTTGCATATCATGATATTTGATACCCCTCGGGGGTTAGTAGATCCAAAGTAAAGATGGATCTATGTTGGTTTAATTCTCCCATTTAAATAGGCTACATTCCAGGTGAATACCATGGGTCAATACCATGTGCCATTTTGGTGAATACCATGGGTCAATACCATGTGCCATTTTTATTTTTATTAATACTAATATTAGGGTTAATAATGTTTTTTTTCATGGTATTAATAACAATCTAGTCCATGGTATTTGTCCCATAGTATTTTGCCCATAGGTTTCACATAAATATAACGCATTTTTTGAGTGTTCGTAAATATAAGGTGACTTATGGAGTAAATATAAAAAAATGTTTTATTTGTTTACCATACCTCTCATTTATTTATATTTTTATTAATTTACCATACCTCTCATTTATTTATATTTTTATTAATTTACTATACCTCTTTTACAAATATGGTATTTGGCCCATAGGATTCACTTAAATAAAACCTCTTTCTTCAGCCTTCATAAATAGAACGAGGGTTATGGACTAAATTTAAAAAGAGGTTTTATTTATTTACCATGCGTCTAGTTCATTTATATTTTTATTTATTTACCATACCTTTTGACTAAGTATAAAAAGACGTTTTATTTATTTACCATACCTCCACTTTACTTATATTTTTATTTGTTTACACCCTTGCATGTATATAAGGTGACTTATGGAGTAAATATAAAAAATGTTTTATTTATTTACCATACCTCTCATTTATTTATATTTTTATTAATTTACCATACCTCTTTTATAAATATGGTATTTGGGCCTTTGGCCCATAGGATTCACTTAAATAAAACCTATTCTTGAAAATGGGCGAATGGAAGGTTGTAACTCCTAATTTCAAGGGCTAAATTTACCTTTTTTACCCTCTCCCTTAAAATAAGTGGGCTATTTGAGGTGATTTGTAAAAATGTACTATGATACAAAATATTCGCCCACTAAAAATTTAAAACCCCTTAATTTTGCCAAAGGGCGAACATTCACCCCTAAAATTTTCTATGCTCCTCAAGCTTTTGTTCATATGGAGATAAGTCCCATTAAACATTGGAATAAAAGGTATGGTCATATTCATTATAGGGTCATCCCTACTCTTAGTCAACTTGTTCATGGTGTTCCTAATATGAATTTAGATCATGAAGGTGTGTGCAAGGGATGCTTTGTGGGGAAGCATACTAGAAATCCATTTCATAATAGTGAAACTAGGTCTAAAGAAATATTAGACCTTATCCCTTTCGATGTGTGTGGGCCCATGTCTAACAAATCACTTGGAGGTCATATTTACTATGTAACATTCATTGATGATCATTCGAGGAACACATGGATCTACCTAATAAATATTAGAAAAATAGAAGAGAGAGAAGAGCGATTACACACAACACGAATCACTCTTGAATATTTTATTGATCAAAAGAATTACAAATATATAGGACATACTACACTGACTATGAAACATCTAGATCATGATTCCAACTCACAACATAGGAATTAATAGCTTCTAGACTAATGCCTAGGGACTCACAATGACAACTACATATGACATGGAAGCATTACTTTCAACACCCTTCCTTAACACTTACATGGAAAACATATTACAACAATAATAAATAAATATATGTCTGACTTCTCTTCATCAACACTGACATCCACTCTGGAATCTCGCAAACACTGCTCTTTCACCACATCTTCAATTTGTCACTTGACCTCCATTTAAGACGTAACTTCCTCAGACCATCATTGATGAACTTTGTTGGATCAACAATATTAACAAATCGGCTCGTCGGGGCTTGCATGATAAGATCTGTCAAGTAATGAACCATCCTATGGACCAACCACCATCTGTCATATATTTCACTTTCGACTATCCATCAGTTGATAGGATGGAGGTTTGGATATGGAACGTGCTCAAGAGTTGATCAAACCACTTGACCTTACACAAGAATTGATGTTTCGGATGTCAAGGCATCCAGTTTAAGAACCGCTAACCCTTTTCATAACCAAATTACTAACATGCAAGAATTGACATTTCTGACACTGGGGCTTCTTGTTTAAGAACCATCAATCCTTTTTATAACCAATAAAACCACACAACACCAAAATAATCTCTCACACATTTTTTTTTAAATAGCTACATAAAACATCTTAAAAACATATTTTGGACTAGATATCACCAAAAATTGAAGATTTTGCATCAGCTTCACAAAACTGGAAGAATTTTTCCCTACATTCCATAAAAATCACAAAACAATTAACTCTGCTCATATGTGTGTTTGTTGACAACATAACTCTCTTTGATGAACAATACAAAATATACCACTAGTTGATACACCTTTTCTTGTGTGGCAAAAATTCAATCTCGCAACCTTTGATTGAGGCATGGCTAGCAACATTTCTTTTAATAGTAATCCAGGGCCTTACACAAATTTTTTAAAAGAGGATAATCCACTAACTAAGAAATTCACATTGCAGATTTTAGAATTCATTTTAGACTATAGTGCCCTCGAGTTTATTTTTTGTGATAGAATTGGATCTCACTTCTATGATGGATCCAAATAGAGAACTGAGGAGACTTCCACTCAATGTACTGATCCCAAGCTTTGCATTACCCTTTACAACCAGCGAAATGAGATCTGATGGATTATAACATTGGCAAGCTCGTTGATAGAAGAACTTGATGATACTAGGAGCGATCTTTCCTTTAACGACGAGATCTAACCATCATGACAAACACAGTGCTGAGGATGCAATATCAATTTTGTTGAATGCTTTAATCAATACCACCTATGGCTGCAGCCACAATGATCTGATGCTGGTGAGACCACCATTAACAACAAGCATTCCCACTATGACAAATTGAGCAGAAATGTCCCGATCTATGGCTACTTCGACGAATTTCACACCACCTTTCAGTTCAGCAGAATGAATGAAAGGGTCCACGGTTTTACGTTGCAAGAAATCACCGATATTTTTTACGAACACCTACAAGTTAGATCGAACTTAGATCTGCAGACAAGGACAAATCTACACAAAAATCTTCACAATAATGAAACAAAATCAAACACACATCTACACTACTCTAACCTAATCAATTTTTTTTTGCAAATCTCCCACCTTCCTGGCCCTCCCTTGAGGGAGTCAAGCCAGTACCCACATTGATACCATATTAGAAAAATAAAAGAGAGATCAAAGTGATTACACACAACATGAATCACTCTTCAATATGTTATCGATCACAAGAATTACAAATATATAGGACATAATACACTGACTATGACACATTTGGATCATGATTCCAACTCACAACATAGGAATCAATATCTTCTAGACTGACCCCTAGGGACTCAAAATTACAACTACATGAAGGAAGCCTTTATCAGGTTATCACACCATCTCCTCAAGCTTTGGTTCATATGGAAATAAGTCCCATTGAACTATGGCATCGAAGGTATGGTCATATTCATTATAGGGTCATCCCTGCTCTTAGTCAACTAGTTCATGGTATTCCTAATATGAAGTTAGATCATGAAGGTGTGTGCAAGGGATGCTCTATGGGGAAGCATACTAGAAATCCATTTCATAATAGTGAAACTAGGTCTACATAAATATTAGACCTCATCCATTCCAATGTGTGTGGGCCCATGTCTGACAAATCACTGGGAGGTCATGTTTACTATGTAGCATTCATTTACTATCATTCAAGGAAGACATGGTTCTACCTACTCAAAAGTACAGATGAAGTATTTGATAAATTCAAGGAGTTTAGGGTGGAATTAGAAACCCTAACCAAAAGAAAGATAAAAACTATGAGGTCTGAAAATGGTGGGGAATACACTTATAAAAAATTTATTGCATATTGTAAGGATGCAAGTATTAAGATGGAGCTCATTATTCCCTACTATCTAGAACAAAATGGATTGGCTGAAAGGAATAAAAGGTAGATTGAAAAAGGCATTCAAACTATGCTCCTTGATCAAGATCTAAGGAAGTACTTAGGGGGTGAAGTAGCGATTCCTGTTGTGTACATTCAAAATAGAAGTCCTCATAGGAGCCTTGATAATACTATGCTTGAGGAGGTATTCACAGGGAAGAATCTGAGTGTGGATCATCTCCATATCTTTGGAAGTCTAGCATATATCCATGTTTCAAAAGATAAGAAAAATGAGTTGGACTCAACAAGTATCAAGGGAACATTCATTCATTATAGTCTTTCCTCAAAACCATATAGAATTTACATAAAGCGAGGAAGACACACTGAAGTAATCATGGATGTCATATTCGATGAAAATGAATCTTACAAGAAATCAAAATATATCATTGTGATTCTGAGGACAAAGAAGTTCCTGTATTTGAAGAAGAAGAAGTTCATCATGAGAAATTTGCTACAAATGTTGAAGAAGAAGGACCAAGTGAGCCTATTCAATCGATGCTTACCCCAATCATAAGGAAGAGGTGAAATTGGTTGAAAGCTACATTAGAATATGATGAAGGATATGAAGTTGTAAAAGGGTCCTCCAGAGAAATTACCAAACCTAAGAGATATTCTGACTATGCTACATATATGACAAATTTAATTGAAGTTGAACCCTCTACATTTAAGGAATTTGAAAATATATAGCTTTCGAAGAAAGCTATGCAGGAAGAATATCAATCCATCATGAAGAATTGGGTTTGGGAGATCGTTCCTAGATGTAACGAAAAATCAGTTGTCACATTGAAGTGGATCTATAAGATCAAACATGTTGTTGATGGAAGTATAAATAAGTACAAAGCAAGGTTCATCGCAAGGGGTTTCTCTCAAAATGAAGATATTGATTATGAAGAAACATTTTCACCTACAACAAGTTACACTACCATTAGATCGTTGGTTTCATTGGCTACTATAATGGGTGGAAAATCCATCAAATGGATGTTAAGGCTACATTTATAAATTTGACGATTGATGAGGAAGTGTAAATAGAACAACTCAAAGGATTTGAAGAGAATAGCATGGACTGTCATGTTTGCAGACTCAAGAAGGCCCTATATGGCTTGAAGCAATCACCAAGGGAATGGTATGCAAGAATGGATTCATATCTACTTAGAATTGGGTTCAGAAGAATATTGCTAATCTAAATCTATACATCAAGGTCGTAAACAGTAAACCCATCATTATTCTACTATATGTGGATGATCTATTCATCACAAGTGTAGAAAGAAGAATTCAATAATGCAAGAAGATGTTGGGAGCCGAATTTGAAATGATGGATCTAGGATTGATGCATTACTACCTAGGTCTAGAAGTATGCCAGAGACCTAGGGAGATATATTTGGGGTAAGGAAATTACATCATCAAGTTATTGCAGAAATTTTGGATGATAGATTCCAAGCTGATGACTACTCCTATGATCACCAACCTCAAGAAGTTGAGGAGCTCCAACTCTAGTCTCATTGATCCTACCTCATATCGATATTTGTTATGCTCCCTAATGGATATGGTAAATACTAGGCCAGAAATATGTTTTGCAGTGAAACTTCTTAGTTAGTTTTAGTTGGAGGATCATCATGATCACTAGTTGTCTTCCAAACATATATTGATGTATCTTCGTGGCACTATACATCACTTCCTAAAGTATAATAGTAAGGAATTCAGGCTAATTGGCTTCATAGACTTTGATTGGAATGGTAGTGAGATCAATGGAAGGAGAACTACCGGAGAATGCTTTAGTCTGGGAGCTGCTATGATCTCATGTATGAGTAGGAAGCAAGATCCCATTGCATTGAGTAGTGCTGAGGTAGAATATGTGGCTAAATGTAAAGTAGGAAAATAGGCTATTTGGTTAAGGAAGCTTCTGACAGATTTGTTTCGAAAAGCCTCTGAGTCCTACTGTGATAAATTGTGACAATCAAAGTTATATCAAGATGTTTGGGGATGCATTGGTTCATTCAAGGATGAAACATATCAATAGTAAGTTCCACTTTATTAGTAAGTTGGTGCAGGATGGGATCGTGAAGTTAGAGTATGTCCCGACACATGAATAGGTAGCATAGATAGTGAGAAAGGCTCTTCCTAATAAGAACTTTGAATATCTAAGGAACCTATTATGTTTGCTGGATATTGGCGATTGTATTGATGATAAGGAAATGGAAGAGATTTGTTGAGGCTTTGCGAGTGAATAATTATTTGGGAGACATTAGGATGATGCTCTATGTTGATGTTTGGATCCTGAAGTTGAAAAGGTGGTGTTGATTATAGAGCTTTGTTTTGGATACCCACCTATATGTTTGGGTTGGTTGTTAGCAAGTAAGATTGATGGTACCTAGAGGGGATGAAAGCTTGAGTCCATCTTAGTCCCACTTGGATAGATTTCGCTGGTCAGGAATTTATTCCATGGAATTGAAATGCCTAAATTGTTGAGTAACTGGTTGGATAGATTGCAATGGTCAGGAATCCAGTCCATGGAATTGCGGTGCCTAAATTGTTGAGTGACTCATTGGATAGATTTAATTAGTCAGGAATCTAGCCCATGTCATTGTGGTGCCTAAAATTTCTTCATGTTTTCATATAGTTTGACATCTCCCATTGTATATGTACATTATGAATACCTCCCTCATTAAGAGGGAGTGTTAGAAAATGTAACTATATTTGTCTTCAATAACGTACTTGAGTCATTACGAAATGTACTTGGAAAAATAATAAGGAAAATATTTTTCACTATTGTAGCAATGACTTATTAAAGCATGGGTTTCATGCAGTCATCATTATATTAGTCAATGTCTCCATTGTGGACTCCTAGTATTAATATTGAGTTTATAGAGTCATTTTACATTCGAAGAGACCCTTCTTAGGCTTTTGAATCATGTAAAAAGGTTTTCTATCAAGTCAAACATGAATTATGTACCCTCCACATCATGTCGGCCTAAGAGAGATTGATTTGGCCTATGGACCCTCATTTGACCCACAATAAGTCTATATATATAAGGAGGTTGAAGTCATTTCAAGCAATCATTCTTAAGAAACTTCGATATCTCAAGAAGCGCTGGAGAAGTGCGAAGTCTATTTCCGGGAGGTGGAAAAAAGTGTGAGTTTGGGGGAGTCTCTATTGCCGGGAGGTGGAAAAAAGTGTGACTTTGGGGGAGTCTCTAGAGAAGAATAAAATCAAAATTTTGGTGCCTCCCTCTCTCTCTCTCTCTGTTTCATGGTCTGGTTTGGGAGATCGAAGTTGTTATAGACATTTTTGGGCACTACAACCCCAAGCATGAAATGTCCATAAACCAAGTGTCCTAAGTCCCTAAAAGTGTTGTTCTAACCCCTAAAGGAACAAGGTCAACTGATTACAGCTTCTCCCAGAAGTTCTCCATGAAAAAATGCTCAGAATTGGTCAAAACAGGATCATTTCAGCTGCCCCATAGGCAAAGTGTGTTGCATCTCACCTAAACACACTGTGTGGGTGTGTTGCGTTTCAAAAAGTCCTTCTATGGGGTGCGATGGGTGAGAAGTGACAAATGGCAGTGTCATTTCGCGAGGTGGAGAGGCATGGAAACTTCTAGAAACTTCTCCTATGACACTTGCCTCTCTGAATTCGACGAAGGATGAGTAAGAGATCATCAATATCCAAGTGGAAGCAAGAACTATTAGAGGGAAGACACTAATCAAATCACAAGATGACTCATCTCCCTTACAGATATCTATATATGGATCCCTCATCCCAGAGATGCAGAGGCTGGAATTTTGCATATTGTAAGGAATTGTTGTTGGTTTCTTGAGACAACATCAGATTGTTGGGTGATCTAAGCTTTGTATGAGGTGAAGAGGGGCTTCCTTGCTGAGAGGATGATGCTGGGTCAGAACAACTGGTTGTAACTCCCCTTTGCTCTTTCTTGTTTATCAATAAAATCTATTCAAGTTTTCCTCCATACTCTTGTGTCATTTATGTTTACTGCATTTGTATGGTCAATTTACATTTGATCCTAGATTGTTTATGATTATAGATCCATGTTCTTGTATAGTGCTATGCTACTGTGATCTTACAGGAACTCTGTGAAGCTGGGCGTGTAAGGGAACAAGTAGCGAAAGACTATCAAGAGAGAGAGGAATCGAATCAGGAGATTAGCGCAAGACAGAGGTTGGTCTTCTTTGTTCTTCTCTCATCTATTCTCCATAAAGGAAAAACGAAAATAGCTTTGCTTTGTTTGTTTCTATGGTAGCTATCACACCTTAGTGGGATAAGCAGTTCTGTGTAAACACTTTTCCCTGTAACAAAATGGCGACTCCGCTAGGGACGAATTAGTTTGTTTGTTTATCTTCCTTGTTGTCTATTTTATAAACTTACAGACGAAGCCTGAAGTCGAGCCAGGTAGCTTTTGAACTGCATTTGCTATGCAAATGCAAAGTAGATAAATGCTGCTTCAGTCAATCTCCGGGATTTGTTTATAACTTAAACAACTGATTCACAAACTCTCTGATTGCCCTTTGTGATAGCTCTTAGAACCTCCTTAGATCTACCCCTGATTGTTGCATTACTGATTACCATTTTCTTGGCCAAAACCCATGAACTGAACTGCAAACTGTGACCCAGAACCTAAGCAAAATCTCGTCTCTGGCCCAATGCATGTACTGTTCTGTGAATCTGAAATTCAGCGCACTTCCCGAGTGTAGTAGGTATGCTGCATTTCAAATTCCCTGTGTTACAAGTGCACTGATCAGACTAGGCATTGTTCAATTTTGGTTTCTGTAGTTCATACTTTCCATTTCTATCCATGAATTTTGCTGCCTGTGATCAGTATATCTCTGTTTGAGACCCCTTTTATTTGCTGTTATTACGCCTCCTTTGTACAAAAGAACTGTAAATGTGTTTTTGTGTTTGTTGGGTCATTTTCAGTTCTCCTTTGCAAAAGTAAAGTAATCGTACTGTCATCCTTTGATTTGAAAGCGTCGCAAGCGACGTTTTTAGGCATAAGAAAGATTTGATTGCTGTAGATAGTCGATTATCCTGTTACTATTGTATTTGGTCTGAATTTGTAATTTTTCTAGTGTCGAAAACAAGTATTCATTTCCAAATCGTAAGGTGTTGTGATTGCCTCCATTTTTTATTTCAAAAAGAAACTTATTGGTAACTGTCGCTTGAAAAGAAATTTAGATTTGTGCATCAACTTTCTTTTTACCATTTACATACTAAGAAAGTCGAAAACAAATACGTGCATGTGCATTTGCATTTAGACTGTCTGATTGGTTTGATTTAGGAAAGTGCATTTAGAGTGTGCTCTTTGCTCTTTGTGAAAGAATTCTGTCTTTCTTTCCTTAGTAGCTAGGATTTTCATTGCACAAAGAAGATAAAAAGATTGTTTATTATCTTAGATTGCATTTTAGGAATTATACTACATCTCGCGGTGAACCTGAAAGGAAAACTTCATAAACAAGATTAACTATAAAATAAATTCAATGAATCTAACAACGCTTTGGAACCTAACGCACAACATTTAGAAGTCTAGGCTAGAGACGTATTCCGGCATCGTAAAGCCTGGTAACTGTTGTTCTCATTGATGGTTGGGTGATTCCTCCACTTTGAGATGATAAGTGCCAGTATGGACTTGCGCTCCCACGTACCGTCGAGTATATTTTGCGAGACCACAATAGGCTTAATCCTTTATCCATAGGAAGCCATGTCTGCCGCCCTATCGATCGCAATGCACTGAACACAACATTCGGGAAGATTGACTACCGTACCGTAAAAAGTATTCTGCAGTTTTGCAATTGGTTTGGTAATCCCTCTACCTAGATTTCCAGAGCAATTCCTTTCGTTCCTTTTCAGACTCCTTAATGGAAAAGGTCCATCTGAGCACTTGTCGCTTCAGGCTCATTAAAAATCGAAGGCGACTAGAGTCATCTTTTGTTTTTTGTCGACTCTTAAAAATTGAAAAAACAAGTTGTGTCAAAGCGTCTAAAATTAATCTAATTCGAAAACATACTTCCCCTTTATTTTTAGTTGATCGAGTAATCCGCAATCGTGGAAGAAATTCAATTGAAACCCTGTCGTTCATGGAGGCTTACGAGTCAACTGTCTTTGTCTCCGGAATCGAAGCTAGTACGAACAAAGCGAACTCGTTTAACCGGTTCCAAATTTCCTATTAAAGTTAGAACAAGTGTTCCAACAACATCAGAGACTCCGGTTACTCCAAACATTTCTGGTAGCCTTGCCTTTACGGAAGAAGTTCAACAGCCACAGAAGGACAGTGGTACTGATCCTAGTCTGAGGGTAAACACTTGTGTCACTGAACCAGTTCCATCTACGACTGGTTCGGAGAGTGTTGCTCCTCAAACATCTGTCGCTGCAAATTCCATACCTTCTTTGGCACCAAAAATATTCTACGGACTTGACGGTCTACTCCATCCACCTGGTCTGATTGCTATAGAAGAGATTGTGGAAGATACTCCATCTAGTACTCGATCGCAATTTGGAGTCGAGATCACTCTGTATCCTTCTTCATCAGAAGTTAGTCTACCGCCAGCGAAAGCTCCTGTAGAATCGCTAGGTAATATTTTTGATAGACTAGAAATGTCTAAACAGCCGTCAACATCTAGGACTGTGTCGTCTGACACAGCAACGACAGAACTCCCTGCTATCACTCCAACAATGTTCGCCGGTATACCATTTGTCCCAACTAGCTCTCACCCACTCAGGGGCCATTTCGACGGTATGGTCTGTTCCTGTTTGTTCATCCGGAATAATATCTGGAAACTCTTATGTTGAGTCTCAACAAATTGATCCATTTGGAGGTCAATTTTGGCAGTCCGGCCCTCAAGGGCAAACCATTCCCTTAAGTACCGGATTACCACCGTATGGGGGGCAGTATGCCTTTTCATTATCCCCTCCGGGAGGACATTCATATGGGAGTTCACAACAAAATTCGGGTTATGCTGGAATTACTTCAAGCGGTTGGGTACCGATACTACCTCAACAACCAAGAGTTGTATATTCAATGAAACAATGCTTACCTATGTCAAGTATACCAACTACGCCAACTATTGTGACGGTGTCGCAAGTTCAAGCACTGCCTGTTGTATGCCAACCTCAGGTTTCTCAAGTTGTAATGCAACAGCCCCTTGACCCTGCGACTCAACCACAATCGCCGATTGGTGGAATGACACAGGTTCAAATGGGTAAAGTTACCCCTCATCTTGGTCAAACAGTTAGTATCGGGCAACAACACATGGCTTCACAACCATGGCTAGTACAATACCAACAACCGCAGTTCCAATAAGTATACCAAGGTTCTGAGCAACAAATATTTTCAAATAGTGGGTAGCCGTATATTCAAAACTGTCAAAATCAACCATTTTACAATGGTCATGCCCACCAACCTTACTAAAGTTACCAGCATGAAATGCATTATGCTGGTATGCAAAGACCAACTGCTCAGGAAATCCCATCAATAATAAGTTCCACTTTATTAGTAAGTTGGTGCAGGATGGGATCGTGAAGTTAGAGTATGTCCCGACACATGAATAGGTAGCATAGATAGTGAGAAAGGCTCTTCCTAATAAGAACTTTGAATATCTAAGGAACCTATTATGTTTGCTGGATATTGGCGATTGTATTGATGATAAGGAAATGGAAGAGATTTGTTGAGGCTTTGCGAGTGAATAATTATTTGGGAGACATTAGGATGATGCTCTATGTTGATGTTTGGATCCTGAAGTTGAAAAGGTGGTGTTGATTATAGAGCTTTGTTTTGGATACCCACCTATATGTTTGGGTTGGTTGTTAGCAAGTAAGATTGATGGTACCTAGAGGGGATGAAAGCTTGAGTCCATCTTAGTCCCACTTGGATAGATTTCGCTGGTCAGGAATTTATTCCATGGAATTGAAATGCCTAAATTGTTGAGTAACTGGTTGGATAGATTGCAATGGTCAGGAATCCAGTCCATGGAATTGCGGTGCCTAAATTGTTGAGTGACTCATTGGATAGATTTAATTAGTCAGGAATCTAGCCCATGTCATTGTGGCGCCTAAAATTTCTTCATGTTTTCATATAGTTTGACATCTCCCATTGTATATGTACATTATGAATACCTCCCTCGTTAAGAGGGAGTGTTAGAAAATGTAACTATATTTTGTCTTCAATAACGTACTTGAGTCATTACGAAATGTACTTGGAAAAATAATAAGGAAAATATTTTTCACTATTGTAGCAATGACTTATTAAAGCATGGGTTTCATGCAGTCATCATTATATTAGTCAATGTCTCCATTGTGGACTCCTAGTATTAATATTGAGTTTATAGAGTCATTTTACATTCGAAGAGACCCTTCTTAGGCTTTTGAATCATGTAAAAAGGTTTTCTATCAAGTCAAACATGAATTATGTACCCTCCACATCATGTCGGCCTAAGAGAGATTGATTTGGCCTATGGACCCTCATTTGACCAACAATAAGTCTATATATACAAGGAGGTCGAAGTCATTTCAAGCAATCATTCTTAAGAAACTTCGATATCTCAAGAAGAGCTGGAGAAGTGCGAAGTCTATTTCCGGGAGGTGGAAAAAAGTGTGAGTTTGGGGGAGTCCCTATTGCCGGGAGGTGGAAAAAAGTGTGACTTTGGGGGAGTCTCTAGAGAAGAATAAAATCAAATTTTTGGTGCCTCCCTCTCTCTCTCTCTCTGTTTCATGGTCTGGTTTAGGAGATCGAAGTTGTTATAGACATTTTTGGGCACTACAACCCCAAGCATGAAATGTCCATAAACCAAGGGCTCCTAAGTCCCTAAAAGTGTTGTTCTAACCCCTAAAGGAACAAGTTCAACTGATTACAGCTTCTCCCAGAAGTTCTCCATGAAAAAATGCTCAGAATTGGTCAAAACAGGACCATTTCAGCTGCCCCATAGGCAAAGTGCGTTGCATCTCACTTAAACACACTGTGTGGGTGTGTTGCGTTTCAAAAAGCCCTTCTATGGGGTGCGATGGGTGAGAAGTGACAAATGGCAGTGTCATTTCGCGAGGTGGAGAGGCATGGAAACTTCCAGAAACTTCTCCTATGACACTTGCCTCTCTGAATTCGACGAAGGATGAGTAAGAGATCATCAATATCCAAGTGGAAGCAAGAACTATTAGAGGGAAGACACTAATCAAATCACAATATGACTCATCTCCCTTACAGATATCTATATATGGATCCCTCATCCCAGAGATGCAGAGGCTGGAATTTTGCATATTGTAAGGAATTGCTGTTGGTTTCTTGAGACAACATCAGATTGTTGGGTGATCTAAGCTTTGTATGAGGTGAAGAGGGGCTTCCTTGCTGAGAGGATGATGCTGGGTCAGAACAACTGGTTGTAACTCCCCTTTGCTCTTTCTTGTTTATCAATAAAATCTATTCAAGTTTTCCTCCATACTCTTGTGTCATTTATGTTTACTGCATTTGTATGGTCAATTTACATTTGATCCTAGATTGTTTATGATTATAGATCCATGTTCTTGTATAGTGCTATGCTACTGTGATCTTACATGAACTCTGTGAAGCTGGGCGTGTAAGGGAACAAGTAGCGAAAGACTATCAAGAGAGAGAGGAATCGAATCAGGAGATTAGCGCAAGACAGAGGTTGGTCTTCTTTGTTCTTCTCTCATCTATTCTCCATAAAGGAAAAACGAAAATAGCTTTGCTTTGTTTGTTTCTAAGGTAGCTATCACACCTTAGTGGGATAAGCAGTTCTGTGTAAACACTTTTCCCTGTAACAAAATGGCGACTCCACTGGGGACGAATTAGTTTGTTTGTTTATCTTCCTTGTTGTCTATTTTATAAACTTACAGACGAAGCCTGAAGTCGAGCCAGGTAGCTTTTGAACTGCATTTGCATAGATGCTGCTTCAATCAATCTCCGGGATTTGTTTATAACTTAAACAACTGATTCACAAACTCTCTGATTGCCCTTTGTGATAGCTCTTAGAACCTCCTTAGATCTACCCGTGATTGTTGCATTACTTATTACCATTTGTTTGGCCAAAACCCATGAACTGAACTGCAAACTGTGACCCAGAACCCAAGCAAAGTCTCGTCTCTGGCCCAACGCATGTACTGTTCTGTGAATCTGAAATTCAGCGCACTTCCCGAGTGTAGTAGGTATGCTGCATTTCAAATTCCCTGTGTTACAAGTGCACTAATCAGACTAGGCATTGTTCAATTTTGGTTTCTGTAGTTCATACTTTCCAGTTCTATCCATGAATTTTGCTGCCTGTGATCAGTATATCTCTGTTTGAGACCCCTTTTCTTTGTTGTTATTACGCCTCCTTTGTACAAAAGAACTGTAAATGTGTTTGTGTGTTTGTTGGGTCATTTTCAGTTCTCCTTTGCAAAAGTAAAGTAATCGTACTGTCGTCCTTTGATTTGAAAGCGTCGCAAGCGTCGTTTTTAGGCATAAGAAAGATTTGATTGCTGTAGATAGTCGATTATCCTGTTACTATTGTATTTGGTCTGAATTTGTAATTTTTCTAGTGTCGAAAACAAGTATTCATTTCCAAATCGTAAGGTGTTGTGATTGCCTCCATTTTTTATTTCAAAAAGAAACTTATTGGTAACTGTCGCTTGAAAAGAAATTTAGATTTGTGCATCAACTTTCTTTTTACCATTTACATACTAAGAAAGACGAAAACAAATACGTGCATGTGCATTTGCATTTAGACTGTCTGATTTAGGAAAGTGCATTTAGAGTGTGCTCTTTGCTCTTTGTGAAAGAATTATGTCTTTCTTTCCTTAGTAGCTAGGATTTTCATTGCACAAAGAAGATAAAAAGATTGTTTATTATCTTAGATTGCATTTTAGGAATTATACTACATCTCGCGGTGAACCTGAAAGGAAAACTTCATAAACAAGATTAACTATAAAATAAATTCAATGAATCTAACAACGCTTTGGAACCTAACGCACAACATTTAGAAGTCTAGGCTAGAGATGTATTCTGGCGTCGTAAAGCCTAGTAACTGTTTTTCTCACTGATGGTTGGGTGATTCCTCCACTTTGAGACGATAAGTGCCAGTATGGACTTGCGCTCCCACGTACCGTCGAGTATATTTTGCGAGACCACAATAGGCTTAATCCTTTATCCATAGGAAGCCATGTCTGCCGCCCTATTGATCACAATGCACTGAACACAGCATTCGGGAAGATTGACTACCGTACCGTAAAAAGTATTCTGCAGTTTTGCAATTGGTTTGGTAATCCCTCTACCTAGATTTCCGGAGCAGTTCCTTTCGTTCCTTTTCAGACTCCTTAATGGAAAAGGTCCATCTGAGCACTTGTCACTTCAGGCTCATTAAAAATCAAAGGCGACTAGAGTCATCTTTTGTTTTTTGTCGACTCTTAAAAATTGAAAAAACAAGTTGTGTCAAAGCGTCTAAAATTAATCTAATTCGGAAACATACTTCCCCTTTATTTTTAGTTGATCGAGTAATCCGCAATCGTGGAAGAAAGTCAATTGAAACCCTGTCGTTCATGGAGGCTTACGAGTCAACTGTCTTTGTCTCCGGAATCGAAGCTAGTATGAACAAAGCGAACTCGTTTAACCGGTTCCAAATTTCCTGTTAAAGTTAGAACAAGTGTTCCAACAACATCAGAGACTCCGGTTACTCCAAACATTTCTGGTAGCCGTGCCTTTACGGAAGAAGTTCAACAGCCACAGAAGGACAGTGGTACTGATCCTAGTCTGAGGGTAAACACTTGTGTCACTGAACCAGTTCCATCTACGACTGGTTCAGAGAGTGTTGCTCCTCAAACATCTGTCGCTGCAGATTCCATACCTTCTTTGGCACCAGAAATATTCTACGGACTTGACGGTCTACTCCATCCACCTGGTCTGATTGCTATAGAAGAGATTGTGGAAGATACTCCATCTAGTACTTGATCGAAATTTGGAGTCGAGATCACTCTGTATCCTTCTTCATCAGAAGTTAGTCTACCGCCAGCGAAAGCTCCTGTAGAATCGCTAGGTAATATTTTTGATAGACTAGAAATGTCTAAACAACCGTCAACATCTAGGACTGTGTCGTCTGACACAGCAACGGCAGAACTCCCTGCTATCACTCCAACAATGTTCGCCGGTATACCATTTGTCCCAACTAGCTCTCACCCACTCAGGGGCCATTTCGACGGTATGGTCTGTTCCTTTTTGTTCATCCGGAATAATATCTGGAAACTCTTATGTTGAGTCTCAACAAATTGATCCATTTGGAGGTCAATTTTGGCAGTCCGGCCCTCAAGGGCAAACCATTCCCTTAAGTACCGGATTACCACCGTATGGGGGGTAGTATGCCTTTTCATTATCCCCTTCGGGAGGACAGTCATACGGGAGTTCACAACAAAATTCGGGTTATGCTGGAATTACTTCAAGCGGTTGGGTACCGATACTACCTCAACAACCAAGAGTTGTATATTCAATGCAACAATGCTTACCTATGTCAAGTATACCAACTACGCCAACTATTGTGACGGTGTCGCAAGTTCAAGCGCTGCATGTTGTATGCCAACCTCAGGTTTCTCAAGTTGTAATGCAACAGCCCC
Organism: Pinus tabuliformis; assembly: GCA_031772625.1. NCBI lineage: Eukaryota > Viridiplantae > Streptophyta > Pinopsida > Pinales > Pinaceae > Pinus > Pinus tabuliformis. The sequence continues at coordinate 502,944,009 of CM062808.1, forward strand.
TTGACCCTGCGACTCAACCACAATCGCTGATTGGTGGAATGACACAGGTTCAAACGGGTAAAGTTACCCCTCATCTTGGTCAAACAGTTAGTATCGGGCAACAACACATGGCTTCACAACCATGGCTAGTACAATACCAACAACCGCAGTTCCAATAAGTATACCAAGGTTCTGAGCAATAAATATTTTCAAATAGTGGGTAGCCGTATATTCAAAACCGTCAAAATCAACCATTTTACAATGGTCATGCCCACCAACCTTACTAAAGTTACCAGCATGAAATGCATTATGCTGGTATGCAAAGACCAACTGCTCAGGAAATCCCATCTTATCTTGGGTATGCTTCACCTAACCTGAATCAACAGTTACCATTCATGGCAACTTTAGAGTTACCTTATTTAAATCGGTTAACAAACGATCCAATCGCTTACGCCCCTTAGTGGCCAGCGATCCCACATAAACTTCCATCATATATTCCTAAATTTAATGGAAATCCGGGTGAAGATCCGTCGAATCATGTGATCACCTTTCATCTGTGGTGTTCATCAAATACCCTAAACGATGATTCGATTAGGCTTCGCCTTTTTTAGAGGACATGAACTGGTCCGGCAGCAAAATGGTATATCGAATTGCCTAGAGCTTCATTCGATAACTTCAGTACCCTAGCCACAACCTTTTTAACCCATTTTCAGTTACCAATAAGGTACGAAATGGGAACAAAACTTCTTACCAGTTTCAAACAAACGACGGTCACTCACATATCTGATCATATACATGAGTGGCGACGTCATCGTAGAATGGTGAAAATGTATGTTACCGATCAGCTTTTAGCTGAATGGCTTATTAATTCATTATTGCCTTCCATCACAAAAGATGTGGCAAAAGGGGGAGTCGTCACAGAAGAGCATGTTATCGCTCGTGCGCAATATTCGGACTCGACTTACACTCAGTCTGGCACGCTCTACGATAAAATACTTGACGCTCCTCGACCAGAATTCTCAGTTCCTCCTTCTCCTAAATCTAACAATGACTCTCATGCCGGCGATGGTGTGATTTCCGCAACAGACATGAAATCGACAAAGGCTACATCTAAAAAGGCCCGTAAGATTTCCGGTCAAAATGCAAATGAGGAACTTCTTGCCTCGGAAGTAAATGTCGTATCGACAGATAAAGGCAAAGAAACCAAGCAACCAGGGGGCAAGAAGAAAGGCAAAGGGAAGAAGAGGAAACAGGAAGAATCATCACCTGAAAAATATTCTGCAAACCCTCCTGGAAATAGGAAACTAAAATATCCATGCATGATATGTGATGAGGATCATTGGACAAAAGATTTTCCACACAGAGCTGAGCTTAAAAAATTCTTCAAGAATTCAAAAACCTCGGCAGTGTTAACTGATCCGTTTCCAAATCCAGGAACAAATCTGGTTGACAGTGGAAATGCTTCCCCATCTCAAGTGCTGATGTTGTCAGTTTCCAAACAGCAAAATGATGCTTTGATATTGACAAGGAACAAAGATTATGGGAATCCACAGCTGTCGAACAACAAGGATAAAGATCAACCTAGTAGTTTGACAACAACTTCGACAGGAGTTGCACCGCCCATCATTCCTGAATTGACAATAAAACCACCAAAGGGAGTAGTACACAAGTTGACATTTAATCCTCGTGCTAGAGAAACACAACATTATAATATAGTGGAAGATTTGGCCCAATCGCCATCCACTATGTCGACTCTTGAGGTACTACAAATTGCCCATCCCAAAAGTAGGCTTTATTATCAGCCATTGGTGGGATAGACCCAAAGGATTCCAATCTTGTATCCTTCGATCATAAAGGATACGATCCTCAGTTACCAGCTCAACTAGCTTTCCTCGTTCAAGTGAAAGCCCTCAACAAAACTGTTCATCGAACAATTATTGATGAGGGGGCATCTACATGTATTATGTCGATGAGTTGCTGGAAAACTTTAGGATCTTCAACCTTGTCGCGATCTTCGACGACATTAAAAGCATTTGACGGACGAACATATACCCCATATGGTATTCTAAGTAACTTGAAGGTTGAACTAGGAGGGAAAATAGTAGAAATAGATGTTGAGGTAATCGACGGAAATCTCGATTACAACATTCTACTAGGAAGACCATGGATATATGCCATGGCTGCTGTTGTGTCGACCTATTTTAGGAAGATTGCATTTCCCTTTCAAGGAGGGATTACAATCGTCGATCAACAAAACTTCCTGCCCAATGGTTCTCAAGCTGTGGGAAGCATTCCTATGATCCATGGAAGCCCCCATTCACTTCAAAATATCGGAGTAGGCCTACTAAAAGATCCTATATTAATGGGAACTTTCACCCTTCCACCTCCAATCAATTTGGTGGAAGTAGCATTGCTAGGAACCTGCAATATGATATCTTCTAAAAAGATCTCAGAAAACGATATCGACATGGATCATGCGCAGGTTTTGCCTCCAAGTCCAACAGAAATATTGTAGCAATCAATGTTCCTAGCATGGGAGGCAAACCCAAATCAACGCTCATCAAGCGTTTGGATAGATAGGTATGAAGAATATGGTACCCCTTCAGATCCTTGGAAGCAAGTGCATGTCACCGACGAAGGAATTGTTCAATCAATGGTAATTGAAGGAGCACCATGGGATGATTACCACCATCGTTCCCTTCTTCCGGATTTTGAAGAAAATACTTCTGATGACCTTTATCATCCTTCAGTTTTTGATTTCCTATCAAACACTGTAAACACAGTGGATTCGAGCGAAACTTGTCCAACATTGAAGAGACTATCGCCATAAATATCTCGGCCAAAACAGATGTTGTAGAGAATATTTATGTTGGCAAATGTTGTTCTCCTTCAGAACTGGAAATATATAACGCTCTTTTTTGCGCATACAGGGATGTCTTTGCTTGGTTATATAGTGAAATTCCAGGTATTGACTCGAGTATCGTTGAACATAAAATCAAGATGTATCCATATGTCAAACTAGTACAACAACGGCTACGGTAGGTGCACCCCAAGAAAGCCGCTGCCATTAAGGCAGAAGTTGAAAAACTTCTCCATGCTAGTTTCATTTACCCAGTTCCTCTAACCGATTGGGTATCGACTATTGTCCCTGTTATGAAAAAACAAGGAACAATTAGAGTGTGCGTCGATTATAGGGAAGTAAATCAAGCTTGTCCAAAAGACAACTACCCTACACCCTTCATCGACCAGATAATTGATGAATGCGCCGGATGTGAAATATTTTCATTAATGGATGGATTCTCCGGGTATAATCAAATAAACATCCGCCCACAGGACTAGTCAAAGACTACATTTATCTGCCTGTGGGGCACGTTCACATATCGAAAATTACCCTTTGGTTTAAAGAACGCAGGGGAAACTTTTCAGAGGGAAATGAATTATGCCTTCCATGACATCAAAAAAATCGTTCAACCATACCTCGACGACCTTCCGGCTCATTCGCGAAAGCGGACTGATCATCCGCAGCATTTAAGAGCGATATTTCTACGTTGTCGACACTACAAAATATGACTCAATCCACACAAATGTGTATTTTGTGTTAGCTCTGGTCATTTACTTGGCTTTGTAGTCTCAAAAGACGGGATTCGTCTCGACCCATGTAAGGTTCAGGAAATCATAAATTTGCCTCCACCTTCAAATTTGCTTCAGATTCAGAAACTCCAAGGGAAAGCAAACATTCTGAGGAGATTCATTCGAAATTATGCCCAACTTGCTAAAGGTTATACGCGTCTTTTGAAAAAGGAAGTACCCTTTGTCTGGGATGAGGTTGCGAAAGCTTCCTTTGATGCTTTAAAAGAATCCCTAATGAAAGCATCATTAATCTACGCTCCTGATTATCGAAAAGACTTTAACCTGTATCTGGTTGCAGCGGATACAACCATCACAATGGTTTTAGTTCAAGAAGACAATGGAATTGAACATCCTATGTATTATTTAAGTAAGAACTTAAATGATACAAAAAGAAAATATTCTTATGTTGAAAAGCTAGCGCTCGCAGCTGTTCAAGTGATACAAAGATTTCGACACTACGTCCTCTTTCGAAAAACTACCATTCTATCAGATTGCAACCCCATGACTTATATATTGTCGCGACAGTTACTGGGGGGCAAATATTTGAAATGGATAGCCATTCTACAAGAGTTTGATCTGGAATTTATAAAATCCAAGTCAAAGAAAGCCCTGGTTTTCACGGAATTATTATGCGATCTCCCGTCGTCGTCCAACGATGAAACATCCAAAGAAACAATCGTGGACGAAAATTTGTTTCTGATATCTTCAAGCAATCAATGGTATGGGGATATAATGATTTATCTCCAAACCCAAAAATATAGGCCAAATACCTCTCGCTCCGAACAAAAACATATTCGATACCAAGCAAAAGACTACATGATCGTCGGTGATACACTTTACCGTCGTGGTATCGACACGGTTCTGAGAAGGTGCCTCACCCATTGGGAGGCCGAAAAAGTCCTGAATGATTCCCATTCAGGCACGTGTGGGGGGTATCAATCCAGTTATGCTACAGCACAGAAAATTTTACGAGCAGGATACTTTTGGCCAACAATGTTCAAATATTGCATAACCACAGTCAGAAGTTGCCATGCTTGTCAAATTTTCGATAGCAAAACCAGAAGACCACCCACACCTTTGCAGCCAATAGTTGCTGTCGGGCTATTCGCCAAATGGGGCATCGATTTCATGACATGTAACCCCACCTCGACTGGGGGGCATGGGTATATCATAGTCGCGGTTGACTATTTTACCAAATGGGCCGAGGCGATGCCTACATTAGATAATACTGGTGAAACAACTGCCCTCTTCTTTTTCAATCATGTAGTCGCCAGATTCGGCATCCCACAAGCTATAGTCACAGATCATGGATCGCATTTTCGCAATCACATGATGGTCGAATTAGCTGCCAAACTAGGGTTGTCTCACGACATCTCTACTCCATATTACCTACAAGCCAACGGACAAGTTGAAGCAATCAACAAGGTCCTGAAGCACATGCTGCAAAGGATGATTGGAGTTCACAAAAGAAGTTGGAACCTAATCCTATACTCAGCCTTGTGGGCTTACTGAACATCGGTAAGGAATGCAACCGGGTTTACACCTTTCCAACTGGTATATGGCCTGGAAGCAGTCTTACCAATCCAGTGTGAAATCTCGTCCCTCAAACTCGCAATTGATCTTCTCCCTGGAACTTCAGAAGAGGAGGATTGTTTCTTGGAACTAATCCAATTGGATGAAACTCATCGTGATGCCGCTTTGGCCAATGAAGCCCATAAGAAACGAGTCAAAGCGCAGTTCGACAAGATTGTTAAACCCTGTGCCTTCTCAGAAGGTGATTTGGTATTGCTTTATGACCAAGAATCCGATAAATTGGGAGCAGGGAAATTCAAGTCTTTATGGATCAGCCCCTATATTGTTTAGAAATTGTTAGCAAAAGGAGCCTACGAGTTAATGGATTATGATGGAATTCCACTGGCACAACCTCGTAATGGGTTGTACCTCAAGCGTTACTATGCGTGATTCAGTATAGTAACCTGTATGCTTTTGTTATGTTTTTGTTTTCGCTAAAGTGTTTGTTTTGGTCGAGTAATCCACTTTTTACATTTATTGCAGATGTCAAACCTATTAGAGTCATGTGTTGGGTATGCCGATGGAACGAGTCTTAGTTTGTGGAACCTATCTTCCGCGGCCTAGGCCATTTTTGATCCAAGTGGCGAGTTAGTAAGTTTTAGAGGGGTATGTATTGGTCGATCAACGAATAACATCACTGAATATAGCGCGTTGATAGAACTTCTCTCTGATGCCATCACACATGGTATACGCTGACTGATTGTCAGGCTAGACTCGCAACTCGTCATAATACAACTCACTGGTATCTACTCTATCCGAAATCTAGCTATTTATCACATGTTCCTAAGGGTTAAGATTTTGGAAAGGAAATTTGATTTTATTCAATATTAGCATATTTCCAGAAACTTAAACACATTAACTGACTCATTGGCAAATTATGTGTTAGATAGAAATTTGCAACATTTATAAAAAGAAGCATACCATCAATATTTGCATTTGGATCATGTAACTTAACCAAAATAAAACTCCGAAAATCAAATATATATATGACTATTTATGGTTTACACATAATGTTTTGTGACCAAGACAAAATTGGTCAGATGACCCAAAACTCAAAACGCTAGGGGGCACCCTAGTCTAATGATGCTCGTGATAGCAAGTCACAGCCTGTGCGATCATGCGTAAGAGCCGAGTCCATCATCTTGGCACGCCAATAGTATGCCGCTGCAACCTCAAGGGCAGCTCGTCAGTCCTCACAGCTGGAATACCATGAGTGAGGCCCTCAACCTGTTCCTGTAATGCTGTGAGAGTCTCAGCCACATCAAGGTCGCGAAGGATAGCCCTTCCAATAGCCTGTCCTGCTGGGGCGGCAGATGGCACTCTCAGGCGTACTACTGGCCAAACGGGACCAACATCTGCATGAACACATGAGTTTGGCTAAGTCTTGACAGAATAAAGCACAAGGACATTATAAAAGAAAAATGATAAACAGGGATATGGTCAAAGAATTTACCAATGGCACCCCACTGTTCGCCAGCCGACAGTACTAAGTCTGGGTCACCCCAGAAGTCCATACCAGCGTATGGGTACTCAGAATAAACCATCTCCTGATGATCAAACCACCAGAAGAAGGTATCAGAAAATGAAATCTGAGACTGACCAGCATGCCTAGACATATGGTCGACCCATCTCTGCATACGTGGTTCAGTCAGTGAAGGTAAATTGAGTGCAATATACTGCGGCTGCATCAGTGGTATCTTTTCCAAGGTAAAGGTGGTCAAAATAGAACCATAGCCAAAGTTCTTCAACCTCCCACTCTTTACCTTGGTCAACTGTTCTTTCATCACAAGAAGTACTGCGTCGCACCAGTTGAACACCTTCGGTTGGAGACATTCCAAGGCATACTGCATATAAGATCGATTGGCTACATGAAGAGCCGCACCACCAGCCATCCTACCAAAAGTAAACAGAATAGTCCTGAGGGACCTGTCAGTGACATCACGGATGATGATCTTGCCATCTTTACTCGGTTGAGATCCCTCTCTGCAATACCGGTGAACATAATCTCTCACAGATTCACCTCCTCGGGCCGAACCTGATAAAGAGATGGGGGCACCCCGCCTCGACAAGCCAGTCAAGAAATAGATGTCCACTACAGTCAAGGGGATGGATTTGCCCCTAATCTGGAACACCTAGTTGGTAGGATCCCAAGCATCGAGAAAATACTGCAGCAAGTTGATTTGTTGTCTCATGCTAGAAATGTGGAAAAACTTCAGCAAGCCACAGTTCCGCAGTGAGTTTACTGTAACCGGATCATGTAAGGAAAGTGTTTCCTCTTCTTCATGCTCACATTCTCGCCATGTAATAGTCATCTTGCTCCAAAGATCTCTGAAAACAAACAAGAGAAGAGTTAGATCCTGATTTTGGTAAGAAACAGGCAAAATTTCCATAAACAACTGTACATAAAATTCCTTCTTTGCGCCCATCGCACCTACAGTAGTGCTCTGGGTGCGTTGCATGTCAGATGGCTAGTAGACAGGCCAACATCCACCGCACCTTTCGATACACAAAGGGTGCGCTGAAGACAGGGTGAGTTTTTCAAACCCCAGAGGCTCAGCAAAACCAGGAATCAAGCTCAGAATGCAAAATGGAAAGCATGAAATGAAAGAGCTCAAGTTTAGCTCCTACCTGGTCCAGACAGCGCCGAGAATCATCCACAGAATCTCCCGAAATCAGTTGATGAAAATCAAAGGGCGAAAGCACCTCCAAAGCTCCAACAAACCAAAGTTCAAATGAAATGGTAAAATGAGAGGTAAAAGCACTTTTACATTACATTTTACGCAGTTCGAAGTAAAATATTAGTGTTCTAACTCATTTTTCAAACATATATTGTTCATTTCTGACTAGTTTGATGAAGCAATTGAAAATACAGTACAATATTTGAAAGAACAAAGCTATTTATGGTAAAGTCAAGAAGTGACCATTATATCGAGCAGTTTTAGCGCATAGTTCAAGCTCGTTAAAAAATAAACATAAGCCATGAGAAAATGTTTCCCCCCGCGTTTAAGCTCATTAAAAAATGAACTATTTCCCGGTAAATCATCATCGTGAATGTAGTACTTCAGCCTTTAAAAGCCTTGGTCATGTTCTCACCATCACCTCCACTCTGTATTGGCCGATCATTCACCTCCATTTGATTGTTTACCCCTTTTGAGGAACAACTGCGAAGAGTGATCTCACTAGCCATCCTTGTAACACTGCCGTGATTGGAAAATTCCAAACCTTACCTGGAATCAGCTGCTACCCATTTTTATCATTCGTTCCTCAAAAGACGAGTCTCATTTAAGCTCTTTTCAACTGACTCGTAAAATATGAAAAGATTGCCGAGCCATTAGCCTCTCCAGCTCATTAAAGGGACCGGAAGTGCTATCCCTCCTTTAGATTTTAATCTTTTTGGACCTGAGGGATTATTACACAAAAAGATCGAGCGCTTGTTTTGTTTGGCTCGTTAAAAGTATCAAAAATTCATCCCTTTTGTATTGTTTTATACTTTTTCGGACTTAAGGGATTAGATGACAAAAAAGGAATTTTGGAGTTACCTTTACATTCCTTTTCAGACTCTAAAATTGAAAAGGACCGAGTTATCTTTGTCGTTAAACTCGCTAAAACTTAATAGCGACAAACTTGTCTATAGATGAGAACGAGTTTCACTATCGCTAGGCTCGTTAAAACATAGCGATGGATTTGCCCGAAGGGAAAATTATAGAAAAAGCATATGTTATCCTCCTCAAGCTTGACAAAAATAAAGAGGTACTGGTCAGCAATGACTGTGGTAAAATTGGGAAGAAAACTTGAAGAAACTTTGTTGGTAGCAAGTCGCTCTTGAACATGACACTTTCACTCCGCATCCAAGTCGGGTTGGGTTGTTTCATTCACCGGTCACATCGCCATGGTCCCATCACACCATCCACATTTGGGGTAATGCTACCAATCCATCATGTTAGTGTCGCCGATATGTTCAAGAGAAGTCATTCAGAGAATTCACCTGTGTCTCACCCACTACAATACATTTACGCTCCATTCTTTCATGACCGCCACCCTGAACCTTATATCACCAGATCGTTTTCACCTCCATTAAAATCATTTGCTCCATTCCGTGTCATTGATGTGGGATTCATTAAGGCCCTCTTGTGACACATTGCTTCTTGTCGACATCAGCTCATTATCCAAGAAGTCGATCTAGGAACGCCCCATTCAGTACTTTGTAGCTTGCATGCCTCAATGGCAAGTTTCTCACTTCCGACGACAGGTTTACATCAATGACCTTCGACCGAAAGATTTTGCGTGGTGTTCGACGCCAAGTCCTTTATTCACACCATGTGAATTGTACTGCAGTACCATGAGGGTCATTATCATTATCGGTGATTCCTCTCGTGCCTGTTAACAGCTTACATCATTGGCTAGTAATCAGGCGATGTCTTTCCATGTTCGACTCTAGAACATCTATCACATGGATCGACTTGTACTTTGAGTGAAGATCGAACAAGATTGAAGACCCCGGATCTAGTTTCATCCATCCGGGCTGTGATATATATTCAGGGAAATAAAGACATCAAATGTATATCATTGCTGCACAGATAATCATCCAATCAAAGGGATGATGGCTCTACTAGAATCATCAATCTACACTCAGACGATTGTCTATCCTATGTACATGAAAATGAATTTATAAAGCTGAGCATGGGAATGCCTGCCTCAGCTAGATCATGAAAATATTATGAAGATAATGTATTGTATTGTATCTTATTACAGGTCTCCTCCCAGCTTGAAAGAACTCTGGATCCTCATAATAAAGCATTTCACCTGACATCAAAAGATTAATGACCTCATGCTTTAGGGGGCAACTGTTATAGACATTTTTGGGCACTACAACCCCATGCATGAAATTTCCATAAATCAAGGGCTCCTAAGTCCCTAAAAGTGTTGTTCTAACCCCTAGAGGAACAAGGTCAACTGATTACAGCTTATCCCAGAAGTTCTCCATGAAAAAATGCTCAGAATTGGTCAAAACAGGATCATTTCAGCTGCCCCATAGGCAAAGTGCATTGCATCTCACCTAAACACACTGTGTGGGTGCGTTGAATTTCAAAAAGCCTTTCTATGGGGTGCGATGGGCGAGAAGTGACAAATGGCAGTGTCATTCCACGAGGTGGAGAGGCATGGAAAATTCCAGAAACTTCTCCTGTGACACTTGCCTCTCTGAATTCGACAAAGGATGAGTAAGAGATCATCAATCTCCAAATGGAAGCAAGAAATATCAGTGGGAAGACACTAAACAAATCACAAGCTGACTCATCTCCCTTATAGATACCTATATATGGATCCCTCATCCTAGAGATCCAGAGGCTGGAATTTTGCATATTGTAAGGAATTGTTGTTGGTTTCTTGAGACAACATCAGATTGTTGGGTGATCTAAGCTTTGTATGAGGTGAAGAGGGGCTTCCTTGCTGAGAGGATGATGCTGGGTCAGAACAACTCGTTGTAACTCCCCTTGGCTCTTTCTTGTTTATCAATAAAAGCTATTCAAGTTTTCCTCCATACCGTTGTGTCATTTATGTTTACTGCATTTGTATGGTCAATTTACATCTGATCCTAGATTGTTTATGATAATAGATCCATGTTCTTGTATAGTGCTATGCTACTGTGATCTTACAGGAACTCTGTGAAGCTGGGCGTGCAAGGGAACAAGTAACGAAAGACTATCAAGAGAGAGAGGAATCGAATCAGGAGATTAGCGCAAGACAGAGGTTGGTATTCTTTGTTCTTCTCTCAACTATACTTCATAAAGGAAAAATGAAAATAGCTTTGCTTTGTTTGCTTTTTAAGGTAGCTATCACACCTTAGTGGGATAAGCAGTTCTGTGTAGACACTTTTCCCTGTAATAGAGGTATCCTAAGATTTCGTTGTTACCGGAAGCTACTACCTAGTCGAAGTTTCTAGAAGGGGTTGAAGATCTGGGAGGCTAACATGGTGTGGAGGGAAAGTTTTGTCTTAGTCTAGGGTAAAGAGGCTCAAAGAATACTATTGAAAATAAAAATTTTCTTGACTGGGTTTTTCCCTTGAGGGGGGTTTTGCCATGGCACGTGCCTATATCTTGTGTCTCTTGTTTTGTTATCTTCATACACATATAATATGGTAATTAATTATCAAGAAAGGAGAATCAAACCTTAATATAATATCATTGATTTTCCAATAGGCCCCATATACAACCACTCCAAAACATATAACACGTTAAGCAGCGTATGCCATAAACGCATAACCACAAAGCAACATTTGTATTTACGTTCATTTATTAACCGCTAGCCCATGCCATAAAAATTTAACATATGTAACAACCCCTATTAAAATGTTTGCCAATTTTTAAAATTGTTGTGGCCATATTTTGAATCCAGCCTACCCCCACAATAATCGCTACAACTTATCAATGAGGCTACGACTCATTTGTTGTTAAGTCTGCCCTAAAAATTATATATGAACCCATTCGTGCCATTCGACAGGGATACTGCTGAAGGAGTGGCGAGGGTCTAGGCGCAAAATCCTGAGCAGTAGACACAGTGGAGCCATGAGCCGGGGAATCCATAAGATGCTGAAAAGATTCCCTTAAAGGGCCAGAAGTGCCAGTCTCAGAATTTGACAAGTTTATAGTCATTTTTTCACGTTTTCTCACTAGGAGTCTAACTGTGTAGTTTTCTTCTCCATATGAGTAGCATAAATTCAGGCGTGGAACAACAAATAATATTTTCGTAATCTTGTGGAATCTAAAATATTCCCTTGGGGGCTGATTTTTGACAGAGGTAGAATGATGCCAACTTTATAGTTATTTTTCACATAATTTCACAAGGAGCACAGTGGTGTGCTTAGAAATTTCATCTGAGCAACAGATTTTTTGGCCATCTTCAAGATGGAATCTTTGGGGGAATCTTCAAGATTTCTGAGGGTCTAGGATTTGCCAATGTTATAAAGGGGCCAAATTGTAGTCGTTTGGCACGATTCCATGACATGAGTGCAATAGTGCAGTCTGTCTCATTAGTTGAGCTTTGCATTTTTCGTGCATCCACGAAAGTGGAGGTAAATGATTCATTTATGCCATGTCTTTCTTCTGATTTGTTGAGATTTTATTTTTATTTTTGAGATCCCTGATTACCATTATGTTGAGGGATAGTTGTATGCCACGTCTTGTGAGAATTTATTAGCTTGTCATGCTGTAGGAGGGACCATTTGAGTGAGAATTCCTATAGGGAGAACTTCTTGTGTAGAGACATGCCACTTTGGTTGAGATAATCTATCCTTGTAATGACAAAGAGTGTACTGTGTACTCATCATCATCTTACAACATTTAATGAAGCTACCTCCCAACTCTAGACACCAGGGCCCGAGGACGTAATCCACACTTGGTGAACCCCGTTATCAATGTATTCGTTTTCTTGATTTGATGGTTGTCATTACGTTTAATCTTTTTTACAGTATGCACATGTGTTTTTTCATACTCTTTTCCATGAAATTATTCTAATATCACAAAAGTAAAAGATCTTGGTTAATTATGGTAGTTGAAGAGATACAAATCACTCCCACCCTCTCTTCGCTCCCTTGTCCCAACTAAGATTATTTATCTCTAGGGAGAGGAATAAATATTATAACTATATGGTAAATGAAACTTCTTTTAACACTTTTCCCATGATTTTATGGTTGTACATAGCTTATATTTTTTATAAAATAAAATCCAATTACATAAAATTACATTTAAGTTTTACCATCCACATAGGCCTTTATCTAGCCCACAATTTACCAATTCATCTGCGGTAAAACAAAACTTTCACAACTTTTACCAAGGGGTGTTACATCTTCCCCCTATCCCCCAAACGAAACACTATCCTTAGTGTTTCTTAATCTTTAGAGTAGGCTCAAATATGCCTCGCGCATTTAATATTATTCTTCCAGGTAGCCTCTCCCAGTTGAAGTACCTCTTCTCCACTTAACCTCTACATCATGAATTTTGCCCAAATAAGAATATATAGAGGTTAGATCAAGAACTTATCATTTGATTTGACCCACATTCACCATCATCAAGGCTATCATTAGTTTCTACCATTTGTATATATATATATATATATATATATATATATGTATTTCAAACACTGTTACAGACATCACCAATTGTTGCTTATGTATTCAACAATGCCATCAACATATTTCACCACCCCGCAAGGTTAGCAACCTGCACCCAATAGGAGATAGAAGAATTATTATAGATGATCAACAACAACCTCAATCATTTTTACTTAGGTAGTGGTTGTTCTAATTACCAAAGACCCTGTCACATGGTTCTATTATAAATTTCGGTTCATGGAAGTGTTAACTATTCACATGGCAATAATGTCACAAAACCTTTTACTTTTTTTGTTTTTAATTAAAATAAAGATTGATTAAAATTAGTAAATTATCATACATAGTAGCGTTACTATGTTCTTATGGTTTTATGTTACATATGCATTAATCATACTTAAGTGGAGTGTAGGACAACCTCCTTTTCTTGCCATGTTCAATATGAATATATTTCTACCTACTTGTCCAAACATCTCCTTCATGTCCATCTTGGATTTCTTGCTGTGTTTCTTTCATCGCAACACCAAAGTCAACATTCCATCAATTTTGGCCCCTTTGTCAAGTTGATGGATAAATATTGTACACAATTCACTTTCATATGTGGTCATGGAATTTTTATGTATACTAACTATCCCACACTCCTTCTATAGTTTATTATAATACTTGTGTTACATATATCAGTTCTTGGAATGTCATTCACTTCATTTCATCCACAAGTTACTTTAATACCTTTAACCTATAGGGTCTTGGAAATTGTTTAAAGAAAAAGAAACAACAATCTTAGCTCAACATGGGATTAACTATTCATTTCATGCTAGCCATACCTAGTATTCTCCTCTTTTCTTTTTTTTTTAAATTTCATGGGAGATTCCTTACTTTGTCCCCATGATGGCTTGCAACTAAATATCTATTCCTTAGGCACCATCATTATCCCAGAATGCCATCATAAAACATTACCAAGGTTCTAGGACAAACCGCTTCATCCTACCATTTCCATGACAAGGGTTATCCTAATTCTGTAGGTCTGATTTTTTCCATATTATTTATCTGTCAGTATTTTCATGTAAAAGTTTTTAATCATAATTTTTTTCTCTCCGAATACCACCTAAATTGAAAAGCACATGATAATATTCATAGAGTCACCATCATGACTTTAGATCACAACTTGGAATTGTTTGTCATGCTTAAAATTAATGAAAGAAAATAAGAAATGCACATCCTGATGATGGATCCCATTTGGGATTTGAAACATTGGTGCAAAAATGTTCTAACTGTGGATTCTCCGGTCAATGATTCAAAAGATACAAGCCACAGATCTCTTAAATCCAAAATTTTCCAACATTATTTTGCTGGCCTAACTCATCATAAGTTACTCTTAACCCTTGTATTGGTGTTACGTCCTTTTGTTTTGCAACTATTAATTAGGGTGTACGAGAAATCTTTAATATGGCATCCGAAATGAAATTTTTTAGGAAAAAAACATTCTAGTCACTCACTTGACTAAAATTCATTTATATTTATAGTGGTAATGTTTATGGTACTCATCCGGGTAACATTAACTAGTGGCATGCCATCCTTTCCAATTCGTAATGCTTCTGTTAACATACTATGAGCCCCTTTTTTTAATGTTTAAATTTTATTAATATTAAATGTCATATTCCTTCATTATCTCACCGAGTTATCTACTCATCTCTAATCATCATTTTATCTTAATCCTCTACCCATTTTCAAGGTATGCTATGACAATGAAATATTAGAAATACATGTTTGTTGTCATATGTCTCACATAAACACATACATATACTTATATTCTTATATTGTGATTTTCATCTTTACAAAGTTGGAAAAAATTTTAAAGTAAAGGAATCAAACCAGTAAGGACCTAATTAAAAGTTCCTTTCATAAATTACAATTGTTTCATTTGGTTTTAATAAATTTTCCTACATTTCGACTAAATTCCCATAAAATTTAGCATATATCATCTTATCTCAATTTTTTAAATACCATGGTGATTTCAATTAATCAAAATTCTATTATTATTTTGTTTTCAATTACACTCGGCCTTATTAGTCACAGGGTAGTTACAAAATAGACCATTTAGTGAGTTGTTATGGGATGTAGCATGACAAGTCTGCAACTCAGAGAGCCCTTGAGCTCTCTGCACACATAAGGGACAAAATTTTCACAACTACCTGGATTCCTTTCCCATGTTTTAGTGCCATTGTACTCCTCACCAAATTTTCATATTTCGATTGTGATCTTACTTGTACTTACTAAATTTTAGTATAATGTGGTTACCTTTTGTAGATATCAATGGCAAAAAACTAATGTCCTTCCTTGTTTATTAGGTGTCGGGGAATAACCTAGATATAATTACCTTGCCCCTTTTAACTTAAAGATTCCAATTATATTATTTACTTTATTATTTCCTAGGCTCATTTTCTTCTATTATTTTATCACAACTTGTCTCCATCTCACGGGTTCAAGTATTTTATCCAGCGATTTTGTTTAATTTCTTAGTTATTTAACTATTACCTTCCTGCACGTTGATAGTGGTGCTAATTTCTCTACTTTTGTAGCCATTCTTTCTATGGCTCCCTTTATGACAAGAGTTTTCATTGCAAAAATTCATTATTTCTTCTATTAGTTTGGACCATTTTTTTGTATCAATTATGAGATTTGTACTAGCTAGTTATTATTACATTAGACTTATTCTCACTTAAAGTCTACTATATCCCTTATACATCATATATCTTGCTTTATGTATTACCATGTTTTTGACTTCCTCTAGTACCTTTTATAAATTATGTGTATATTCCCTCACTTTGATTACAAGTCTCAAAATTTCCTTTATAAAATTACTTCACATACTTAGGTAAGATTACTCTTTTATAATGATAAGAAAAATTATTTTACTACCAAGTATTAGTAAGGTTCTTGGTCAACATTCCATGCAAAGAGGTATTTTATATCAACCAAGAAATCAGTTTCCATGTGTATGTGGTATACTCAATTAAATATTACTTACTTGACACCAATGATATCTTTTACCAATTCCAATAATCTCTATGTTTATTACTCTTATAAACTATGCGTTGAAATATATTGTTCTTTTTTTTGCAACTTAAAAGAAAGCCTTGCAATTAGAACAAATGATAGGAAGACTTGCAATTAGAACAGATAATCATCATGAATTAAATTTCAGTTGTTAAGGGTGATCTTGCATACCACACCATGCCATATGTTTTAACATAACCATATGATATTTTATAATAGTTTAATAGTATAGATCTTGGTATTTTACTTCAGTTACACACATATGCATCTCCTGCTTTATTTCGCACTATACTTAACAATTCATGATTTTATCTCATTTCACTACTCCATAGCCATGAAATATAAATTACTATTTAACTCACATTAATACTCAAGTTGTCCACACATGCTCTCCTAGGCACCCAACACATCAATATTTATAGATAAGGGTACCCAATGATAATTCAATTAGTATTCTGATGA
Source organism: Pinus tabuliformis (assembly GCA_031772625.1). Classification (NCBI taxonomy): domain Eukaryota; kingdom Viridiplantae; phylum Streptophyta; class Pinopsida; order Pinales; family Pinaceae; genus Pinus; species Pinus tabuliformis. Next base: position 502,960,813 of record CM062808.1, read on the forward strand.
CTTAGCTTTTGTAATGATTTTTGTACTTATGCTAGGATTATTCATTTTTCATTTTTGTGACTTCTGACAAATTTTTTTATTTTATTCCTCATTTCAGATTTATCGCTAACCCTTAACCTATGGATCACTTGGTTGTTAATAAGGCCACACTGACGAACCCTTCAACTTTGATACCACTTGTAATATTCCCAAATACACCGATTTATTTATTTATTATTATTCATTCTACTATACATATCATGATTATTTATAACCCTTGTATTTTTTTATTTCATTCTATCAATAATTAAACTTTATATTTATAATTTGTTTACGCCATTCATTATGATGGGTTTCACTTACTAGTACTACAACTATGCAAGTTTATATAATCAGTTGAAGTTACCGTGCAATGTTATTCCTTGGTGGCGAATGATCAATATAGTGTTTAAATTATAGTGTCATTATACTTTTTCTTTCCACATGTATATATGATTTCAACCTAACACGTTATAATAACCTTTGGTTACATAGCTCATGACTTTCTGCCTATGCTTCCAGATTTGATTATAAAGTAATGTGTGAATTTGCTTGGGAAATTTTTCGAAGCCCAACTATCATGCATCACAAATGGGACCAATTTGCTATCATGCATCACAAATGTGACCAATTTCCCATCCGTGCAAATGGCATCACCTCCACCGTTGAAGTTTTAGGATCTAATAGAATAGTCAAAATTTGTGGTAGGATGTTAAGGGGTAACTACCCCTCCTTCTGCGTCATCCCTAATCTCTGCATTCCTGTATTCGTCGTGTGTAGCTCGACCCTGTGTAAAAACCCTAGGTTTTCTTCTCTTTACCAGACATTATTTGAACTAGCCCAGGTACACAAAGTTTTCTAAACATTATAGCTTCCTTAGTATCTTCTGTTGGATTTAGAGACGTCTAATTGCAATAATTAAGTTGGACATATAGTGCATCATGATTATAATATCAATTACTGTCAATAAGATTACATTCATATGCCAAATAATGTGATTAATTAAGTCATGGCATTAAACGTATTTAAAAATAAGGATTTGGATTCAAATACATGTAGATTAATGTTAATCAATTATGATTGTTAATGGACCGATTATAGTTGATTAAAATAAATAGCAATATTAAATTTGAGCTGAATAAGGAAATCAAAATCTGATTGATTGATTGATTGATTTCAATCAATCTGAAATTTCAGAAAGACTTGTTTCAGCTAAATTTTAGGCTGCCCTAGGATTGGGGTTTTGCAGTGCTATAAAAGGGCTGAGTCTCCAAGGCTTGCAATCAACTCATAAAGATTGTCTGCTCCATTGAAGACTGGAAGGATTGCAAGCTCTTGGAAGGATTCAAGAGCCAACAACTCAAGCAAAGACCAGGAGCATTTGAACATGGAAAGTAAGTTCCGCTGTGCATTATTTTTAATTTCTTACAAAGGAGTAGATCTTGGTTAAGAGTTTAAAGTAATTAGGAAAACTCAGAAATTAAAATCTTACAATTGGTATCGGAGCACCCTTATGTAAGAAATCCTTGTGCTGTCTCTAATGGCTGACTCTGTGGTTGCGTACAAGTTGCAAACTCTATTTTTTTTTTTTTTTTTGGCTCCATTTTCTTGGGTTTTGAATGGTTATGGCTAAAATGCGGCATTTTTTTTTTTTGGGCGTATTTTGAGTTATTAAAGCACTGCTTTAATGGCTTTAAATAGCTGCAGTAGTTTGTATGACCCAGGTTTAATGGGAAGCTTGTATAGTTGTTCATGGCAGGTCTGGCGTTGTTTAAAGTTGTATTTTTTTTTTTTTTTAATCAAGCGAAAATTTGGCCTGATACTGAGATCTAGGGTTTTTATTGGCCTTGAAAGAGCTACGTTAGGCCATTTTTTTAATCAGGCGGCTGATCTGTAGCTTTTACCAATGGGCGCCACAGGCTTCAGTTATTAAAACAGAGGCTAATGTGCATGCATATTTCTAAAAAAAAATACGGTTGCCTCCGAAAATATTAGTCCTTAATTCTTTGAGCGTTTAATGGCTCTTCAAATATGAAAAATTTCTGATTATTATCACTGGTTTTTTTTTACATACTTTCTCTGCGGAAATTTCACTGCAGAGCAAACATCATACAACTAACTGAACAAAGCAAAAACAGAAAAAATAGCTAGACTTGGAATAAAAGTATGAGTAATGGCCAATTGGTAATTTAAACCAGTTCCCATGAATCCATTGTCACATACTGGCCAATAATATCGCTAATTCAACAACATTGGTGCTAGGATCGAGTTTCAAATCTATCAGGCACATCGTGAAAAGGGCCAGGTGCTGTTTATTATTTTGAAAATTATGCTCTGGTGAGTTGAAAAATAAATAAATAATGGTTAATCTTGTACAAAATTCTTATTTACTTTAAAAAAAAAAAAAAAAAAAAAAAAAAAAAAAAAAAAAAAACCATGTAGAGTTTCAGCCAAGCACAACACCGGAATTGATTTATAAAATTTAAAGGGTAATGAGGATGATTCAAGGGTAATAAGGGATGGTCCGAGAGCTTGAGTGTAATGCCCGAAGTTTTTTTTTTTTTAAAGTCCAAAAATGTCTATCATGTTTCATTTCTGACATGTAACATCTTTATATAAAAAGTACAGATATTTAGATTTAGTGTGTGGAATTTGTAGAAACTCTAAATATTTTCACATATCCATGACAAGGTTTGTATATGTACCAATGCCTGCCCTGATATATATATAATGCTAAAGGTTTTATATTTCTCATGCAGTGATCACTTTACATTTATAGGATAATTACTATAATTACTATGCTATATTTAGGCTAATTATTAGGATTTAGATATTGTTTAAAATTGGTATTAACACCAATTAAAGGGTATAATACTGAATTCTAAATTGATCACAATTATGGCATAAAAATTTGTATTAACGTTAATTACTGATATAATACCAAATTCGGATTTTATCACAATAATGCTAATTATGGCATAAAATTTGTATTAACGTTAATTATTGATGTAATACTAAAATTCGGATTTGATCACAATGATGCTAATCATGGCAACCATAAAATTATTTAGTATTCTCTAAATAAATTATTAAAGCATTTCTAAAAGGTAATCATTGTAGAAACTGCTAAAGTCTAATAATTATTTTGATGAATATAGTTGACATATTAAATTTAAAAGGTGTCATAAGATACTGTATTCTATATAGGACGATTAGATTCTATAGGTACAGACATAATTTTGGAATCTAACTAAAGACGGTGTTTGGTATACATGTGTTGTTTTCGCATGAGTCAAGCATTGATGTTCGCAAACGAACCGCTCTCTGTAAGACGATTGCAAGGATGACTCATGAGAAGTTGAAGCAACGTGCTGGCAATGGACGTGGGTGTTAGCTTTCCCAAAGGAGGGTTGGCGCCTGCTAAGTTGTTTGGCGCATAAGGGTTGCCTGAAGGTAATGATTGCACCCAAAGGTGTTTCATTACTGAATGGTGTTTTGGCTAAAGTTTTAATGGAGCAAATAGTTTTACACATGCTTTTAGATAGATTTTAGAATTATGATTAAATCGTGACGCATCGTATCTAAATTATTTTCTTGTTCTTGAACTTTTCAGATCCAAACATAATGTTAAGTCTAAGTCAGATTAAGCCCCTCATGGGGAACAATTTCAAACAGTGGGAGGAAAAGCTGAAATTAGTCTTAGGGATCATGCAATTGGACACAGCACTGAGATTTGATCGCCCCAAGCCTAATAAAGAGAGTGAGGTAACTCCTCAAGAGAAGGCTGATATTGCTAGATGGGAGCATTCAGATCGCATGTGCATAATGGTGATGAAGCAAACGATCCATGAGACTTTTCGAGGCATCATACCTGATACAGAGACATGCGCTATTGAATACCTTAAGGCCCTTGAAGAAAAATTCACAAAGAGTAAAAAGACTGATGTTAGTACACTCTTTGTGAAGTTGGCAACAATAAAATACAAGGGAAAAGAAGGGGTTAGAGAGCATGTTATTGAGATGACAAGACTGCAACGTGCCTTGAAAGGGCATAATTATGACATCTCTGATGAGGTTCTCATTGAGTTCATTTTTCTGTCTCTCCCGTCTAACTTTAGTCAATTCAAGATGACTTATAATTGTCAAAAAGAGACGTGGACACTACCTGAGTTTGAGGCTCGGTTGGTGCAGGAGGAAGAGAGACAGAAAATGACTAAGGGAGAAAGTGCTCATGTAGTAACATCTAATCCTAAGGGTAAAGGCAAGAAGCGCAAGTTTACTGCCAAGGAAAAGGGACCTACCAAGGTAGCTGCAAACAATACCGCGCAGAAAAGCAAGAAGGAAGATACTTCTGCGAAAGCAGGAGAAAGGAACTGTTTTTTCTGCAAAGCGCCAGGACATACAAAGAAATTCTGCACCAACTATCATGCATGGTTGGCAAAGAAAGGTATGTCTCTTGCTTTGGTTTGTTCTGAAGTTAATTTAAGTTCTGTATCTAGATATACTTGGTGGATAGATTCAGGTGCAACGACTAACATCAGTATGTCGATGCAGGGTTGCCTAAGCCATCGCAAGCCAAGTGAGGCAGAGCGCTACGTTTACGTAGGAAATGGCAATAAAGTAGAAGTGGAAAGCATAGGAAAATTTAGATTATTATGTAAGACAGGATTTTATTTAAATTTTGATGCTTTAGTGGTTCCATCTTTCAGAAGGAACCTAATTTCTATATCTTATTTGGACAAAAATGGTTATGTGTGTTCATTTGGTAATGGAAATTTCAGTTTGTGTCGAGATTCTAAGCTTCTTGCTTCTGGTATCCTGTCTTCTTATGATAATCTTTATTTTCTAGATATAGACACTTCACATTCAGAGGCACTGCATATAGATAATAGAAAACGTAAATTAACTTGTGAGAAATCTGCAACATTATGGCACAAGCGATTAGGACATATCTCTATGAAAAGGATAGAACGTCTTGTGTCTAATGATATTCTCCAACCTTTAGATTTTACAAACTTAAGTGACTGTGTAAATTGTATAAAGGGAAAACAAACTAATAAACGTAAGTATGATGCAAAAAGGTGTAATGATGTCTTAGAATTAATTCATACGGATATCTGTGGTCCTTTTCCAAAGGCTACAAGAAATGGTGACCGTTACTTTATCACATTCATAGATGATTATTCAAGATATGGTCATATTTACTTAATAAAAGAAAAGGTGGAAGCATTAGACGTATTCATAAAGTTCAAAACGGAAGTTGAGCTACAACTTAACAAACGTATAAAGTCCATTCGTTCTGATCGTGGTGGTGAATACTACGGTCGTTATGATGGATCAGGAGAACAGCGTCAAGGTCCCTTTGCAAAATCCTTAGAGGAATGCGGAATTGTGCCTCAGTATACGTTGCCAGGTTCGCCTGCAATGAATGGTGTTGCTGAGCGACGAAATCGCACCCTTAAAGACATGGTGAGAAGTATGATTGCTCGTACAACTCTACCTGAGAATTTGTGGGGAGAAGCCTTAAAGACTGCAGCATACATACTTAATAGAGTGCCTACTAAAGCAGCTAACAAGACCCCTTACGAGTTATGGGTTGGGCGCAAGCCTAGCTTGAATCATTTGAGAGTTTGGGGATGTCCATGTGAAGCTAGGCCCTATAAGCCAAGCAAAAAGAAACTGGACGAAAGAACCGTTAGTTGTTACTTTATTGGCTATTCTGAACGATCTAGGGGGTTCAAATTCTACAATCCAACAGAACATACAGTTTTCGAGTCAGGAAGTGCAAAATTTTTTGAGGATAATGAGTTTGTGGGGGGAGATATGACAAAAGATAGTATTTTTGAAGAAGAAGAGACGAATGCGAATGAGACTATGGACCAAAGTCCTAGTTTTGTTCAAATTCCGATTGTGTTTAGAAATACATCTTTTGACAATGTGCAATCTTCATCATCCCAAACAACTCAGTTAGAAACTCAACATGGAATAGAGAACACAAATGGACCTGAACCCAACCCAAACCCGCACATTGACATGACAAATGTTGATGGCCTAGGGCCTGTGGGAGAGTCAGAAGTTGGTAATGATGTTCTTCCTCCTGTTGAAGATCAAGTTGTAAATGAACCTCAAGAAAATCTAGAGCCTGTGCCAATTAGGAGATCTACTAGAGAGAAAAGATCTACACAATCAAATGATTATGCATATCTTCAAGAACATGAGTTTGACATTGGCATGTTTGAAAATGATCTTGTTAATATCAAACAAGCTGTGGAAAGCTCTAACTCTCAAATGTGGATTAATGCCATGAATGAAGAGATGAAATCTATGTATGACAATGACGTTTGGGATATCGTTCCGTTGCCTAAAGACAAGAAACCCGTTGGTTGCAAATGGATATTTAAGACTAAGCGGGATTCTAAAGGCAATGTTGAAAAATACAAGGCACGTCTTGTTGCGAAAGGTTTCACACAGAAAGAAGGCATTGATTATAAAGAGACTTTCTCTCCAGTTTCATCGAAAGACTCTTTAAGGATTATATTGGCGCTTGTAGCACATTATGATTTAGAACTTCATCAGATGGATGTAAAGACGGCGTTTCTCAATGGTGACATTGATGAAACGATCTATATGAAGCAGCCAGAAAACTTTGTATCAGGTGATGCAGGGTCTATGGTTTGCAGACTTAAGAAATCTATCTATGGGCTAAAACAAGCATCTCGACAATGGTATTATAAATTTCACCAAGTTATTAGCTCATTTGGTTTTGAGTCTAACATAGTAGATGAATGTATATACCTTAAGTTCTGTGGAGTAAATTTATTTTCTTGGTTTTATATGTAGATGACATATTGCTTGCCAGTAACGATAAAGACATGTTGCATCAAACTAAGAATTTTTTATTTAAGAACTTTGAAATGAAAGATCTTGGTGATGCATCATTAGTTCTAGGGATTGAAATACTTAGAGATAGATCTCAAGGTATTCTGAGGTTATCCCAGAGGAACTATATCGATAAGATTCTAACAAGATTTGGCATGCAAAACAGCAAACCAGGAGATACCCCTATATCAAAAGGAGATAAGTTTAGTCTGAAACAATGTCCCCAAACTGACTTAGATAAAAACCTCATGAAAGATATTCCCTATGCCTCAGCCGTGGGTAGCATCATGTATGCACAAGTATGCACGCGTCCGGATACTGCGTTCATTACCGGAATGCTAGGGAGATATTTGAGTAACCCAGGTATGGAACACTGGAAGGCAGCCAAGCGAGTGTTGAGATACCTAAAGAGAACAAGGGACTATATGCTCACGTATCAGAGATCGGAACAGCTCGAGGTCATTGGATACACCGATTCTGATTTTGGAGGATGTGTCGACAGCATGAAATCAACATCAGCATACATCTTCATGATGGCAGGTGGTGCTGTGTCATGGAAGAGCGCTAAACAGTCATTGGTAGCCTCCTCCACTATGGCAGCTGAATTTGTTGCATGTTTTGAAGCATCTAATCATGGCGTATGGCTGAAGAACTTCGTCACAAGTCTGAAAATTGTGGATTCTATTCAGAAACCACTCAAATTATTATGTGACAACAATTCAGCAGTGTTATACGCATCCAACAACCAAAGTTCGTCAAAGTCGAAGTACATTGACATTAAGTTTTTGGTTGTAAAAGAGAGAGTGCAGAATAATGAATTATGTATAAAACACATAGGTACAGACTCCATGATTGCGGATCCTCTTACTAAAGGATTACCACCCAAGAAGTTTCACCAACATGTTGCTTGTATGGGTGTAATATCTGTTTAGGATAATTAGAAAAATGTGGGAGTCTGAATATGTTTTAAGTTCTGTTTTTTTTTTGATGTTCTATGTAATGCAATTGTAAACAATTTTGATGATATATACAAGTTGCATTCAGTTTCAGTTTCATTATTTCTTTCTTTAAAGTTTAAGTTTTTGGCCTCATACAGTAAAGTAAAGGTGACTCAATTAGAAATAGGCACGTCTAATCACACTTGCGTGTAATTTCTAAACTATATGTCCAAATCAGATTCATGTCATTCAGTTATGTTGGCAGCGTGATTTATGTCAGTTTAGTTGCGAATAAATGTGACAAATGCCGCTTAAGTCCTTTGTTAGCATAATTGATGGACGGAATTGTTTAAGAAATACGATAAGTAAAGACAGAAAAGTTGCATGCAATAAAGTTAAGGACATATAATCAAAAGGTTGCACTTGTCCATGTGGGAGATTGTTGGATTTAGAGACGTCTAATTGCAATAATTAAGTTGGACATATAGTGCATCATGATTATAATGTCAATTACTGTCAATAAGATTACATTCATATGCCAAATAATGTGATTAATTAAGTCATGGCATTAAACGTATTTAAAAATAAGGATTTGGATTCAAATACATGTAGATTAATGTTAATCAATTATGATTGTTAATGGACCGATTATAGTTGATTAAAATAAATAGCAATATTAAATTTGAGCTGAATAAGGAAATCAAAATCTGATTGATTGATTGATTGATTTCAATCAATCTGAAATTTCAGACAGACTTGTTTCAGCTAAATTTTAGGCTGCCCTAGGATTGGGGTTTTGCAGTGCTATAAAAGGGCTGAGTCTCCAAGGCTTGCAATCAACTCATAAAGATTGTCTGCTCCATTGAAGACTGGAAGGATTGCAAGCTCTTGGAAGGATTCAAGAGCCAACAACTCAAGCAAAGACCAGGAGCATTTGAACATGGAAAGTAAGTTCCGCTGTGCATTATTTTTAATTTCTTACAAAGGAGTAGATCTTGGTTAAGAGTTTAAAGTAATTAGGAAAACTCAGAAATTAAAATCTTACATCTTCTTTTTTTCAAGTTAAAGAAAAACCTTGTTTCTACTAATTCCTTTTGGTTCCATTATTTAGTGGACCATGATAGATTCAATGCAGGTTGGAAATGAAACAAAATTGGGGTTTTTCCCCCTCTTTAGTCATGGTCATAGTGAAACCCTACCAACTTTCTCAGTTCATTATCAAAGGTATAATTTTCAAGTTTACTATGAACCCACTACAAAATTTAGTGAATAATTAATAATTTTTAATATTATTTTCTAGTGTGGTGCCAGAACTTAACTAGGAACCTATGAGTTATATGCACTCCTTAGAAATTTTGTTTACTGTCATACAAATCGAGTTATAATGTTAACTTAATTGTTTTCTATCTTGATACAGGTGAAGGTTTCGTTACTTCCAACGGTAGGTTTAAAATATTTGCGTCTTTCATTTTGCTGGAGTTTCCACTATTTGGAGGACCAGGTTCTTATTTGGGTTACTTTTCCTTTCATAATTCCTACTGGAATATATAGGATTCGTCAAATGGTTTTCTGTGTTTTCGAGGTCTGTAAATGCATTCGACCCTAAGTTCACTTATGATTTAATGAAATTGAGTTGAACCTTGTAGGGTTCAACAATCATATAACAATCCGCTTTTAAGTGTAGTCTTATGGAAGAATAATGTGTTTGGCATTATATTATGTATTACCTTTTGTGAGGCTTTTACTTCGAATCTATATTAATAGGCTCTTTAATTCTAAAACAAAATTTAGAGATATCAGTTGCTCAGATTTTAAGAAACCCCTTTCGGACGACACGTCATGACTTCTTATACTGATATTTTCTTCTTGGTTTTAAATAATTTTCTATGATATCTTTTTGCACACCATTAGGTTTGTGAGATTTTCAACTATCCTAAATACTCCAGTTTTCCACTTTATATTATAGTTTCAACAATTATTTAAATTGTAACAATTATTGCTATTAGACTGTGTGGTCCATAATTCCATGCGGTTGTTTTACACATATTTTACATATTTCATATATATAGTACTTTGTTTATTTATTTTAATGCTATTATTAGTTTTTGTTTAACAAGTGTTTTAGTTTACATATATATATATTCTTTGTCCTTATAGACTTTATATAGTTATATTGTCTTTCGTACAACTCATTGAAGTTTCAGTGGTTGTTAATTGTTTAGGAGATTCGAAACGAGCCTACACCAACCTGCCTTACTCCTTAAGATTATAAGAAAAAGGGCTTATAATTGTTGTCCTGCTGCTTGCACCATTCAACTGGCCAAGGAAACTAATTTGGCTCATAGTGACTTAAGATCTGTAACAATTCTATTTATCTTTAATAATGTGCATAATTTTCTAAGATGTGAGTCCTATAAATACTTTGCTAAATCAACCACTAAATTAACCTATTTTTTTAGTTAGTACTTATTTATATATAAGAGCCATAAAAAAAACCATCCTTATTTTCTTTGATATCTATATCAATACAATAACATCCCTTCATTATCTTTTAGTCTCAAATTGGAGATAAGTCCAATTTATGTTTTCTTCCCCATTATGGGGTAATTTGTGTCATTCTGGAAAGAAACCTATCTAACTTCTCCAGTATTTCTTGCAGAGCTTAGAGCTTCCTCTAGGCTGTTGGTTCTCACCCATCCTAGCCTAGAAGCTAGACTAAAACTTCGTTCCTATTCTTGCATAGATACAACATGATTTCTCAAACAAGCTACACAGGCTTACATGATATTGCAGAAAAAAAATTCTTCAACATATCTCTTTGTTATACTCAGAATCGTACAAAAAAATTACTCAACAAGTTACATAGTCTTACACCGACTGTAGAACAACATTTTCTATTAAATTATTCAATGTATATCCATTCAAGGACAAACAAAAAGTAGTATAGTAATTTAGATTCTTCGATCGAGCTAGTTTCTTCCCATACCAATTTCTTGACAGTGACCCAACAAGTTTTGTTCAAAGGCATCAAGATTGTACAAGTCCAGCCAAAGAACTCACACACTCACAGGTCTATCTTAGGGCTTCCATTAGCAACCAACCAACTCAAGAATACCCTAACTGGCACCTTCTTGCCAAAACTTCAACTCCTCTCTTGGATGCCCTCCAATGAGCTACCAAGTCTTCAAGATTGCCTAGGGTTTCTTCCCTCTCACCCTCTCTTTGCTCCCTTATCCCAACTAACATTATTTATCTCTAAGGAGAGGAATAATTGTCTTATAAATGTTTGGTAAATGAAACTCTCTTTTAGCTTTTTTCCATTGATTTTATGGATGTCCATGGCTTATATTATTTATAAAAATAATTTCGTTTACATAAAATTACATTTATGATTTACCATCCAGCTTGATATTTATTTGGCCCACAATTTACCGAGTCATTTGCATTGCGATAAAGCAATACATTCATAGCTTTTAGCGACGATGTTACACCAGTGTAGACCCATCTTAACTCCAGATCTACCAAGCGTCAAGAGGGATCAAATATATTTTGATAAAAACCTCATTTAAAGTGAAAACAGATTGGTTCCCTCTCAGTGCTTGGTAGATACGAAGTTAAGATCAATCTAGGGTGGTTTTAAAAATAATATAATTAGTTTCCATTCCATATCTGAAATATATTTAAGTATATTAACTATTGTTGTTTTGTTTGTTAAATGCTATTTTTATAAATTAATATAAATTATAATATATTAATACTCCTTTTGAAAGAAAGTAATTAATATTCATTTATTATTTCTTTACATTATTAATTTTTAATTGATGAAATTTAAATTTGTTAGTTAATAAAAAATTGTTATTATCCTAAATTTAATTTGGTGCAGTTTAACTAATCGACAAGATGATTTTTCTATTGGAATATGGCAATAAAATTTCTAGCAAGATTGTGATTTCTTGTTGTTTAAAATATACTTTTAGGCACTTGATTTATAAATTTTAGTTATAAATGGACATTTTCATATAATTATTTACTATATTTAAACTATTGTTAAAGTGTTTAATGAGTCTTTCATCTACATATATTTAAAATTATTAAATCATTAATAATTTGTATAATAAATTATTACTATATTAAATTTTGGTGGTCAAATTCCACCTATGTCACAAGGTTTGACAGACTTCAACCTTTAGGTTTGAATTTTGGTGAACCTTAACTTTTTTTTGAGCTTCAGTGAACCTCATCGAATCTCATAGTTGTTTACCAAGTCCATAGATCAAAACTCAAAACCTCATGTGACAACTCAAGCTTGTAATCTATCCTTGCCATTTCCATGTTCGTGATAGCATTTTTTTGTGTTTATTGATGTTGATATCTTACTATTTTATCCTATATATATATATATATATATATATATATATATATATATATATATATATATATATATATATATATATATATATATATATATATATATATATATATAAACAAACCTAATGGAGAACCTCATCTAAGCTTCATCAAAATATTTGAACACAGGCCGAGCATAATGATTGTTGAACCCATACTCGAACCCCAAACATGTGACTTAGGTTAGTGTAGCCCCATATTGTTATTGTTGTTCCCTTACATTATTATTCTTACATAGGTTCTGATTATATTGTAACCCCTTAGACTCATATATATACTAAGGAGGTATTATCATTTGTCTCATCCAAGAATTGTTCATTTATGTAATGTGAAGGAGGTTTCCCCCTTGAAGTGGATAATTTCTAAGTCGTTGAACTATCTTTTATTTTTCTTTGTGATCTGGCTATATAACAATAAACTTCTAACCTCTTTGACTTCACCTTATAAGGATATGCAAGAGATCAGGCCATCATACCACTTCCTTTAGGACATTGTTTCTTCCTTAGGCATCTGCTCTAACATCATTAAAAATGGTTTTTATCAATGACTACGCTATGTGCAACATCGATAATGCAATAGAAAGAAAACCAATTTCCATCTAAGTGACCCATAATGACATATCAAATCCATCAAAATTTTCAAGTCCATCTTAGGTTGATGGTATCATATAGTATTATGTATTTTTCTATTAATGTGTATAGCTGAAGAGGGTTATGGGTGGTTACATAGTCCCAAGTTAGAATTTTCTCCCTGGTGTGGCTTAATGTGTTGTGCAGTTTAATGGTGTGGCTTAATGTGTTGTGCAATTTAATGTTTTTCTCTTCTTATGCTTTGAGGTAACATGCTTGAAAAATTCTTGCTTAGCATATTATCAATGTTCTTTTTCAACATCTTGTTTTTCTTCTTTTTATGCTACCATTACTTCTCATCAAACTTGTTTTAAAAATTCTCCTACAGCTTCTTATCCTAATTTTCAAGGATATTTAATATATCTAAATAAAGATTATTCATGTTGTATAGGGAAGTATGAGGTGGTTTATAGGGATTATCCTTCATGAGCATTATTGCTCTTAAAAAAAGGGAGTGTTAAGTCCTATAGTTCTCTACTATATATGTGGGATCCAACATTAGTACTTCGTCCAATATCATAAGCCATTGAGTAAGGATGCTCATCCTTTTTGTTACGTATACTACTTGACTACCCAGGTACTAGAGAGTCCCTAAGTTATGTTATTACTGTACTATAGTAACAACATGGCCGATTAACTTATCTAAGGTTACTTTATAACACACAAAGGGGACTTCTTATATACTTAAAGGTATGATGAAATGAGATTCTACATAGAAGTATTTTTTGAAGGGGTGCCAACAAAGATTACAAGGGTTTCCAACAACATGACTCCACTTGTATTTACAACTTTTATTTTTCATCTACTACAATTTTACCTGCTAAATCATATATCACTGTGTTATTTAAAGACGTTGGAGCACATTTGTTAAAAAAAATAAAAAGTAAGATTGTGAACCCCAAAAAAATATCTTAAAATCACTAGAGAATTAGTTGTGAAAGGTTCAATTTAATGATGAAAATATAAAATGATAAAACCTATGCTATCATTCTTAGTTTGGCTATGACATACAAAATAATGGAATGCAATAGCTTCTCTAGATACATTAAACTCGTTAGAATAAACTTTATGCGGTATATGCAAATATATATAATATGCAAAACCTTTGGCCTTTCTAAAAAAAAAACTAATAAAAATGTTGATTTTAAATCAAATATATATCCACCTTCTAGACTCATTGATAGTAAAAAATAGATAGCCATGTTCACTTACATCTTGAAGGGGGAAATCTCCAAAATAAAGACTCCTAATACACTCACAATTCTTGACAAGACATTACATAATATTTTAAACAATATATAACTATCCATAGAGAATATTAATTTCCTACGGGCCCACTTATAATTAGAGCATACTCACTAATTTGGGCCATAGTAAGTTTTGATGTGGTATCGTTATTCACCAAGATCCCCTTGGATGAAGCCATTCTGGTTATAAATGAGGTTACTGACCCAAAAACTGCAAAACTTGTTGAGATTTGTTTGCAGTCAACAATTTTCACATTCCAAGGAGGTTATTATGAGCAAACATCGGAGGTGGCAATGGGATCACCCATCTCGTCAATTATGGCCAACTTATACATGGAATACTTTGAAAAGAAAGCCCTTGAATCTTACCCTTTGAAGCCATCTTGGTGGAAATGATTCGTAGATGATACCAACCTGAAATTAACTCATGGTAGAGCAGAGCTTGATAATTTCTTTATGCACCTTAACTCTATCTCTCCCAATATAAAATTTACTATGGAGCTAGAGGAGAACAACAGTATCTCATTCTTAGACATTCTTATGATTAGAAAGGAGGATGGCTCTTTAGGACATAAATTTTTTAGGAAGTCAACTCATAGAAAGCTACCTCCACGCTGAATCCTACCATCAACTGTCCCAAAAGCTTGATGTCCTTAACACTCTTGCCATTAGGGCCCTTTGAATTTCTAATTTTGGCATCTTGAGGAAGAGATAAATCATTTATCCTCAATATTTAAGGGTATAGGCTATATAGAAAAAGAAATTAGGAAAGCTATAGCAAGAGCAGAAAGGAGGGTGTTATCTCATGAACCTAAGGCCTAGGACCTATCTTAGTGTGGTAGGGTTTTCCTACCTTATATTCAAGGGGTGATAGATAAGATTGCCAAAATCCTAAAAGGAAAGACATAGTCACACAATTCTCAGCACCTAAAACCATTAAAAAAGGTATGAGGTCTGTCAAGGATGATATTGATAGACATCAGCTCAAGAGAGTTCACAAAATTGATTGTTCCTGTGGATAAAGTTGTTAGAAAATTATATATTACAGAGCAATGGAACACATAAAATATTGCAGAAATATAAACACAAAAAAGACATAAAATAAGAGAGACACAGATATACATTGTTCACCTAGTCTGGGCTACATCTACGAAGAAACAGCCAGTCCTTTTTTTATTATATTATCCAGCAAACTAAAGAGATACAACCTATAGCAGATCTATTGTAACTCCCTCTTTGCTCTCAATCTCCTCTCTTTCCCTCACTCAGAATACAAATCTGATATATATAGACGCAATACAATTCCGTCATTTATAGTGAGGGGTTACCTTCTAGGGAAAAAAACCCTAAACTAAACATAACTTCTACCGTCAGATCATTCGCCTAATGAACGGCCCAGATTGACTAGAAATTACTAGACCTTTACAAGGCAAATTTTACATCTACTTTTAGCTTCGAGGGCACTGCCCACAAGCCCCCTCGAGGGGACCGTTGGCCCCCAGACCCCTAGCTGGGGGGGATTGGCCCCCTTGAACACCTTGTCCCCCTCGCACCCCCTCACGTGGAGGGATGTACAATCTTCTTAGGGTATACATCCAGCTAAGACCTTTGAATACAAAAGATAATTAGGCTCCACACCCAACAAAAGTTACAATAGTGAAACAGGTCACTCTTCATAGAAAATACTAAAACAACATGGAGTAGATATTAAGAATGGAAGGTCTCATACGTTGGCCCTTGCAGAGCATTCCTCAAAGACGAAACATCAGGTATGCTTGGAGAGCGCCGCAATTATCACAAGAGAAGAACATTATCAAAGACGAAAGATTAGGGAAGCTCTTGAAATTATGAAACATCCACAAAATCTCAACAGGGACAATGGTATAGAGATCAATGGAAGTTGGCTTCCTTTAATAAAAGAGATTAGGACCACCAGCACATCTCAGGTAATCAGGTAACTGCTCCTCTCCTATTATAACTTTCTAATCTTATATAAAAATAAAATAAAAATAAAAGTAGTAATACACCCGAAGAGATTAATAAAAATAGTTTTTTATTTTATTTTTATTTTTATTTTTATTTATTTATTTATTTTATTTTATGCAGTGGAATCGGCAATAGGGGTAGCGTCACGACTCGCGTTACATGGGGTCGATTCTGACCGCTACCTCTATAACCACTGGGAGCTGCGCCTACCCCCCTCCATAGTGTCGGGTTAGTCCCGGGGAATTGAACTTGTGACCTTCAGTACGGAGCCCGCCTTTCTAAGGAACTTCATCACATTGCGATTACCAACTCGCCTACCCCCGTGGGGTAATAAAAATAGTTATTAATTATAACTCTTAATAATAATTATCATGACTAATATGAGGTATTCATAAGAATAATTAATAATAATAAGTGTTATTATTAGTATCATTAATTATTTATAACAAGAATTAATTATTATAAAATTTTATTGGTCATTTAGTTAAATAAGAAACAAAATTTAACACTTAACAATAATTGGTTACAACAATACCTAGTAAGTAATTAATTAATCGATTAATTATTCTAATTACATAAAAGTGTATTAATCTAATTAAATTAGTTATATTAATTATAATAAAATAAGTCATTTACAATACCATTTAGTATTTAATTATAATATCTAGTAATTAATTAAAATCCAATAAAATTAGTTATATTATTTATCTTTGGTTAATAACAAAATTAAGAAGAATTAATTATATCATTATAATATTTAGTAATTAATTAATTAATTAAACTAATTGGAATTTAACTATAATAATGAATTAGTATCATTGATTATTTATAACATGAATTAATTATTATATAATTTTATTAATCATTTAGTTAAATAAACAAAATAAAAAATTAACACATAACAATAATTAGTCACTACAATAACTATTAAGGAATTAATTAATTATTATTCTAGTTAAATAAAAGGGTATTAATCTAAGCAAACTAGTTATATTAATTATAATAAAATAAGACATCTACAATAACAATTAGTATTTAATCATAATATCTATTAATTAGTTAAATCCAATAAAATTAGTTATATTATTATAATAAATAAAATAATTTTCACTAATAACAAAATCAAAAGGATTAATTATCTTTATCAAATATGAATTTATCATTATAATATTTAGTAATTAATTAATTAATTAAACTAATTAGAATTTAAGGATAATAATGAATTATAACTTAATAACAGAAATCAGTCATATTATAATAACATTCGAATAATAAGAAACTTATTAATAATTAATAAAAAACTATTCATTAAAGGATCTTTTAATAATAATATAAAATACAATTTAAGATTATAATATAACTTGAAAAACATGATTAAATAATTATTAAATAAAAATTAATAATTAATAATGAAAATAATTTTTTTAAAGCCGACCTCTTCTCCTTAAAATCAAATTATCCTTTCACTATTTATCCTCTCACTATAACTCTTCTTCTATTATCATTCAGAAATTATCTTGATGATGGATCCCTAATGGGATTTGAAACGTTGACAAGTACGATTATTACTATGGATACTCCGGGATTCAACTTGAAAGAAATGAACCACAAATGCCTCAAATCCAAAACAATGAATGACTATTAAGTAACTATTTAATGAGTCTTATTTAATGAAGGTGTCCTTATACATTAATATACAATCCAAATAATGGGGCTAGTATAGTGCCCTAACACTAGCTTTCATTGTATTAAATTCACCATTTACAATATATTATATAGGATTACGTGAGATTGAAAATCATAATCGATTAAGCTAGTGTTGAATGGTGTTTCCATTGATGTGAATATTGATACAATCAATGTTGTTAATATTCCTCTAGTTCGCATCAATTGGAAACTCCAAAGGACAAGACGCCCTGGAAAGTCGTAGAAGGCCTAGATTTATTGAGGAATTTGAAGATGCGGATAAATGAATTTTCCTTCTAAACTATCATCATTGGATTCTCCTTGTCATGTTTATTCTCATGATATATGGCATGCCACGAGAGCCCTCATAGTTTGAGATTTATGTTGAATTAGAATTGGTGGCTCCATCTCGTTGTCAAACCTGCACACCCCCCGGCCCCCCCCCCCAAAAAAAAAAGCGACTTAAAAATATATCATTAGCTGGAACCTTAAGTAGAGAAAATGGATTTTTCACGAATGAAAAAATCAAATAGTATGTGGCAGCCTTATTTTGGCCAAGGCATCAAAGGAATTTAATTACGATTATTTTTTTGTTTCAACCCTAATTTAACGAGGTTTTGGCTCCAAATTTGAAAATTCAAAATTTGAATTTATTTGTTCTCCCTCAAAATCAATGGACCTCATGAATGCCTTTCCAAATGTATATAAAGGAAAAGTAGCCCTTCAAAGTAGATGAAAAATGAAGAAGAATTGTCTTTGAAATATTTCAACCATGTGGAGTAGCAGAATATCCTAATGGTGGCACGACATTGATTTGTATCTTGATTAAAGTTTCTCACTGAAGTGAAAGAAGGGATAAGGGAATCATTTTAATACTTTCTTTTGGGTTTTTAAATGGTCTTCTTTAGATTCCAAGATTATTCTTTGTAGGGTCGAATTTAGAAATTCCTAGAATAATTGTTATGTTTTTGTTGGGCACAAACTGGTGGCTGTTTAGAGTGTCATCCCTTCATAAAGCAAAGAAAACATAGATCAGCCATGTGAAAAGATACACAATTTAATGTTTGAAATGCATGCAAGGGGATTCTCATTAGATGTGGCCTTTTCAAATCCTCGAAACCAGACATGACTTGGCTAACTCTATTTTCTTTGTTAGAGAATTATCAAAATTATGAATTGCGAGAAGTATAAAGCATGGAAGAGATGCCTGGTTGGAAGGCATGATTTTACTTTTGTTTGACTCGATTTGTTAGGTGTGGAGCCTTATTATCTTCCTTATTTAGAGGTATCACTACATTGGACCCCAATTCATAATGGGGCGAAAACACAGGCCATTTTTTCACTGCGAGGGGGGAAACCACGATTTTTATGAGCCCGCTAGTGGGGGTTCAGGGGCAACCGCCCGAAACAAAAATAGATGTAAAATTCCCTGATAAAATATTCTAATTTCGTAGTCAATATGGGTTGTTCATTAGGCAGATGATCTGACGGTAAAAGTTATGTTTAATTTAGGGTTTTTTTCCCTAGAAGGAAACCCTCGCTATATATGAGGGAATTGTATTGTGGCTGAAAATATGTGTATTCTGAGAGAAAAAGAGAGAGGATAATGTGTGAGAGCAAAGAAGAAATTACAGCAGATCGACTTTAGGTTGTATCTCTTCATTTTTTTGGATAATATAAAAGGAAGGACTGGTTGTTTCTCGGTGGACGTAGCCCAAATCGGGTGAATGACATATATTTTTGTCTCTCTCATTTTTTTTCATTTTCTATGTTTGTGTTTCACGAATATTTTATGTGTTCCATTTCTTTGTAATATATAATTTCCTAACACAATTAAGAATGGAATGTGTGCTACTTTGTTACCACTGAAAGCTGAAAGAACAATAGTTCAAGGCCGTGAGTGTATGGTAGCTCCATATTTATTTAATTCCAGAATATGAAATTGGGCAGAGGACACTTCGGTTGAAATTGGATCATTGGAATGGTCGATGAGGTATTAATGTTTTATGCCGGATGAGAATTCTCTTTAGTAGTACACTGACTCAAATGCCTTAAAAAGGCAGGATGTGATATACCAATGTACTAATCTTATTAGTTGATTGCAAGTGAAAAGTCCAGTGGTCTCTGAGATCTTGTCTAGAGTGTAATAACCAATTGCATTTCTGGAACATTGATGTTCTAAAATTTCTTGAGTTTAACGCCTCATCCTTGGGTTGTGGGTATTCATTGGAATTTCCAGGCTTGAAAAATCCAAAGTGTCCCTTGAAACTAGATGAAGGTGTTGTAGAAGAGAATTTTGGCTTGTGATAGGGCATCTCCGTACACATAATTTTTGGAAGATTCAGATACTTTCTGAGGATAATTACTTCGGAAAAGCTACAAGTCTTGAGGCCTCCTTTTAGTCTTAATACAAATTTTCTTTTTAACTAGTTCTTAGGGGATCATGCTAAGAAATGTTTTTGTTACTGAGATTCTACTATGTGGCGTAAAGTCTGAAATTCGCTATGGTCGATCTTGATAGGATAGAAGTTTTATCTTGGAGTAATTTATGGCATAATTTTAATTCGTTTTGAGGGAATTTCATGAAATTCCAAGCCTTGAAGTAATATGTCTTTGTGGTTAAACACATCAATAAAATGGTGCAGGAAAATGTCTGTTTTCATGAGCAGGTATGTGGCTTGATTTTGGTATGTCCTAAAGAATAAAATTTTTCCCTTCTTGTATCTGATATAGAGAAGAAGATATGGCATTCTAAATCTTATACTTGATAAATTATCATGTTAATACAATCTGATTGGTGCATGGGCATCAGGTTGGCTACTAGTGGTGTATGTCACATTCGTGAGCATCAAAAGAAAGGGTATGTTAAGGTAATTTTTCTTTTTCAACTACCTGTAGTAGGGTTTCCTGAAGGCCTCTTTAGATCAATAAATTATCAGGTTTTAGAATTCATTCACCTACATTTAAGAAGTAACATCAATAATTTGGAATCGATTTTTGACAAAAGAAAGATAGATTGATAGACTTGACAATGTCACATGCTGTTTTGAAGACTTAAGTACACCTTTATTTGATGCACAACTACATTGTTATTTCTGATGTATAGGCATACTATGTCTGAATCTAATTGAAGGTTATCCACATTAACAACCTCTATCAATACGTGAATTTTTAGTGGAACATAATGTCTATGTATTGTTTGGGATAGTGATATATAGCTAGTGCTTGAACAACTATGTTAGAGGCCATGTTACTAAAATATTGCGAAACTAAATATATTGAGAATATTTTGATAAGAAACCAGAAATAGTACAATGACAATTTTAACACAATGAGCCTCATTGAATATTGCAGACAAAGTGGTGTTATTGGTGCTCAAGGCTTATGAGTTGTTGAAGGTGTGCATTATCGACATTCAAGGGTTTATTCTACAAAAGAAATATGTTGAACAATGAAGTAAATCTCATTGAGAAAATATTTGATGCAACTAGAATTTTTTAAGCATGTATTGAAAGATTTGACAATTTGTCTCTTGAATAGAAGTAGTGTTACAATTCGTTATGTATTAAGCATAGGTGGATCCATCCTGAAAATTGTGAAACATGGTCTATTGTGGTGAGCTGAATTTTGGAGCCTTTAGGGCAAGTGACATCTTGTTGAGTAGGGTGGTAGGGTGGTATTAGTGTAGATTGGAGCTTGTGTAGGGCATTAGAGCATTCGTCCAGTAGAACCTGGTAAATGGGTTGTTGAAGAATCCTTCAGGTTGGAGCTTGTAAACATGGGCGTTAGAGTGTTTGTAACACCCTCCTCTCGCATCTACCTAAGCAGCTGACCAACAAGGGTAAACATGCAACAAGATCCCACTATGATATGATTCAACCTCCTAAATCACATTAAGGAAGTGGAACCAATTGAAATACACCATATAGACCTTCAACATCAACATTAGGACCCTCAAAAACTAACCCAACATTTCTGCCAACCAGCCCCTGGGTCCCACTAACATTTTGGACAACTTGAACCTTAAACTCTCCCATGTTATAGGCCATCCAGTGTCTAAGAGGCTCTGAATGCTCTCATGAAAGGGCATGCCAACGTCCATGGATTATTTTGCTCAGTGTTGTGCCAACATCCCCAGGATTTGAGACACTGTTTTTAGGCCTAGACTCCAGTTCACTACCCAGAATAGAATGTCACCTTCATAATAGTAAGATAATAAGGAAATTAAAGTACAAATGCAATTACTTGAATGAGACCTTAATTGGACCCTTACTATCCATGACATGAATTTCATCAACCGTATCACGAAAATGTAATCTACACATGTAAATAATAGATATGAGCATAGGGGTCTCATACTTATCTAAGAATTACTAAGAACCATTGATGCCTTGACACATTAACTTCCATTTTATCCATTAGGTCATAGATAATTTTTTCATTCATTTACCAGCAAAAACATGATGAGAGCCACATATCTACTGTCATAAAACATATACATAACCAACATAATAGCAGCATAAATACTAGTGAAATCATAGCCATATGATCCACATACAAAATATTATAATACTCATAGAAATACAAGGATAAATAGCCTCAAATTTATGATGCAAAATCCAAACCTGGGGTGGGCTTCCACGTTCCACCCGACCTTAGAATGGTTAAGCTAAATCTCTCTTCATCCATTCACCCCCATGCTATATTCTAAGCATGAATGTGGGATATCATGGAACACATCAATCCAAAACCATCCAGAGCTTCCAGAGGACATCCACCTCAACCCATCAAAACAGTGATTCCACCTCATGCTCGGACATCACAAAACCATCATTAGATTCGTATCTATCCAAACCTTCCAGGGATTCCAGAGCATTTTTCCAACCAAGGCTTTTAGGACTAGTAACTCAACCCATAACTTATTCCGGGCCTCTAGAGAGTTTGTCCAACTACAGCTTCCAGAACTAGTAACTCAACCCACCAAGGGCTTCCAAAGTGTTTTTCCAACCAAGGCTTCTAGGACTAGTAACTCAACCCAACTTGTTACAAGGCGTCCAAAGAATTTGTCCAACAAAGGCTTCCTGGACTAGTAACTCAACCCAAGATCAAGAAAAATGAGAACCAACCAATGCAAATCAAGGAAATAAACCCAAAATCACCATGCCTATCTAGGGTGAAATCCACTATCAATCCAAGCAATCGTGCATGCTAGTGACAGATCCTTACCAATAAACTGCATGCATATACCTTCATGAAAAAATAGTGACGAAAACATACATGCAACTTAGTACCTACAAGAAAACATTGTTGTAGATGTTGATCCTAATGTCCTCTTATGCTTTCCTGCCCTTCCTTTTCCTTCTTGCTCCAAAAATACAAGTATGCCACACCCTCCAATAGTGCTCCAAGAGAAATCTAAGTACCCAAGTGTATGAGAGAGAAAATAATGAGAGAGCTCCAAAACTGAGCTGACAAAAGTTTGTGTACTAATCTTTAGAAGCCTTTTTATGAATGAGGCCTCTATTTTCTTCATTTTCCATTATTTTCCTCCATTTCCCTCCTCACATGCAACCTATGACCTTTCAACATGCTTTTCTCCTAGTTTCCATTATTTTCATAAATAAATGTGCCAAAAATTCCATTTTTCCTTTCCAAAGCCTTAGACATTTCCTTTGCCAATTTCCTTAGCCATTAATAACCAAATGAACATACACACTAGGATTTCTTTCCCAACATTCAGTTTGGCATAAGTGTCCCATCAACTATGGTTCTTATTTTTCCTTTATTAACTTTTATTATATGGAATTTTCACCAGGGATGTTACAAAACCCTCCCCCTTGAGGGAAAACTATCCTCGATGTTCAATAACACCTATAGCCACAAGACTATTGTAAGCAAAACATACTTTCGATGGATCTTTATAACTTATCTTCTTGCAGTATTTACAATGATCAACCTACTAGGAAGCAAACCAACATGAAAACATAACAAACATAACATCATAATGACATGACACACATACCTATTATTGGAGCTTTATAAAATAGCTCATGATGGTATTTACATCGATATACGTATGCACATATACCAAAATCACCAAAACATGTACTCAAAACATATGCCAAGACATATACCAAAACACCATACCAAAACTGCTTTGCCTCAACCAACAAATAAGGAAGGATACATATCCCTCATTTAATCTGTGATCTCCCATGTAGCTTCATCAGGCCCAAAGTGATTCCATTGCAATTTAACTTGCTAAATTTCTCGGTTCTAGAGAATGAGCACCTTTTTTTTGTAATATACGCTGAGGCTTCATCTAAGTGCACCTGCAATACAGACTAGTCAATCACATGATCAAGATATTTAATATACTTCTTAAGAAATTGCACATGGAAAACATCATGGACATTCACTTTTGGAGGAAGTGTAAGTCGATAGGCTACTGGCTCGATCTTCTCAACAAGACTGAAGGGTCCACAAAACCATGGTGCCATCTTGGTACATGATCCAATCCGTAGGGATCTCTTCTTTCGTTTCATACGTAAGTACACCTCTTCCCCATCCTAGAACTCCTTGAAAAACTTGTTCTAATCTACATAACTCTTCTACTTATTCTATGCTTCCTTTAGATTTTCTTGATTACTTGCATTTCATGTTCCATGTCTACAAACATGTACGATTCAATCAACATCATGTTAACTAGATCACTCCAACTGATGGGAGGATTGCAACTCCACCCATACAATGCCTCAAATGGACTCATCCTCAAAGATTCATGATACCCTTTGTTGTAAGTGAACTCTACCAGTGGAAGGTTCTCTTCCCACTTTCAATGTTGATGCAACATATGCATCCTCAACATGTCCTCCAATATCCTGTTGACCCTCTCTGTTTATCCATTTTTCTGCGACTGATAAGTTGTACTAAAAGCCAACTCTATGCCAAAACCTACAAACAACTCCTCCAAAACTTGGAAGTGAACTTTCAATCCCTGTCTTACATGATCTTCTTCGAAACTGCATGAAATCTAACCATATCTCTAATGAATACTTGTTCTACATCACTAGCTGAGAATGTAGACTTCACTGGAATGAAGTGTGCAACCTTTGTCAACTTGTCCACAACAACCACGATGTAATCATGCTATCTCACTGTCGAAAAATCTGTGTTGAAGTCCATGGAAATGACCTCCAATTTCCATTCTAGAATCGCAATCAACTGTATCATTCCACTTGGGTGTTTACACTCTACCTTTACATCATGACTACTAAAACACCTAGCCAAAAAATCTACTACATCTTTCTTCAGATTCGAAAAATAATAAAACTTATTTACTGGACAATGTCTTATGATAACCTGGGTGAATGGAATATGGTTTGAAATGAAACTCTCTCAAAATCACCTTCTTGAGCTCACTATTATATGGTACATATATCTTGTCTCTGAATCTAACCAATTCATTTGTGTAAGCCAATCATCCACATCCTGTGCACTTGCACTTGTACTTGTACATGTACCACTACATGTACCTATACCTATACCTATACCTATAATACCATCTATGTGTATACCTAGATATGTATCTGTACTACCAGATGTGCCTGTACCGGTATTTTGTTGAAACTTGTGCATAATCTCCATATTCTTGACATCCTGCTGACTTGCTTGCAATTTCCTATCCTATAAGTTTGTCCCATAAGAGCTCATAACTACTAAGTGATTTACATGTATCCACCTGCTAAGTGCATAAACCACCTTGTTCTCATTATGTTTGATGATCGAACTCATTGATTGGGCCCAACCACCGAGCGTGCCTACCATTTAGATTTGGTTGGTCGAATAGATAATGCAACCCACTATGATCTTTCATCAACAAAAATATCTTGTCTGGAAGGTAGTGCCTCCACAACTTCAATGCATGTATTATTGCAGCCAAATCAAGATCATGGGTGGGGTAGTTCTACTCGTTCCCATTCAATTTTCGCAACTTATAGCATACAACCTTTCCATCCCACATAAGGAATCCACCAAGTCCCTTCTTGTAAGCATCTGTGCATACTACAAACTCTTTGTCCAGATGTGAAATATTTAATTCTAGTGCATGTGTGAACAATTTCTTAAATTGCTCAAGACAAGTCTTACACTCCTCTGTCCATTCAAACTCCTTAAATTTTCGATGCAATGATGTGGTAGGTTAAGAAATCTATGAGAACTTCTTAATGAACCTCCCGTAATAACCTGTCAATCCCATAAAGGATCTCACCTTACCTACATTCCTAGGAGCCACCCACTCCATGATGGCCCCTAACATATCTGGATCTAATGCAATTCCATCATTCGAGGCAACATGTCCAAAGTAGTGTACCTCAGTCTAAAAGAAACTACACTTACTAAGCTTAGAATACAGCTAATGCTCTCTGAACAACCTAAACACTACTGCTAAATGCTTGGAATGATCTTCCTCATATTTAGAATAAAATTCTATGTCATCAATGAACACATTAAAAAAATTATCCAAGTACAGATGCAACACACTATTCATCAAGAACATAAATTTAGTTGGAGCATTAGTTAAACCAAATGGAACTACAACAAACTCATAATGCCCATACCTGGGCTTGAAAGTTGTCTTGTAAATATCACCCTCTTTTATACGTACATGATGATATGTAGATCTCAAGTGAATCTTTGAGAACACTGCTACTCCCTTCAATTTATTGAACAAGTCATCAATCCTTGGAAACGAATACCTATTGTTGATGGTCACTTTGTTCAACTTCATGTAGTCAATGAATAATGTGAGAGTACCATCTTTCTTCTTGAAAAACAAAACCGGTGCTCCCCATGGTGATACAATTGGCCTAATGTATCTCTTTTCCAACATTTCCTTCAACTGTAGCTTCAACTCTACCAACTCAAGTGTGCTCATCCTGTGATGTGCCTTAGACACTAGAGCTACCCATCACACTAACTCAATAGAAAATTCTAGTTCCCTATGAGGTGGAAACTATGTAATGTCCTCAGGAAATACATCCTAAAACTACTGTAGAATGGGGTACCTACTCAAAACATATGCATCCTTAACTACCTTACCTTTGTCACTAGAAATGTGCACTACAAATAACATACACCCTTTCATGCAACTGCACTTTGCTTGCATAGATGTTACCATCCTAACTGATGTGGTTTTCTTCTTTCCCTGCAAGACTCTCGGTTATCCATTGTCATCAACACACTCAATGGATTTTTCATAACAATCTGCCTTGGTTCTATGAAGGTACAACCAATCCATGCCCAAAAACATATTGTATGATCCCAATGGTAGTACATTCAAATGTGCTACAGTAGGAATACCATTCAAATCAAATGCACAAGATCTTACCCAATGGTGAACTCTCCTTCTTTGTACCTATAGACAACTGCACTAACCAATATTACGCATGAAATTCCTTACTCAAACCACACTTATCCACCAAGTCAGGACTAACATAACTATAATTAGATCTAGGGTCAATCAAAAGAAATAATTTGATCACAAAGCTTGCCATCCATCTCAATGATAGAAGCCTCATGGTCTTCCTATTTTTTATCCAATGTCGTATAAATACGAGGAACACTTTGACCAACATCCCCAATAGTTTGTGCCTCCTGCACACTATATATATGAGGCCTACCGCCCTGATTCTATGGATAATCTCTCATGTGATGATCTTTGCCACAAGTCCAACACTCTATAGGCTTCCATCCCGCATCCTTATTGTGTTCTTTTGATCAAAATCCATGTCCTTTGTTAGATGCATTGAACTTCTTAGATGGTGTTGCATTCTCTTTATTAGCTATGCCCTGAGGTCTTTCTCGCTTCTTGTCCCATTTTCCTTTATTCTTTGCATTACCTTTCCAGTCTAGTTTAGTCTTGGATCTATGCTTCGATTTTTCATAAAAATGATTTATATTTCAGATGGCCTCCTCCAATGATCTAGGCTCATCGAACTCAATTATATCTTTGAATGCCATTGGTAACCCACTCATGAATCTATGAATCTTGGAATTCTCTTCCTTGAGTTAAGGCACATATCTCAGTTGCTCCAAGAACTTGCTAGTGTACTCATCATCTATCATAGATCCCATATTTATCTCATATAATTCTTTTTCCTTTTCATCAAAGTATCTCTCTGATAGATACTTCTTGAGTAGGTGCTCAAAATCACTCCAAGTCAAGTCTTCCTTATGTATACCTCTAACATTATTCACATCTTCCCACCAAATGTCTTCCTTACCTTTGAGACTAAATGTATCTACTCTAGCTTTCATGTTCTCTGAATAGTCATGCAGCCTAAAGAACTTCCTCATACCAAGAAACCATGCCTTTGCATGCTGAGATTTCTTCACCTCTTCATCAACTATAGGTAGTTTTTCTTTCTTAAACTCTTCCTATAAGTATCCCCTATCACTCCTCCTATAAGGATGATAACAATGATGATCATAGTGCCTATATGAACCAAAAATAGAATAGTATATGTGTCTATACCCTCTCATATCCAGAGTGTCAAACAATATTCCATCTCTAACCATGTCATATCTATTTGACCTATGAACACCATTCGACCTACTACCATATGCCCCATTAGTTCTATCCTCTTGCTCATAGCTGATTCAATGTGATCCTTGTCACTGTAAATCTGACAAACTCTAAATATCACTGCATTTACCTCTCCTAGCTTTTCCTATGCTTGTATGATTCTATCATTATCTGCCTTAGAACTTCTTATTTCTTCCTTTAATATGCTTAGTGTATGTACCAAATCGAAATATTTCCCAACACTATACTACTCATTTGATTCATAGGGAGAGTCTTTGTAGCCTACCATCTTGCTAGCCATCTTTGATATTCTTCCTGTAAGGTATATCATGTCAGCTAAACCAATTCATAATAAACCAACTTACCTTGCCACGACTCGGGGAAGATACCTTGTCTACAAGAGAAATAAATTAGCGTGATACATGTATAACATAATCATGACAACATATAGAAACATAACACCTAAGCATATAACCATGCAACCATCGTTCTAGCTAGGGTCCCGTCATTAATGCATGACCTTATCAAGAATGGATACCATGACCTCATGCATGACAACCACCTTAACTCTCTTGTATGCTTCACCACATGTAAATCTTAACATGAATAAGCAATGTGTAATCAAGCACACACACGCATAAACACATAAAATCAAGGATAAACAGACAATAATTGAAACCAAGCTTACAAGACTGATATATGTAACCAAGCATACAATAATGATACATGTAACTAGCATACAAGAATGATACATGTAAGCGACATATAATGACATGTAACCAGTCATACACTCATGATGATGCATCTCAAAACAACACCATCAACTTCGACATGGCAAGATCACTACAAGATGAATTCCTAAACAACACACACATCCCATCTAGTCCGAGGGGTGAATTATGCTATGATTCCACTCTATAACACGCTCCTCCCACATCTACCCAAGAAACCATCAACTGGGGTAAACATGTGATGAGAGGCCACTATGATATAATTCAACCTCCTAAATCATGTTAAGGAAGTGGAGCTGATGGAAACACACCATATAGACCTTCAACATCAACATTAGGGCCCTCAACAACAAAACCAACCTTTCTGCCAACTAGCCCCTGGGTCCCACTAACATTTTAGACCACTTTCCCCGGGACACTCCCATGATATAGGCCTGCTAGTGTCGAGGAGGCTCTGGATGCTGTCATGACAAGGCATGCCAATGTCCAAGGACTATTTTTCTCAGTGTTGTGCAAGCGTCCCCAGGGTTTGAGCAACTTTTTCAGTCCCAAAGCCCAGGTCACTGCCCATAATTGAATTTCACCATATGAATAGTAAGATGACAAGGAAATGACAATACAAATGTAATTACTTGAATGAGACCTTGACTGGAACCCTACTAGGCATGACAAGAATTTCATCAAAACATATCATGAATATGTAATCTATTGGTGTAAATAATAGATCACAACATAGGGGTCTCATAAGAATTGATAACAAACATTGATGCCTCAACACATTCACTGCCATTTCATCCATTAGGTCATAGATACATTTTCCATTCATTTACCAATAAAAACATGATGAGATCCATACATAGCTATTGTCATAAAAAATATACATAACCAACATAATAGCAACAGAAATACCAGTGAAATCATAGCCATATGGTCCACATATAAACCAATATAGTACTCATACAAATACAAGGAGAAAGAAACTCATATTGATGATGAAAAATCCAAACCCGAGATGGGACTTCCACATTCCACCCAACGGTAGAATGGATGAGCCAAACCTTTCTTCAGTCATTCACCCTCGTGCCATATTCCAAGCATGAATGTGGGATCTCATAGAACACATCAATCCAAAACCATCCAGGGCTTATAGAGGCCATCTACCTCAACCCATCAAAACAATGATTCCACCTAACAGTGGAACATCAAAAAACCATCATCAGATTGGTCTCTATCTAAGCCTTCTAGGTCTTTCAGAGCATTTGTCCAACTAAGGCTTTGAGGACTAGTAACTCAACCCACAACTTATTCAGAAATTTTAGAGTGTTTTTCCAACTAGGGCTTCTATTACTAGTAACTCAACCCACCAAGGGCTTCCATAGCATTTGTCCAACCAAGGCTTCCATCACTAGTAACTCAACCCAAGCTGTTACAAGGCTTCCAAAGAGTTTGTCCAACTAGGGCTTCTAGGAGTAGTAAATCAATCCAAGCTAAGAAAACATGAGAACCAACCAAAACAAATCAATGAAATAAATCCATAATCAAAATGGCTATCTAGGAAATGGAAAGGCTAGGAAATCCATTGTCGATCAAGGAAATCCTTCATGCCAGTGACAAATCCTAACGAATAAACCACTTGCATGTACCATGCATGCCAAAACTAGTGACAAAAACATATATGCAACTCGCTACCTGTAATCAAAATCCATTATAGTTGCTGATCCCGATGTCTTCTTGCACTTTCCTGCTCTTCCTTTTACTTCTTTCTCCAGCAATCCAAGTATGCCATACCCTCCAAGAGTGCTCCAAGAAAACTCCAAGTACCCAAGAGTATGAGAGAGAGAGAATAATGAGAGAGCTCCAAAAATGAACAAAAGTCTGTATACTAATCCTCAAAAGCCTTTTTATGAATCAGGCCTCTATTTTCTTCATTTTCCATTATTTTATTTCATTTTACTCCTCACATGCGACATGTGACCTTTCATCTCACTTTTCTCTCAATTTCTATTATTTTCATAAATAAATGCGCCAAAAATGACATTTTTCCTTTCCAAAGCCTTAGTCATTGTCTTTGCCAATTTACTTATCCATTAATAACCAAATGAACACCCACACTAGGATCTCTTTCCCATCATTCGTCTTGGAATAAGTGTCCCATTAACCATGGTTATTACTTTTCCTTTAATAACTTTTATTACATGGATTTTCAGTAGGGTTGTTACAATGTCCTTCCAATGGGAGTTGGTAAACAAGGTGTTGGAGCATCCATCTGGTTGTATCATATAAACGAGGGATCTGGAGCCTCCCTCAATTGTATCTAGTAAATATGGAAGTTGGAGCTTCCTATTGATTTACTTACTAAAGACAAATAATAAGAAGTATTCAATGGTTTTTCTCCTAGAAGGGTTTCCACCCAAAAATTATATTGTGTCTACCGTCTTAATTCTATCCATTGTTGAATGGTGTTAGTGATTGTTTATGTTTAACAAATTTTGATAATTTTTATGTCTTTGAAAAATTAAAAATATTAAATAAATAAGAAATATTGATTCACCCACCTTATAGTGTTTCAAACAACTAGATTAGGTTATAAGCCTTATTTATTAACCAAAATTA
This sequence comes from Pinus tabuliformis, assembly GCA_031772625.1. NCBI lineage: Eukaryota > Viridiplantae > Streptophyta > Pinopsida > Pinales > Pinaceae > Pinus > Pinus tabuliformis. The sequence goes on from CM062808.1 coordinate 502,992,532, forward strand.
TAAAACAACGAGATGTAAACAACAAAAAAGAATGCCTAAATTTTTTCAAGGGATTCATACCGAAGTCCTATCAACCCCACATGGAGAGACATAGAACTCATGGAGTTAACCGTATGAATAATATAACACATGTCCGAAAATCATTGTTAACTCATGAATTTAAAATCACCTTAGAAATTGTTGGATATTACAACAAAAAATTTGGATGTTGAAGTAGCCACATGTGAATGTAAAAGCTTTATGAAGGGAACATAGTTATAAAGGAAATGAAAATCACTAAAATAGGGAATGCTCAATAGGAACTCCATGGAAACAACATTAGACCCCTATGATTGCCACAATTTGTTAGATAGTGACTACTCAAGGATGCCTAGTAGCTGTAGTAAGTTAAGACTCTCCTTGGACATGAAAACTTTGCAAATGATGGATCACATGAGGGACTATTTCGCAATCAGAGGAATGCATGAGTATTGAGAGGCAGAACCAACTTTAAAATGAAATTGGATAAAGTCAATATGTTGTTTTAGAGGCTACATTCTTCCCCATGGAAACTTTGTGAAGTAGAGGAATAAATTTGTAGATAAGTATTAGATTATTATGACAAACTTACTTTTAAATATATCTTTATATTCTAGAATTGAGATCTCCTATATATACTACAATTTTTAAATTATAAAGTCACTATAACATGTATGTTTTCATGATATTAATTATAATATTAGTTGAATATTAAAGACATAAATTATGTACCAAGAAACAAGAGAACTAAGGTTGGTGCATTCCAATGGACAAGGTGATGTTGTGCTAGCTGAAATTATAAATAAATGGTGCACAAGGATAAAGGCATAAGGGTGAATGCAAGAAGATGGGTTACACTTTTAGGCCAAATATGGTGATGAAATTTCAAGTTTTTCCTCTTTTATCGAATTGAAGCCCTCAAAATCTATATAAGCATTGTGAATTTTGATTTGGAGTAAAAAGACAAATTGTGAGAAATTATGTTGTTGTCATAATGTTTTTTTTTTTAAAACAAAAATTAGTGTCATATAATATGTCAATTTTCCATTCAATGAAATGTCTTTCCTTGCAAATTTTAACACATCTTAAGAGGTATGTGTATTTTCATGTAGAATAACTTATTCTAAAATGTGTAATTTTTAATATATGTATGTGTGTGTGTGTGGACATGATCTACTCAGAGAGAGATAAGTTTTTAATATTAAAAATTTACCAATTTATGCAAAATTCTATTTTTTATTAGTTTTCAAAGTTGGTGAAGTAATATTTCAATTGAATTTTGGAAACATATGAGTTCATGTAAGGTTTTTTTCAACTATTTAAATAATAAAAAAGAAGAGGATCCTTTTGAAGAGGACTCGTAAAGAAGATGTTTTGTTGTGTATATTTTATGATATTGATTTTTTTATTCGTCTTCGTTAAAATTGTTCAAAATAATTTCAAGCTTTATGTCTAAAATAATTTAGATGAAAAATATCAAATTAATTTGAAATTTTCAAACTCATCTATCATTGGATATATGATTCCTTCATGAATCGAACATGATCAACTCTACCACCTAAGGACAAATTTTGTCCTAAGTACAATATGGTACAAAATGGTGTTGTAGGAAATTTCGCAGAATGGGTGCTAAAATTATGGATTTAGGACTTCAAAGGCTTGATCGAGCACTTTAAGCACTCGATCGAGTGATTAAATTTCAAATTCAAATAACTTGATCGACAATTTCGTAAAACCCTGATCAAGTGATTTATGTGGTTAATAGGGGCTCGATCTAGCTCTATACAAAATTGTGAATCCCATAATTTAGATTTTGGAATTAATAAAGATCTAAAATTTAAGTTTTTACCACATTTTAAAACTCCAAATTTCATTATAATTTTTGTTATCATGTCATGTAGAAACCTTCTTATATTTAATATTAATATTAAAAATTATTATTATTATTAAATTAAATTACGAATTGTTAATATAAATTTTTAAATATTAACATATTTTAATGTTAATATTAAATTTATTGATTTTGGATTAATATAATATTATGAACTTTAATCTAATATGAAATTTGTTATATGATAATATATACTAGCATAACCACATTACTAAATGTGGTTGATATACATCATAGGTGTCAGCAAAAATAGTCATTAACACAAAAAGAGCCAACAAGCTCACTCAATATGTTAAATTTATTTAATCTATTTTTTTTATAAATAAGAAATAATAAAATATATAATATTTTTAAAATCTTAAAGTAAGCATAACCTAAAGGTACCTAAAGAAATAAAACCTAAATAGTTTCAATTGGTAGACGTCAAGCAATTAATGTATCTTTGATGGAGGTAGCTGGAACATTAGTATTTTGGAATATTTTAGATAATATTTCCATGGAGAATTATCATTTTCCCCTAGGTGAATGTACAACACAATTGAAATCTTGCATTTTAAATATGTGTTATATAAAAAATTTAAATCATTGTATGACATCAAAATAAAAAATATGATTTAAACAAAATATTTTAATTGTTAAATTATTTTAAAATTTTCGAAATATAGAGGAGAGAGAGTGGGAGAGAAGAGTAAGAGAGAAAGGGGATATAAGGATGGAGAGAAGGGAGGAGGAGAGATTATCCAAGAAAGAGAGGGAGCTCAAGATATGGAGTTGGAATAAAAGATAGGGAAGGAAGAAGTTCAAGACATATAGAGAGAGAAAGGTGGAGAGAGAGACAGTGAGAGAGAGGGAGTGTGAAGGGACAGATGGAGAGAGAGTGTGTATGTTTGGGGGTGAGATAGAAACACAAAGGAGAGATGGATAGAAGGGGGAGAGATGGAGAGAAGGGTCTAGCTCTAAAATTCCCCGCGGTATGTGAAGATGGTGCACACAGTACATGGATGGGATATTTAATAGAAAAAAATGGCTCGATCGAGTATTAGAGCTTGATCAAGCCATAAAGTTTGATCAAGGATTAAAAACAAACCCTTGATTGAGCTATTTTTTTAGCACTCGAGGATCTTGATCGAGCACTTAAAAAAGGCTTGATCGAGTGCTTAAATTGCTCGATCGAGCCATCTCTTTTTCCATGTAAACACGCCCTCTCTAACCAAAAAGTGTAACCCAACTCCTTGTTATCACGCATAAGATAGGTAAAGTTTAGTGGACAATGGCATGAAGTCACATGGGAGGAGGAGGAAGAAATGTCATGAAGGAGGTGTAAACATATCTATTTTGATGATTAGAACACTCCATTATTACAACTAGAATTCCTAAAGCCATAGCTCTAAGACTTCTTGGTCATTCTATGCTAGAATGGAAGTGGGATAACCTAAGGAATTGCTACTAAAAGAAGAGCATACACTTCTTTTATTATGGGGTTTGAGGGAATGGATTTTTCTATTTGGCATCACCGTGGGAGTCATTAACCTATGAAATTATTGATTATTGCAATTTAAAATAATTATGTGTGTGTGTGTGGACACATGTATGTTGATGTGCACTAGGGACAATATAGAAACAAGGGGGAGATGGATTTTTTATTCTTAAATTAAAAAATTATATTTGTATATGGGATGAATGATTGCTAGAGAAATATGTAACACTGAAAGTAATGAAATTTAAAATTTTCCAATGAAATAATGGTAAGGGTTTCGAAGTTTACTATTATTTTAGGATTTTTAAGCTTAAGATGCTCACCTCCTTTGGAAATAATTATCTAGATTAACCACTGCTATAAAAGAATGAAATCAATGGTCCACTCAAAATAATAATATGAGAAAACCTCAATATACTTAAATAACTTGTTATCATTTCCTAGCCAATAGGGAGACGTAATTACCCCTAGTTCAATGATAAGTGTTATAATCTCTCTTTGTAAACCACTCCATTTAAAAAAAAAGGTAGGTTTCATGCATTCTTCATTGTAATTTAGTCCTCTGAATGTTAATGATGGTATAATACAATTATTTTCCAAATATAGTCCTTTAGGCCTTAAAGCTTCTGTAAACTTTCTGAAAGTTAAAGGATTTCATTCTCATTATTTAGTGGGGTAGATGTGGCCATGTTGACAGTACTGGACCCACCAACATTCAGGGGATGTCAGTGGTATGAAGTCCCAAGTAGACCTCACACCATCTGGTGTAGGAGTCCCATATGGTAGGATGGCCCGATTACCATTATCTTAGAGATTTGCATTAGCTCTTGTTGTTCATCACATGAGAGTCTTATGCTTGTAACTTCGAGAAAGCTAGGTGAGTATGCCTAGTGAGTGCACAAGGTAACTCTGTGTACGGGTTCTATTACTATCAAAAGGGGGAAGTAAAGTGAGCCTCTTAATCACAGGGAGCAGTCCTAACCTAGGAAGAAACACGTGCAAACAACAACAAGGGTCTATCCAACATCTAGCAGAATAGTCCACAGCAGATGCGACAATCGTGAAAACCAGAGTTCAAGAGAAAACACATACACCATCTAGTGGAATATTCCACACGGGGTGACAGCCATTAAAACCAAGAAAACACAAAGTTGGTATGTCTAATGTCCGACGGAGTAGTCCACACAGATAAGACAACAATGTTAAATAATAAAACACATCTTCAACAATATGATTACTAAAATAACTAAAGTAGTTTAGTTGTCTTAGTACAAGTTAAGAAAACATGCATTACAAATGTTTAAAGAATAGTCTTACAAACGGATACAAAACATGTGTGAAAACGTGTTGGCTTGAGACATGCTTCTGAATTAAGCAAAAGATCCAAGACACATCTATACACCATAGATCACTAGTCCCAGTAGAGGGACACTGGAGCCACTCATTGCTCCACAAAGAACATACTACAAACTTTCAACATTATGCTAGACGAGCCAAGGTGAAAAGTCCTTTGGTCATACAATGAGGGGGTATATATATAGCCAATGGGGAATAACTGACCCTTGTGACTCTTCAATTTCCCTCATGACTATTTGACTCCCTATGACTTTTCAACTTTAAATGACTCTTCAACTTCATATGTGGGTCTCTTGGATTTCCACTTTACATTACATGATTACAACAAGTATGGAACATAGTAGTGATGTGGTCAAGACAACTCATGACACAACTTGACATGACACTGCTAACATGTACTGGTTGACTATGGTACCCATGACGAGTTGCTCTGCTACTGAGTGATGGTGTGCTCTTGTGTAACATGTATTCACCTCTGGATGGAAAAGTGCATGGTGTCTTCGATGGTCTTGGTCTTTTCTTGATGGCGGATGTGTATGTTTCCCTTTCGCTCACTTTCTCAATGTGCTTTTTGAATTTGTTCAACTATGAGAAAGTCTTCTAGCATGTGCCCCTCCATCTCATTTGTCATCGCACCATGTTTCATTAGTGTACCTATTTCTACAATCACTCATGACGAGACGACATTAAATTCAAAAATCTCGTAGTCTAACATGATGCATTATTTTCTGTTTCAGCGCAGGTGACCGGGAGAGGGAAAAGGCACTGAAACTACGGAGAGTGCAACTGAGGCCGGGATGCAAGGCTTCGAAGCACTATTGGGAAAAAATGCGCAGATGTCACTAGAAGGGAGATCTATGCAATTCGGGACAACATTGACAGTTGTGGGGAAAAACCCAGTTGGGAGGCAGAATTGCATAGTTTCCAGGAGGAATGCTAGACATGGTGTCGGGGAACTATTGGGCTAATCTGCGCAATTTTCGAGGGGACTACTAGGCAGGTCATCTGACTGGGATCTTCACAGTTCCTCTGGGGAAGCTAGTGTAGGTAGCAAGAGGCAATGGCAGAAAAATTTTCATAGTTTTCTAGAGGAGGACAAGAATGAACTACAGGAGCTGTTGGCCAAAATTACGCAATTTTGGGAGACAGTCTGGGCCCGAACATAAATGCACAATTTCTGGGCTGATTGCAGAGCGGGATAGAAGGGTAGGTGATAGATAGATTTGTGTAATTTTTGTCACACGGAATCTGTCAAGGGTGCGGACACGACTGACCTTCCTAGAAGTCTAAGACATTCTAATGACAAACAAGACAAAATGGAGTGATCTTTCTCTAAATACACCTTTTACAACATGAAAACTACAAGTGTTTAGGCTTACCTTATTCCAAAACGCTGTTGTTGAAGTCCGTTCTTGACGATCCGGATGAGCTCCTCCTTCAAGTCAATTCCTGCAACCACAAACAATCAAACAATTACCAAGCACTTGCATTTCATATAATAAAACATATATTCAACATGCAGACCAAGGAACACATGAAATAACTCATTAACACAAGCTATTGAGAAAAATAAACCAGTTTGTATTAATAACGAAACAAAGAAACTCTTACAACCTGGCCTTGGTGTTGTGCAAGTTCCTCCCAGGGTCCATCAAGGGTTTTCCTCTACTTTGACAAAGCTCACCCTCTCCCAAGTAGAATCAAGTGAAGACAATCTCTCCTCACAAAGGCTCTAATGGAAGACCTAAATCCTGCAGCATTTACCCAAAGAAAATGTATAGCTCCAACCTCCTCTCCTTCTGGCTCAATGCCTTTATTTATAGTGCTGTAAAGAGGTTATTCAGGTCCACTATCAATGGGATCATCCCCCTCTATGGGTGGGATAGCTCCCTTATTGATGGGATAAGTTCCCCCTTAATAGAGATACATGAACCAACTGGAGGCGCATCCATTTCATCAAACCGACCTCTAGAATGTTCTAGAAGTAACCACAAGTAACTTTTTCAAGATAAAACTCGCGCATTTTGCCTTTTACAGAGGGACGCACCTGTCCCTTAACATACAGAGCGTCCATGGACGCAGATTTTGTGAACATGGTCAGCGTCCCCGCAGGTAAGGCTAGAGAGAACCTGCGACCCCAGAGATAAACATAGTTTTTACAAGACTTTCTCTCTTCTTTGAGTTTGAGATGGATAACAGAGGCATGAGACTTGCCTAAGAGGGTAGCATGACTGTTGATTTGAGCCATACTAACTGTAAGTAGTCAAGGTGACATTTTTTAGTGTAACAGATTGCCCCCTAAAGTGCGAAGCCTGGAATAGAATAGGGTTTTGTAATTCTAGGAAGGGTGAAGCGCTTTATCATTTCAAGGATTGCCTTGTGGATGGCCTGGTTGGAACCTGCAATTTTCAACACAAAATACATGGATAAGATTATATCATCACTGAGGTAGGCATTCCCATACTCAGATTCAAAACTTTAACTAATGGACTAACTATTCTGATACAGGAATGATCTTGCAGTACATCATTTTTATAGACTTTTGTAGACACAGTATGGACGCAGCCATCTGTTTATGATTAGTCTACATAGATAATGAATACAAAACTCCTCGCAGCCTGGATGGTAGAAACTAGATCCAGGGTCTTCACTTCTACTTCCCGAATTGGTACGATTCTAGCCATGTGATTAAATGATTCGATGTCGAACATGGTAGAAACCACTTGATTACCAGTCAATGATGTAAACTGTTAACAAGCGTGAGAGAAACCACCAGTAATGTCAATGGTTCTCAAAGTACCAAGCACAACCCGTGAAATGTGAATAGATGTTTTGATGTCGAACACTTCACGGAATCCTCTGATCGAAAGTCAATGATGTAAACTGACGTCAAAGGCGAGAAACCTGCCATTGATGCATGCAGACTTCAAGGTACTGTCGATTCCTAAGTCATCTTTCTAGATAATGTGTCGATGTCGATAGAAAGCGACCCGTTGCAGGCAAGCCCGCAACACGAAATCATTGTTCAAGTTGAAGAAATGTTGCTGTAAGGACTGACTCAGGGATGGTCAAATGGATGACAAGTATTTTGCAGATGAAAGTTTTTGCTTGCAGACCTCTTGAACACATAACGACACAACAGATGGCTTGGTGACGAATAACTCAAAGTTAACCCCTGGAACCCGGTTAAAGACTTTCAAAGTGATTTGGTCAACTGTGAGGTAAAAGATTTCCCAACCCAGGTGAATGAAAAGTGTCGTGTTCAAGAGCGGTAATAAAGTTTCTTCTGAGACAAAAGGTGACAAATAGGTTCATTCTTCTCTTTTTTCCCCCACCATTTCTGGCAAGTACCTCTTTATTTTTAACAAGCTTGAGGAGGATAACATATGCTTGATTATAAGCTCATCCTTCGGACGAGTCCAACCTAGTTTAAATTCGAACCCTAGGAAGGAGTGGTTCGTTCCTGTTTGTAATTGAACAGGTCCTCTACTGTAAAAGTTTAACGAGCCCAGTATAGGAGAAACTCGGCGTTTTTCAATTTTAGAGAGTCTGAAAAAACTAAAGGAGACTCCACGTTGAACTTTTTCGTATATTTGTGTCCCTCAAGCCCGAAAAAGTATAAAATAATACCTGGGGGAACCGCTTGATCTTGCGACCAAGGAGTACTTTCATAATAGTGTCGTTAACCTGAAAAGTAAAAAGCGATCAAGGACACGTCGTTTTATTTCCTTATCGAGTTCGAAACGACAAAAACCCGGCAATCTTTTCCTGATTTTGCGGTCAGAAAAGAGCTAAAAGGGGACCGTCTTTTAATTCCGTTTTAACGAGTGAAAAAGAAACACTCGGCGATCTTTTCATGTTTTAGGAGTCAGAAAAGGGCTTAAAAGATGACTCTGAAATTTTGTTTGTGAAAAATTACAATTTCCCTCGAAATCCCTTTGTCCTGCACAAAAGCGACACATTACTCATACCTGTTTAAAATAGGCAAAAATACATTCAAAAACATCTTTTCATGGTAAAAAATGAACTAATTCATCCAAAAAACCTATAAAAAGACCTTTTACCATGTCATTTTTACCGTTTCACTGTTGAGGTTGAAAAAGGAGCTTTTGACAAGAAACTTCCCGTGGTCGCTGCGGAAAATCTGACCGTCGGAATCGAACGCCGTCTCATCCAGGTATTTTACACATCCTACTCTGCATTTCTATCCGTTTAGAATCAATTTTTAGGTTTTAGTTTCATTTTTTGGGGGGGTTTTGGTTTTGGAATGCGCCTCTCGGCGGACGCAGGTGCCCTTCGGGTGACCTGCGTCCCCCGACTTTTTCTCATACGGGAAAACGGTCGGAAGACGCAGCCCGCCTTCAGGCCAGCTGCGTCCGGGCGCCCTGTGCTACAAAGCCGGGGTGCGTCCTCCGAGAAACGCGCATTTCAAAACCCCAACTCTCTCAAAAAACCACCAAAAATTCCCAAATTAATTTCTAATTGCTATTTTTGATATGCAGGGCATTAATCATGTTAGACTGGAGAGAAAGAGAGCATGTAGAGGAAGATGAAGCTGCAATAAATCATCAACCTTCCCTGGATGCCCTAAGAGCATGCGGATTATACAAATATTGGACCATACCGGGCATGAGGGGCCAGGTAAGATTCTTGGAATGGCTGGTTGAGCGATGGAACGTACAAGAACAATGCTTTTACATAGGAGGGCACCAGCTCGAGATAGAGCCCTCGGATGTATACTTTCTCACTGGCTTGCCAAACAGAGGTGAGCAACTCAGTCTTGCGGGGACTAGGCCGGGTGGCCAATCCCTTGATAGTCTCCGCGAGAATTGGTGCACACCTGGGGCTCACCATTCAAAAGGCATAGAGATAAAACACATCACTCTACCGGAACTCAAAGTCATAGCGTTCACGGTTACCAGAATTTGCGGCGCGGCCGCTTTACACATTGCTTCCGGATCCCAAATGCGGATGGCAATTGACTGTTACCAAGGCACCATTTTCAACTGGTGTGAAGCTGTGTCGGCTCATATGAAGAGCCAACTGACCAAGGCAAAGAACGGACGACTAAAGACTTTTGGATATGGGCCTATAGTCGTGAGCTTTGCCTTGGAGAGAATTCCAATGCTGATCCCTCAGCAACTCACTGTTGATATCTTGGGTCCTCAGCAGCCAAAGCTGATACGATGGGTTGCGGTGATGGCCCGGCATCCTGACGAGGGCGCGACAGTAGTTCGATTCTCAGATAGTTATTTTGACTGGTTAGAGGGCCAGCTTTTTGTGATACAGGACTTTCCGTATGCCGGAATGGATTTCAGAGGTGATCCGGACATGGTTCTTCCACAGGGAGAACAATGGGACGACAGAGGTACTTTTTATTTTCACAAGTTTTCTAGTTATGTATTTTTTGTATTTTTTATATATATCGTCTCAAAACTAATAGTAAATCTTTCAAAATGCAGATGTTGGTCCAGCCAACCTCCGGCCTTATGATAGACTACATCCAGCTGCACCGGTACCGGCCCCACAGGATGCGACAGCAGAAGTACTAGCTGAGTTGGAGCATGATCTAGAGCGTCTCACGGCAGATATACCTGAGACTACTATGGACGACATTCCTATCAGGCTTCAGCGCTTCGTAGTCGCGGTCCCTGGACCGTTTAGGAGATTTTTGCGTAAGGTAGCCCGCGCAGTGGTGTCGTACAGAGAGCACCACCAGTGATTGACTAGTCACTTTTGTAGTCACATGTGACATTTTTGACTTTTTGTACTATCATTTTGCCGATCATAAGGTGTTTTAAACCTATGATCGAAGACGATGTATATATTTTTTGACACACTTCTATCTATATATATCACTATTACCGGCTTATCTTGTTTAACATATGTGATGAAATGTTTTTAAATTTACTTGCATGATTATCGTAAATGTCTGTCCAACATTCGAGAAGCAATTGCATCTGCTAATGTATTCAAAGACCTTGGAATATGTTGATATTCAATGTAATCAAATTCACGTTCCAAGAGACGCACTCTCAAAAACAACCTTAATAACACAGGATTTCTAATGGCATAAACTCTATTAAGCTGTAATACAACAAGTTCAGAATCTAACCTCACTATCAAACGTCGAATTCCAAATGAAATAGATTCGGATAATAATTCAACCACTGCACTGTATTCTGCAATGTTATTCGTTGTTTGACCGAGGCTTACCCCATGCATAGAAACTAACTCGTCAGAGGGCGAATAGATAACCCAAGCTGCGGAAGAGATATTCCGTGTATTACGACAAGCACCATCAGCAAATCCAATGTATGTTTGGAGAGGCGTCGACATCTACAATATCAAGAGTAAAACCAAGATAAGCCAGAATAATGACGAAAAACCACACTTGCTAAGCTAAGCACACTGACTAAACTAACACACTTGCTAGCTAGAAAGAAAATCTAACCTATCTAAAAATTTCTCCATACCCATCATTTTAAGCATAATACCTCTTTAGGTAAAGTCCATTTCTGGGTTTACCCAAAGAGTCCCCATCAAAATCAACTAACTCATAAGCCCCTTTTGCTAGCTTTCGCTTTACAATGTAGGGCCCATGCCACATGGGAACGAATTTTCCGGCACCTAGCTTATCGTTAGCTTGATCATATAATAGTACTAGGTCTCCTTCCGAAAAACTTCGAGGGGTTACATTTTTATCGTACTGAGCTTTCATTCGTTTCGCGTGAGTCTCGATAGCTAAAGTAGCGTCACGTCGAGTCTCATCTAATTTAGCCAAGTATAATAACCGTTTCTCCTCTTCGGAAGTAGCTGGAAGTAATTCGACAGCCATTTGAAGTGATGGGATTTCGCATTCAATAGGTAACACAGCTTCTAAGCCATAAACTAGCTGGAAAGGGGTGAAACCTGTTGAATTTTTCACTGAAGTTCGATATGCCCATAGCGCCGAAAATAACATGTTATGCCAATTCGTTCGATGGATACCAATGATCCGTCGAATCATGATGACTAGAACTTTGTTGATTGACTCAACCAAACCGTTGGCTTGCGGATAATAAGGAGTAGAGCTATCGTGGCGCAAACCAAGCTGGCTTGTAAGCTCAGTCATCATGACGTTTCGAAAATGGCTCCCATGGTCAGTAATGATTGCTTGTGGGACACCAAACCTAGTTATGATATGATTGAATACGAAAACTGCAGCTGTCTTGCCGCTTGCGTCGAATGTAGGCATCGCCTCGGCCCATTTTGTAAAATAATCAACCGCGAGGATGATATACGCATGCCCCCCGGCCGAGTGAGGGTTACAAGTAATAAAGTCAATGCCCCATTTGGCGAATGGACCAGCGGCAATTATAGGGTGGAGAGGAGCAGGTGGAGCGCGCATCTTTCGATCAAACACTTGACAGTTGTGGCATGTTCTGACAGCAAGGATACAATCTTTAAACATAGACGGCCAGAAATAGCCAGCGCGCAACACCTTCTGAGCTGTGGCATACCCAGACATATGACCGCCACATGCTCCAGAGTGACAATCATTCAAAACTCTCTCAGCCTCTTCGTGAGTTAAACAACGTCGAAAAACTAAGTCTGCCCCCCGGCGATAAAGTGTATCTCCAATAATTCTGTATTGCTGGGATCGAAACCGAATTTTTCGACGGTCTTCCTTGGAAGCTTCAGGCCGAAAGGTTTGGGTTTGGAGATAGATGATTATATCCCCATACCACGGATCTAAAGTGCTAATAAGAAACAAAGATTCGTCCACAATGGACTCCTCTGCCACAGTCTCTGTGTCAGCACTCGGGAAATCACACATCAATTCCGCAAAAACTAAAGATTTCTTAGACTTGGACTTCTCGAACTCCAAGTCGAACTCTTGCAGGATAACAATCCATTTAGAGTACTTGCCCCCTAGCAGTTGTTTTGTCAAAATATAAATCATAGGGTTGCAATCCGAAATAACTGTAGTCTTGCGGAGAAGAATGTAGTGACGAAAACGCTGGACAGCTTGAACGGCTGCCAGGGCCAATTTCTCCACATGCGAATATTTTAACTCAGTGGGATTTAAGGTTCTACTAAGATAATATATCACATGCTCTGCTTTGAATTCATCTTCTTGAACTAACACCATTCCAATGGTGGAATGCGAAGCTGCGAGGTATAAGAAGTAGTCCTGGTTGTAGTTGGGAGGATGCAATAACGGTGCATGGGTCAACGCGTGTTTAAGTGCATCAAAAGATTGTTGGGCAATCTCGTCCCAAAAGAATTGTGCGTTCTGTTTCAACAACCGTGTAAAACCTTTAGTGACCTCGGCGTAGTTTGGGATGAATCGGCGTAAAAAGTTCGCTTTCCCTTGCAAACTTTGGAGTTGGCGCAAACTCGAAGGAGGAGGCAATTTGATGATAGCCTCGACTTTCGAGGGATCGACGCGAATGCCGGCTTTTGAAACAACAAATCCCAGCAATCGACCTGTTTCTATACAGAAAACACACTTGTGGGGATTCAACCGAATTCGATAATGCCTACACCTCATAAAGATTGCTCGTAGGTGGACAAGGTGATCAGCTCGTTGTAAAGAATGAGCAGGCAAATCATCGAGATAGGGTTGCACAATGTGCTTGATGTCATGAAATGCATAAGACATCGCCCGTTGAAAAGTAGCGCCGGCATTCTTAAGCCCAAAAGGTAATTTGCAATAAGCAAATGTCCCCCATGGACAAATGAATGCCGTTTTTGGTTGATCGGCAGGTAGAATATTGATTTGATTATAGCCTGAGAAACCATCCATGAAGGAAAACATCTCACTTCCGGCACAATCATCAATAATTTGATCGATATAAGGCGTAGGATAGTTGTCTTTTGGACAAGCTCGATTGATATCCCTATAGTCGATACAGATTCTTATTGTTCCTTGTTTTTTATTGACGGGAACAATATTCGATACCCAATCCGTTAACGGGATCGGATAAATGAAACCTGCTTTCAACAGCTTTTCGACTTCTGCTTTAATCGCAGCCGCTTTTCGAGGGTGAATCTGACGCAACCGTTGCCGAATGGGTTTAGCATCCGGGTAGGTTTTGATTTCATGAACAACAATGGCAGGATCAATTCCCGGCATTTCCTCGTAAGACCAGGCAAACACGTCGCGGAATTCTTGGAATAGGGCCTTGTAAGTTTGGATTTCTTCTTCAGTACATGCGGCACCTATATGAATGTTCTCCTCGATTCCGGGCTTCACTGAAATATCAATGGGAATAGTACGAGAAATATTCCCTAAATTCAGCTCTGAATCAGAATGTTTCGTTGGATCCTGAGCGTCTTTGACATATTCAGCGGTAAAGATAGATGAAAAATCATTTTCAAATGCATCATCCTTAGGTAAAAACGAAGATCTGTGATGGAGATCTTCCCATGGTAGATCATCTACACTTAGGATTTCGCGAAGTTGTTCGTCAGATGACACTTCTTCGGGAAACGTTATCCGTTCTAAGGGTGAGGTGAAAAGTGACTCTTCACTGACCACATTCATTTGGTTGGTTGAATGAAAGTCGGTAAAAGACATAAGAGCTTCATAAGCAATCTCATACGGACTCAACGGCATAACATCACCGAGTGAGTCTAGCTCAGAGTCAGAGGGAACATACCAAGGATCATCATAAATAATGTTTTCTGACGTGATCATATGAATTGTTGCGAACGAAGGGTCTGCATTGAGTGGAGGGAGAGGAAAAGTTCCCAGTAAACCGGAATCCTTAACTAAACCTACACCAATGTCCCTATAAGGGATTGTCGTTTTACCAACATGCTGGATAGTTTCTAAAGAGGTTGGGTCGGATGAAAAGTATGTCAGCTGATCAATAGTCACGATCTTACCGTTATGTGGAAACTTAATGACTCTGAAGACCGATGAAACGACCGCTGTCATAGCATATGACCAACTTCGACCCAAAAGAAGGTTGTAGTCTAGAGGGGCATCAACCACTTCCACATCCAGACTAACGGTTTTACCTTCGACCCCTATAGGCAATTCTTGTAGAATACCAAACGGACGGAACCCACGGCCATCAAAGGCCTTAAGGATGGTGGGGGATTGGTTCAACGAAGGAGAACCAAGCGATCTCCAACATTGAATCGACATAATACACGTAGAAGCTCCCTCATCAATCACAGTCCGATGAATAGGCCTGTTTTTGACTATCACTGGAATTTGGAAAGCCATTTGATGGGGGAGACGCGGTGTACTACTTTCTAGATCAAAGATCATTAGGTTCGGGTCCTGAACATCGACAGCTCCAATAGCCGACAAAAGCAATTTTCGTTGCGCTGGACATGATTGCAGCACTTCGAGTGCCGACATTGCTGAAGGTGAAACAGCTAAGTCTTCAACAATGTTGTAATTCTGGGCTGCTCTCGCATGTGGATTGAAAGCAGACCTTCGAAGTACACCCTTGGCGGGCGGCTTAATCACTAAGTCTGGGTTAGGTTTTTCGATCTGTAGTGGATCGGAACCAGGAGCTGAGGTTGATGGGTTAGAGTGAGAAGATTCTGCTTCTTTACCATCAACAGGAGCCTTACTACCATAATCTTGCGATCGAGTCGCAATCCTGACATGAGACATCATCAAAATGGGTTCTTCACTGGCATTCGAAGAAGAACCTATCATCTTATTCTCCTGCTCTGGAAATGGATTTTTTAACACAGCAGGAGTGGGAGAACCTTTGACTATTTTCACTACCTCGGCCCGATGAGGGCAGTCTCTCGTAAAATGATCTTCTTCACAAATAAGACAAGGATAGCGAGGTTTGCGCTTTTCGTCATTGGTTTCCGACTTTTCCGTTTTCTCCTTTGGAGCCTTGTCTGCTTTAGCCTTCTTCTTTCCTTTCTTCTTTCCACCGTTTTTGGATTTGGCCGTAGATGACTCTACAGCGTGAATGTCGGCGGTAAGTTCAGGAGGAGAAGACTCTCCTGTCGGAGAATCAGGCAAAGTGATAATTGGAGTATTGGAGGTCTTGGAAGACTTCTTCTTACTCTTCGTAGTCACGATACCGATCATACCATCAGCGGCATGAGATCCCGAAGGAGCAGCAGCGATTTGGTTTGACTTTGGAAGATCCGGAATTTTCTCGTGTAACGTACCCGACTGAGTGTAAACTAAGTCAAGGTATTGTGCCTGAGCAATGACTTGCTCCTCAGTAACTACTCCGGCCTTAGCTACATCTTCAGTAATTCTTGGTAATAATGATTTGACAAACCATTCAGCTAAGATTTGGTCCGGGATAAAAACTTTCACTAATCTCCTTCGACGTCTCCACTCATGGATGTGATCAGAAATGTACGTGGATGTCGATTGTTTTAGCGAAGTTAATAATTCTGTACCATTATCGTATCTGACTGGTAACTGAAAATGAGTTAAGAACGAGGTAGCTAACTGGCTAAAGTTGTAAAAAGAGGCCCGTGGTAACTCAATGTACCACTTGGCTGCGAGACCAATGAGTGTACGCTGGAAAAGACGTAAGCGGATGGAATCATCTGAGATGGAATTTGATGCACACCAGAGGTGGTAAGTCATCACGTGATTAGACGGATCCTCTCCAGACTTACCTTCGAACTTGGGTATATCGCTGGGCAACTTATTTGGCATTGGCGGCCAGAACGGAAGATATTGAATTGGATCGTTCGTTAGGCGCGTCAAGTCGGGTAAATCTAAAGTCGCAATAAACGGTAACTGCCGGTTAGGATCTCTAAAACTCTGAGTCACAATACCAGCCCCAGGAGGAGGATATCCAGGATAACTAGGAACAGGAGTCGCATTTGGGATATTATATCCTCCTGGAAAACCAGGATTAACCGGACCGTACTGGGGTTGTTGAGGTGGTTGATAAGTGTACCCAGGATACGGTTGATACTGGTAAACCGGTTGTTGGGCAGCTTGCCCAGGTTGATACTGTCCCTGGTACGGAGGTTGAACAAATTGAGGTTGAGTAGTAACAACCGTACTTGTACCAGGTTGGCCTGCAGGCATCTGGACTGTGGTTTGAACCGTGGGTCCAGACAACGGTACAGATGTCTGAGGAGTGGTTACAGGGACAGTAGAAACCGGAGCTGCCGATACTCCAGAAGTAAGCATGGTAGATGAAGCGGTAGTTGCTGCAGCCGTGTGAGGTGGAGTACTAGGTGCAATTGGCGGCTGAGTAACTACAGAAGTTACAGGGGTCTGAACACTTGACTGGACAGGTTGCGGTTGCTGGGGTGGACCAGGAACTGCAGGTTGTCCTGCTTGAGGTACCGACTGTATACTTGGTTGCGACATCTGTTGACCCTGTGACGGATCCCATGTTAACATTCCAGGGTATTGACTCGTAACAGGTTGAGGATACTGAGATCCATAGCCGTATTGAGGATAGGGTTGATAACTGTAAGGTGCAGTCCCATATGATTGCCCTTGAGGTGGTTGATAACCTTGACCAGGGTATTGACCCGTAGGTTGATAACCTTGAGGTAAATACGAATACTGGGGTTGACCTTGACCTTGAGGTTGGTATCCTTGAGGTTGATACCCTTGGGGTTGATACCCTTGGGGTTGCCATCCTTGAGGTTGCCATCCTTGAGGTTGATACTGATACTGAGGTTGACTTTGGGGTACATATTGAGGCTGGGGTTGATACCCTTGGGGTTGATACCCTTGAGGTTGCCCCCAGTCACGAATGAAGTACCTTGAGGTTGCCCCCCAGGCATTAACGAAGGTTGCCCCCCAGGCGGTAATTGGCCACCTTGAGGTTGGTTAATGGGAGTTGAACCTGACATCATATAAACTTCACCTATACTCAATGGTACATTACCACTGTTTCCAACTAATAACCCATGATCAATGGGTTGAGGAGATGCTCCCGCAAAGGTACCAGAAAGTGATTGATACCCAGTAGGAACAGAAGGACCGCCATGTAAAAATGATTCAGGACTTTGTGAAAACACAGATGACTGACCAGACATATTTACAGGAGAATGAATTCCTCTAGGTGGAACCGGAGTACGAGGTGTAGAAAAACCTACTGAGTTGTCTAAAAAATTGGTTAATGCAAGGTACCAAGATTCACTTCTAGGAGGACTGTAAAAGATGGATTCACGCTCCCTTAGATCAAGGGTAATTAGATCTTCAGAATCAGAAACGCCTATTTCTTCCTCTGGAACAAGTTCTTCTATAGCAATTAATCCAACAGGAAGATTTTCGGTGATAATTCTTTCTATTCTTGGTGAATCAGGAACACTAGGAGTTGGAGTAACAGGTTCTGAAATTTCAGGTTCTTCGCCTGTTTCACTGGCAGATGAAAAACTACCAGCAAGCTCGGAAACTGTAACAGCTTCGGGATTGTAACCTGTTTCTAAACTTTGGTAATCTGGATGGACTACCAAGGAAGATTCTCCTTCTTCAGGTGATCCTACTCTACTGCCACTAGGAGGAGTTACAAGGACCTTTAAACCTTCTAAATTACCTGGGTCGTCTCGAGGAGGGGATCCCCTAAGTCTACGGGATCTTCTCAACAATTCGGCCACAAAAACAACTTCAGGAGACTGGCCCGCAAGTCGACGGGACCTTCTCGGTAATTCCGCCACAATTAAAGATTTTAACTACAACACACGAAACCAAAGTAAAAAATTTCAAATCAAACCACCTAAAGTCTGCTAAAGAACCAATCAAATTTGAAGCACACGTCTAAATAATCTAGAGCGTCAAACCACACACAAACAGTAGTCTTCCGGACCAAAAACGCTAGTTGGTGATTAGGCCCAACCTCGCAGGATTCAGTACAGAAATAGTGGGTGGAACAGTTACCCCGGCAACCTGCTTAATGAATAGACTGGACCAAGTTCCTCCACTTTAACCGTCTCGAAGTGAAGCGAACCCCCCAGAAAATCCAAGTGAGTATAACCGACGTCTGCTCCAGGTACAGTGGGACCTTCCCTCCACCGTCACCTTGGGTAGAATCCTAGATATTATGGCCACTAAGGTTACCAATCACAACAATTACACCTGGGGGAACAGTCTAAACTCCGACAGCACGCAAGGGCAGAGTAGCAAGCTCCAATCCCCTTACCGGCTCCTTGACAACAATCCAAGGTTTACCGATAAGTGACCCCTGGCTCCTCGACAATGGTTAATCCGAGGTTTACCGTTTGTAATACGTACTGCCTGGCGTCGTTCCCAACGAGGGAGGAATGATCCCCTCACTGGTTCGGACACGAGCTCGTGCTTCTCCTTTAAGAGGAGCTTTCCCAGAATGTAACTGAAACAATTGGATTTGTTCTACTCAAGATAGACTATCTGTTTGGTTTTGTAGTCTTGGAGAGTTAAGTACTCACCTACTCCAAGACCCTAGCCTAAGCTATGTTGGTGCTTCAGAGCCCTAGAAAAATAAAGATTACTAGATTGATTTTAATTTAAGCGTTACTTTTAAGGTTGTTTCTTAAGTCAAAAGGTGATGGAAGTGAAACCAGTGGTGTGTTGACTCGACTCGAAACCACTACAAAATGCACCTAGAATGATTTATCCACTACTTTACTTTTTCGATGAATTGCTTAACTAAAAAGTTGAGAGAATGCAATCTTTATAAAAGCAACTTCTTAATTGAAGACAATCAAAGAAACAATTCGTTTGTCTTTTCCAAGCATAAAAACATAACTTCTCTTTACATGCACGAAAAAACTCTTTTCTTCTTTTGAAAACAAAAAGCTACTTGAAACAAGACTTTTTAAGAAGATGTTTTTGTATTTTTCTTTTAATAAAGCAAGTAAATCTAATGTAACCAAAAATCAATCTTAACAACTCTTAAAATCTATGAAAATGCACTCATAAGCAAACTAAAGGCAAATTTACTCTAAGCAATCTTAACGAGGCCAAAACTAACAATGATTATTTCTAAGGTGTTTTACTTGATCACAATCAAATCAAGGACTAGCTTATTGCAGAATCAAAAACTAGCCAAAACAAAACTCTAATCTTTTTGTTCTTTTTGTAAAATGGAAATCAATACTTTATAAACAAGTAATTCGAAATTTGACCCAAAACAACTCAAATGGCAAGTTGCTCACAAAAGGAGACTTTACGACAGGCCCGACTTCTAAGAAGGTTGACTAACCAGAGAGATCTAAGGCTGGACAACTTTCTACTATCAAAGTCACTACAAAGCCTTTGCAAAAATCAAACCCTAGGTCGAAACTTCGTTGAAAACCACTAAAACACTCAAAGCTCACAAAACAAGTTTAGGTGAAAATTCTTGACAGGGTACTAAAGGATCTGGGCAGAAAACACTAAGGAAAAACAAAATCTAAAAGCAATTTAAAGCAAAAATGGAATTTTCTTAAGTTTTACAGGAAGACGCAGGCAACCCGTTGTCACAGGTGCGGCCCCGCTCTGTGCAGACGGCAACAGCGCGTCCAAAGACGCACTGTGCAGTACTAAGAGGGTGCGTCCGTCTGGAAAAACGAAGAAAAACCAAATCTAACTAAATCTAAAGCTAAGCCACCCAAATACTAATTCTCACAGTCAAAAACCAGAAAATAAAAATGATTTTCTCAAAGCAAAGTTCATATAAAGGAAAAGACTCTCTCATTAATGGATTCCCCAGCGGAGTCGCCAATTTGTCACACGGAATCTGTCAAGGGTGCGGACACGACTGACCTTCCTAGAAGTCTAAGACATTCTAATGACAAACAAGACAAAATGGAGTGATCTTTCTCTAAATACACCTTTTACAACATGAAAACTACAAGTGTTTAGGCTTACCTTATTCCAAAACGCTGTTGTTGAAGTCCGTTCTTGACGATCCGGATGAGCTCCTCCTTCAAGTCAATTCCTGCAACCACAAACAATCAAACAATTACCAAGCACTTGCATTTCATATAATAAAACATATATTCAACATGCAGACCAAGGAAATAACTCATTAACACAAGCTATTGAGAAAAATAAACCAGTTTGTATTAATAACGAAACAAAGAAACTCTTACAACCTGGCCTTGGTGTTGTGCAAGTTCCTCCCAGGGTCCATCAAGGGTTTTCCTCTACTTTGACAAAGCTCACCCTCTCCCAAGTAGAATCTAGTGAAGACAATCTCTCCTCACAAAGGCTCTAATGGAAGACCTAAATCCTGCAGCATTTACCCAAAGAAAATGTATAGCTCCAACCTCCTCTCCTTCTGGCTCAATGCCTTTATTTATAGTGCTGTAAAGAGATTATTCAGGTCCACTATCAATGGGATCATCCCCCTCTATGGGTGGGATAGCTCCCTTATTGATGGGATAAGTTCCCCCTTAATAGAGATACATGAACCAACTGGAGGCGCATCCATTTCATCAAACCGACCTCTAGAATGTTCTAGAAGTAACCACAAGTAACTTTTTCAAGATAAAACTCGCGCATTTTGCCTTTTACAGAGGGACGCACCTATCCCTTAACATACAGAGCGTCCATGGACGCAGATTTTGTGAACATGATAAGCGTCCCCGCAGGTAAGGCTAGAGAGAACCTGCGACCCCAGAGATAAACATAGTTTTTACAAGACTTTCTCTCTTCTTTGAGTTTGAGATGGATAACAGAGGCATGAGACTTGCCTAAGAGGGTAGCATGACTGTTGATTTGAGCCATACTAACTGTAAGTAGTCAAGGTGACATTTTTTAGTGTAACAAGAGGCAATGGCAGAAAAATTTTCATAGTTTTCTAGAGGAGGACAAGAATGAACTACAGGAGCTGTTGGCCAAAATTACGCAATTTTGGGAGACAGTCTGGGCCCGAACATAAATGCACAATTTCTGGGCTGATTGCAGAGCGGGATAGAAGGGTAGGTGATAGATAGATTTGTGTAATTTTTGGGATGATGACAGAGAAGGCCAGCACGGAAGCATGCCTGTCAGATCTACTCAATTTCCTGGGACAGTGCAATCACAGGCAATAGAGGCCTCTTCCACATGTCTGTGCATTTTCTGCAGGCAGTGCAAGGCAGTCAGACAGGACAAGTTCTATGCAGTTTTGGAGATCATTGCAGCCCTCAGTCACAGCTCAAGTCAATTTTTCTGGTTGACCAGTGGGATGCTTGATGGGAGAACTTGCGAGAAGCGCAGACTGGATCGGGTTTTGGGATAATTTTTGGGCAGTTATGGGAGATAGTTAGCTAACTCATTTTTGGAATGGCACAGTGCAGGCTTCCTAGAGGATAACCTCAAGCTCTGTGCAGTTCTGGGCAGTAGTGCAAGGTCACTAAGATCAGGGTCTGGTTGAAGGAGGGTTTTTTGGTTGACAGATTTTCAAGAAAATGACTAAGTGTGAAAGAAAGTGTACTTGTGCATACATGACAATCTGATCACACACTTATCACAACTCGACAAAAAGACACCTCAAACAAACAAGACAAACATGTTCTTAGTGAGACTAACTCAATGGTTAAGAGCGACAAGTGTGACAGTTCAGATATGTCTTCGAACGATCGTGACAACATCTGCGCAACAATGCTTACAATTTTTTATGCAAGTGTGACTAATGTTGACATAGTGAAAATAACTCATACATAGAAAGACAAACCTTCAGAATGGTAGAACAAACTCACAAGCATGACATAGCGATCAACATGCCAAAAGGTGACCGGTGGTTGATCAACCAAAAAGGGTGTGAAGACTCAACAAGAGATCATGGGATGAGCCAGAGTGTTTGTGACAATCAAGGGGAAAATCCAAGGAAGTCTTTGAAATTTGGATGTAGGCCAAAATTTTGGAGGGCGTTGCAGCTGCTACAACACTTGGTGACACGCTGGTTGAATACCAACTTCTCTATCTTGGTTCATTTGCAGCACAGGGCCTTGCCCTTTCAGGAAGTATTGACTCGTTGTGTAGGTTACTTTGGCTTCAAACTTACTCCATGGACAAATATGGTTCACCTTGTACCACCTCAGTCAAACGCAACCAAATTTTCACCTAGATCATAGTGTTTCAAAATAAAAAAGGGTAGTTTGGTTCATGAGCTTAATATTTGTAGAGTATAAGTTTTCATCTTTGGTGTTTCTCTACTACTAGTAGGCCTAGACAATATCCTAGTGGAGTCACAGAAGAAAAAAAGAATTTCTCCACTACCAGTGAGCCTAGTCAATACCCCGGTGGAGTTTCCTGCTTCACCTCTCTTCACAAGAAACCTTTCTCTTCTTTTACCTTTATATTTTCTTGAAGGAGGATTGCGCATAGGCACTTATTTATTTTTGGGGCAGAAGAGGGATCTCGACTTATTGAAAGAATAAGAGGTTTTTCCTTCATAGAAGCATGTAATACCTCTGATTTAGGTTTTCTCATTTATATTTTCCCCTTCTCCCTTTCTATTAGTTGGATTAAGCTTGAACATACAGAGAAAAAGACGGAGTATAGGCACGGGGTTTCCATGTTTTGACACAAGTTCATGGTTTGACCAGAGCTTCCCTTATAGATGGATTGTATTTTCCATCCAAAATTCATCTACCAAAATTTACAACCAAGTACAGAGAAGACAGACACATGACTGGCCAAGTGCTGCAGTGTCACAAGACTCTTTAAACACAACCACATGCTTATTCAAAATCTAGAACACAGTATAGGATAGCACTTCTTAACAAAAAAAAAATAACAAGACAACCAAAACAAAGCAAAGGAAAACAAAGAAAAAACAACAAAGCAAAGAAACATAGAAAAAATAATCATGATATGTACATAGGTGGGGAACGAACCCAGATCATTGAAAATAACACTTTAAATCTTCACCATTGACAAGAAGGTTGTCAATCCTCCTGTCAAGTGATTGCAAGCGATACGTATGTTGGCCAATTTTTTCATGAACCATGTACAGACCAATCCACAAGGACTAGATCTTTGTATGTTTTCCTCTGTCTTCATGGGGTTTATCCCACTTTAAGACTAGGTCACCATACTGAAGCTAGTGTTCCTTGCAGAATTACGATCAAACCATATCTTGATACGGTTATGGTGAGCTAAAACATTTTCTTTTTCTTTCATCTGTTCTTCTTGTAACTTGTGTAAAGTGTCCATCCTACACTGAACCAATAGACACAGCTTGGAGAGCAGGAAAGTAGATATTGGGTGGAAGGATGGCTTATTTTTCATATAAAAGGAAGTATGGAGATGTGTTCAGTGAGGACATGGGTGTAACTTGATCAGCCCAAAGTGCATTGACTAGAGTGGAATTCCAGTTTCACTTCTCAGAGTAAATGGTTTTTTTAATGATGCAAATGAGATTCTTGTTTATAGATTCGGAAAGACCATTTCCTTGCGGGTAGTAGTTAGTTGAATTTTTAAGCACAATACCATAATGAAATGCAAAATAATACAGTTTCACTGAAGGGAAATAAGTTACATTGTCAAAAACAAGCGATACAAGAAGGCCAAACTTCAAAATTATGTTCTGCTAAAGGAAGCTGATGACTTCCTTATCATTCACTTGTTTAAGTGGATCTGCTTCCATCCACCATGTGAAGTAGGTTGTAGCGGTGAGAATGTAGTGGTGCATCTTTAGTGAATATGGGAATATTTCCGCAATGATGTCTAAGCCCCACTGTTGGAATGGTTCATCTAAGCAATGTATTGTAGCGGGTTTGCTGACCTTCGAGTTCAGTTAGTGCATTGCTGACAGAAAGGAACTTGCGGGCATAAGCATGTGCATCTTTAAATAATGTGGGCTAGTAAAAACTGACTCTCATGAATTTATGCACTATTGTGTTATCCACAAAGTGACCTCTGTCTGGTTTGTCATGAATGTCACGTAACATTCTCTCTGAATATTATGCCTTCAGGGACCTGAGAAAAATTCCATTGTTGTGATTTATGTAAATAACTCCAAGCACCAAATGGTAAGATAAGGTTTTGAGGTGAAGTTCCCTCTTCTATCGCATCGAAAAATGAGAGGGCATGGTTCCACACTCAAGTTATTTGTGCACTTCTTTGTACCAAGAGTTTTCGTGCGAAGTGGGTTGTGTTTGCTCTATATTGTACATGTCGATTTCTTGCTCCCAATCGATGATCTCTTCTTCTTCCTCTTGCGTGTGTACTACTTCTGCAGAAAATATGTAGAGACCATGACCCTTGATAGTGTGAATTGGCTTGATATCAAGATCATACTTTTGCAGTCTCGTCATCCAGTTCACAAGTCTTTCACCCAACTCTTGTTGAATGAGAAACACTCTGATTGGTGGGTGTGGCACAAAGACTATGTAGTTATTTTTTATTAGGTAGGGTCTAAAATGTTTCACCACCTTGTATACAAAATATGCTTTTTTATCCACAGTGGGATAGTTGAGCTCAGGTCCCTACATGCTCACACTCATGAAGGAGATGGGATGTTCATTGTTCAACTCATCCTTTTGTGTGAACACTACAGCAAGTGAGTTGTCGAAAGTGAATGTATAAAGAAAGAAATCTTTGCTAAAATATGGGTGGTACAACATAGGTTCATCTACTATCGCCTACTTGATATGGGCGAACAAATCCTTTTCCTTCTTCCCCCAGATGTAAACTACATCCTTCTCGATCATGTCTTGGATAGGTTTGAAAATATGTGCATAGTCTGAGATGAACTTCTAGAGGAAGTTGATCTTCCCTAAGAAGGAATGCACAACTTTCTTGTTGACTAGGTGAGGAATCTATGTGATAGTCCAAACTTGATCTGGATCAACGTTGATTCCACTCTTAGCAATTATATGCCCAAGGAGGTTCCTATCACACACTGCAAATACACTCTTCTTGGGATTCAAAGATATCCTGTAATTTCGACATCGCTCAAATATCTTCTTAAGATGGCACAGGTGGTCTAACCATTATCTAGACCATCGCGCTTTGTCAAATGAACCCATAAAAGGCGATGTCCATAGCGCTTTGAAAATTTTCTCCCGCATTTACCAACGAAAATGGAATTCTTCGGTAAATGAACGTACCCCACTTAGTACGAAATGGAGTCTTAAGTCTATCAGGTTTTGCTACTAGAACCTAGTTATATCCGGAAAATTCATTAAGGAGAGAGAACATTTCCACTCCAAATATTGTCTGCAAGATGTGCTCCATAGACAGCATAGGGTAGTTGTCTTTGTTTGAGGCCCGACTAAGATTTTGGAAATCTACGCATAGGTAGATCTCCCCAAACTTCTTCCTTATAGGAACTAATTTTGAAACCCAAGTAGAATGATGAACCTTTTATATGATCCAAGCATCCAACAACTTAGTCAATTATTTTTGTATGAGGGGTTCAAGTGACAAATGGATTTTTTTGAGCTTCTGTTGAAACAACTTAACCCTTGCTTTGATCGAAATGATGTGTTGGATTATTGTCATGTCATACATTTTCAAGTCATTGTATGTCCATGCGAATACATCATGGTATTGTCTCAATAGGCGGACAATATCACTCCTCTGGTGTGCAACACG
Source organism: Pinus tabuliformis (assembly GCA_031772625.1). Classification (NCBI taxonomy): domain Eukaryota; kingdom Viridiplantae; phylum Streptophyta; class Pinopsida; order Pinales; family Pinaceae; genus Pinus; species Pinus tabuliformis. The sequence goes on from CM062808.1 coordinate 503,018,719, forward strand.
TACCGATATTTATGAACTTCAGATCTCTTTCTGTTCCCAAGTTAATCTGTTCATGCATCATTGTAGAACTATGGGTTTTGGTGTTCTTGGGCCCTTTAAAGAGGTTCTACAAGTCATAGAGTTTCTCAAGTGAAACCACACCCTTGGGGATGGGGTTTCCTTTGCTGTAATTAGTTGTGTCTTAAAGAGACTGCTTGTGCACATCTTCATCTATCGCCGCATATTTGAAGACATTAGCGTTGGCCACCAAATGCAATATCTATTCATCATCATCAAAAACACACAAATTAGTGATGTTGTTAGGGATAGATGGCTTATAATAAATTTCAAAATTAAATCTATCCCTAAGTGCTGTCATCCTAGCAGTTTCATTTAACAGAGCATCAACAGCTGCATTACACATTCTTGGTACATATATGATATTAAAAGCTTAGAAATTAGAAATAAGCCACCATACCTCTTGTTGGTAACTCTTAAGATGAGGTGAGACACAGTGTATGGTGTTACGTACCTATCATACCACAATCTCTGAATCACCTACCACTTTCAACATACCAAAGTTTAGGCTGAAGCCTTTGTCCAAACCCGAGACGAGTGCTTCATATTCAACAATGTTGTTTGTGCACTCGAACTCCAAGTAGCTTGAGACTAAATGTTTTCTTTTCCTTGGGTCGATCAAAACACACCCATCTCCAGAGCTATCCTGTATTTTGGATCCATCGAAATACAAAGTCCGCAAGTCATCTGTACAAGTACCACTTGCCACACTAGTATTGCTAACACCACTGATACTACTATTACAAAGTATGTACAAGTTTATTTTTGCCAGTTTGGCTAGGAAGGAGACCCAACTATGTATCTAGTGGGGTGGGGCTCAGTTGTGAAACATAACACCCCAATAGCATTTCCAGAAAGAAATTGCCAAATAGAAGTTTTGTGAAAGCAAATGATTCATTGTGATCATTCAAGGGAATAACATTGTGTTTCATGTATCACTATCACAACACTCAAATCTGGTTGTTTCTACCTCGATACAGAAGACATAAGTGTGACCAGTCTATAGAAAAATATCCTTGCAACTTGTTGGACCAGTCTCTGCTAAGCAGTAATCCATATGCTTCTGGGATGTACACAATCACAATGTTGATGCACTAGTGAACTTGTGCATCGGACGATAACCGAATGATCACATCCTAGAGTTCACCAATGGTTGGTACACATGTTTGGTCGAGTTGGATGATTTGCATGATTGTGCTGCTCCATTGCGCATTGATGTGTTTAGCAATGGAGAGTGGCATGACATTGACTGATGCACTAGATTCAACCAAACAGTTGTGGACATTGACATTGAATACTTTGAATGATAACAAAAATGGTGGGAAAAGTGAGTTTTCTTCTTCCATTCGAAGCACGTTGAGTACAATCGTGAGTGATTGGGGAGACTTACTTGGCCCTGTGCTGGAAGAGGCAACATTTTCCTTGGAGGTTTGCCCCTGTGCATGAAAAAGAATATCCCACTAAGTCATGATTTTGGTAAGTTCATACAAAGATATGTTCACATGAGTCTTCTTTATGTCTTCAACAATATTGTAATCCAAAGCGGGAAGACTCATTGACTTGTCTGGGGGAAGACTTCTATTTGTACTGTCCGGTGGAGTGTTTTGAAGTGTGCTGCTCATGGATGTATCTTTCATTGGAACTATATTTCTAGATTTGCTTTGTGTTTTCTATGTTGACGATGTCGATGGATCAAGTTTTCTCAGCATTTACTTGAATTTATCATTCAGTATCTCAATCACAGTAGGAGCCCCTTGACTTCTCAAGTTGTATCGACCATTCTATTTTGGGGGTTCCTTCTCGGTGGTTTCTTTCTTCTTGGTAGCATTTAAACATTGATACATGTTAACCATGTGCCCAAAACTTTGACCTTCATTAAATGCACCATCCTCTTCATCATCTTCATCTTCCGATTGATCCTGCTCATTGGTGTTAAAATGGTCATTCATCCCTAAAGCCACGAAGCCCATAACTCGGTTCCAATCTGCATAAGTCTTCTCTGAATGTCGTGCTTGGTGGAACTCACAGAAGTTATCCTTTGCAATCAAGTCCATTTAGAACACAAGGTTTTAACTTTGCACAAATTTAGCTGGGTGTCTCCTACTGCTACTTGATGTCACATTCTTCCTGCGCACAAAATCGAAAGGTCTGCTGCTCACTATTGTCTCAATTGTCCGTTGCTTGAGTTCAGCTACTTCAATTGTCTATGACTTGAGGAGATGAGTAAGGGTCTCAATTTCAGTTGTTTCCTTTTCCTTTACCTTAATCACAATAGTCTGAGACCTCCTACCCATGTCTTTAGAGTCCTTAGTTGGTTCATCATCTACAATGACTCCAAGTGCACGCATGTATTTCTCCACATAAATTGCTTCTTGGAAATTTTTAGAAAGTGTTGGTTTCACATCTCATTTGACAAACAACACAATATTGGTTGACAGTGAAGACATGTAGTAGTCGACTGTGATGGAGTCATGAGGTTTAGTGTCTGTACGAAACTTTTCCAAGATATGGTTAAACCTCTAGTTAAAGTCTTACACTTTCTCTTTCGACTCCATCTTAAGACTACCCAATTCTTTCAACAACATGGCGGTGGTTTTGTCATCAACAAATTTCGCAAGGAATATTCTCTTAAACATCCCCAGTTCTGAATGAAGTTGACAGAAAGGTTGTGTTACCATACAACTTCTCTTCTATCCAAGGTACATGGAAACAATTTACATGCAACATCATCATAATGTACCTCGAGTGTTTGCAGATGTAGGTAGAATGTGTCTAGATGATCTTCTGGCTTCACTGCTCTATTAGGGTCATACTTTGTTAACAACTTCTCTGCATACCTTGGAATCTTGTGTAAGGCACCGTGGAGTCCCAATGGGCCCTATGTCATACATTCCATATTTTGATCAGCCATATTGTCTTCTTCTGAATCCGATAGTTCAACCTCTGAATTTGTTGGTTCGTCGCCTCCATTGACTTCCCCTCCACATTTGTAGGAAAACATGAGGTTCCTCTTTGTTCTCAACATCTTATGCCAGCTCTTCAAGAGTGGTGAGGATTACTTCTTCAATAGATGAGACTACCACTCTTGTGGGTGTAGTTGTTTTCTTCCTCTACGAAGAGGGAAGATTGTGTAATCCTGGGATCATTCCAACACCTTTGGAAAAATAATTGGTGATGGGATGGACAAAGCAAAGGTGATGATATGAAATTTCGTGTTCAGGCCTGGGAGGTGAGGAGTAACCAAGTTCAGATTTATGCGTGGGAGAGAGGGAGTTCGTGTTATTACCTTGACCAGATCATGGATACATGGGGTTGAGAGGACATTCAACACAAAGAAATGGTGTCCCTCCTTCTAGCACCAGAAATGTTGACAATGTTGGATCCTCCAACATTCAAAGGATCTCCCCAGTATGACATCCCAACTAGACCTCACACTGTTTGGTGTAGGAGTCCAATCTGGGACGATAGTTAGGTTTCCATTATCTTAGAGATTTTCCTTAGGTCTTTCTATTTAGCACATGACAATGTTATGCTTGTAACTTCAAGAAAGTGAGGTGCATTTTCCTGGTGAGTATGTAATGTAACTCTATGTTTGCGTTCTATTACTATCAAAAGGGGGAAGTAAAGTGAGCCTTTTGATGAGAGGGAATAGTCCCAACCCATGAAGAAACACATGTGAACAACAACAAGGGTCTGTCCAACATTCAGCGGAATAGTCCACAGCAGATGCGATAGTCGTGAAAACAAAATTTCAAGGGAAAACATGTACACCATCCATTGGAATAGTCCACAAGGGGGTGATAGTTGTTAAAACCAAGAAACCAAAAATATGGTATGTCTAATGTCTGTCGGAGTAGTCTACACGAATGAGAAAACAATGATAAACAATACAACACATCTTCAACAAGAAGAATACTAAAATAATCGAAGTAGTTCAACTATCTTAGTACAGGTTAAGAAAAAATGAATTACAAAGATTTAAAGAATAGTCTTACAAACTGATAAAAAACATGTGTGAAAATGTGTTGGGTTGAGACATGCTTCTAAATTAAGAAAAATATCCAAGACACATATGTACAGCATACATCACTAGTCCCAGTATTGCAACGTTAGAGCCACTGCTTGCTCCTCAAATAATAGACTACAAACTCTCAAGGCTATGTGGGAGGAGCCAAGGTGAAAATTCCTTTGGTCATATAATGAGGGGGTATATATAGAGGAGGCAAAATAATTGACCCTTGTGACTCTTCAACTTCCATCATGACTATTTGACTTCCTATGATGTTTTGACTTTACATGACTCTACAACTTCATATGTGGGTCTCTTGGACTTCCACTTTACATTACATTGACTACAACAAGTATGGCCCATAGTAGTGACGTGGTTGAGACAACTCATGACACAACTCGACATGAAACTATTGACATGTACTGGCTGACTGTGGTGCCTATGTTGAGATGTTGTGTTACTAAGTGATGGTGTGCTCTTGGTGTAACATGTGTTTACCTCCGCATGGAAAAGTTCACAAGGGCTTCAATGGTCTTGGTCTTTGCTTGATGGTGCATGTGTATGTGTCCCTTTTTCTCTCTTGCTTGATGTGCTTCGTGCGTTCGTTTGGCTGCAAGAAAGTCTTCTAGCATGCACCTCTCCTTCATCATGTTCATTGTCGTGCCATGTTGCATCAATCTACCTGTTTCTGCAATCACTCATGGCGAGACGACATCAAATCAAAAAATATCCTAGTCTAACATGATGTATTATTTTCTATTTTGGTGCAGGTGATCGAAAGAGGGACAAGGCATTGAAAATGTGTAGAGCACAAATTAGGCTGGGATGCAAGGCTCTAGAGTGTTGTCAGGAAAAATTGCACAGATTTCACTGAGAGGCAGATTTGCGCAATCTAGACAATAGTGATAGTTGCGGGGAAAAACCCAACTAAGAGGAAGAATTGTGCAGTTTTTGGGAGGAAGGCCAGGTAGGGTGTCAGGGAACTACAAGGCCAATCTGTGTAATTTTCAAGGGGAGCACTCGGAAAGTCATCCAACTGGATTCTACATAGTTTCTCCAGGAAAGACAGTGCGGGTAGTAGGAGACATTGGTAGAAAAATCTATGCAGTTTTCCATAGGAGGACAAGATTGGGCTGCAAGAGCTTGTCAACATTGCACAATTATGGGAGACAATTCGATCCCATACATAGCTGCACAATATCTTTGCTAATTGTATAGAAGGACAGAAGTGCAAGTGATAGACAGATCTACGCAATTTTTGGGCTGATGACAGAGCATGCCAGTAGGGAATCCTACTTGTCAGATCTGCACAATTTCTCGGGACAGTTTAGTGACAGGAAGCAGAGGTTTGTCCCACATGTCTCTACAATTTCTCGGGACAATGTAGTGACAGGAAGAAGATTCCTGTCCCACATGTCTGCGCAGTTTATACAGGCAATGCAAGGTAGTAAGGTTGGACAAGTTCTGCGTAGTTTTGGAGATCAGTGCAGCCCTGGGTCACAGCTCAAGTCAATTTTTTTGATTGACCAGTGGGAGTCTTGATGGGAGATCTTGCGGGAAGCGCAAACTGGATCAGGTTCTGGAAAAACTTACGCACAGTTTTGGGAGACAATTAGTTGACTCATTTCTAGAAAGGAATAGTGCACGATACCCGAAGAATAGCCTCAAGCTCTGCACAGTTCTAGGAAACAGTGCAAGGTCACTGAGATCAAGGTTTGGTTCAAGGGGGGTTGTTTGGTCGACAAATATTCAAGAAAATGACTAAGTGTGAAAGCGAGTGTTCTTGTGCAACATGACAATGTGATCACACACTTAGCATGACTTGATGACAAGACACCTCAAACAAAGAAGACAAACATGTGCTCAGTGAGACTGACTCAAAGGTTAAGAGTAACAAGTGTGATAGTTGAGATATGTCTTTGAAAATAAATTCATACACACAAAGACAAACCTTCAAAATGCCAAAACAAACTCACAAGCATGACATAGCGATCAACATGCTAAAATACGATTGGTGGTTGATCAAGAAAAAAAGGTGTGAAGACTCGACAAGAGCTCATGGGATGAGCGTGCTTATTTGTGACCATCAAGGGGGAAAACGAATAAAGGCTCCGAAATTTGGATGTAGGCTAAAATTTTGGAGGGTGTTGTAGCCGCTACAATAGGCTACAAGGGAGGCTGGGGAATGCAAAGTTGAAAATGGTCAAGTCACCAATGGGGATTGTGTGCATGGACCTTTAATGGAGGTGTTCTTCCATACTCCAAAGGTGGACATTTTCTGGAGTTTCTTAGTATAAGGTATGATGTTAATCTAGGAGAAATAGACACAAATGATATTTTTGAAGTTTTCTTGCAGGTGGTATTGATTTTTTTGTCATTTTAATCCTACTCCTCATGATTATGATTTAAGAAGGTCTCAGATGAATCAAATTGTTTAACACCTTGAATAAATTATTAAGAACATAGGTTTGGGCCTTGCAAATGTGGTGGTATGATAAAAGGAATAATTCAATTTTTAATAGAGATAAATCCTGGAACTGGGGGAGGTAGACATATAGCACATCTTGTTGATTGAAAATGGTTAGATATATCATATATGATTTCAAAATTGTAAGCACAAATAAGGATGATGGATCGATGCAACACAACCACATAAACTTGCACTCCTTGAGAAAGATCGTTGTATTGGTCTGTGAAAATATGCAAATTCAGAGAGGAAGTTAACAAATATCTTATGACATAATCCTGTAGGCCCTCAAATAAGGAAATATACATAGGAATTGACATAATGTTTTGCACTTGGGGGGAGGAGCTACCCCATAAGCATGAAGAAATCGTAAAGGAATGCACTAGATGGAGCTGCAGATTTTGTTGTCTATGGATTAGCTTATGATGATGCCATGTATGTTCATGCTGTGCAAAAAAATTAATGGAGGGATATTAGTAAGATACACAACCTTCCTACCACTAAACAAAGTTCTTTGTGGGTATCAAACATAAGCCCATGTCAGCACTTCTCCCCACAATTCCATGTATCCCCAGATAGCGAATCCTACAATTGATTATGCCCCTCTGACAATGACACAAACACCAGTTAATAAATGATTCTCTCCCCCCATCAAATTTGGGGCTCCTTCTGGATGAACATTCTCCCCTTTCTTAGAAGATTTGGAGGTAGAACTAGCTAGGGAGACAGAATTCTCACTGGAATGGCTAACTATAAATAAATCATTTTTTGATCTAGATGACCATCCTCCCTGCTCTGCTGCCCATAAAAATGTCACCATCCGATCGAGAAAAGGTCCCAAAATCAATAAAATATCAGACTGCACTATTGCCCCATCCAATTTGCTAGAACAATTTCAAAATACACCAGTCAACCCTACACATACTAGTTCCCTTTCATTCTCCCATAATAGACATCGAGGTCTGATTTCCCCAAAATATCAGGACCTTAGAGAAGATCCCATTGAACATGACCTTGCATAATGATCATAATGTCTTTGAATGTTAGGGGTTTGGGGTTAGCCCATAATAGATGATCCCTAAAAATTATGATTGGTATTCACAATCCTGAAATTATTCTCATACAAGAAACAATGACTAATAAAGGCAAGGCGTGGGGATACCTACTACAGGTATGTCCAAACTAGAATGTATGTGCAATGAGTTCATCTGGAATATTTGGTGGGTTAGCAACAATGTGGAATCTTGAAAAATATAAATTGAACACCTTCATCACATTAGTGGGCTTACTCATCACAGGGGGTTGTAGAGGATTCAAATTTCACCTTAGAATCATCAACATATATGCTCAATACTCAAACCAAAAGACTTTCTAGAACAAAGCATATCGCAGTGGTTTCCTTGAGCTCAAATCGCTAATACTTGTAGTGGATTTCAACTTCTCCACTAATTCCACATAGATATGGGGCTCCCATTGTAAGCCTCACTCGCTAGGGACTTACTTCAAGGAATTATTCAATCAGAAAAGTCTCTGAGACATCAAACTAGATCTAATTGGACCCACATGGAAAAATGGGTGATGGGGCTCATAAGGAATTGAAAAACGAATGAACCAATTCTATGTTCATGATTCGGTTGTCAAAAAACTTAAGGAAATGAATTTGAATATCCTCCCAAGGAAAACATGTGATAATTTTCCTATTTTGTTGAAATGGATTGGGGAACTACAACAAAAAGCTTCACCTTTCAAATTGAACCACTTATGGATGAAGGAGACAAATTTCATAGACCTTGTCCAGACCTTATGGAAGAAACCTTTTGGAGACCCTGGCTCCCAGAAGATGGACAAGATCAATTGCAAATTGAGAGCTCTCAAAGAAAGGGTCAAGAGATGGGCTTGGAAGAAGAAAAGGGACTTGACCAGAGAGGTAATTTGGATCGAACAATAGGTCAAAAAATTGGAGGTCCCATGTGACCCAACTTATTTCTTTGAACCCAAAAAACAAGAGATCCTACAACTGGAGATTTACATATCATAAATATTGATAAGACACACTAAAGAAATACAAGAATAAAGCCACATTATGTGGGTGGAGTAGGGATATAAGAACAACAAATTTTTCCATAAATATATCAAAATGAGGAAAAGAAAAACTCTATATGGAGCATCAAATCGGGAATAGGTGAACAACTCACTTCACAGTAGGAAATTGAGAAGGAGGCAAAGAGACACTTTAGCAACATACTTTTCTCACAAGAACATGTCCCACTCAAAAAGTAGCTAGAAATATATGACCTTTTCCCTTTTTTCCCTAGTATGGTGGACACTAGGCATATGGACCACACCATTACATAAGATGAAACCGTTTATGTTTTAAAATAAATGGCCCTTGGAAAAATCCTTGGATGAGATGGCTAGACAACAGAACTTTTCATCCATTTTGAAGAGGCCATGATTATTTAGCTCACTAATATAGTGGAGGAATCTCGCAACCTTGGTTGGGTCTCTAGTGCCACAAACACCATGTTAATCACCCTCATCCCAAAGGTCCCTCGTCCTATCACCTTCTCTGATTATTGTGCCATCTCTTTGTGCAACATCATCTCCAAACTGATCTCAAAAACCATTGCAAACTAACTAAAACCTTTCTTGTCAAAACACATTTTTCTCAATAGTTTGGCTTCCTTGAGCATCGACAAATCCATGATGATGTTGCAGTCACACAAGAATGCATTTATCCAATCAAGACCTGCCATCTAGACACCTTCCTTATGAAAATTGATCTTAGCAAGGCTTTTGACTATGTCGATTGGGAACTATTTTGGATGATCCTGCAAGAAATTGGCCTAGGGTTCTCTATGATAAATTGGATAAAATCTTGTATAAAGACTTCCTCCATTGCTATCATGATTAATGGCTCTCCAATAGATTTTTCTCAATCTCGAGAGGTCTCAAAAAAGTATGTTCTTTGTCTCTTCTATTGTTCCTTGTAATTATTGATGGACTTTCCAGAAAACTAACTGATACCTGTGATCATGGTCTCATTTCTAGATGAAGATTAGGTGATAGGGTCCCCCTCTCCCATTTAATGTTTGTGGACATCTTACTCAGAATTGGAAAGTCAGGCCCTTATGAATGTTAGGTGATCTTCAACATGCTCTCAGGTTTTGGACTCACCTTGGGCCTTCCCCTGAACCAAACAAAGTCTAATCTAATTTCTAGTGAGCCCAATGCAGACAGGGCTAAAGATATTTCCAATGTCTTCGGTGTAAAATTATCACACTTAGATGATGGTTTCACTTACATGGGTTTCTTTCTTAAGCCAAATGGATACAAAAACAAAAACAAGGACTAGGACTAGTTCCTTGAAAAAATTAGTAAGCAACTTAAACAATGGTCTCATCGTTGGATCTCTTTGGAAGGGCACCTTATTCTTGTCAAGTTTATTATGCATAACATTCCCATCTACTCGATGGTCATCTTCAAAATTTCCAAAGGAGTTGTCTTTAATATCAGCGCCATTATCATAGGTTTCATATGGGCTAACACACAACCGAAATGAAAATTTCATCTTTCAATCTTGGATATCCTCAACTTTTTGCTCAAATATGGCAGATGGGGACTCTTGGACTTTACCTCCTTCAACTTGGCATTGCTTCTCAAAAAAATTTGGAGAGTAGTTTCAGATGTGGGCCTTTGGAACCAAATCATCAAGTCAAAATACATTCAAAATAGAGACCACATCGGTTGGATTCGTGCTAGTGCTCCGAATCCTCCCAACAGTTCGATCTCATGTCATTGCCTCCTCTGCACCAAGCATTGGATTTTTGGGAATATGAAATGGGATGTTGGTTCAGGATCCACCAGAAAGATTAGACTGGACCCCCTCTCTTGCTTTACAGGTCCACATCTATTATCTCCTCCTCTCATTGATTTTTTGAATAATGAAGGTCTTTTTGTGATACAAGAAATAGCAAATGAATATCTCTCCTCTTCCTTAATTGCATATTGTAAAGGTGTTGCAAAGATGGAAATTCCAACCCCTCTGTTTTGGGAATGGACATCATGCATTACAGATCTAAAACTCTTTGGGATTGTCCTATCCACAAAAGCTAACATATTCATCTAGTGTGGAGGCTCACAACAGGAAAGGGTAACAAGAAATGAAGCTTACCGGATAATCTACCAGCCTTCCAGGAATATTTCACTTTTCTCTTGGCTGGTTGGAAATGGAATTTTCCACTCAAAACCAATTGTTTCTCCTAGTTGGTGGCACACAACTGGATTTTGACCTGGGAAATACTCTGGAAGAGAGGTTTCTAGGGATCGGGACGATGTTGCCTTTGCTCATCAACTAGAGAGGACATCAACAATCTCTTTCTCTAGTGCCCTTTGGCCTCTTTTGTCTGGACACATGTGCTACATCTCACAAACTCTTTTCCACAATGGGACTGCTTTGACATTCTCCCCTGTCTCGGCAGATGGATTGTGGATCACCCTCAACATGGAATGTTTTCTTTCTTCATCATGTGGGGGATCCGGCGCTCCAAGAACGCCCTCATCTTTGAGCGTGTGAAGCTAGACATCTCGCAAAGCAGCTGCAAATTTTTCTCCTCCTATTTTGAATACTCTCCTTTCAAGACATCGGCCTCAAAACATCACTCTCCTCCCTCGAACATGTGGTCCTCTTACCCACTCGGATTTTTTGACGGGGCCTCCTCTTTTGACTCTTGTGGTTGTGGCATGGCCATCCATCTAGGCCGTGGGAGCTTCTACAAGTTTCAATGGCACTATGGAATTGGTTCTAATACTCATGCCGTACTCCTATGGGGATTCCTACATTGTGCTTCTTGGCTGGGCATCAAAGATTTTTCCATTTTTGGGGATTCCAAATCCATCATCCATTGGGAAAATCATCAAGGTTCCCTAGACTCTCCTAACCTCGACACCTGGGAATGCAAAATCAAAACCCTACTCAAGGAGTTCTGCTTTGTCTCCATCACACGCATTCGTCGGAGTCAAAATGGCGAAGCAGATTGTCTCTCCAAAGGAAGGTTGCACCTCAGATTCGTATAAGATTAAATTCCAAGGTCTCGCCTGTAGCTCTTTTCAGGTCGGGATATATTTTGATCCAACTCTTTTCGATTGTTTCTACATGCTCGCTGTTTTCCTTTTTCGTGGAAAGTACGTCCAGGTTTTGATCATTGTAACAGGACTGCTCTCTACAATTTATGAATCTTAGAGATTAAATATATTAAACACAGTTCTCGGTTGCTGCTTATATCCTCTACACGCGATCAGTGGGATCTCGATCTCTGTCAATGTACCTTCTCATTTTATCGGTAGAAAAGGTTTTTTATGATTTGAAAAAAAAATACCCTTGTTTTCATCACAGTTGTTTTTCATGGTACTTCTAGAATTCCTCTGGCATTGATATTCACGTGATGAGACTGTGCTTCCCGAATTGATATTCTAATGCGAATTTACTTTGACTAGTCAACATTTAAAAAGAATATACCCACATGTAGTTATTACAGCACAGTTGTAGTTCTACATTAGCATTTGTCTTCTTGAGCTGGATTATTCGCCGAGACATCAGAATTTCCCTTCTGCGGTTGAATTGTTCGCCCATTGCTCTAACTCTTCACATGCTGGTTGTATATTTTATTCCATAGCTGCCAAATTCGGCTGTACTGGTCAGAAAAATACGACAATACGATTCGGTTGGCCTACAAATTTGGAAATTGCAATTCGGTACGGTATTTTTTTTAAATATATTATTTTTTATATTAAAAAAATTGGAAATTGCAATTCGGTACCGTATTTTTTTAAATATATTATTTTTTATATTAAAAAAATTATAATGAATTGTAAATGGTAGTTGAAAATATTATAATTATGATGGGATTAGATAATAATTTTTTTTGTATTAAAAAAAATTATAATAAAGTTTAAATGGTAAGTTAAGAATATTACAATTATGATTGAATTTGGTAAAGTGTTTTTATTAATACAGAATTTAATATTTAAAAATAGAAATTTCTATATTATTTAATTCTATAAAAAAAAATAATATAAAATTTAATATTTAAATAGAAATTTCTATATTATTCGAAACATTAAAAACATAAATTTCCAATTTAAAAAAAACATAGTTACTATCTAAAATTTGTTAATAAAAAAATTAATATTTAAATAGAAATTCTATATTATTCAAAACATTAAAAACATAAAATTCCATATTAAAAAAAAATGCAGTTGCTATCTAATTTGGTAAGGATTTTTGTTAATAAAAAAATAAATATTTAAATATTAAAAATAGAAATTTCTATATTAAAAAAGTATAGTAAATAATAAATTGCATATTAAAAAAATTACAGTTGTAAGAAACAATAAATTTTATATTAAAATATTGTAGAAAATAGTAAGTTTATACTTATTTTGATAATTTTTTTCGGATTAATCATAAGTTTATATTTGTTAAAAATAATAATTTCTAATAACTAAGAATAATAAATTTTTATTTATAAATATTTATAAAATATATAATTTCCATTTTTTTCTATTTGAATTTCATGCTTCTTTTCTTTTCCACAGTAAGGAAATGGAAACCATGAATTAAAGTTTGGGTGTGCTTCTACCTACATTGTAAACAAGTCTTTGAAAAATTTAAAAAAGACATTTAGGTTATTTTAGTTATTAATTAATAATGTTATTATTTTTCATTTTTAAGTGTTATATTAAAATTTAAGATTTCACTAATCAATTTTTTTTTAAATATATTGTAAATATAAATTTATTTTTTTTAATTTTAAAAATAATTTAATTTTATTCCTTTTAAACTCTACGTGGACAAACGGTGCTCTTTTTTTCTTAGTTGAATAATTCGCCGCGAGATTATCGGCAAACATTTCAAACCATTTTGGTATTTGCTTCTGCAAGATTCACGTGTATATATATATATATATAATCGGGGTGCTATAAGGTTTTTATTCGTGGGATTAAAGATGGTTAGGAAACCGTTAGCCATTGTCTTAATTTAGCATTTGGGTAGTGGCGCCAGCTGTCTTGCGTTTCCGACATTGTCTTCCAATGGAATGGCCTGAACCAATACAGAGTGTTCAGTCTCTTGCAGAGAGCGGCATCAAATGCTTGCCTTCCAGATACATCAGGCCTCATGGCCAGAAGCCCACAGAGCAGCAGTTGGTGGAAGAGAAGATACCCATCATAGAACTTTCCGGTCTCTATGACGAACGGCGGAGGAAAACGGTGGAAGAAATTTCAGATGCATGCAGAGAGTGGGGATGCTTCCAAGTCATCAACCATGGAGTCTCTCCGGAGATTCTCATGGCCGGACGTGAGGTGACGAGACAGTTCTTTTCTCTGCCATTGGAGGAGAAGCAGAAGCACGCGAATGATCCTTGTTCTTACGTTGGATATGGCAGTCGAATTGGTGTGCAGAAGAACGCGACGCTCGACTGGGGGGATTACTATTTTCACCACTTTTTGCCTCTCTCTATACGAGAGGAGCACAGATGGCCATACAAACCAGAGAAATATAGGTGATGAAGGACTATTAATCAGCATGCCTCTTTCTATTCAATGTTCTAGTTTCATGCTTTTATTCGGACTTTAGTTTCATGTTACATTTTGACCTTCTTTTTTTTTTTTTTTTAATTCTTGACCTACATCAAATATTAAACATTGTGCACAAGAACATATTGAATTAGTGATTTTTCATCTTTTCCATTAAATATATAAATCTACATTGAGCTTCTCAATATACTTAATATTTGATTCTTTACTATAGAATCTATATAATATAATTTTTTATATTTATTGTAAAATGAAAATGATGAATTAAAATAAAGTTTTAATATAAAAATGATTTATTTTTAAGTTATTTTTTAAATAATTGATTTAAAATATAAGTAAAAAAAAAAATTTAGTTATTAATTTTTTAAAATATTTGAAAATCTATAATTAATTTAGTATTTACACATTACTGTGGAAAGGACCATGTCCAAGGGGAGTGCAGCATTAAACTGAGGAACACCTCAAGATTCTATTAAGAGTAAACAACACAATAAAAATACCTTGGGAGTAATTATACGAGAAATTTTATATATTTGTTAAAATTAAATTTAACAAAATTGTCATTTACAACATAAAAATAACTTTCCGGGTTGAAAATCAAATTATGTAGTGCATCTTAAAAAATAATGGTGACAAGTCGAACTTTCTTCCTCCTATTTGGAACGAGAAGAAAAAATCAATTCCTAATGCATTTAGAATGATGCTTGTTTTCTCACGCAGAGTTTCGTCTGTTGTTGCATACACCCATAGTTGTATTAAAATTTCATTATTTGGATGTGTGTTGACATTACAGGACCCTAATGAAAGAGTATTGCGAAGGAACGTTGGAGCTCTGTGGAACCCTGCTGTCTGTGTGTTCTGAAAACCTGGGGCTGCCTCCCAACCATCTAAAGGAAGCTTTTGGACATGAGGAGGGCATTGGAGTTTGCGTTAGACTTAACTATTATCCAGTGTGCCCGCAGCCGGAAGTGACTTATGGCCTGTCCCCACATACTGACCCTGGAGGGATAACCATTATACTTCAGGATGATGTTGTTGGCCTTCAGGTTCAGAGAGGCGACTATTGCGTGCCTGTGCAACCTGTTGCGAACGCCTTGACGATAATCCTTGGTGATCAGATGGAGGTCAGTTCTTCAACTAGTATTTTTATTGACCTGTCAATAACCGTTGATTGCGATGGACAAAGTGCTTCATGTGTTCTTTTTATTTTCTGGTGCAGATATTGACGAATGGAATTTACAAGAGCGTGGAACACAGCTGCGTTGCTAACCAGAAGAAGGAACGAATGTCCATCGTGGTTTTCTGTAACCCTAATGGAGAGAAGGATGTCGGCCCTATAAAAGAGCTGACCAATGATGAGTCCAACCCTGCTATATACAAACACATGACGTTCAATCAATACAGGACGTTGATTCGAAAGAGTGGGACTAAAGGAAAGAGTTACGTGAAATCGCTTATAAATTTTGGATAGAATAGTGTTATACTAGTAATTCCACCCATCCGTAGGAAAGAGAGAAGATAGAAGTCAAAATTTTAAGCAATTTTATTTATTTATCAGTTTTTTTTGAGAAAAACTTTTAAATTTAAATTTTGCATAATATAGTTATATTATGGATTATAATTGTAAGATGGGTTCATTACTAAAATCACCATTTGTAGAATTAATAGACTATTTTATTGAATGTTTCATCATTTCAATATACATGATTTATTTTAAATTTGAATGGATAATATCAATATAGATTTTGTGACAAGTTTTAATGATTGAATAATGAAATCACTATTGAGTGATTCTATAGATAAGGTGCCCTTTTCTATACAAGTGGACTTCAATAGATACAACCTAAGATGATTTCAAAGTTAGCTAACAAGAATTCCTCTTCCACATTTTTCTTTCTTTCTCCTAACAATGGGAAGACATAAATATCTAAAAGAATATGAGAAGCTTATTCATTGGACATTACCAATTCTACCCATTCTAAGAACAATCCTGTTGGGTTAAAAAGGAAGTAAATCCCTTGAATTGAGAGTCAACATTGAGTGTAACAGTCACCAAAGTATGGTGATACATCCTCCACTAACTTGTTCTTCTTGTTGGACTAAAAAAGGAAGGATATCCCTTGAATTGAGAGTCAACATTGAATGTAAGAGTCACCAAAGTATGGTGATACATCCTCCTTGTGAATGTAAACTCCATAGTACATTACTCAATGATATTACTAGACAATACGTGAAGGATAGGCAACTCTAATCTGAGTCTTTGTGCTAGAAAAGATGAAGAAAATAAAAGTTTCTAAACATTTCACAACCACTTGAACAAATATGTACCTAGAAACCAATCATTGCACTCTATGATTGCAAAAAAAAAGGTTTATTAGCTAAAAATAAGGAAGCTTATAGGAAATGAGAAGATAATCACTCCCCATATAGTGAATTATTATATAATTTAAAAGATATATTATATGATTTTCAAGCTTTTAAAAATAAAAATAAATTAAAAATAGAAAGAAGAAATATTAAAGATTTTTTATTGAAATATTATTAATTTGTATTTTCTATTTATTTATAATAAGGTAAAGCTAGGGACATTTTTACATGTCTTGTTTTGTGAAGCCTCTTTTTTTCCATTTGTTCCAGTGCATTAAGTACCTAATCATAACCACACCATCAGTGGGAAATTCTTTGCATCTATGAGAAGCATAGGATATGGTATTTCTTTTAGTTTTGATATTATTCGTTATAAATAAGTACCTAATCATAACTATGCCATCAATGGGAAATTGTTTGCCTCTATGAGAAGCATAAGATAGGGTATATCTTTTAGTTTTGATATTATTAGTTATAAAAACCTTTTGGAGCTATTACATCTTTCTCTAAAAGCTTTTAGAGATATTGTATCTCATTCATATAAGATAATGGTAGTTATAAGAGTCTCATAGAGGGCATAAGATAGGGTATTTATTTTAGTTTTGATATTATTAGTTATAAAAATCTTTTGGAGCTATTATATCTTTCTCTAAAAGCTTTTAGAGATATTGTATCCCATTCATATAAGATAATGAGAGTTATAAGAGTCTCATAGAGGGGTTTTTCGTATCCCATAGTTAAAGGTGTACTAACTTGCAATTGTTTTGAAGCTCATAATAATCTTTTCACCTTCAATTTATCCTTTTCACAACTCTATTGTTCCAATTGAGCTTTTGTTGAATATTGATTTTGAGATATTTGTATGAAGGAACTTCCTCCAAGCTATTTATTCCACATACAAAAGTATAGTGGGTGATCCTTTTGAATAAATTATTATAACCTTTATTTTGTTGATCTTCGTAGTCATCCTTGTATTAGAGAAAAATTCCATTAGTATTTTTAGTGGCTTTTCATGGTCATAGGGACTCCTCACCATAAGAATAATATCATTGACATAAATAATTAGAATGATGACGATGCAAGTGAGAGTTAGGTCAGCACAACTTGCATTTTTCAAATCATCCTCTAACTTATTAATGTATATAGTAGAAAATAATAATCCTCTAACTTATCAATGTATATGGTAGAAAATATAGAAGGCACGGGACAACCTTACTTAACTACTATATTAATATTAATTTCTTTTAAATAACCTTCCATGTTCTTAAACTTAAATTAACTTTATAATACAAACTTAATGTAGTAACTCTCAACTAAGAAAGAACTATTAACTCTTTTAGCCTAATTCAAAGGTTAATACATCATACTATGTCAAAACATTTCTTAATATTAATATTTCCTATATTAATAATACACGACACTCTTTCAAAATATTTTTAATAATATTAATTTTATTATGATTCATCTCCTTTTAACTATTATTATTATAATATGTAATGTGGAATTTAACATCAATAATTATCTTCTTTATTGGGATATTAAAATATATTAGATTTTTTTTTTTTTCATTTCAAAAATATATAACATTTTCTTAATATATATATATCAAATAATAAAATACAATTTATTTAAATATAATTTTTAAATTTTTTATTTTAATTTTTATTTTGTTGTCTATTTGTTCCAAAATAAATTAGCATATCCATATAAATTAAATGGTTGGTGAATGCCAATAGGCATCAATCCATGATAAACATCAAAGCACTCACTTCATCATACATATCAAGTTACTAAAATTAATAAAATCATAAGAGAAAACTAAATTATAATTTTTTTAAAATTATTATTATTAAAAAGAATTAATATATAAGTTAAACATATATATATATTAAAAGAAAAACATGTAACTAGATTCTTAATAGGGCTTGTCAATCCAACATGCCTAGAAAAACCATTACTCATTTCATATAACACTTGTTATAAAATAAATCTTAGTTTTTTATTTGTGTATCTTATTAAGAATATTTTAGAATATTCTATATAGATTATATCCCTACCTTCCACCACCTAATACTGATTGATAATTAGATTAGCACAACCATATAAATTAATAAACATCAAGACACTTACTTTATAATACATTTTACATTTTTAAAATTAAAATAAATCATAACTAACTAAATTATAATTTTATTTTAAATTAATATTAATGATACAAAAATTAATATACAAGTCAAACATATATACTTTAAAAAAACATGAAACATAACTTTAAACCATAAAAATTTAGCTCCACTTTACCATAAAGATTCTTAATCTACAAATAGACTTACTTATAATACCATGGCTTATCAATACCACATGCCCAAAAACTATAACTTACTTGTTATGACACTTGTCCATATGACATTTTTTTGTAATTAATCAATTTAATTAAAAAGGTTAGAAGTGCATAACTACTTTTTTTCAACATACAAAAGTATAGTGGGCAATCCTTTTGAATAAATTATTATAACCTTTATTTTGTTGATCTTCATAGTCATCCTTGTATTAGAGAAAAATTCCATTAGTATTTTTAGTGGTTTGTCGCGTCATAGGGACTCCTCACCATAAGAACAATATCATTGACATAAAGAAGTAGAATGATGACCATGCAAGTGAGAGTTAGGTCAGCACAACTTGCATTTTTCAAACAATCCTCTAACTTATGAATGTATATGGTAGAAAATATAGAAGGCACGGGACAACCTTACTTAACTACTATATTAATATTAATTTCTTTTAAATAACCTTCCATGTTCTTAAACTTAAACTAGCTTTATAATACAAAATTAATGTAGTAACTCTCAACTAAGAAAGAACTTAAACTAAAACTAACTTTATAATACAAAATTAATGTAGTAACTCTAAACTAAGAAAGAACTCTTAATTCTTTTAGCCTAATTCAAAGGTTAATACATCATACTATGTAAAAACATTTCCTATATTAATCATACACGATAATATTTCAAAATATTTTTAATAATATTAATTTTATTATGATTGGTCTCTTTTAACTATTTTTATTATAATATATAATGGGGAATTTGACATTAATAATTATCATCTTTATTGAGATATTAAAATATATTAGATTTTTTTTTATTTCAAAAATATATAACATTTTCATAAAATATATATATCAAATAATAAAATACAATTTATTTAAATATAATTTTTTAATTTTTTATTTTAATATTTATATTGTGTCTATTTATTTGGCAATAAATTAGCACAACCATATCAATTAAATGGATGGTAAATGTCAATAGGCATCAGTCCATCATAAACATCAAAGCACTCACTTCATCATACATATCAAGTTACTAAAATTAATAAAATCATAAGAGCTAACTAGATTAAAATTTTTTTAAATTATTATTGTTATTATTAATGATAAAAATAATTAATATATAAGTTAAACATATATACATTAAAAAAACATGTAACTAGATTCTTAATTATGAAGATTCACCACTACTTTTTCATGGGGATTCTTAATTTGTAAATAGGATTTGTTACAACACCATGGGCCAATAACATGGCTTATCAATCCAACATGCCCAAAAAAACCATTACTCATTTCATATAACACTTGTTCATATGATGTTTTCTTTTTAATTAATAAATTTAATTAAAAGAGCAAAAAAACATAACTACTTATGAAATAAATCTTAGTTTTTTATTTGTGTATCTTACTAAGAATATTTTAGAATATTCTATGTGGGTTATATCCCTACCTTCCACCACCTAATAATGATTGATAATTAGATTAGCACAACCATATAAATTAATAAACATCAAAACACTTACTTTATAATACATTTTACATTGTTAAAATTAAAATAAATCATAACAACTAACTAAATTATAATTTTATTTTAAATTAATATTAATGATAAAAAAAATTAATATATAAGTCAAACATATATACTTTAAAAAAAACATGAAACATAATTTTAAACCATAAAAATTTAGCTCCACTTTACCATAAAGATTCTTAATCTATAAATAGATTGTCTTACAATACCATGGCTTATCAATACCACATGCCCAAAAACCATAACCTACTTGATATGACACTTGTCCATATAACATTTTTTTGTAATTAATCAATTTAATTAAAAAGGTAAGAAGTGCATAACTACTTTGGAGATAAATCTCAACCATTGATTTGTGAATACTATCAATAGTTTAGAATATTCATTGAATGTTAAATCCCTACCATCCATCTAATAATTATGATAATTAAACTAAAATTATGAAATCCCTATTTCAAAATAGACATACTTATTAGTGTAATTAAAATTCTAGAAGCCTTATTTTAAAATAGACATACCTATCAACATAAATATGCTTTTTACTCCAGTTCCACTCCAACTTTCACTATATAGAATATTGTGGACTTTGTTAATCATTTGCAAAATGCCTACCACATGTAGAAATGAAAATATTAAAAAATTACTTAAACAAAATTTTCATGATAATAATTGGTACATACAATTGGAATATTATTAATGACATTTACAATTTAATTTAATTTAAATATATTGTAAATTGTTTTTTCTATTATAAGATAATATGAAAAAAAAAAATTATTTATTTATTTAATTTTATTATAAGATAATATGAAAAAAATTATTTATTTAGTTAATTTTATTATAAAATTAAATTACAGTATAAATATTTAAAAATTAAAATTAATTTTAAGTTTAAAATAAATAAGTATTTTTGTTTTAAAAATAAAATAAAATAATATAATATATCTTATACTCATATTTTTTCTTAATTTTTATTATTTAATAATTTAATTACTAAAATGATAGGTGTATATATTACAATGAGAGGTGTCCAGGTGTCTAACTGATAAATGAAATAATAAATACGGTAAAGAATGTTGCTAGTTTCTGGAAAAATAGTTGAGATTTAAAATGTAAAATTCTTGGTAGTCCCACCATATTGAGCTAAATTTCGCAATCGTATAAAAATGATTGGGCTAAATTTATTTTTTTAATGACAATTTGCCAACTTCGTCACAAAAATGTACTCCCATTAGCAAAAATCCATTCACTGTTCTATGAAAGATTAAAATGTAAAATATGATTGAGCTAAATTTTTTTTTTTAATTAGAATTTGCTAACTTTATCACAAAAATGTCCTCAGAATCCCATTTGCAAAAATCCATTCACCGTTTCATGAAAGTTTCAAATATAAAATGTTCGATACCATATTGAGCTAAATTTAGCACTCATATAAAAATGATTTAGTTAAATTTATTTTTTTGATGAGAATTTTTGAACTTGATCACAAAAATGTACTCAGAAACCCCATATGCAAAAAGCCAGTCACTGTTTCATGAAATTTTAAAATGTAAAATGCTCGGTAGTGGCACCATATTGAGCTAATCCATTTCAAAAAATTCATTCACTGTCTCATGAAATTTTGAAAAATGTAAAATGATTGGTAGTGGCACCATATTGAGCAAACCCATTTGCAAAAATCCATTCACTATTTCATGAAATTTTTAAAAATGTAAAATGCTTGGTAAAGGCACCATATTGAGCTAACCCATTTGCAAAAATCCATTCACTGTTTCATGAAAGTTTAAAATGTAAAATGTTTGAATTAAATTTAGCACTAGTATAAAAATGATTTAGTTAAATTTATATTTTTTGAATGAGAATTTGCTAACTGATCACAAAAATGTACTCAGAAATCTCATCTGCAAAAAGCCATTCACTGTTTCATGAAAGTTTAAAATGTGAAATGGTTGTTGGAAGTACTACACGCATAGGACCTTTGTTACTGACACATGCATACACTTAGTTAGAGTATGGGATTACATGCAAGATTCTTTATGCATTATTTACTCCCTGATTTGCTCCTCTTTTCACTCGGCAACTAGCTAGTTCTTTTGCATGATTTATTCCCTGATTTGCTCCTCCTTTCACTACGCAACTAGCTAGTTCTGATGCATGATTTACTCCCTGATTTTCTCCTCCTATCACTCCGCAACTGGCTAGTTCTCTCTGGAACTTGTTGTAGGTGTTGAGTGCTCTCATTGATCACCAGTACAGTGCATTACCTTGGTATCTTCACCCAGTACAGTGCATTACCTTGGTATCTTCATCCAGTAATGCTATATCATGAGCATTGTAACCTATTTTCTGAATCAATCATTCTTTTTTTGTTCTTTCGATTCTTTTAGTGTTTTTGCTTTGCAAAGTTGTGTGTTCAACCTTTACTAGCTAGATTCATTTGTGTAGGTTTTTTAACACATTTACATGGTATTAGAGCCCAAAGGTTGCTAGATAAAAGGTGCACCAGTACTTTATTTTGCAGGTATTACATCTTGGAGATCAAAGATCGATAGAAAAATGGAGTTTCCCAAAGTATCGATCCTAACACCATACAACTATCATGAATGGAAGGACCAAATGGCTCAATACCTTCGCCTGAAAGGGTTGTATATGATTACCATGGCTGCAGAAGTGGAACCCACTTCAGCCATAGAGAAATCCAAGTCCCTCAACTGCATGGATGAAGCCCACAGATCCATATGCATGTGCATCTCCCCAGAGTTGCAATTTCATCTATCTGCTTGCAACGCTCCCAATGACATTTGGAAAAAGGTTGAAGAACTCTACGGGGGACAGGATGAGATGAAAGGAGATCTGCTCGAAGTGGAGCTACTCTAATTGGATCCACGAAACTATGACATAATTCAATACCTCTTCACCAAATATAATGATTTGTTGCTGCAACTCAAGGGTTGTGGAATTGACAAATCCAAGGAGGAGAGTCGCCAAGTTCTCTCTATTATGTCAAATCTCACACTAGAATACTCCATCTTTGTGTCTACATTTCATTTAGTAAGGCTCGCAACATGTAAATCCTATATCATGCCTTCTCTCAAAGAGTTCATGGAGTCCCTCACTTTTGAGCAATAAAAACTCATTGGCATGGGGAAAATCAAACCTCCAAAAGCACATGCACTTGCTATGCATGATGGCAGACACAATAAAAACCACAGATCTAATTCAAATCATAAAAATTAGCAGCAAAAAGACAAGGGAAAAATTCATTCCCATCCAAAAAAGGAAGGGTACACCAAGCCCTCCAATGACTCCTCGAGCTCCAGAAATGAGAAAGGGAAGAAAGGAGACAGATGCACCTACTGTCACCGAGGATTGCATCTAGAATCCTCCTGTATGAAGAAAAAAATTGACCAAATGGAAGCAATCCTTCAGAAGCATAACCTTGGGGACCACATCCCTCAGGGCGCCAAGAAGAAAACTGAGGATTTGCCACACGGGAAAGGTAACAATTTGCATGCTTTAGTTGCAATTAACTCTTCTCCTGATGCATGGATTATAGATTTTGGTGCATCACATCATATGGCTACTGCAAAGGAAGTATATTCCTATTTGGATGGATGCAAAGGACCTCCCATCCTCATGGGAGATGACTCACCTATTTAGGTCACAGGAAAAGTTAGAGTGGAACTCTTACATGGAAGCTTTGAAGATGTGCTTCATGTTCCAAAATTTTTGGTAAACCTGCTTTTAGTTTATCAGATCACTCATTCCGTCACCGAAAAGAGAGTGGAATTCACTCTAGATGGAGTGAACGTATATGACCTACATAGCAGCTCCAAAATTGCAACTGGTGAGGTAAACAATGGAGCTAGACTGTATACATTTTCTGAATTTATTGAATCTAAATCCTGCTTATTGCTTACACATGCTGATGATAGTATTAGGCTTTGGCACGAGTGGTTTGGTCACTTAAATTATAGGTATATGTAGTAGCTAAGGAAGCATGAGATGGTGGAAGGCTTGCCAAATATCAGTTTCTCCAAAGGAGTTTGTGAAGGATGTGTCCTTGGCAAACATCCTAGAGAAAATTTTGACATCGGCAAGACACATAGAGCATCCTCTCCTCTAGATCTGATCCATAGTGATCTCTTGGGTCCTTTTCCTCATCCTTCCATCAATAAAGCAAGGTATGTTCTTACATTTATTGATGATTTCTCACGGTATACTTGGGTGTATCTTCTCAGGGCCAAATATGAAGTTTTTGTGCACTTTGAAGATTTCAAAGCACAAGTTTAAACACAGTCAGAGAGAAAGATCAAAGCCCTATGTACAGGCAATGGGGGGGAATATCTTAACACAGCGCTTCAGAACCTTTGCCTTTAGTCCGACATACAGTTGCAACACACAGTTCCATACACTCTGCAACAGAATAGAGTTACTAGGAGAAAGAACCGATCTCTCAAAGATATGGCTTCCTACATGGCGCATGCTAAGTCACTACCTCATAAGATATGGGCTAAAGCACTTAATTGTGCTAACTACATCCGGAACAGATCTCCTCATAGGATTTTCAAGGATCAGACCCCCTTTGAGGCTTGGAGCAGCACTAAACCGGAGGTCACCCACTTTCATGTTTTCAGCTCCCGAGCATGGTCCAGGATCCCCTCTGAAAAGAGGAAATCTCTTGATCCACAGAGCATTGAGTGAATCTTTGTTGGATACCTTGATGGTGTGAAGGGATACCGACTCCTGATTTCCTCCATGAACAAGTTCATCATTGAGCGAAGTGTCAAATTTGAGGAAAGTCTCTCGCATGCACCTCAATTGCCGCATGCAGACATCTTTTATCTACCTCATGTCAAATATGATGACTTAGTACACTCAGATGCAGATACAAAGAATGCAGATGCCAAGGTAGAGCATGCAGATGTAGAGACAGAATCTTCAAATACAAATCTAGTGCATGCATATGCTGATCCACATCCAAGCCCAGATCGGGCTCCTAGCAGTGAATCAACTTCCCTTGTCATAAATCAGAGAATAAGGAGCTTAAGTGAGATATATGCACAAGACCACCCAACCGCTAGAAATGGTCTTGTGGGGGATAATTCTGATCCATGGAGGACTAGCTTAGAGTTTATTGAGGCTCCTCTTGCCCTCACTGCCACTGAACCAATGCCATCCTAACATTGTCATTTGGTTCAGCCTTCTGATTTGTAGTCTTATGCTGAGGCTGCTGGGAATCCCTCTTGGGAGTCTGCCATGGAGGAGGAGTATAACTCCTTCCTCGAGAACCAAATCTAGGATCTGGTCCCCCTTCCCTCAGGAAGGAAACTTGTCTGATGCAAATGGGTCTATAGGGACAAGAGTGTTGCAGATGGGAAAATCACCAAACAGAAAGCCAGGCTAGTAGCCAAAGGCTTCCAGCAAGTGCATGGAATTGATTGTGATGAGACCTTTTCTCTAGTAGCAAAGATGGATTCCATACGCCTTGCACTTGCCATTGTGGCTGCCCAGGGGTGGGAAGTACATCAGATGGATGTGAAGAATGCATTTCTTCATGGAGACCTATCTGAGGAGATCTACATGGAGCAACCACATGGTTTCATTTAGGATTCATCTTTGGTCTGCAGAATGAAGAAGTATCTCTACAGCGTTAAGCAGGCCTCGAGAGCTTGTTATGCAAAGATGGATTCTTTTCTCTTATCACAAAACTTCGAAAGATGTAAGTCTGATCCGAATGTTTACATGCTCAAGACACATGATTCTCTTCTTATCTTAGTTTTGTATGTGGATGATCTCCTGATCACCAGCAGCTCGGCTTCAGCCATTGCTGCAGTCAAGAGGGCCTTGCATGGGAGGTTCTTAATGACAGACATGGGTCCATTACACTTCTTTCTTGGTCTTGAGATCAGCGATGATGTGATAGGCATCAAACTCTCTGAGGCTAAGTATGCACGGGATCTCCTCGAGAGATTTCACATGACTGACTGCAAGCCAGTACTAACTCTTTTTCTGTCTGGGGTTTGCCCTCAGGATGGAGGTGACACTCCATTAGTTGACATTACTCTCTACCAACAACTAGTGGGGCTATTACTTTACCTCACCCACTCCAGACCAATTCTCTCATACGCAGTAGGGGCAGTTTCTAGATACATGCAGGAGCCACATGAGCTACACTGGAATGCTACCAGGCACATCCTCTGATATGTGCAAGGCACCATCACCTTCAGAATTCACTATGAAGCAGGCACTGCATTGAATCTCCTTGGCTTCACAGATTTTGATTGGGTAGGCGAAAACATTGATCGCAAGTCCACCTCAGGATATTCACTCAGTCTAGGGTCTGGACCTATCTGTTGGTCGAGCAAGAGGCACGCTATTATTACTCTCTCTTCAATTGAGGCCGAGTATAGAGGAGTAGTCAGCATCACCATTCAGGCTTTGTGATTACAACACTTCCTTACTAAGTTGGGCATCCAGTTCCACCAGCCCACTGTCATCTGGTGTGACAATCAAAACACTCTCAAATTTTACAAGTACCAGTACAACAACAACGGATGAAGCACGTAGAGATCCATATGCACTACATCAGAGACTTAGTACATGATCAGGTCATTGATTTGCAGTTCTGTCCTTCAGCAGAACAGACTGCAGACATCTTCACCAAGACATTCACTGAGCAGAAGTTTCACTCTCTGTGCAATCGTCTTGGAGTCAAGGACACAGTTGCTTAGCAATTTTCTTTTCTTCCTCTTTTCTTTTGATTACATTGTATTTTGAGGGGGGTTTTTTCCCACGAGGTTTTCCCTCTTTCCTTAATTTTAATACAAGTTGCATTGTATTTTGGGTGACCTTTGGTCTTAGTTGCTAGGGCCCATTTTCTATTTTTCCCCGTAGTAGTGTTCAGGGTGGGTGTTGGAGGTACTACACACCTAGGACCTTCATTACTGGCACATGCAGACACTTAGCTAGAGCATGGGACTACATGCAAGATCCTTTCTGCATGATTTACTCCTTGATTTTCTCCTTTCACTCCACAACAAGCTAGTCCTTCTGCATGATTTACTCCCTGTTTTTCTCTTCCTTTCACTCTGAAACTGGCTAGTTCTTTTGCATGATTTACTCCCTGATTTGCTCCTCCTTTCACTCTGCAACTGGCTAGTTCTCTCTAGAACTTTTTGTAGGTGTTAATTCCTCTCATTGATCACCACTATGGTGCATTACCTTGGGATCTTCACCCAGTAATGCTATATCATGAGCATTGTAACCTATTTTCTGAATCAATCATTCTTTTTTTGTTCTTTCGATTCTTTTAGTGTTTTTTCTCTACAAATTTGTGTGTTCAACCTTTACTATCTAGATTCATCTGTGCAAGTTTTCTAACAAATTTACAATGGTTGGTAGTGGCACCATATTGAGATAAATTTCACACTCTTATAAAATTGATTGAGTTAAATTTATTTTTTGAATGAAAATTTCCCAACTTGACCACAAAAATGTACTTAGAAACCACATCTACAAAAATCCATTCACTATTTCATGAAAGTTTAAAATGTAAAATGCTAGGTAGTCCCACCATATTGAGCTAAATTTCGCACTCATATAAAAATGATTGAGTTAAATATTCTGCACCCGTATAAAAATGATGTAGCATAAAACTAGATTGATTGAGATCCAAATATGATAATTGAATTAATTAAACAAAACATGGAGATAGAAGGGCCAAGCCTAACCCATTTTCAAAAATCCATTCACTGTTTTATGAAAGTTTAAAATGTAAAATGTTCAGTAGTCGCACCATATTGAGTAAAATTTAGCACTAGTATAAAAAAGATTTAGCTAAATTTATCTTTATTAAATGAGAATTTGTCAACTTGATCACAAAATGTTCCCCATCTACAAAAATGTACTCAGAAACCCCATCTAAAAAAATCCATTCATTGTTTATGAAAGTTTAAAATGTAAAAGGGTTAGTAGTAGCACCATATTGAGCTAAATTTTGCACTCGTATAAAATGATTGAGCTAAATTTATTTTTTGAATGAAAATTTGCCAACTTGATCACAAAAATGTACTTAGAAACCCCATCTGCAAAAAGCCATTCACTGTTTCGTGAAAGTTTAAAATGTAAAATGCTTAATAGTCACACCATGCTGAGCTAAATTTTTCACTTGTATAAAAATGATTGAACTAAATTTTGCAACCATATGAAATGATGTAGTTTTATATGTAGCATAAAACTGGATTGATTCAAATCCAAATATGATAACTTAATTAATTAGGAAAAAAGTGGATACAAAAGGGCTAACCCTTAAGAAAATCGGGCAGACTACAATGGAGAATTTACCAAATGTTCATACTTCTTCAAAAAGGATGTGAGGCAGCTGACGTGCAGTATGGTGAAGTAATGCATCCTTTTGAAGGCAACATGTGATAAAACTCTGAAACTCTGGTGATGCGTCACGTGGAGGCTATGAAGGGCGGCTAGAACAGATGGCTACCACTAAACTAGGCCAATCAAACCTCTTCCTCGGAGAGAAACCAAGGAACCTTCCAAGCACACATTCTAGCAAAGATAATCCCCCACACTCCATATATTTGCAGAGCATCCATCATACTTTCCACCGTACCCATCAGGATCGAACCTTTCTATATCCATTGTATTGTTGGACTCCAGCATCATAAAGAACATTTTGAAGGCCCTTTGTCGTTGTCTCAAAGAAGGGTGAAATAACACTGTATCTTCAACCCAACCCCAAGATTCATTAACTAGGGCCTCATCCCATCACCTATCTCGGTGATCCGTCTCTAGAATAGAGGCTAGCATTATTGCTTATTTATGATTCATGTCACAGAATCGAAACTTGAAAATGAACAAAAACGTCAGAGAAAGCTTTTGGAAAGATGCTAGCAGTTTTTTTGCACATATGCGTTTTAAGGGGAGGTATTTAATAGTTAAATATTATTAATTATTAATTGATTTTTAAATGAAATTATTATTAACTATTACAGTTGGCTATTGTTCAATCTTTTAACATTAAATTTGAAAGTGGAGAATGATGCAAGATGACACTTAGAAGAGTTGATTTCAAAGAAAATGCTTTACGTGGTAATTATACTACATCGTAATTATACTATGCTATTTCTTTGTACAGTATTGTATTCCTCTAGATAAGAAGGCAAACATCATGAGTTAGCAATAGCAAAAACAATAACAAAATTATATTAATAACTATAATTGATATAAGTAAATATGTCAATCACATGTATAATATAATTATATTAATAATGTGTTTAATATATTTATATAATCATATATAAATTACGTTAATAACTAACACAGCCATATTTATCAGGTAAATATGGTTGATATACGCTGATAGGCATATATCAAGCATATATATCAACCACATTTTCTAATGTGGTTGATATACGCCGATAGGCTTATATCAACCACATTAATAATTACTATGGATATTTAGGACTATTATTAGCTATATCAATAACTACATAGGATTATTAATAACTATATAAATATTAACAACGAGATTATTTATATATATTACTGTATAAATATTATATGAATATTATAATAATTATATAAACTCGTATCTATTAATTAATAATAAGAATAGCTCATAATAATATTAGATTATTTTTATATTATATAAATAACTTAATAATATAAATTTATTAAAATAATAATAATAATAGATTATAATATTATAATAATATTGCCCACGGGGCTTTGGATTGATGGTGAATGGGTGCGCTGTTAAGGCACTCCTTGCGATAGGTCACCGGTTCAAATCCCTGTGGGTGCGTAGGCTAGTCTTAACGAGCAAAAAAAAAATATATATAATAATATTATATTATTATAATAATATACAAATATAATTATTATAATAATATTATATTATTATAATAATATACAAATATAATTATTATAATAATATTATATTATTATAATAATATACAAATATAATTATTATAATAATATACACATATAACTATTATAATAATAATATAATCAATATTATTATAATAAGAACAATAAAAACCAATTATTTATTATTTATGATAATTAATAACTATACAAATAATAGAAACTATAATATTATATTATTATATATTTATGATTATTATATTAATATTATTATAATAATATCAACTCATAATACTATTAGTATTTTTAATATTTATTTTAGTGTTTGTATACATAGGGTTAATTATTATCAGTATTTAAGATTATTAATAATATTAGATTGTCATTATATTATTTAAATAATCTAATAATATAAAATTATAAAAAATTTAATAATAATAATAAAATTAATAGATTATAATATTACAATAATATTATATTATTATAATACTATAATAAAATAATATTATTATAATATTATAATAATATAGGCAAGAATTAAATCAACTCATAATATAAGAAGTTATATGGAGTGGTCCCCTTATATATATATTACTAATGCAAATAAATCGCAATCGCAAAAGTGCAGTGGGCAGGTTATTACCACAGGAATCATCGATTCCCGATTGCGATGAGCAGTGCAGACCCGAAACACATTTATATTTTGTTGTAAAGTCCCGACGGGTCTGCAGTTATATGTATCTACATATATAAAGATTGTTGATTGCGATTAATGGTGGCGGACCCAAAACATATTTACGTTATGTTTAAAAGCCCAGTGGGTCTGTAAGGCACTGAATATGTATGTTGGTGCATTCAATGATTGCCGATTGCGATATGGGTAAGCTGGACCCGAAACATATTTATGTTATGTTTTAACAGCCTGACGGCTTCGTAAAATGTTGAACATGCATGTTGGTGCACTCAATGATCAGTGATTGTCATTTGCAATTGCAGGCCAGACCTGAAAGGTATATTCATTATGGTTGTAAGTCCTGTTAGGTCTGGCAACTCGAAAAGTCTTTTTATGATTGCACATTTTATATATTTCAATTATAAAGAGATTATAATAGAATTGCAATATGGGTAGGCCAGACCTGAAAGCCTATGTATTACGTTTCATGACTGTGGCAGGTCCGTCATATCAGCAATATATTGTATATATATGGGGAAACACCAATTGCTGATTGTGATGAAGGGTATGCCTTGATGGTCATGCTAACAATATTAAAAGTTGGAAAAGACACCAAGGGTTTATAAATACTACAAACACTAAAATAAACATCATTTATTTTGATGGTGAGATAATTATTGTCACAATGCGACATTCAACCATGATTGACCATGTTTGGCTATGATTGGCTATGGTTTACAATGATTGATATTCTAAACCAAACGGAATAATGAACCTAAGGGGTTGATATCATAAACCCAAATGAACAATAAACCCAAGCGATTAATACTAAAAGCCCAAGGGATTATAAACCCAAGGTAATAATAAACCCAAAGTATTGATATAATAAACCCAAAGGAATAATAAACCCAAGGGATTATTATTTATTTTCATGGTGAGACAATCATTGTCACAATGTGACATCGAACCAAGGTTGGCTATGATTGACAATGGTTTACCATGATCAATATTACAAACCGAAGGGAATAATAAACCCAAGGGATTGATATTATAATCCTAAAGGAATAATAAACAAAGGGATCAATACTAAAACCCCAAGGGATTATGAACCCAATGAAATAATATTAAACCCATGGGACTAATATTATAAACCCAACATTATTAAACCCAAATATAAACACTACAAACACCAAAATAAACATGGTTTATTTTCATGGTGAGTCAATCTCTGTCAAAATGCGACATTCAACCAAGGGATTAATATTATAAAACCAACATTGGTAAACCCAAATATAAATACCACAAACACTAAAATAAACATGGTTTATTTTGATGGTGAGACAATTCTTGTCACAATGTGACATTCAACCATGATTGATCATGTTTGGCTATGATTAACAATGATTTATAATGATTGATATTATAAACTAAATGCAATAATGAACCCAAGGGATTGATATTATAAACCCAAATGAACAATAAACCCAAGGGATTAATATTAAGACCCCAATGAAAAATAAACCCAAGGGATTAATACTAAAAGCCCAAGGGATTATAAACCCAAGGGAATAATAAACCCAATGTATTGATATAATAAACCCAAAGCAATAATAAACCCAAGGGGCAATGGTTTACAATGATTGATATTATAAACCAAACACAATAATGAACCCAAGGGATTGATATCATAAACCCAAATGAACAATAAACCCAAGGGATTATAAACCCAAGGGAATAATAAACCAAAGGTATTGATATAATAAACCCAAAGGAATAATAAACCCAAAGGAAAATGGTTTACAATGATTGATATTATAAACCAAATGGAATAATGAACCCAAGGGATTGATATCATAAACCCAAATGAACAATAAAACGAAGGGATTATAAACCGAAGGGAATAATAAACCCAAGGTATTGATATAATAAACCCAAATGGAATAATAAACCCAAGGAGCAATGGTTTACAATGATTGGTATTATAAACCAAACAGAATAATGAACCAAAGGGATTGATATCATAAACCCAAATGAACAATAAACCCAAGGGATTAATACTAAAACCCTAATGAACAATAAACCCAAGGGATTAATACTAAAAGCCCAAGGGATTATAAACCCAAGGGAATAATAAACCCAAGGTATTGATATAATAAACCCAAAGGAATAATAAACCCAAGGGGCAATGGTTTACAATGATTGATATTATAAACCAAACGGAATAATGAACCCAAGTGATTGATATCATAAACCCAAATCAACAATAAACCCAAGGGATTAATACTAAAACCCCAATGAACAATAAACTTGAGGGATTAATACTAAAATCCCAAGGGATTATAAACCCAAGGGAATAATAAACCCAAAGGAATAATAAACCCAAGGTATTGATATAATAAACCCAAAGGAATAATAAACCCAAGGGGCAATGGTTTATAATGATTGGTATTATAAACCAAATGGAATAATGAACCCAAGGGATTGATATCATAAACCCAAATGAATAATAAACCCAAGGGATTAATACTAAAACCCCAATGAACAATAAACAGAAAGGATTAATACTAAAAGCCCAAGGGTTTATAAACCCAAGGGAATAATAAACCTAAGGTATTGATATAATAAACCCAAAGGAATAATAAACCCAAGGGATTATTATTTATTTTCATGGTGAGACAATTGTTCTCGCAATGTGACATTGAACCATGGTTGGCTATGATTGACAGTGGTTTACCATGAACGATATTATAAATTGAAGGGAATAATAATCCCAAGCGGTTGATATTATAAACCTAAAGGAATAATAAACAAAGGGATCAATATTAAACCCAAAGGGTTTATGAACCAAAGGAAATAATATTAATCCCATGGGACTAAACATGGAACACTAAAATATAAACATTGTTAAACCCAAATATAAACAGTATGAACACTAAAATAAACATGGATTATTTTCATGGTGAGTCAATCTTTGTCAAAATGCGACATTTAGCGGAGGGACTAATATTATAAAACCAACATTGGTAAAACCAAATATAAATACCACAAACACTAAAATTAACATGGTTTATTTTCATGGTGAGACAATTCTTGTCACAATGCGACATTCAACCATGATTGACCATGTTTGGTTATGATTAACAATGGTTTACAGTTATTGATATTAAAAACCAAACACAATAATGAACCCAAGGGATTGATATTATACACCCAAATGAACAATAAGCCCAAGGGATTAATACTAAAACCCTAATGAACAATAAACCCAAGGGATTAATACTAAAATCCCAAGGGATTATGAACCCAATGGAATAATATTAAACCGAAGGACCTAATACTATAGACCCAACAATATTGAAGCATGGGACTAATATTATAAACCCAACATTTGTAAACCCAAATATAAATACTACAAACACTAAAATAAACATGGTTTGTTTTGATGGTGAGACAATTCTTGTCACAATGCGACATTCAACCAAGATTGACCAGGTTTGGCTATGATCAGCAATGGTTTACAATGATTGATATTATAAACCAAATGGAATAATGAACCCAAGGAATTAATATTATAAACCCAAATGAAAAATAAACCTAAGGGATTAATACTAAAACCCCATTGAAAAATAAACCCAAGGGATTAATACTAAAAGCCCAAGGAATTATGAACACAATCAAATAATATTAAACCAAAGGGCCTAATACTATAAACCCAACAATGGTAAACCCAAATGTAAATACTACAAACATCAAAATAAACATGATTTAGTGTTATGGTGAGACAATCATTGTCAGAATGCGAGAATCAACCATGGTTTACCATGATCGATATTATAAACCTAAGGGAATAACAAACCCTTGGGATTAATATGAGAAACCCAAAGGAAAAATAAAATGAAGCGATCAATACTAATATCCCAAGGGATTATGAACCCAAGGGAATAATATTAAATCCAAGGGACTAATATTGTAAACATTAAAATAAACATGATCAACCATCATTGATTTACATATTGAGACAATTCCGATCACAATTCCATGTTCGGTCATGGTCAACATTATAATAAACCATGTTTGACTCATGATTAATAAACCCAAGTGATTTATATTATAGGCCCAAGGGATTAATACTAAAACCCCAAGCAATTATGAACCTAAGGCAATATTATTGAACAAAAGGGACTAATAATATAAACCCAAGGGAATAATGAACTCAAGGGATTGATATAATAAACCTAAATGAATAATAAACCCAAGGGATTAACAATAAAACCTCAAGGGATTATAAACCCAAGGAATTATTAATATTAAAAAGTTGAAGAATGAAGAAAACCAATAATTTGATATTATAAACCATTGGGAATTAATAAACCCAAGGGAAAAATATTAGAAACTTGTTGTGCTATACAACAACCCTCCCCATTTCAAAAATTTTATATAAAAATTTTAACAAGAAATGGGTCCCTTTTTTAATAAACTTAGCTAAAATCAATAGTTCTAAATAATAAGTCTTTTTGCTTTTAGGATAACTTCAATAACAATTGCATTTTGCAAAAAATCCATATGATACATGAAAATCCTTATGATGAGGTTCGATCCAATGTAAACGCGAAACAAAAACCTTGTCATAAGATAAACTATAAATGAAACATATCGCATCGCGCACATCCTTTGGCTAAAATATGGACTTAATGTTTCCTTTGGCATTCCCCGATGTGATAACACAATCGAAAAGTGCATATCGCAAATTTCTTAAGGAAACATTCCATGGGGTCATACAACTCCGCCGATGCGACAAACCGATCATAATTGCGCATCGGTAAGGTCCCAAAACACATAATGAATGCCCCGTTGATGTGATTTCATCATGATAAATAAAGGCACACTTTTTTATAAAGTGGAAATAGGACCGTTAAACGAATTCTTGCGGGTTTTAAGAGCATAAATCATTAGTAAATGAGAAATAAATGATTTATTGATTTCTTAAACATTATCCCGCCTCCCTATGAAAACTCACTCTTTATCGCAATTGGAGCCATACGAAGGAAACAGCTAAAGCATAAAGTTGGGCCTATCGATCTACCATATGCGATTATTGCTAATCGCTCATTGGGAAAGTCACGATATTTACTTTAAAGAACCGTTATTAATATGTGTGATGCGACATATCATTATGGCATTTAATGATCATGATTGGTAGTTGCCGAAATCATTAATAAAGCAGTTATGGTTGAATCCTTCAAGGATTTCATCCGTGGTAACATAATATATCAAATTCATATCACTTATTGCGCTTATTTGTTGTTAATCTTCTGTATTGTGCATTATCTTGGAATAGATTTTCTCCTCTGTTTCAGTCATTTGTTTCTTTTGCAGAGTAAGTTTGAAATCATCAATTCAGGAGAAATGTCAAAGAAATCAAAGAAAGTAAATATTCTAGTCTTACCTAAAGAGGAACCAGTAAAGAAGGTCTTGATAGGTGATACCAGCTACGTCGGCCTAGGCAAAGCTTCATGGGAAAGCATATAAAATTTATTGGAAGTTGAAGAGCCAGAAAAAATTGAAGAAGAAAAGGGAACAACTGACTCCACTCAGAAATAAGAGAATACTCTCAAGGATTTGGCTAGCTCTTTTCTCGACAAAGTAGCTGCCCACGCCAGAACATTACCCTACAATGACTTAGTTAGATGGGTAATCGAGAGTATCAAAATTACAGACAGAGCATTTTTTATGGCTAATGGAAGGATGCTCGGGTTGTTCAGAGCAGAAGATATAAAAAATATGTACCATTTGGTAGAACCGTAGAAGCATTACAACAAGGCATTTGTCGATGCCTTTGCCAAAGAAAATGACATGGAATCAGATCCTATCAGGCAGTGGAGGCATTACCCAAACAAACACAAGCATGAATCATCGGGTATGTATTTCGTTGACTCCTTAGCATCTCCTTACTACTATGCTAGTGCTATGATGTGTAGACTCTTTGGAGTCTCTAATTCTGCTAGGTTTTCAATTGAAATGGTTCCTTTAATGGAGGCAATGGTTAATTCGTATATCATGGATTGGGCAACCATTTTGTCTAATAAAATGGCCAACCATATCCTTGATTATAGAAGAAACAGGTTCGTGACTACCCGGGTAATACCCCTATTTTATATGAGTGCCTACATTATGGACACTATCTATTTCACTTCTGATTACCCCATTCTAGGTTGGAAATGGACTCCACAAGACCCAAACCCCATTCACATCTATCATAAGGAATTGTGGAAAACCCATTATAAAAACCATCTTTATAGAATCTGTCATGGTTTTGTTTTTCCTGTTCATTATGCTATATTCAATAAACCCACTCCTCGGTTATCTAATGAAGCCACTGTCGACTTAACATCAATTGGTAATTGGTTTGGTGAAGAAAACTTCACCTACATTAGACTTTTTGGAAGCACTGCTGCTCCACATGTTCTCCCCTTATACATTCCTGATAAACTATTTTCCAGGGAAATAGCTTATCAAATCACAGAAGCAGGGATGTCCAGAAACCTAAAGGAGTCCAAAAAGAAAATGTGGCCTTCATTCCCCCTCCCATGTGGTACTTTCACACTACATGACTTCAAACATGCAGAGAAAGAAGCAGAGAAAATAAAAGCACTAAAGTTAGCAACCATTCCAAAGAGGCAATATGATCCAAAAGAAATAGCCTATAACTTCACCTCTCATGTCAAAATTGCCAATTTTGAACATGAGAAAGATGATTATGATGATTTTTTCACCTCAGCTGACTTATTTTCTCAAGTAAAACAACTTGCGAAAATCAAATTGGGAGCAGAGGGAGTAGAAGCATTTCTACAGTTCAAAACAAGGAGGTTGGAAACTCTACTGATTCACTTATTAGATACCACCCCTACGCTGCAACATGAAGCAAGGTGAAGGAAAAACTACCGAGAAGATTCCTGAAAAGCAGAAGAGCCCTAAAAGGTAGAGGACAAAGCAAGGAACTAGTGAGGTCCTTCTTACTGATATAAATATTGGTCCAACTTTAAAAAGGGAATGGGAGCAATTTGAACTAATCATAAAAATCCCAAAGGAATCCCAAAACCTCACTATCCCAAAACTGCCCACAACACAATAGTCTAAGGTTATTAATGTTTCGATTGAAGGGACAAGTGGCCCACCCAAAATCCAGCAGGATATAGAAATCATTCTTGAAAATCCCACAGAAGGGATTCTACTAAAAATAGAGGAAATACCACCCCTTGATGTATTCTACATTCCAAAGCAGAGGGTTGTAGTTAAAAGATATAGGAAAAAGAGGAAAATCAATCAAGCACCTCTTTTAACTCCTTAGGATGAAATCATGAATGTGGTATGGAAGTCAGAAATCAATCCTTCTGATGATTTAACAAAATTATCTCAGTATGTAGGGGCTTACACAGTAACAACAATGGACAAAGCCTTAAAGGTTAATCAACTAATCAAGGATAAAGATCAAAGGATCACTGAGTTTGAGATGCAATCGGCCGAAGAACAACAAAAGATTAATCAACTAGAACAATAGCTAGCAGAACAAAGGCAACAAAATGAGCAACTTAAAGAACAGTTGAATCTGGAGAAACACAAAATTGATAAGCAGGCTCTCTAGAAACAACAGAAGATGTCTCAAGAAATAAGCAACCTTTAGATAGCGATTGAGCAAGAAAATAAGGCCAAGGATGATCAAATTTCACACCTACAATTACATATAGAAAAATACAAGGGTTATCCACAGGTTACTGAATTCAAAAAATTAGCCTTGGAGATAACCAAAACCTTGTCTCGGCAATTGAACATTTTTTCCCATAATATATCATTCGCCGACGCATTGTGTGACATCTCTACATCATTGATTGACAAGTCAGTTGAAAAGAGATTGGAAATGGAGAAAGCAGATGAAAAATAACAAACTTTCTCTCTTGGAAAAATTCAGAGGAAGGAATGGCTGCAAATCTGCCAAAAGTACAAGAATCGCACAAGGAAATCCTATTTTCCGAATGGGAATCTTAGCTAATGAAAGTTGAAAGGGAAACTTCTAGAGCCAGAGCTACAATGAATGCTGTAATCAAATTAGGAAATAACAATTTATATATGTCTAATTTGATTTCCAATTTCTCTCTAGGAAAACTCCCGAAAGCAAAGGAACTGGAACATTAATGGAGACAGGAGCTGGCAAGTAGAGAAAAACAAATCAGAGAAGTTCAAAATTTTACATGGGATGCATTCAGGTTTCTTCTAGTCAAGCTTCATAGCTGGCAGATGGCCATGAAATGCCTATCTGACGCGGTCAACTACATGGTTCCCGAACTCTCTGATGCCACCTACACAACCCATCTACATTCTAGGATGAGCCAGCCTCTGGAAATCCAACCAATGATAGCAATCTATGAGCTGCAAGCACAAGAGAAGAGGTTGATTCAATGAATTAGGTCAACTGCCATTGCACTGCTAATTTTATACCAAATCCCAGATTTTCATGTCACAGTTTGAACACCTTATAGAATTTTTTCTTGATAGTAGTTTTTATTTTTAGTATTTAAGACCATCTCATGTATTTAGAAAGGGTCCTCAATTTGTTTAAAATTTTAACTTGGGAAGTTTCACTACGGTACTTCTAAATATTTTTTTTTATCAAAAACTGCATCAAGGTTTCACATTTTTATTAAGAAACTTTTTCAAGACTTGCACTTTTATATCTTCTGGAGGTTTTTCTCAAATAACAAAGAGGAATCGAATTGTTGTTCACACCGAAAGGATTCAAATGCATGCACTACTTCTATCATTGTTTTTGTCTTATTTCCTTATGTGAATGAACACTTGTTTAAAAATTGCTATTGTTGATATATGTATTTTTTCTCAAATAATTCTTTGTCATATCATTTCTGAAGATTGAGAATTGTTATGGTTCAGAGGATATATGTCAACGATATATATCTATATATATATATATATATATATATATATATATATATATATATATATATTCATATATATATATGAATGCGACAATTTTTTTATAACTACTTTGTTTAATTTCTTAAATAAAGTAACCATTATATGAATGCATCTTTCTATTTGATAAGTAAGCCATCTATATGCTTTACTTCTAAATATTTTTTTTTAATAAAAAATTGCATCAAGGTTTCACATTTTTTTATCATGAAGCTTTTTTCAAGACTTGCACTTTTGCATCTTCTGGAGGTTTTTCTCAAATGCAAAGTGGAATTGAAGTGTTATTCACACCGGAAGAATTCAAATGGACGTGATACTCCTATCACTATTTTTGTCTTATTTCCTTATGTGAATGAACACCTGTTTAAAAATTTCATTGTTGATATATGTATTTTTTCTCAAATGATTTTTTATCATATCATTTATAAAGATTGAGAATTGTTATATTTCAGAGGATATATGTCAGTGATATATATATATATATATATATATATATATATATATATATATATATATATGTATATATGTACATATATACATATATACATATATACATATATATATATATATATATATATATATATATATATATATATATATATATATATATATATATATATATATATATATATATATATATAGATATATAGATATATATATATATATATATTTTGATGAATGCGATAATGTTTTCATAACTATGTTTAATTTCTTAAACAAAGTAACCATTATATGAATGCATCTTTCTATTTGACAAGTAAGCCATCTATATGCTTATTTCTCTTTTAGGAATAATCAAAGATCACATTGTTTATAAATCACCCGGCTTAGATAAGAATATTTATATATTTTTTAGTTGTAGGATAAAGACATTGTCATAGACCCATTCCACATGCTTCAAATTTGCAAAGCGAATCTCATGTTCTTGAAAATGAACTAAATGTTACTCTTATGTTTAAGATGCTTGTGCCAATATTAATATTTCCTACAAAAGAGTCAGAATAGATTAGTTCGATAGTGATCTAAACCAAAACCAATATAAGAACCACATTGCAAACCAAGAAGCCTTTTCAATACTTGCACTTTTTCATCTTCTGGAGGTTTTCTCAAATAGGAAAGTGGAATCGAAGTGTTGTCCACATCGGAAGGATTCAAATGCATGTGGTACTTCTATCATTGTTTTTGTCTTATTTCCTTATGTGAATGAACACTTTTTTAAGAATTTCTATTGTTGATATATGCATTTTTTTCTCAAATAATTCTTTATCATATAATTCCTGAACATTCATAATTATTATATTTCAAAGGATATATGTGAGTGACATATATATTTTCATGAATGCGATAATGATAAACCATGACTACATTAATAATAACACATTTATATCACCACATTGTAAACAGTAAATAGAATTCTGACCATAAATACATTGATATCAATACATGAATGTATTAATACTATAAATGTCAAGAATATTGATATAAACACTCAAAACATGAAATTGCAACAACAATATTATAAATGTAAACAATATTTTCATTTATGGATCCTGCTGAACAAAATGAAGGGATCCACACAGAAGACCACAACAATTAGAAATGCAAGAGAAAGATACAAAATAGTAACACTCCCATTGGAGCAAAGCAACATAAATGAAAAAAACACATCTAAATTGGGCACATTGGATTTAAAGAAGAACATCATAATAGGACACCGTAAGACCAGAGATATACAATTTTGTACATAAAAACAACACTAGTGTTTAAAATAATCACAATTTACCCAACATTGGAACCACAGAAAGAACATTGGCTCTTAACACATATTTTTTGTTTTGTCTACATCAAATAATCCACTACAAAATTGAAGTTCAAAACAATAAAGAAGGCCACAATGTTGTTAGTTGTATTTCATAGTGATATGGGCTTCAATCAATCCTCTTCCTTCTTCCTAATTGTAACATATGCGCTATCTTTCATCTTGGCATAACGTTGGAATGTAAAAGGCAGTGCAATGTGTAAACCATCTATTGATTTCACTCTTGATATGGCTGTGAAGGTAAGGCCTTGCTTCCCTTTATTCCCGATATCAACTTACACTCCTTCTAAAGTCAATCCCTGTGACTTATGGATTGTAAGAGCCCATGCCATCTTCAAAGGAATTTGTTTTCGATTT
The DNA here is from genome assembly GCA_031772625.1 of Pinus tabuliformis. Lineage (NCBI taxonomy): Eukaryota > Viridiplantae > Streptophyta > Pinopsida > Pinales > Pinaceae > Pinus > Pinus tabuliformis. Next base: position 503,060,794 of record CM062808.1, read on the forward strand.
CCTCTTATCACTGGGGTGATAAGGACAATGTTTGGATTTCTTGCATCAAATTGAACACCAACATACTTATCAAGAACAATAGTTTTGAACATTGGAAGCGCATGTGGCTTAGAGGTAGGTGCATAGAATATATCCTTAACAAAACCAAGTGCACCATTCACCAAGCCAACTTCAACCCATAAATTACATGTCAACATAGCATGCTGACCACGACACAACAAAACTTCACGGTCCAATTGATCATCATCAACACCATCGATTTCTAAACACCTTGAATATTGAACAACACATCGTGAAATTGGAGAATTTAATGATTTTAACATATGCCTATTATGCAAGGACACCAAATTATTTGTTGGAAACATGTGAACTGCTACATTAAATAAATCTCTTTCTGTAGGATGCAACCTCATATCAACCCAAGACATAAGAAAGTCCCAATCTTCAAGAACAGGTTCTACGTTTCTTATGTTATTAAGGACTCTACGAAAACAAGATTGTTTCTGATTATTCCCTTGTTGGCAAAAGATTGTGTCAAGAGTGACAACAATGTTGAATTTGTTCCACAAGACTTTCTCTACTGTATTACTTTCATACAAAGGCTTATCTCTGATAGGAGGCAGTTGGCCAAGGTCACCCACAAGGATGATGGATCTACCACCAAATATATATATATATATATATATATATATATATATATATATATATATATATATATAGATATAACATGTCACATTTCTTCTTAGAATACTACAAGTGACTGCACCTGTAGTGGATACATATCTTTAATTGGGATTTTGAGAGCTGAGTGTATTGTTTTTGCATGTATATTAAAAGTAGCTATTCATGTCGGAGCAAGAAGAAGAAAAGGGCTTCTTACATCACTTGAAGAATTAGAAAGAGCTTCAAAATTACAATGGATAAGGAAAGACTTCCCAGTGCCTGCAGTGCTCTGAATAATCATAAGAAGAGCTTCACGAATTTCATATTCAGCAAAATGCCTTAACACAATCTCAAAAGCAAGTCATTATTTTTTCGACAAAGAACCTGGAGATGCAAATGTTCTATTTGTAAGGTCAACAATATCACCCGCTGATTTTGAAATCCTTATAAAATTAGTAGCTTCCTCTACAACATCATCAGAAATAGTTGTACTTTCTCAGTCAAAGGATATATCAAAGTCCCTTCGACCAAGGGTGTGAAGATAGGAAACATTCACATCATTTGGTGGAACCAAATGAGAGAAAATTGGCCATTCTTGAAAATCATCTTCATCATTCATTTCGTGGTTAGAAAAATCACCATGTTCTTCATCTTCAATATTGTCTATAATTGATGGTTGTCGATCAACATACCATGCTCAATATCAAAAATTCCTCCAAATTTCAATAATAACTTCAACTGAAAGGCCAATTTATGCAGAAATGTCATGAAATGGATTGTACAATAACTATTCTGACCAGCAAAAGGTTTCGAACTCCTCTGATGCCTCACTGAGAACAGAATAAAACCATGGCCCAACCTGAACAATAGCATGAACATCTCTAGCCTTCCATTGATCTTGTTTACGCTTGTTATCAAATGTCCAAGATCTTGTTGTTTCTATCAAAGATAGATGTTCAAGGAAAAAAGGTCTCTTCTGATCGTGTTGAATGAAAGTATTCTCAGATGAACATTACAAGCCATCCCTTGATATTTTCCTAAAAACCTTTCTTCCAACATTTAAGGAAACAAATTTCTGACTACAAACAACAAGAGGTAGCTTAAGCAACATATGGCATGCTTCTTGTGCTCCAATGTCATGGTCAACAATCGTTTCTGCAAGAAACTTTCTATATGCACATAAAGAAGGATCCTCAGGGCCAATAGAATTTGAAATTCTAGTTAACATATGATGATAACTTTCAAACCATTTTTCTAGTTTCGATGCATACTTAGCAATGAATTTCAACACAACATGGAAAGAAAGCACTGGCTAGCAATCAACATTTGCACGCCACATTGTTAGAAGGTCAATGTTATGTGCATTAAGCCTGTCATCATTTCTTGCTGGCTCATATTTTTTTCTTCCCTGATCATTTATGAACAATCTTGATTCACCACAAACATCCCATGGAGCATTGTATCGACATGCTAGAATAGTGCCCTTTTTGCTCAAACAAGAACCCACGGTACACTTTGTGTGCCTTTGGGCATGGTTTAACAATTCTTCGTAATCATTATGAAGATCATAAGAGAAAACCTAACCAGTATTCAACAGGCAAGGGCCATCATTGAGGCCTCATCGAACCATTATGTTGCGACGATGGATGTCACGCGGATTCCATGTAGTTACATATTTGTCGAAGAACATTTTTACAAGCTGTACATCAGAACTATTTGATCAACCAAGTATTTCCATGTCAGGAGCACCTTCTAACAATAGGAAACCATGGATATGCGCTGAACCTCTATGTTACCTCTCATATATGAAATAAATGAACATATAGTTACTTCAAACAACATAAATAGAACCACAATAAAAGCTGAAAAAGTATAGAAGAAAAATTCAACAAAAACCTATACCAAAAGTCTTTAGCTTTAAGGTATTTTTGGATAACTTCCTCTTGAAAAATGTTGAATCTATAGTGCATAAATGCCGCAAAAATATGAGGGTACTGGATAAAATTCTCAATTTTCATACGATGCTTATTTGAAGAACGAGAATGTGAATGTATGTGCATGAGGTTATGCAACTCTGACCACTTTGTGTCAGCTGCACTCAAAGTAAAAAATAAAGATGGACATCCTAACTTAGTAATCATGTCCCTCAATTCAGATTGACACTTAGTCCAGTATGCCCTCATACCTCTCAGAGAAGAACCAAACCACATAAGATGCTCAACCAACTTATTATCTGGTAAATCAGATAGTTGGTGATGCAACTCCTCAACTATTGTAGGTGAGTTATCATGTAAATGTTTCTTTGCAAAAACTACAGCAATTGCTTGTCTCCGATGCCACATTATCATGTTTAATAGGTAATATCAAAACTAAGGATGGCTTCCAAATCTCTGATCATAGTTCCTAAGAATATGCAAGGCATACTCATGAAATTCAACACTACAAACACATGGTTGCAACCAATTAGCATCACCAGTGAGGAACAATGTTGGGAATGCCATATCGAACAACCCCTTTGTATTATATTGATTCATAGGAGAGGTTCCAATAGTGGGCCAATCCATGACTTGAACATGTGAACAATGAACATTATCAAGAAATTCTCTAATTTCTTCCACTTCTCTGCATTCATTAGGTAGGCGAGCAACAAAGGAAGAAGGATGAAAAGGAAAATGCTCAGCATGAAACTCTTCATTATTAGTTTCAATGACCTCAGATTCTTCGATATGACAATGAACAAATTTAAGCCTGGAGGATACATCCGTTGAACTTTCGGGTAGAGCATTCAGTGAATCATAATCAATTACAACATCTCGATAGTATTGATCATGCTGGATTTTGAGAAGCAATGCATCCATCACTCAATATCTTTTGACATAACATTCATAATATTTAGACTCAGCGCCATCTCTCCTCATAATTAGAAAGTCAATATATTCAACACGTCGGGGAAGGCTTCGTACAATTGTAGAAATATCTTGAGGAAAGCTAATTGTATGACCACTATACTTATATTTCCCACCTCGAAAATGTGTCACTTGCAAAATGGGATTCACACGTGATATTAACATTTCTTCAAACTGAGTAAGAATTCTTAAAATATGAGGTTTCTCACAAGGATCCATGTTATTATATCAGCAAAAATGATGGGATCCTCTTTCACTCTTACATCATCTGCAAAGAGGTCCTTCAGAATGTCTGACAACAAGGATTCTGGGATATGATTCTTGGCAAATGTGGCACATCTAGACAACTGACAAGCTATCTATCTTTGCTCGAAACCTTTTATGCACTGCAATCATGTTTTCATCAAAATGAATATGATCTCTACTCGCCAAACCATGTTGAAAACCATTTCAATGAGTAAAATCTCTTCTAACATTTACTTCATCTTCAAGAACATGAGATTCCCTTCGCAAATTTGAACCGCGTGGAATGCATCTATGAGAATGTGTTTCCAAATTTATGGTGTGCATTTCGCGAATCAGAGAGAATGTAAAGGTATCTATGTCATAAAATACTTTAAAATTTAATTTGCAACTAACTCTAAATGAAGAAAATGAAAAAGAATCAAATGCATTCAAAATTTACATTTCTGTCTTCACGTGGATGAGGGTTATCAAATGTTTGCTCTTGGATTCTATGAACAATAGCTTTATTTTCCTGCCCCCTCTAGATCGTACTAATCAGACTAATCGGATGTTAGCCCTGAGTCTGCTGGGTCTTCCTTGTACTAGAATGGAAGTGTAGATATGTTGCGCCCACCTGAAGTTATTCTATTATGAATTGTCGTGCCTTCGAGTTCAATAAATTGAAATAAGGTTGAGTTCCATCTATCCACGGTCAATCTCACGGGTTTGGTCCCCATTTAGGGCCCGAAGAGGGTAGGGGTACATCAGGAATTTATCCATTTTACCCTTATATCCACAAGTTTCACACCTACTTACTTATTTCTTCCCTCAAGGGATATCCCAAGAGATGGAAGGGATAGTGACTCCCATGCCCTCTCAAGGCTTTAAGGAGTTATTCTCCCTTCCCCTTAAGAACGGCAATACAGTGACTCTCATGCCCCCTAAAGGCTAGATTGAGTTATTTTCCCTCTCTTAAGGATGCGCAAGCAGGTCGTATAGATATAGATCCCGCATTGTCTTCTTCTTCTTTAATTTCACCACTTATGACAAGACAAGTTAAACTTCTATATGCGTGCATAACATATATCTATATATTATGTACTTTTTGTTTCTTAGACAAGTTTAAGACTCTATCGCCAAGACGTATAGATGCCATGCTCATATATGAACCAACCTGCATAATAAGACTTGATCCAATGAGATCTATGATTCATGACAACAACTAGGGAGACGGAACATTTTTTCATGTAGTTTCTTTGCCTCTATTCAAATGAGATGTTTCCTGTTTCAAAGAAATAAAATACGTTATAAAAATAAATGTCCAAAAAATAAAGATTCAAAAATTGAAAATAAATCAAATACATCTACAATAGTTTTACGATTTGATCTTTTGGATTCCAATTGGCCAACCTAACGAGATGAAATCATGGTTTCTCCATGAAATGTTAGAAAACATAATTACAAGGGAACTAAAAATGACAAAATGAGAAAAATATCAAATCCACTCAACATTTACATTTGTTTAGTGATGTGGATGAACGCTATGAGATAGTTCCTCTTCACTTCTAACATCAGCATATGTAACATCTACGAAGTTAATTTCTATGCCTCTATTGGAATGAATTTTGTCCTGTTCAAAGAAAATAAAATTCATTGTCTAAGCAATTAGAAATATAAAAAACGAAAAGCAAATCAAAAAACACTGAAAATTTACATCAGTCTGGAATGTAGCTGAACAACCACTATTGCAGTGAAAACCAAAATATAATTGTGTTACCTCCATTATGCCATGTGAAATGCTATTAGGGATGACTGATTCTCTTGGTGGGACCACATTACTTTGAGAAGTGGGATTTGAAGGTCTTTTGTTTCGAGCAGCTGAATCCAAATTATCAAACAAATGGCCAAGTAAACTATCATTCAAATCATCACAGAAAATGTCATCATTACCTCGACCATCGCTTATTTGCAACCTTTGGCCATCAGAACATGCAATTGGACACATGAAAGGGTTACGGTGGACATTTGCATGCACAACATCGATATGGCATTCTTCCCAATTGCAAGATGTTTCCCCAATGTTATGAACATTTTCAGATGAGCATTGAACAACAAGGCTATGCTGAGGAGGAGCTTATCCTGATAATCAACTATCAACAAGAAATGTTCTTTCCATTATATCGTCCATACTACAATACTTACAAGGAACTATAGAATCATTTTGAAGAGTGGATTCACTAATTTTTTTCTTATATGCAGCTCTTCTATGCTCATTTATCACATCCTTATTTTGTTGATACTGCAAATGACGACTTTCATTAGACCTCTCATGTGACTGTGATTACAAAGATCTTTCTCTTGCACACATGCTTGTTCATTCAGATGACATGTCTACAATGAATAATAATTATTCATTATGCAATCATAAACATCGAACATAAAAATTGTATATCTTATTTTTTTTTTCCAAGCATATAAACTTATGAAAATGTATAAGGCTTTTTCCAAATGCCAAAAAACAAAAACAAATAGTTTCAAAATGGTAGAAAAAACAAATGAATTCTTCCAAATGGCCCAAACAAAAAAAGAAGCCTAAATTTTCATGTGTCATATTATAATCAAAATGGAACCCACACTATTGCGACACAAGAATCTAAAAATTTGGAACTATATATACTATCAAAATATAAATATAAATATTAAAATGAACACAAACATATAAAACTATTTGCGAATCAATGATAAAAACCATTACAAATATAATGTATAACATAAATCATAGAAATTATCATTATAAAAACAAAGGAAAAAGCATAACATTAACAAAAATCTACATGTAAATAAGAAAACTTTAGCGGAAACAATATTAAATATTTTACATCACAAAGATTGATACAAACATAGTTTTAATGTATTACCATAAAGACACATAGTATGCATAGAGGAAAAAATGGAAATATTTTCCACAACCACACAGAGTATATAAAATGGAAATATTTATAAGAACCCCCAAGAATACTAATATCCTAAGAATCCATCACCATATCCAATAGTGGAATCTCATCAACATAATCCATATGGGCAGCAATTGCAAAAACATCTCCATACTCAATCAGATGATTGCAGTCCTCTTGTGCTGGGTACCAAAACCAAGACATCTGCCCATTAGTTGAACTATCAATGCCTATTGGATAACAGATGCGAGTCACCATGTCATATAATAAGAAAGGAACTTCATTGTTGTTGCACATAAGAACCAGACCATGGACTGTTCGGAACGAAAGATAGCCAGGACATTTGCGATTTATATCTGCAGAAATTTCTTCCAACAACTTCCATCTAAAACCCCAATCATCTTCAAAGTAGTCAATTCTTCATTCATAACACGGTTGACCAAATTGGAAATGATCTAATTCTTCAATTGACCATACAGAAGTGTACCCATCATTAGCAATGCATATCAACTGATTCATGTATATTTCTAACGACATACAATGTATGTCAGTGATTGGAACATATGAAAAACCACACTCATTTTTTATTACGTCAAAGCAGTAGATTGTATACCCCTACCGAGGATAATCTTCATACTCCTTGTCGAGATACAGCCAAAAAATTTTACTTTTATAAAGCACTACATTCTTGGGGGGTGAAGTGCCACCAAATGGAACACCAACCCTTTGCCATACCCTCTCAAGACTACTACAAACATAAAACTCAGACTGCATTCCATCATAGATATGTTTTAGAACAACCCAGTCATGTTTTCTACTGCTTACATTTTCCAATAATGAAAAGAACCCCAAGTCTCCAATTTGTACTGGCCCTATGTTTTTAAATGCCTTTGTAAATGGATTCGCTACAAAATAGTTGTGTGTTTGGGAGCATTCTGTTGGTAAGGATAAAACCACCATTGGTCCAACAACACACTCTACTTTGTATCTTGAATCTATGAATCTCAAATGAAATTGATATATGTGGCCATTCTAATTAAGGTATTGCGGAGAAAAACAATTGTCTTCACTATTGAGAAAATGAACAAGAAATCCAAATTGGTTTGTGGAGAAATTCTTGCAATGTAAAAAGAAAGAAGGGTCCTGCAAAGCGTTCTTCCATTTCTTACACATAGTGCCAAACTTTATCACAACCGATAAACAGAGCCACAACAACACAAGTTCAAGAACTTCGAATGGAAGAGAACTCCAAATAGTTGGATCCATGATGAAACAGTGAAACCACCTAACAGTAAAAAAGAAAGGCATTTGATATCAACAAAAAAATTTAATGTTGAATAAAATTAAAAGTAACATAAATACATAATTTACCACACACAATTTTCCATTTTGCAAAGCAATTTTCCATTTTCTACTGAAAGATCTTAAGAAGGAAGGAACCTATGCAGACGATTTAACCCTGGGAGAACAAACACTAACAGAGGATGACCAATCTTTTGAAGCTGTCAGAAGTATGCAGAAGTATCTTTCAGAAGATAAAAAACTTTGAAGTAAAGGAGGATGGAGAATGTCTGTTAAATGAGACAAGCAGTGATTTATTGCAGCAGAAAAAATTTGATAATACATTGATATTTGAAACTATGACAACACAGGAATAGCGGGACGAAACCTTTAAAGAAGAGAAAAAAATGAATACTTAGCATAAATTCTAAGTTAAAGGAACAAGTGCAGGAGTGGAGATAGATGCTCAAGAATCCTTAGATCTGGGAAGTTCAATGGCTGAGATCAAATCAGGAAGGCGAAATATCACATTGGCAGGGCCATTATATAGTTTAACTCCCCCAAGCGGAAACCCAATTACACTAAGAAACGGTCAAAAACACAGTCGAAACCAAGTGCCGGACTTGAAATATTATAGGGAATGGTCTATGTCCCTATGTGATCCATAAAGATATCGGATCGACGTATGGAAGTGGAAGGAGTTTGGGATTGAGGTTAAGCAATATGCGATCACGCGAGTTAACCTAAACCGTCGGATCACAAATCAAATCTGGAAGGCGAAATATCGCATTAGCGGGCTCATTATACAGTTTAACTCCCACAAGTGGAAAACCCAATTACACAAACAAACGGTGAAAAAACATAGTAGGAATCAACTGCCAAACTTGAAATATTATAGGGAATGGCTTATACCCCTATCAGGTCCATAAAGATATCAGATTGGTGTATGGAAGCAAAAGGAGTCTGGCATTGAGCTTGAGCGATATCTATCGCATGACTTAATCTCAAGCGTCGGATCACAGATCGGATCAACGGTCAAGATTTGCTTGCAAATTGCAATTGCAAGAACCGCAGATTGCAGTGCACAATGCAAAGGCTTAGAGACCCGAAACCAATGGGCGTATAGTGACGAATCGAAAAATTTGAGATCTGCTATATATATTATTCGCAGTAGGTTTCCTGTGTAATCCATATATTTCTGTTAAAGTGGTTTAATGGTAAAACATATGTTAATGCTCCAATATCGCATATCGGAGCGGAAGGGGCGATGAACATACATATATATACATATCACCATGGAAGGACCGATGGCCAATTGCGATGAGGTTAAACCTCAGGAAATGTGACAAGGCTATACGGAAGGGCAGAAAGCTATGTTTATGCGGGCATTTTCCATTGTGAATCGTTTATAAGGAAATATGCACCGATAAGAGATTTATGTGTTAAAAACATATGTAACCAAAGGTTTTGTAAGGGGAAGCTTATATATGTGTGATTTAAGGTTTTATAAAGGTTGTGAAGTGGTTTTAAGTCTTGATCTTTCGGGAGAAGATCAACACCAGAGAAGGAATAAATTTTGGGAGAGCGTTTAAAAAAAGACCAAAACCTTCTTTTTTCTACGGGCCAGGATATCACGAAGGCATTGAGGTTGAGCGATATGCGATCACGTGAGTTAATCTGAACCATTGAGTCATAGATCGAATCAGGAAGGTGAAATATCGCATCAACAGACTCATTATACAGTTTAACTCTCGTAAATGGAAAACCTAATTACGCAAAGAAACGGTGAAAAAAACAGTCAATTGCCGAACATGAAATATTATAGGGAATGGTTTATATCCCTATCGAGTCCGTAAAGATATCACATCGGCGTTTGGAAGCGGAAGGAGTCTGACATTGAGCTTTAGCGATATGCGATTGCGTGACTTAATCTCAATCGTCGGATCGCAGATCAAATCGAAAATCAAGATCTGATCGTAAATCACAATCGGAGGAAGTGCAGATCAGTGTGCGCAATGCAAAGCCTTGGAGTCCTGGAATCGATGGGCGTATGGTGGCGAATCTATAAAATTTGATATCCGCTTTATATATGATTCAGAGCGGGTTTCCTGTGCAATCCATATATTTTTGTTAAGGTGGTTTAATGCTAAAACATGCGTTAACAGTCTGATATCGCATATCGAAGAGGAATGGGCGATGAAGATACATATATATATGTATGACCGTGGTAGGACTGATGGCTGATTGCGATGAGGATAAACCTCGGGAAATGTGACAAGGCTATATGGAATGGTGGAAACATATGTTTATGTAGCCATTTTCCTTTGTAAATGGTTTATACACAATCGATTCCCTTCCTTTTTTGCACAGGCTAGTCATCTCATTTGAACTAAAATGGAAAAATATCGCGGAAAGAAAAACTGTACATACCTGTAAGATTGATTTCTGAACGTCTTTGAAACCTGAAAAAATAGTAATTCCAACAAGCTTAAGTTCTAAGAAGGAGATGCATGCATCCACAGAGCGTTTGACAATCACTGAGAAAGAGTTTCTCCAATGCTGAAACCTAAAAAAATAGTAGGGATTAATTCAATCAGGCACGAACTACACCAAATTATCAGAGACAACCGTGAGAGCTTGGAAACAATTAAAAACGCAATGAGATTTTCCACCTTTTTTTACTAGATAGAAGCTGAGAGAAGCCAACATTCCACTTATCCTTCAACAATTCCAACAACCTTAAGCACTAACAAAGAAATGCATGCATCCATGTAGCGTTTGATTATAATATATCAAATTGGCCATAATATGAGATTCGAACGTTTGTAATGTATCTAAAAACTCAAAACGCATGGTCGAGGAGAGTACAAATAGGCAGAACGTTTCGCATTTCGAATGTACTTAACTAAATTAAAGAAATGTTTCATCGATCGATGCCTACATACCTCATTGTCATGGTTATTGATGATTGTCAGGCACAAATGGTTCAACCCTCATTGTAATGCATGAAACGTCTCCTTATTACTCGAATTTATGCCTACATACCTCATTGTCATGGTTATGGATGATTGTCAGGCATAAATCCTTCAACTGTCATTGTAATCGATCAAAACGTGTCCTTATGCTTCAACCATGCATACGTTTCAGAATGCAAAGAGACCACTTTCAAAGCCACTGTGAAAGATGGGTGTTCGATAGTAATTCTTTTATCTCAATTTTTTCTTAATCCTACATACGTGGTTATCATCGAGAGGCACAATAAATTTTTAATCATGCTTTGCAAAAGATTAATTTAATCATGCTTTGCAAAAAATTAATTTATGTATGGTCTAAGTATGTGCTCTAGACATGCAAGAAAGTTACTGTAGCTAATTTCATCCATTGATTTACTAACGACTACAAGAATATACCGCCATCCTTCAATTCAGACCATTCGATCAACAAGATTAATTAAAAAAATGATTAACTTGCCGATTCTGATAGGGAGGACACCTATCGGAGTAATTATTAGATTTATAATAAAAATTTATAAACACTGATATTAAAACTCAATAATATTATGTTTATTATTAAGATTGATAAATCCCTTATAAATAAATTCTTAGCACAAGTAATGACTTTTGTCTTACTTGAATGTTTTGTGAATGGATCTTAATTGGTTGTTTACGCTATGACCTATTATGTATAGTCGGTTGTGAATAATAAAACTGTGAAGTATTATGTATAATACAGATGATTTCATTAAGGAATTGCAACAAATAATGTTTCGCATGTATAATCTACTTAATTGGTTGTGAACAATAACACTGTGACGTATTATGTATAGTTAGTTGGTTGTGAATAATAAAACTGTGAAGTATTGTATATAATCCAGAGGATTTCATTAGGGAATTGCAACAAATATAGGTTAAAAGGTAAAGAGACTCTTTAATAAGGTGTTAAAAGATAAAGAGCGTCATTAAAATTTGGTGGCAAATTTTATGCATTCCAACAACGAAAGATGATGACAGCAAACTAATTGTTAAAAGAGAGTGTTTGGAGTTATAAACACGGTTATCTTAATATTGTGTATATATTTATGATATTATAGTGAGTTATGGTTTGGGATTGTACGGGTCATTATAATCTAAAATTTGTTTTCTTTAGTTTTTATTTTTTTATTTTTAATAGTTTGCTATATAGGTTGTAATAATAAGTTACTGTGTGGTTTGATCTATTTTCTATTATGTTTTGAGTAATAAAATAATGCGTAATTAACATACTAAACGTTAAGTTTTTACTTGTGGTTTAGACCATAGTTACTAAATTTGGTAGAATCTGGTTAAATAATTTGAAAGTTCAGTGGTTATTTACAATTCGGTAAATAATACGCTAAAATATTAGGAATCAACTGCCAGACATGAAATATTAGGGAATGGTTTATATCCCTATCGGGTCCGTAAAGACATCGGATCGGCGTATGGAAGCGGAAGGAGTCCGGCATTGAGCTTGAGTGATATGTGATCGCACGACTTAATCTCAAGCGTCGGATCGCAGATTGGATCGACGATCAAGATCTGATCGCAAATCGCAATAGCAGGAAGCATAGATCGCAGTGCATAATGCAAAGGCTTGGAGACCCAGAACCGATGGGTGTATAGTGACGAATATATAAAATTTGAGATCCACTATATAAATGATTCATACCGGATTTCCTGTGTAATCCATATATTTATGTTAAAGTGGTTTAATGGTAAAACATATGTTAACGCTCCGATATCGCATATCAGAGCAGAAGGGGTGATAAACATACATATATATACATATCACCATGGAAGGACCGATGGCCGATTGCAATGAGGTTAAACTTTAGGAAACATGAGAAGGCTGTAAGAAATCGCAGAAAGCTATGTTTATGCGGGCATTTTTCATTGTGAATCGTTTATAAGGAAATATGCACCGATAAGAGATTTATGTGTTAAAAACATATGTAAACAAAGGTTTTGTAAGGGGAAGCTTATATATTTTTTATTTAAGGATTTATAAAAGTTGTGAAGTGGTTTTAAGTCCCGATCTTTCGAGAGAAGATCAACACCAGAGAAGTAATAAATTTGGGAGAGCGTTTAAAAGAAATACTAGGACCTTCTTTTCTGTATGGCCCAGGATATCATGAAGGCATTGAGGTTGAGCGATATGCGATCGCGCGAGTTAATCTAAACCGTCGGATCATAGATTGAATCGGGAAGGTGAAATATCGCATGGGCGGGCTCATTATACAGTTTAACTCAAGCAAGTGGAAAACCTAATTACACAAACAAACGGTCAAAACCATAGTAGGAATCAACTGTCGAACTTGAAATATTACAGGAAATGGTTTATATCCCTATCGAGTTCGTAAAGATATCGCATCGGCATATGGAAGCGGAAGGAGTCTGGCATTAAGCTTGAGCGATATACGATCGCGCTACTTAGTCTCAACCATCAGATTGTGGATCGGATTGATGGTCAAGATCTGATCGAAAATCGCAATCGAAGGAAGCACAGATCGGAGCACGCAATGCAAAGCCTTGGAGACCCGGAACTGATGGGCGTATAGTGGCGAATCTATAAAATTTGATATCCGCTATATATATGATTCGGAGCGGGTTTCCTGTGCAATCCATATATTTTCATTAAGGTGGTTTAATGCTAAAACATATGTTAACACTCCGATATCACATATCAGAGCGGAAGGGGCGATGAAGATACATATATATACGTATGACCGTGGTAGGATCGATGGCCGATTGCGATGAGGTTAAACCTTGGGAAATGTGACAAGGCTGTACGGAAGGGCATAAACATATGTTTATGTGGGAATTTTCCTTTGTAAATGGTTTATACACAATCGATTCCCTTCTTTTTTTTACACGGACTAGTCATCTCATTTGAATTAAACTAGAAAATATCACGGAAAGAAAATTGTACATACATGTAAGATCGATTTCTGAAAGCCTTTGAAACCTGAAAAAATAGTAATTCCAACAACCTTAAGTGCTAAGAAAGAAATGCATGCATCCACGGAGCGTTTGAGAATCACTGAGAAAGCGTTTCTCTAATGTTGAAACCTGAAAATATAGTAGGGATTAATTCAATTAGACACAAACTACACCAAATTATAAGAGACAGCCGCGAGAGCTTGGAAACAATTAAAAACACAATGAGATTCGCCACCTTTTTTACTAGATAGAAGCTGAGAGAAGCCAACATTCCATTTATCCTTCAACAATTCCAACAACCTTAAGCACTAACAAAGAAATGCATCCATCCATGGAGCGTTTGATTATAATATATCGAATTGGCCATAATATGAGGTTCAAACTTTTGTAACATAACTAAAAACTCAAAACGCCTGGTCGAGGAGAATATGAATAGGCAGAACATTTCACATTTCAACTATACTTAATTGAATTAAAGAAATGTTTCATTGATCGATGCCCACATACCTCATTGTCATGGTTATTGATGATTGTCGGACACAAATGGTTCAACCCTCATTGTAATGCATGAAACGTGTCTCCTTATTACTCGAATATATGCCTACATACCTCATTGTCATGGTTATGGATGATTGTCGAGCATAAATCCTTCAAACATCATTGTAATCAATCAAAACGTGTCCTTATGCTTCAACCATGCATACGTTTCAGAATGCAAAGAGACCACATTCAAAGCCATTGTAAAAGATGGGTGTTCGACAATAATTTTTTTATTTCATTTTTCTTAATCCTACATACGTGGTTACCAACAAGAGGCACAGTAAAATTTTAATCATGCTTTGTAAAAAATTAGTTTAAGTATGGTCTAAGTATGTGTTCTAGACATGCAAGAAAGTTACTGTAGCTAATTTCATCCATTGATTTATTGACAACTACAAGAATATACCAGCATCTTTCAATTCAAGCCATACGATCAAAAAGATTAATTAAGAAAATGATTAACTTATCGATTCTGATAGGGAGGACACCTATCGGACTATTTAGTAGATTTATAATAAAAATTTATAAACTCTAATATTAAAACTCAATAATATTATGTCTCATATTAAGATTGATAAATCCGTTATAAATAAATTCTTAGCACAAGTAATGACTTTTGTGTTACTTGAATGTTTTGTGAATGGATCTTAATTGGTTGTTTACGCTGTGACCTATTATGTATAGTCGGTTGTGAATAATAAAACTGTGAAGTATTATGTATAATACAGATGATTTCATTAAGGAATTGCAACAAATAATGTTTCGCATGTATAATCTACTTAATTGGTTGTGAACAATAACACTGTGACGTATTATGTATAGTTAGTTGGTTGTGAATAATAAAACTGTGAAGTATTGTATATAATCCAGAGGATTTCATTAGGGAATTGCAACAAATATCGGTTAAAAGGTAAAGAGTCTCTTTAATAAGGTGTTAAAAGATAAAGAGCGTCCTTAAAATTTGGTGGCAAATTTTATGCATTCCAACAACCAAAGATGATGACGGCAAACTAATTGTTAAAAGAGAGTGTTTGGAGTTATAAACACGGTTATCTTAATATTGTGTGTATATTTATGATATTATAGTGAGTTATGGTTTGGGATGGTATGGGTCATTATAATCTAAAATTTGTTTTGTTTATTTATTTTTTTTTTCTAAGAGGTTGCTATATAGGTTGTAATAATAAGTTACTGTGTGGTTGATCTATTTTCTATTATGTTTTGAGTAATAAAATAATGCGTACTTAACATATTGAACGGTAAGTTTTTACTTGTGGTTTAGACCATAGTTACTAAATTTCGTAGAATCTGGTTAAATAATTCGAAAGTTTGGTGGTTACTTACAATTCGGTTAATAATACGCTAAAATTCAGTTGGGTACGGTCGCTGAATAAATTTGTTAAATTTTTTTGCAACTAATAATTTTCACAACCAATTATCCTACCAGAGAGCCTAGCCTGTTCCAGTTACTGACCAAGACCTTCGTGGTCGGTGATGCTATAAGGGTCTAATAGCCAATATCAAAGTTCATGGAAATGGTACAGAAGTATTCCTCGCGAATATATGGAGTCATGGAATATGGAAAAATAAAAAATGAAGTAGTTTAGAAAAAAAGTCATCCTCAAAGTGAAGCGAAAGATAAAAAAGGGATAAGGTGTGTTTTAATAAAAATAATTGGAAAGCATGATGCAAAAATTAAATTTAGTAGATTAATACTTCAAATTTTAATTTTAAAATGAAATATTTGAAAAGGTGGAGAATTTTCTGAAAATTATTTTATTATTTTTAAAGTATTTTTTTTAATATATTTATAGAAATTATTTTATAAATTAAAGTACTTATTTTAAAAATATTTTTTCTTATTTTTAAAATATTAATACATATTTTTCATATAACACTATTCTGAATAATATTCAAGTGTTTATTGTATTATTGGCAAAGAATCTTATTAACTGTTATTTATTAATTGACCAACTAAGAACTCTAAGGGTTTGATACATGTCATTCCTTTCTTCTTTATGTACAAAGACTTCTTTTCCCCTTTTATCTGATTCAATGGAGTCTTTCCCCTTCTATCTCATTCATCTCCATTGATAAGATGAATCTTTCTCTAATCTCCATATATAATTTTATTTTTCAGAATCTGATTGAAAACAAATTTTCATAATTTTTTAATATTAAAATTGTTAATTTTTTTAGTAGTAGTAAAATAAATACTTCCAATTTTTCCTATTAAATTTTAGATAGCCCAATTTTATCCAAATCAAATCCAAATCCAAATTCAAATAAACATAATAAGTATGATTTAAACATCCACCAAATAATATGTACTTAACATACAGATATCAACTAAATGTCAACCTTTAGTGCGATAAGGCAATGTGTCGTTTCTTATTTATGTGATTCTTTTGGATATATTGAACTCAACCTGAAACTACTCCGCATGAAACTAGCACTATTGCATCGAGTCAAAACCTAATGTTGGGGACTCTACTTGTTTAATCTAAATTGAAAGCTCGCACAAATTTTAAATATCTTCTCATATATGTGTTGAATTGCTTTGCTCATACCAGCCAAGCATATCTTACGTGGATTTCTTTATGATGAGCGTCACTGATAAGTAAAACATGAAACACCTGCAACGATCCTGAATGACTTATTAAAAAAATTACCAAAGATTTAATTAAAAATAATTTTGTATAGTTAACGTTCTTGCCAGTTAATTTAATTATTAAATTATGAGTATAAATTATCTGTCATATTTAAACAAAAACTATATTTTAAATATTCTCTCTTAGCTTAAGAGATATATGAATGGACAATCAAATTTTTTTTCGAGTATTGTGGATAACTTCAAATTTATATATAATGTAAAAGTTTGAATTATTGCACTTTGAATATGAACTATCTGCTACATGTGAGTCACCTCAAACTTATATAGTATGTAGATCTTCAAATTATTGAACTTTGAATATGAACTATCTGCCACATTTGAACAAGGGTTATATTTTAGATATTCTGGCTTAGTTTAAGTATAGTTAAATTGGAGTAAAAAACAATGAAAACATACATGAATGGACAATCAAAAGAATTTTCAATGGATAGGACTGTGAATGACCTCAAACTTATATAGTATGTAGACTTTAGAATAAATCAAAGCTAAATATAGTTTAATGGTGAGTAGACAAAATTGTACACAAAACAACCATAAATCTTATTTACTAATTTTTCTCGCAATATTCCATTTACTTAGACCAATATAAAGAGTATGTTGCTGCTTAGACAACTACGAAAAATATTTTATGACTAATTGTAATGTTGTTAAGATAACATGACTATTTGTAATGATGTTAAACTAACAATTATACAAATATAAATTTTACCATGTAGTAAAAGTTCATACTAATCTATTGCAACCCTCCAAGTGTTTAACAAGTAAACAAACAAATGAAGTGTACGATAAGATTAAAGATTTGAACGTTGTTTAACCAACAAACAAGGAAATGAAGTGTACCATGAAATTAAAGATTTAAATGTTGTTTAACAAGCAAACAAACAAATGAATTGTACCATGAAATTAAAGATTTGAACGTGCTTAAGATATTTATAAAACGCCAAAATAACAATGCAATAGCATAATAAATTTTCTTTCCAAATGATACATTTAGAAATTTTAAATATATTGTAAACCATTTTATATTATACTTTTTAAAAAAATTAAATATTTAATTAAAAGATAATTTTGTTTATATAAAAAAAATTAACTTTTTAAATAAAAAATAAAAATATCAGATTTTTTAAAAACATTTTTAAAATAAAAAGTTCACAACAAAAATTAAGTAATTCAAATTAATATTGTATTTAGGTGATGAATAAATCACCGTTTTAAAAATACAATTATAATTTAATTAAATTTCAGTGAACATGATTCCATTAATAATCCTTCATAAATAAAAAAAAATAAAAAATTACAGTAGTAAAACAACATTAACACGATATTTGCCCAATGGCCCATTGGTAACTCCATTATGGGTTTTGACCTCTCTCTTGCTAAAAACTCTCCGCCCTACCCATGACTAAGGGACTTTTGCGCTAAGGGACTTTTGCCTTGTTTTACGAAGCTCAAAGCATATTTCTGTGAAAATAAATAATGAATGATTTAGCTATAATTTACACTTAATCATGCATAGCTTTGGACTAATTAAGGATTCTTGCATGCGCAAATGTGGTGGGTTGCAACTTTGGCGTGCTCTTCAATCCCATAAGTGGCAATGCAAGCATGAAAATATGGTACATTATAATAGGAAATTTGTGCACATGTTTTGAAGAAACGGAGAGGAATTTGTGCAACCGCAATTCACATGTTATGATAGATGGAATGAGAAATGAGTAAATTTAAGTATAAATGGAAGTGAGTGTAATAATTATGTATTAAAGATCCTCAAAATCTAGAGATAATGATAATTTCACACGCTTAAATATTGTTAGGTCTATTAGAAAATAAATACATGAGTATACATGGAAGTTAGTGTGATGATTACTTTAACAACGAACCCAGAAAAAGTTGGTTGCACTACAGGCCAAGGAAAATATATAGCGCCCAACATTATTAAAATATATGGTGCCCACCATTATTAAGAATGTGAAATATGCAAAATTAATTTGTAATTGCAGAGGAGGTTTGCTGCAATAAATTTATGAACTATAACTTTGTAATTGAAAAGGAGGTTTGCTGCAATAAACTTATGAACTATCAACTATTCATTTGGCATAAGAGTGAAGTTTGGAGTAGATATCAAGGTCATACTATTATTTTGGTGTTGTTTGTTTGGTGAGCTTTGTTAATTTAAGTTGTAACTCACTTTATATTTATTATTTGGTTCATGTCTAATCAAACTAATTAGTTTGAAGTTTATTTGGTTTATCTCTGACCAAACAGATTGGTTTTAATGGGAGAACTTATCAGATATAATGTCATCACTTAATGTTTTTCATATTTTCAAACATTTTTTTTATGCCAATAACTATTTAGTTACCTCTTTTGTCGAGGAAAAAAAATAAATAATAATTTACATCTTAATCCTCCATCCTTATACAAAATTGTATGTGCAACCAAACCGATTGGATTTAATGGGAAAGCTTATCAAATATAATGCCATCACACCATGTTTCTCATATTTTCCAACATTCTTTTTTATGACAATGAACATTCGGTTACCGGGAAAAAGAAGGAAAGAATTTAGATCTTAATCCTCCATCCGTGTACAAAATTGTATGTGCAATTTCACTGTACAAATATAGTATGCTCATTGGTTTAAAGAATATTGTGAAATAAATGGTTCAGATGTTTTTATTATTTTTATTTATTATTTATTTATATTAATTTAAACTGCCTTGAACACATTCTTTATATTTAATAGTTAATGGTATTTGTATAGTTTTATGATTAGCACATGAGTGCACGGGTCAACGGTTGGGACAGTCGGCTTTCACATACCCTATCAGTGATCGAATCCCAGTTTGTGACGCTATGCCGCAGCTTATAATGATTCATTGAGAATAATGAAAATATATATAAATAAATGTTGCTTCTTCTTCAGAGGGATGCACTTCCCCTAAAAAATAGTTTAATGATTAAATTGTAGTTTAATAACTTCATTCAATCAACACAATTTCCATGGAAGAACTTTTTCATGGTCTACGCACATTTAGACCGACGGCAGGGATTGTATATGCACATAAAATTTGTATTTATAAAATCCTCTCTGGCATATTTTAGTTCAGAATTAATTTAACCCTCAGCACTATAACCAAGTCATTTTAATATATATTGTAGTAGCTAAATATCATGATTATAAAACAACAATAAGTTATTTCGACCAATTAAAATAATATAAAAAAAATTTAAAATAATTTAAAAAATAATAATATTTTTTTATAATGTAAATCTTGTAAAATACAGTTTAATTTTTGGTCAAACGACAAATAATTCACGGTTAAGATTCAAATACGATACTGCCGCAGGATAATAAGATTATGATAATTTCTGGTTTTATGATGTAATGATCACACTAACAAGGATGTTATTAAATAAAATTTAGATAGGCATATTACAAATTGTATGGTAGAGCGTTGAGCTGTAAGGAGGCATGGAATTTCAGATTTGTTGAGAATGTTAATTTTGATAATGGTTATTTGTCTTTTATGTTTATTATTTTAAGTTTTATGGATATGCATGAGTTTTTTGTTATATGTAAGTTATAAATAATCTATATTTATATTAATATATGTGTTTGTTTTTATTATTTAAATTGTATTTATGAATATTATTTATTAATTTAATCATATATATAGTTTTTAATATATAGTTAATAGTGATACAAATTAGTTAATATAGATATTCAAATAATTGATTTAAATTTTTTGTTGAAATATTTTTGAAAAGTATAAAATTTAAACATGTGGTTTACACATTTTTTTATTTCTAATTACTTTAGAGTATATTTATTTATTTTAATTGTACGACATTATTTTGCTATTTAGAACATGATATTTATTTGTTTTTAATTGTAGTTGACATTATTTTCTTATTCAAAACATAATTTTTAATTTTATTTTAAAAGGGCAACAACCTTATTCATCCCCTCGTACTCAGCACACTGGACTGTAGAATCAGCTTCTAGGCTCAATAATTTTATTTCAAAAAAGCACGGATAGACAAACAACCTTACACATCCCCTCATACTGGACATACTGGATTGTAGAATCAGCTTCTCAGCTCAATAATTTTATTTAAAAAAAACACAGATAGACAAACAAACTTACATATCTTCTCATACTAAATTTTAAAATAAACCTAGGCTCAATAATATAAGTACTTAAGGTAATATAATTATAATTAATTGAAAAACTATTATTTTATTAAGAATTCATCATAACTTTAATCTAAAAAAAATCGAAATTAGGATGGTATAAAAACATTAATAAACTCTAAGGAAAATGAATCTTATAAAACAAAATAAATATAATTAAATTAAATATAATTGAACGTTAGCCAATGAAAAATTTAGATCCATAAATAAAAAAGGTTAGCCAATGAAAAATTTAGATCCATAAATAAAAAAGGTTAGCCAATAAAAAAATATAGATCCGTAAACAAAAGAGCTTTTCCATTAATAGGCCAGAGATTTTCCTAAATTATTTGGTGGCAATTTGGTGACTACACTGTTAAGGAAAACTTAATAGACCAAAAACAATACTTTGGTCACCTAAGAATTGCTTTATTAGGAATCAACACTATTAAACTTACACCAACCATTAAAATTTAGTAAGATTAAATCAAATATTTGTAATTAAAATTTTGTTTAAATACCTAAAATTATAATTTTTAATTTTAATTCTGAAATATATAAATACTAAGAGATACAGTTTTTATTAGCTATAAAGTACATAAATATTACCCACTATAAGACATGCACTCCTCTACATTAAGAATGCTTTCTTTGTTAACGGTAAAATACATAAATTTTACATTAAGAATGCTTTCTTTGTTAACGGTAAAATACATAAATTTTACCCAAGATAAGTAACCAGTTATTACCAGCTGCCATCTGAGAAATAGATTGTGGGTGATTGTATTTGGTTTACCTCAAAGATCGATTTTCCGTTGCCGCGTATAAAATATGCAATCGTAAAATGGTGCCTTGATACCCAAAAATCTCCAATCTCAAAACAAAGAAAGATAGGCTGAAATGCTCACCACCACAGTTTGATCTTTCGAAAGGATTTGTTTGGCTGTTAATTCAAAGAATTTCTATGCTGAAATGCTCACCACCACAGTTTCATCTTTTGAAAGGATTTGTTTGGCTGTTATTTCAAACAAGTTTTTAGTTGCATATTGATGTTGGAGAAAATAATTCCAACTACTTATTAGGTGTCATAGTAAGTTTCAGTTCTATTTGGTTATTTAAGTTTTGTTGAGTTTTATTTTATTTTATTTATGACTGAGGTATCCTATAAAATCTTAATTAAATGTTCGATAATATGGGAAAATATATTTTTACTCCACATTCTTTTATCTTTAACATGGTATCAGAATGCAGCCTATATAAAACTCTTTGAGAGCGGCAAAGAGAATGTGAGTGAATGAGAAGCCTTCGTTGTTTGAAGAAGTCATTGCTGTAAAGAAGGGAAGGAGCGTGGGAAAGTGAGCGACTTCATGGAATGAAGTGATTGTGGTGTTGGATGAAAGTTTGTTTTAAAATAATTCGCGAAGTGACAACCCACGCAAAGAGAAGCCTTGTTGCAATATAACTGATTTTTTTTAAATTGCTAAGAGACGATGACACCCTTGCAAAGAGAGGAAGTGTGATGGAGATGGAAAAGGTAGCAGTCAATTTCTGCGATTCATCGCACCCCTCTTGCGTAGAAAAGTGTGATGAGCAGATATTTAATGCACTCCAATAGCAAATTGCAATGACAAGTAAACGACTCGATGTTAGTTGACGCTGTTAGTATTATAGAGTTTGAACTTCAAAGTTTTTGATGGGTTTAATGTGAAAATTCGATGAAATGAGGCTTTCATATTGTCTTGTTGTGTAACAGGAGAATCCAGTTTGAAAATTAATTAAATGTAGTATTTGGAGGAAGAGACAAGGTCGTAGACTTCTGTAGGCCAGCTCCTACATACTAGTAAACATATCGGCTAATACAAGAGCTAGGGGGTTGTAGCTCCCTTCCAATAGAAGCTGTAAAGCGAGAGAAGGTTGTAGCCTTCTGCAGGTGGGTGCTTGCATACTGGTATGAGTTTGCACCAATACAAGATTGTAAACAGATTTTCTTTATATAAAGAAGACAAAGACAACAACAACAGGGGGTTTTTCTACTGCATTGGATTTCCACCTTAAATCTTGGTGTTCATGTGTGTTGTTTATGTGTGATGGTTTATTTTGTTATTATTGTACATGGTTACTATTTAATGTTTAATAAAGTACTCATGCACTGATTAAAGATCAACATATGATGAATTAACTTAATCATAAGTTCACTGGATATACGTTAGTTGCCTTAAGAACAGTTGTGTGCACACACGATTTCCCTTCACTGCAGTAGCGTATATAAATCTGATTATGGAAATGAAAAAGTTATTGATTTGTAAATACTTATTCACCCCACAACCCCTCCCCCCCCCCCCCGGGTCCCCTACCCCCTAGTATTATTCCCAACATTTGAGAGTCTCAAATACCTTAGAATGATTGTCCAAGACATTTTGGATATATGGAGAAATAGATGATTTCGATATGGGAACCTCTAGCGAACATAATCGTGCAATTACACCTCGTTGTTCTTTCTTTAGAAGCTTTATCATTCCTTTAGATCTAATTATCTTTCCTTGTTTCCCTGCGATACCCCTTAGTTCAACTTCCTTTCCTTCCAAAAAAAATTTCATGAAAAGTTCTTAAAAATTAAAAGTTATTGTACCCAAATATTGTAGTCATTAGACTGCTACAGCACCACCCATTGGAATGGAAATCATTGGGCTATTCAATACATATTCTCCAATGGATAGCTTGATATTATGGCCCTTTTTGAGAAATTTATGATTCTTCCACTGGCAACCATTACTTGACACTCTAGTGTTGGATGTAGGAAGCAATTCAATTCCTTGGATATCTTACAATGAATAAAATTATGGGTACTGCTCGAATCAATCAAGACTATTACCTTTTTCTTCTTGATATGTCCTTCTATCTTGATAATTTGAGAAGTGGTAATTCCGGCCAATGCATTACAAGATATGGTCAAATTCATTTCTTCTTTCTGTAGGGTTTGTTCCTGGTGTATATCCTCTTTTTTTGACATTTCTTGTTCCTTTTCCTCGTCATTTCCACAATCTATGTAAAATAATTTCTTTTCACTACACTTATGACCTTTAGTGTATTTGATATCACAACCGTAGCGAATCCATTTTGCTATTTTTTCTTCCAATTTTTGTCTTGTAGATTGTGGAAGGCTAGGGGCAACAACACTTCCATCTTTATAGTTGTGAGTTGTAGGCTTCCTTGTTGGCATAATTTTGCTTTCTATTTTTCTTGCAAACCTGAATTCCTTCTCCAATGAATCAGATTCCCAAAGGCGAACCTCATGTTGGATGGTATCTTTTAAAGTCCCTATGAACACCTCAATCGTATCCTCCTATGGAATATATTTAACCCTTATATTCAATTTTTTGAAGTCCTCAATGTGCTCGATCATTGAACCCTTTTGTTTGAGATTTATCAATTAGCTAAAAAAGGTGTTACTTTTTATATCCTCATAATGTACTATCATTTCTTACGTAAAAATTGCCCAAGTGATAATTTGCTTACGAGAACAAAGCCATCGATACCATACAAACTGATTTGGTTCCAAATATAAAGTTGCAATGCATACCTTTTGTGTGTTTTTCACATTATGGATATCGAAATATTGCTCCATCTGTAGTATCCATGTTACAGGATCCTTGTCGTCAAAATTCCTCATATTGATCTTTGGAACATGGTGGGTCTTCAATCCAACGTTAGAGTCAATGAAATCATTATTAACACTTATTTTGTACTCATCATGAGTTTCATTTACTACAATTTCACCATTAGTAAGCATTTCTTGTAGCAACTTTGTCAAATCTATCTTCAAATCTTCCATGTTTTCTTTAAGTCCTTCTTCTATAATATCCATCTTAGCTTCCACACCATTCATCTTAGCTTCCATGCCATCCATCGTAACTTCTACGTTATCCATCTTAACTTCCACGCCTTTCTTTAAACCATCCATATTAGTTTCCATGCCATCCATCTTAGCTTCTGTTACTTTTTGTGAGAGTGAATTTTTTGCACTTTGTCTCGTAATTTTGATATATCATGTTGCATTTCTTCCTCTTCTACATGAGTCATGGTAGAGTTTCAGGTTGCTTACTAGGTGTTTCCATTTTATTTCTTTGACGCATCAATTAATGATAATTGTGCTTCACTATGCCCTTCCAATTCCTTCAAACTAATTTTTCAAACCAACTTATGCAAAATTTAAAAAACAACTACACACATTTTTTTGCTTTGTAAGAGCGCGATATTGAATCTATTTTAGCTCTGTAATTTTGGCTCTCCAAGCCCTAAATTTTTTTCCTCCAGTATTCCTATGAGTCCTCTTTCCAACCACGCAAGTTTTATCAAGAATATATTCTCCAAGAAAGTGTTATACCAAATCTCCCACAATGGACTTATTATCGACTAGTTCAGTACATAGAACTTGTACGAAGAGCCACGTTTCACTATTTAGAGCTTCGAAATTGAAACCGATATGCAGAATACTACAGTCCATCATCGTTCTATAATTTTTTTTAAAATTTCAATTTGATGCTCAGAGACAAAGTTATGATGATTTTCCCCAGGTCACCTGTTTGAGATGTAATTTGGGAGCCTGCAAAAACCCTACCTTCTTTGGATGATATCTCCGAAAATATAGTGATATAAGTTCTGAAATTCGTACCCAAGGTTCATCAAGATTTCGTCTCAAATGGGTTTTAATTTTAGCTTTGGAAAACTCGTAAAAAAAAATATGGAAAAAATGGCACGATGGTCTGTTTGAAGCACGAAAACCCTAGAATCCAAAGCTCTGATACTAATTGCTATGCAACAAGCTCACAAAATAGAAGAAAATATAGATCAACGACTTTAAAATCATCCTCTTTGAGGGGTTAGTCTCCTTTACATTACACAAATGAACAATTCTTGGATGAGACAAATGACAAAACCTATTTTCTATATTTAGGAGCCTAAGGGGTCACAATATAATCAAA
The DNA here is from genome assembly GCA_031772625.1 of Pinus tabuliformis. NCBI lineage: Eukaryota > Viridiplantae > Streptophyta > Pinopsida > Pinales > Pinaceae > Pinus > Pinus tabuliformis. The sequence goes on from CM062808.1 coordinate 503,087,153, forward strand.
AGCGACATAACAATAATAATATAAGGGCACAACAATAAAAATAGTGGGCTTCTATGGGGCACAATAATAACAATATGGGGAAAATATGGGCGCAACAATAACAATAAGGGCTACAATGACAATATTAATGAGGAAATCACTAGTACTATATGGACCTAACAATAACTTCTTCTCCTATTTTTATTTACCAAAAATAAACTATTCTCTTCTTTTTATTTACTAACTATAGGTTATTGAATGTTTATTTCATTTTAACTTGTTATTTAATGACTATAGGTTATTGAATGTTTATTTCATTTTAACATGTTTGGAAGCAGGTGTTTTTCATTTATAAATATCTCTACCCAAAAACTAGCAATGAAAAAATTTGTTGTGATCTATTCCTCCATTTCTATGTCCTTGTAATACTCACGTTAATTTGTCTCAATGAAGATGATATTATCCTTAATCCCTTCTCAGTTCAGTGGGTACCAAAATACTATTCCTTCATAACATTATTAGTTTTCTATTCTTTCAGGGCATTGTTTGTCTAATATTTGGTAAACCTATTACTAACATATGCTTTAATTCAGCTAGGAAATGTGTGTCGCAAATTGACTTGCAAGAAACAATTAATGTGGCCAATAACTTAATTGTTCAAATTTTGAATTAACACCATGTCCGATGTAAGAATTCCAAACGAAAGAGTTAAAGGATATTCACACAAGTTCTGATTTATTCCCTGGATTTTTCTTCATTATTGCATACAATTCCAATTTATAAATTAGTGAAATATAATCTAGGTTGAATCTTTTAGGTGTCTTTTCCTATTTTGCAGGCCTCATGGAGAGAATTACTATTGTGTATCATTTGATCCTCATTGGGGAATTCATCTCTAATTTACAGTTTTTGTATTGGTGTGTATATATGATTATGATATCTTTCAAGAGCCAGTACTCTGTGACATTGATGAACAAAGTGAAAGGAAGCCGAATGGATGTTGATTTTTAAATTAGATCTTGTGCCTTGTCTCTTCTTTTTTTCTTTCCCCTATTTCTAGTCACTGTTGCTTATCATTGCGAAAATATAACAGTCAAGTTGTGACCTAAGTTCCTATTCCCATCTTGAATAGCATGCATTCATCAGGAGATTATTGTCAAGATAAGTTCAACTACCGTCAGTGGATCATTTCATATTAGGAGAAGAAAGCCTACATGGTGCTACTTAATGCTCAAGAAGCACCAATCACCTCCTTACAGCTAGGAAATACTTTGGCAATTGCTTACAAAACTGTTGTTGAAATTTTTCAAAAGCAATATCCTAAATTTGTTCACCTTAACAAAATTGTAGGAGTTAGGATTGGTATTAAGTTCAGAGAAGCTAATTTAAATTTAAAAGAAAAGAATGAAAAACTTCTAAATATTGTGATGATTTTCTATATGAGTTTTGGGTTCCATAATTTATGATTTCAATCCAATTATTTTACAACACATTTATTCTCTCTTTCTCCCTCTAACACTTATTATAACAAAAAAGAGGAAAAAAGAGAGGCCAAAATTTCTCACTGTAATACACCCCAAATCTTGTTTAGATGTCATATATTTGAATTCCCACAATGAAGGGCCACAAATTTTCCAAAGCCCAAAACTTATGCAAATTGCATGGAATATGCCCCAAATATTTTTCAGATGTCATATATTCGAATGCCCACAATGAAGGGCCACAAATTTTTTCAAAGGCCAAAACTTATGCAAATTGCATGGAGCCATGTGTTACTATGAAAAATTTGAGGTCCCATAAGTAGAGCATGAGAGAGGAATTCTACAAACAACATCAAGATGGATTTTTCAACTAACTCTTCTTCATAAAGAAGCCAAGGTTGCTCAACAGATGAATTCCTTTGATTAATATTTGATGTATGAATCAAATCCACTAGCTAGAAAAGTTGTGGGTATTGGATGAAGGAGTGATAAATAAAATAGTGGATCATTATGCATAATACAATAGATTTTATGACCTCAATTGTAAACAAAGCCTTTTTAATCAATTTTGATAGAGATCTCATCAGAAAGAATGTGTCAAGTGGAAATACAAGTGCAAAGATGAGATCTAAGACCATAGCCTATAATTGTAACCTTGATCAACATGTGTGAGTTCAATAATTAATATGTTCTTCCATCTGTACTCGAGTATCCTCTAAAGTTGAAAATTTTCAAATAAGGTCACCAACGAGGAATTGTTGACTGCTACTCCAATTTAGATTCATACCTTTGAAATTGAGCTAGAAGTAACATGGAAAGTGTTGACAGAAGTATGTGGTAAATAAGGGAAGAGTGTTGAATTTATGAATGTGTCTAAATCTATACAAACTGAACATTTTTTTGAAGGTCTCATTGAGTTGCATATACCTAGACTCCATTTCATCATGGTAGTGACAGAAAATATTGCCTGCAAGCACTCAATATAAAATGCATACCTCAAAGGGGAGATTAAATGTATATATAATAGAAGAACTATTTATGAATTGGTTTGGTCATTTAACGAGAACCATAAAAACAATGAATTGTATTTCTTAATTTAGGATGACCATGTCAACCACAACATGATTTCATATTTCATGTTCATGCTATCCATAAATGGGTATTGTTAGACGTAAGGGGCATATGTACACTTAAGGTGGAGTTCGATGTGGGGTACTTTAGTGTTGGCATTTTGGCACAGGTGTGGCGCTACGGTACAGGTGTTGTCCTTGATGGCAACTCTCTTTGATGATAGATCTCAGTTCAGACTACAAGAATGAAGAGATATCTCATATACGCAGGTTAACTAAGTCCAAGTTGCGTATACACGTCGGTGCTCTATATACTAAGTCGCGTATATGGAGGAGAGCTATATACGAAGTCGCGTATACACGCAGTTTCATGAACAGAAAAGAGCATACATGTCGAGAAGCTTACTTTTGGTCCATGGTAGTTAGTCCTTGGTACTTGAGCCTATGTTTTTTTGGACCAAGGTATCTCGACAAGTGTGTTGATCCCAAGTATTAGGCTCTTGGTATTGATTTATTATGGTTTTGGACCGTGGCATTGAGCAAGGCCTAAGACTATAAAAGGAGAAGAAGATCATTAGGCGAGGGCATTGAAAAGGTCTTGAATATCTGATGAAGAAAGAGATCTAGTATGCAGGTTCTGGGTTGATGATACATTTCTTGATCTGAGCTAAGGAGAGATCACACCGGTTGATGGAAGACAAGATCTAAGGATAGATCGGGATCAAATGGTTTGAAATGAACTATCTTTATATGGTTGATTAATGCGCATTTTTAGATCTGCATATTGAGGCAATGTTATGTTCTGGGTATGACTGATGTCTGGTACAGCTGCAAAGATTTAAGAAAATATTTTTAGATCTGTACGCAGGTTGGTTTCGTTAAAAGCGCGTGTATACGGGGGTTTATTTCATTGAAGTAGCGTATACCTTTTGAAGCTTAATTTTTGGGGTTGCAGTTGGGTCTGACTGTTATTGCAGAGTTCTGTAGTCTGCTCTGTGTTCTGGTGACTGGGTGTTGACAGGGTTTCAGTGGTTCAGTGATTCAAAGATTGATGATGCTAGTCTTGGTTGTTTTGTGCTTCAATGATCTGTTATGAAAATTGGATGAATTGTGGTCTTCAGATTGTAATGTTGTGCTTCAGGAATATCCAGTCTGAAAATGTATGAAAAGTGGTACCTGAAGGAAAGAAGATTGTAGGCCAGCACCTACGTACTAGTATCTTAGCTAGTACAAGAGCAAAGGGGGTTGGAGCTCCCTTCCAGGAGATTCTGGAAAACGAGAGAAGGTTGTAGCCTTCTGCAGGTTGTAGCCTACGTACTGGTATAAGGCTGCACCAGTACAAAAGATTGTAAACTGAAGTTTCTTATTAAAGAAAGATAGAGACGACTTGCAGCAGGTGGTTTTCACCCACATTGGGTTTCCACCTTATATCATGGTGTTCATGTGTGTGGCTTTTGTGTGATGATCTGTTCTGTTATACTGCACCTGTTTACTATTAATATGGTTAATAATGTTCTGATGCATTTACTGAAGATAAGCTAACTGAATCATAAGATTTCTGGTTATACGCTGGTTGCTTTAGACACAGTAGCGTGTACACGCTGGGTCACTTAACTGAAGTAGCATATATGTTTCTGAGTATGAAATTGAAAAGGTTTTATTGATCTGATAATACTGATTCACCCCCCCCCCCTCTCAGTATTATTTCCAACAATTGGTATCAGAGCAGGTCCTTCAGAGAAGCTTGATCGCTTGAAGGTAGATCGTTCATCATGAGCAACTACGAGAGAGAAGCATCAATCAGGCCACTGGTTTTTGATGGGACAAACTTCAATTATTGGAAGGTAAGAGTTACTGCCTATCTTCAATCTCTTGGTACAGAAGTTTGGGACATCGTAGAGACAGGCTACACTTTTCCTTCAGCTACTCCTACAGATTCAGCCGAGAAAAAGAAATATGAAACAAATGCGAAAGCAGTCAGTACTCTATTGGGATGTATATCCCAATCGGAATTCATGAAGGTAATGCACTATAAATCTGCAAAAGAAATATGGGACAAAATTGTCACGAGCTATGAAGGAGACGAACAGGTAAAGCGTGCTAAACCTTAAACTCTCAGGATTAAGTATGAGACTCTCAGAATGTATAATGATGAAAGTGTGGCTAACTATTTCCTTAGGGTAGATGAGATTGTTAATTGCATGAAAAACTTGGGTGAAGAAATAAAAGAGGCTATTGTGGTTGAAAAGGTTCTAAGATCATTGTCCCCCAAATTTGAATCTAAAGTGTCTGCAATAGAAGAAAAGGAAAATCTACGAACTCTTACTATGTCTCAGCTTCACGGAATTCTAACTGCTTATGAAATGAGAAAGGGAGGTCTATCAGACAGAAGAGAAGCTGCTTTCAAGGCTTCAAGCAAAGAAGATTATTATGAAGCAAGTCATGTGCCAGAAGATGAAGAAGAAGAATCAAATTTTGTCAGAAATCTTCAAAAGGGTTCTGGAAGGTTCAGAGGTAAGTTACCTTTTAAATGCTTTTCTTGTGGAAGAGTAGGTCATTATGCTGCCAAATGTCCTCACAAAGATAAGAATGACAAGGGAAAGGAACCTGTTAAATGGAACAAGAAACAGAATGAAAAGAAGAAAAGCTATTACACTCATGAAGATAATGATGGTCTTTCAAATAGTGACGAAGATGAACAAGGTAATAGATATAAACTTTTAATGGCTTTTGAAGATGATGACTACATGGATGCTATAGATGTAGAAGGCTTTTGTGAAGAAATGAATAATCTCAAAGTTTGCTTAGAAGAGAAAAGTGCTATTATTGATTCTCTACAATGTCAACTGGCTGAAAAGGAAAAACATCTTGAAAAATTGGAATGTGAGATTGTTTGTCTTAGAAAGGAGATTGAGAAAACAAAAGCGATTAATCTTAAATTTGTTAAGGGATCTGAAACCTTGGATGAGATTATCAATGTGCAGCGTTCTCCTCTGATCAAGACAGGTCTGGGATATAATGGAGAAACATCTCAAGCTTCTACCTCTAAAAGTTATCTTGATGCAGCAAGGAGGAGCGAGCAAAGGCCAAATAAAAGCCATCAGGTGAATCAGGGATAGTTTACCTCAAGAACAAATAAAGACTATCAAGAAATTCGGGGACAAGCTGCCTTAAGGACAAACAGAAGCTACAATCAGCCACAGGTAAAATCTTCCCAATTTTCCCCAAGAATGGATGTCAATAGAAGCTACAATCGGTTGGATGATAGATCTGATTATCGCAGAAGTTTCTTTAATGGCCAATGTTTTTCTTGCCATAACTTCGGTCAAAAAGCAGCTCAATGTGTTGCCTACAAGACAATCATGACTAGAGAAGCTCAAAAGCAAAGAAGTATGACTGGAACCATGAAAAGGACTTATAACAACTTTTCGGTTCTTGAAAATGAAGTTGAATGCTCTATTTGTAATAACTTTGGTCATGAAGACTCTGAATGCAGGAGCAGGTTCTGGAAGACAACTTAGAAGGAACAAACCTCAAATGTCAGAACATGGAGAATAAAGGAACCGAAACCAGAAAGATGTGGGATAGCCTTTTATGCAGAAGGTCAAGAAAGTCTATGGTACATTGACAGCGGATGTTCGAAGCATATGACAGGGGACAAAGAAAAACTTGAATCATATACCGCATTAGAAAAGGGAAAGAAAGTTTCTTTTGGAAACGATATCTCTGCAGCCATAAAAGGAAAAGGCGTTGCTCAGTTGAAAGAGAAGGTCAAAGTTGGAAATGTTTTGTATGTTGATGGATTGAAGCATAATCTTCTGAGTGTCAGTCAAATGTGTGATCAAGGAACAGAGGTAATATTTAGATCAAATGGATGTTGTGTTCGTGATCTTGATACAGGTGAAACAGTGATCAAAGGAAGAAGGACTCCAAATAATCTATACATATTTGAAGAAAGACAACAACAATGCTATTTGAGCAAGGATGATGAACACTGGCTATGGCATCGGAGGTTGGGGCATCTAAGCTTTTCACAAATAAGGAAAGCATGCAAATATCAGGCAGTTCGTGATCTTCCAGATATCAAAATTCTAGACAACACCATATGCAAATCATGTCAGTTTGGAAAGCAAACCAGAACTAATTTTCCGGAGAAGGAAGGATCAGCTAGCATGCCTCTTGAGCTAGTACATACAGATACATGTGGTCCATTTAGAAAAAGAACACCTCGAGGAGAAGAATATTTGATATTATTCATTGACGATTTCTCCAGGTTTGTCTGGTTAGGACTTATGAAGCACAAAGATGAAGCATTCGAAAAATTCAAATCCTTCAAAGCCTTGGTTGAAAATGAATCAGGACACAAAATTAAGTGCCTCAGATCTGACAGAGGTGGGGAGTTTACCTCGAATGAATTTTTCGATTTCTGTGAAGAACATGGGATAAGAAGAGAATTCTCTACAGCTAGAACTCCTCAGCAAAATGGAGTTGTGGAAAGAATGAACAGAACAGTCCAACAAATGGCTCGTGCTATGCTTGATGAATCAGGTACTCCCGCAACTTTCTGGGGTGAAGCTGCACATGCTGCGGTTATTATTCTCAACAAAACAAATGTCCGAGTAAATAGCACTCAAACCCCTCATGAGCTCTGGAGTGGTGAGACTCCTTCGGTGAAGCACTTCAAAATCTTTGGGAGCAAATGTTATATTAAGAATACTGATGAGCAACTTGGCAAACTAGAACCTAGAGCAGATGAAGGCATTCTTCTTGGTTATTCTCCACATAGCAAAGCATACAAGTGCTACAATAAAAGACTTGGCAGAATTGTTGACAGCATTGATGTTGTGGTTGATGAGAAGGGATACATTCCTAGGCAAGTTCATCATGAAGACATCGAAGAAGATGAAGGCTACCCTCAAAGACAGAATGATGAAGAAGAAGAACCTCAAGAAGAACCAGAGGAGCAGACAAGAATAGAAGAGAAGACTCCATCCAGATATGTTCAGAAGAATCATCCAGAATCTCAGATTGTGGGGCAGAAAGAAGCAGGAGTACAAACCAGAAGAACAATTGCAGAAGCTTCAAGCTATTTGGCATTACTCTCTTCCACTGAACCACAAAATGTGAAAGAGGCATGCAAAGATGAATGTTGGGTCAAAGCAATGGATGAAGAACTTGAGCAGATCGAAAAGAACAACACTTGGGAATTGATTCCAAGACCAAAAGATAAGAATGTCATAGGGACAAAATGGGTCTTCAAAAATAAATTGAATGAAAATGGAGAAGTAATTAGAAACAAGGCCAGACTTGTTTGTGAAGGGTATGCGCAGCAAGAAGGAATAGATTTTGAAGAGACCTTTGCTCCTGTTGCAAGACTTGAGGCCATCCGAATGTTCCTTGCTCTCTCAAGCTTTCAAAACTTCAAAGTATTTCAAATGGACGTGAAATCAGCCTTTCTGAATGGAGACTTAGAAGAAGAAGTATATATTGAGCAGCCAGATGGTTTCATTCTTGGGAATGATCCAAACCTTGTATGCAGATTGAAAAAGGCTCTCTATGGTCTCAAACAAGCTCCAAGGGCTTGGTACTATCGTTTGGACAAATATCTTCACCAATAAGGTTTTTCAAAAGGATCAGCAGATAGCAATCTCTATATAAAAGTTGAAAATAACAAATTGCTAATACTTGTTGTGTATGTAGATGATATTATCTTTGGCAGCAATGAAGAGGCTATGAGTCAAAACTTTGCCTTGGTTATGCAGAAAGAATTCGAAATGTCATTACTTGGAGAATTGACATACTTTCTTGGATTGCAAATCCAACAAAATGAAGGAGGTATTTTCTTGTCTCAAACCAAGTACCTCAAGCAGATCTTGAAGAAGTATGGCATGGAAGATTCAAAGCCAGTATGTACCCCCATGGTTACAGGATGCAGCCTCAGTGCAAATGATGAATCAGTAGTAGTTCATCAACCAACTTATAGATCCATGATTGGGAGTTTGCTTTATTTGACAGGTACCCGACCAGATATTATGCATGCAGTAGGAATTGTTGGAAGATTTCAAGCCAACCCAAAGGAAACTCATCTTCAGGCAGTCAAAAGAATCTTCAAGTATCTTCAAGGGACTCAAAACTATGGCTTATGGTATCCTAGAGATACAAATCTCACTCTTCATGCTTACACAGATGCAGATTGGGCCGGAAGTGTGGATGACAGGAAAAGCACAAGTGGTGGTGCATTCTTCATGGGTTCCAGATTAGTATCTTGGTTCAGCAAGAAACAGAGTTCGATTGCTTTATCTACAGCTAAAGCAGAATATGTGGCTGCGGCATCTTGTTGCACACAACTTCTTTGGATGATGCGGACCTTGCAGGATTTTCAAATCACTTGCACTCCACCTGTCTCTATCTTATGTGATAATACAAGTGCAATCATCATTTCAAAGATCTAGTCATGCATTCAAAGACCAAGCACATACCAATCAAGTATCACTTCCTCCGGGAACAAGTGCTTGAACAAAAGGTCAAGTTGGAGTATGTTTCTTTTAAAGAACAAGTTGCTGATATTCTCACAAAACCACTGCCCAGGGAGACTTTTGAATATCTCAAACAAAAGCTGGGAGTAGTTGATGCTTCATCCTGCTGTTGAAGATTGTCTGTTCTAAAGAAAAGTTGGTGTACGCGTGTTGTATGAGGGGTATCCGCGTACATACGCTGATTTATGCAGGTGAAGTCGTGTATATGGAGTTCTGAACAGCAAGGGCAGACTCTGGTTGGAGAAGGTCTGAGATGGGTATGCCAGAGTCCTTCAGGCACAGTTTCAGGGGGAGAAGCAGGCACAGTTTCAGGGGGAGCAGCTTAAAGTCTAATAAAGCATTGTTGGCATTTAGATGCTTTTGGTTCTAGTTCACAACTGTTGTTGGTTTCAGGAGAAAGGAGCACAGAAGGAAATCTTGGTTGCTGATCTAAAAGATGTTTATCAGATGCTGCTGGTGACTTTCATAAGTCTTGGTCTAGATTTTTCGTCTCTATGTCATGTATCTCTTTTGTGATATCTCTTTTATGGTGTCAAGGTCATGTAACGGCCTATGTTGGTTTCCCCACTATGCCTGGGATGAATGATGTAATGTAATTGGTTGTTATATGTAAATTTCTGATGTATCCCCTCTTGGTTGGGAATATGGATGTATGTATTGAGTCTTTTGGTGATAGGAAGGTCCTTTATGATGTATAAGTCTTGGTTCTTTTTGAAGAACATCTTTTGCAGATCTTGCCTACAGTCAGGGGGAGCATGTTCAGCATAGCAGAGCAGAGATATCAGCATATACTCAAGGGGAGCACAGCCCTTTGCCCTTGATGACAAAGGGGGAGAATGATTCTAAGGATCTTGGGGTTGCCATCAAGTCCAAAGGGGGAGATTGTTGGCATTTTGGCACAGGTTTGGCGCTACGGTACAGATGTTGTCCTTGATGGAAACTCTCTTTGATGACAGATCTCAGTTCAGACTAAAAGAATGAAGAGAAATCTCATATACGCAGGTTAACTAAGTCCAAGTTGCGTATACACGCCGGTTCTCTATATACTAAGTCGCGTATACGCAGGAGATCTATATACGAAGTCGCGTATACACGGAGTTTCATGAACAGAAAAGAGCGTACATGTCGAGAAGCTTACTTTTGGTCCGTGGTAGTTAGTCTTCGGTACTTGAGCCTATGTTTTTTTGGACCAAGGTATCTCGACAAGTGTGTTGATCCCAAGTATTAGGCTCTTGGTATTGATTTATTATGGTTTTGGACCGTGGTATTGAGCAAGGCCTAAGACTATAAAAGGAGAAGAAGATCATTAGGCGAGGGCATTGAAAAGGTCTTGAATATCTGATGAAGAAAGAGATCTAGTATGCAGGTTATGGGTTGATGATACATTTCTTGATCTGAGCTAAGGAGATATCACACCGGTTGATCGAAGACAAGATCTAAGGATAGATCGGGATCAAATGGTTTGAAATGAACTATCTTTATATGGTTGATTAATGCGCATTTCTAGATTTGCATACTGACGCAATGTTATGTTCTGGGTATGACTGATGTCTGGTACAGCTGCAAAGATTTAAGAAAATATTTTTAGATCTGTACGCAGGTTGGTTTCGTTAAAAGCGCGTGTATACGCGGGTTTATTTCATTGAAGTAGCGTATACCTTTTGAAGCTTAATTTTTGGGGTTGCAGTTGGGTCTGACTGTTATTGCAGAGTTCTATAGTCTGCTCTGTGTTCTGGTGACTGGGTGTTGACAGGGTTTCAGTGGTTCAGTGATTCAAAGATTGATGACGCTAGTCTTGGTTGTTTTGTGCTTCAATGATCTGTTATGAAAATTGGATGAATTGTGGTCTTCAGATTGTAATGTTGTGCTTCAGGAATATCCAGTCTGAAAATGTATGAAAAGTGGTACCTGAAGGAAAGAAGATTGTAGGCCAGCACTTACGTACTAGTATCTTAGCTAGTACAAGAGCAAAGGGGGTTGGAGCTCCCTTCCAGGAGAGTTTGGAAAACGAGAGAAGGTTGTAGCCTTCTGCAGGTTGTAGCCTGCGTACTGGTATAAGGCTGCACCAGTACAAAAGATTGTAAACTGAAGTTTCTTATTAAAGAAAGATAGAGACGACTTGCAGCAGGTGGTTTTCACCCACATTGGGTTTCCACCTTATATCATGGTGTTCATGTGTGTGGATTTTGTGTGATGATCTGTTCTGTTATACTGCACCTTTTTACTATTAATATGGTTAATAATGTTCTGATGCATTTACTGAAGATAAGCTAACTGAATGATAAGATTTCTGGTTATACGCTGGTTGCTTTAGACACAGTAGCGTGTACACGCTGGTTCACTTAACTGAAGTAGCGTATATGTTTCTGAGTATGAAATTGAAAAAGTTTTATTGATTTGATAATACTGATTCACCCCCCCCCCCTCTCAGTATTATTTCCAACATTTAGATCATTAAATAAGATGTTTGAGCACTAATGCCTCAAATTTTTTTCAGACTCTTATCTGCAACAAAACTTTTCCTCCCTCTCCTCTATGATCTGTAATATGAATCTTAAGCTTGTGATGTGCTAATCATGATCATTCAACCTATAACACTTTTTTCTTTTTGTTGAAGCAAGAGTCGTACCTTTTTAATATTTGAAATAGAAAAGTATTTACATAGAATACAACCATCCGCATGGTAACATGGATTTTAAACAAACCCTTCTTTCAAGAAAACCTAGGGTCATGAGTTAAGTGCAAAAGCTCTGACCCTAAACCACAAATCTACACCACCCAAAAAGGCAACAAGTACAAAGGCCACATAAGCAACCCGACCAAACTAATAAGCAACCCGACCAACTGCAACGAAGTACCTCGTAGAGTCAAAGCTCCCGCCAAAAAAACCTTTTGGAAGCACCATTGAAAACGATAGATTCCTGACCGTCGATCCCCCCTGAAATGATCCAATGGTGGAGTTGAATATCGCGCCATCTAGAAGTCCGCCCTTTAACCATGAGGCCCCACAGACAAGCTCGATAGATCACAGTCGTAGATCCGCTGGACTTGATCCTACAGTGGAGGATCATATCGCTCTGATCAAAGGAGAAGATGTTTAATGCCCGATGAGGGTGGAGAAAAAAACCGCCCCAATACCACGTGTAACCCGAGGAGTGTGATCGCACCCAAAATTTTAAAACCGCTTCCCACCCAAGAGGCCCCTGATATACCGGAAACCACTTCGCTAGTGGAAAAGCAATGTTTGACAGCGTATTAGGAGAATTCATTTCGCCGTTGGATTCCGGGTTTCGGCAGTTACTCCTTTTGCCTTTGCCGCCATATGTGAGCTAGAGCAATGTACTACCCCTTCCCACCAAACAACTTCTCTCGAAGCAGACTCCTTCTGGCAACATAAGAAGAAACGAGAAAGGTATAACTTGCACCTCATAAATCAGCCAAATTATTGGACAGGGCTTCCATTGTTTTGGTGCGATACACCATCATATCCTCGATTGCTTGGGTGTTACACTAATCTATGAAATTATCTCAAGGCAACCTATGCCCACTTATCGAAACCTTATACCTGGTACATTTCACACCTTGATTAGCCAATAGTTTAGCTAGTTTATTGGCCTACATTTGCACATGGTTAAAATTTACTGTGCGTAGTCCTCTGAGGTGGATCTGGATCCTTTGAAAGATCTGAATTAGCCTCCAGTGTCTAGAAACCTTATCTGGCTCAGAGCCCTAACTAATTTTTTAAGCTGTGTTAATAACAATCTTAGAGTCAGCTTCGATAATAACATTCTGTTGGTTATCTTGCACGAGGAGATCTAAGCACTGCTCCATAGCCATGGCTTCTGCCATGTTGTTTGTAGCCGTGCCTAAATGTCCATGGATGATGGAAAGGATGTTGCCAGTATCGTCTCTTAACACCTATCCAAATCCCACACTGCTCAGGTTGCCTTTAGAAGCCCCATCTATGTTATATTTCAGAAAGCCAAAAGAGGGAGGATGCCAGAAATCCTACTTAGAAGCCATAGCCAAAACCCTTATGTTCAGACCCTGCGCCATAAGCCCCTGCATACCCAACAATCCTAGAGTCTTCAAGTCAGAATCTAAGGGTTGATCTTTAGGGGTGTTTCGAACTATGGTACCCACTTTCTCTTTAAGTTGAGTCAAAGTCTGCTTCAAAAGACACTGAAGGGATCTTTTTTCATTTCTGAAAATACTCTTATTCCTTTCTTTCTAGACATTGCAAATAATGAAGCTAGGGATAAGAGCCCATGCAATACCAAGAATTTCATTATCTAAGTAGTTATTTCTCCACTTGGTTAGGGTATTGAGGGTGCATCCTATGTCCTTGTCGCTCCTTTGGAAGATGTTAGCAAAATAATCCCACAAACTAGAGGTAAAGATACAATTATTGAGGACGTGTTCCATTGTTTCTTCTTGGACTTCATAGAGCAGGCATCTGGAAGGCCCCAGCACACCCCTTTTTCTTATGTTATCCCAAGTCAGAATTCTCTAATGATAAACAAGCCACATGAAGAGTTTAATCTTCATTTAGCCTTGATGCCTCTATAGATTCTGCCATATTCTATTCGGAGCAAGAGAGTTCATCTTGAGGATTTTGCACTTAGCTTCCTTAAGATTAAAGGTACCCTCATTGTTGTTGCCCCACCTTAATTAGTCATGGCCCCCAGTCACTAAGATCTTCCTTTGTTCCAGTATCTGCATGAGAGCCTCAGCTTGTTTTCAAGGGGTTATCTTCCTCGTAAATCATATTTCTCCATCTTCTCCATCTACTTTCATTATTATTTTGGTCCCAAAAATCTTTGACCTCTGATAATCCCTTGATATTTGTCTCTCTTTTGAGGTCCAGAAATTTCTCATTTAGCAGTATTGGCTCTTGTTGCCATTTATCTTCCCAAAAAAGTGCCAAATCCCCCTCTCTCATTTCCCAGAAGCTATTCTTTTGAACTAAGGCTCTATTCTCCCAAGCCTTATTCCATATGTGTGAGCCCTTTATATTGCCAAACATCCTTATATGATCATTGTTGTCCCAGGAATTGGCATATTTTTCTGTCCAGATACTAGCCCACTGGGCCTTTGGTTCTTCGATCTATCTCCACTATAACTTAGCTCCTAGAGCCCTGCTTAGAACTTCTGGATGATCCAGACCTAGACCTCCTTGAATTTTGGGTTTGCAAATCTTTTCCCAAGCAACTAAGGCCCATTTCTTTTTTTTCTCCCCTTTTCCCCAGAGGAAGTCTCTTTGAATAGTTCTGAATTGTTGTAATACTCCTTTTGGTATAGGCAGTGATGAAAGCATAAACACTGGGATAGATTGAAGAATAGCCTTTGTAAGCACCAACCTACCCACCAAGTTTAAAGATCTGATGGTCCAATTCCTGATTTTATCTTGCATCTTATTAATCATTGGTTCCCAAATACCCTTATGAAGAGGTTTAGTAGTAAGGGGGACTCCCAAATATTTCGAAGGAAGAGAATCTCTTTGAAAGCCTAGAATTCTGGAGATATTCCTTTGTATAGAAATATCAGTATTAAAGAAAAAGATTTTATATTTAAAAAGATTAACCTCCATACATGTGGCCAAACCAAATTCATTTAGAAGTTGTTTGTATGCCAAAGCTTCTTTAACTGTCGGAACTCCCTGCAACATGGTATCATCCACAAATTGTTGATGAGTCAAAGCCTGTCCATTCTCAAAAAGTTGAAGACCCTTGATTTTGCCTTCTGCTTTTGCTTGCTTAATCGATCTCGCAAGACCTTCCATCATGAGTATAAAGAGAAAGGGAGAGAGTGGATCTCCCTACCTAAGGCCTCTTGAGGGAATAAAAATCTCTGAGGGAGAGCCATTAACCAAAATTGAAAAGCTAGAAGAAGTTACCAAAGCCATGACCCATCTAACCTAATTATGATCAAACCCAAAAGCAATAAGAACCCTCCTATGTTCAGCTGCATGATCATTCCAGCCTTCATGTTGCTGGTCAATGAGTGCACTACCTCCTATGATTGAATGATGTTGTTGAGAATTTGTCTACCTTCCACATAGCCAGATTGCTCCCCAGAAACTAGGGTGGGGAGAAGATGTTTGAGTCTATTAGCTATAACCTTGGATATAATCTTGCAAACCACATTGAACATTACTATGGGTTGAAACTTATCAAGAGTAAGAGAATTATCTTGTTTAGGGATCAGAGAAATGAAGGAGGTGTTGAGGGCCTTTAGGATCATTCTATTCCCCCTGGAATCATCTACCACATTCAAAATATTTTGTTTAACAATATTCCAGCATGCTTTAAAGAAGTCCATATTAAAACCATCAGGACCTAGTGCTTTACCATTCTGCATTTCCTTGATGACTTCACTGATTTCCTCTTCAGTTACTGGCTTGTTGAGGTTAAGATTATCCTCTATAGACACTAGTCTTGGTATATGTCTTATAATATCCTTAATGAAAGGCTCTCTGTTTGGAATGCTTTCTTGTGCAATCCCCCTAAAGTGTTGAACTAAAACAGCTTCAATTTCTTCATGGGTACTGACTAGTTGCCCTTCCTCATCCTTAATCGAGGAAATTCTATTATGAGCCCAGTTTTCCAAGGTTGATCTGTGGAAAAATCTAGTGTTTCTTTCCCCTTCCTTTAACCATTGCACTCTAGATTTTTGTCTCCAGAAAATTTCCTCTTGTTTGCATAATTTCTCCCACTCGTGCTGAAGAATGGTGGCTCTATCATTGCTGATTTTATCAAAGCCAACATGGATAAGGGATTGGTTGAGTATCTGCAGTTTGCTCTCAACCGCTTTTTTCCCTTCAAAAATATTGCCAAACTCTTTTTTGTTCAATTCTTTAAGCTTGAGCTTTATATGTTTTAGTCTTTTGTGAAGAAGGAACATATTTGTACCCTGAATATGCAGATCTTCAGACCACCAACTTGAAATATTGTTGATAAAATCTAGATGGGTGAGCCAGATATTCTCAAATCTGAAAGGTCTATTCCTGGGAGTACCAATGCCCCTGATCTCTAGTTGAATTGGCTAGTGATCAAAGCCGCCAAAGGGCAGAATCCTTTCTTCCATTCCAATGTCATTGAGTATAAGGTCCTTTAATATGATTAATCTATCTAACTTTGAGGCCACTAGAGACCCTCCTCCTCTCCTATTGTTCCAAGTAAAGTGACCATTACTTGTATCAATGTCAACCAGTTTCATAGTGTCCAAGAAATATTGAAAAGTTAAGGCATCTTTGGTGAGAGCTCTAGTGCCCCCCTTTTTCTCCGATAGTGATTTGATCATGTTGAAGTCCCCACCCAAAATCCATGGAATCCCAACATATCTCTCTTTGAGATCCATGAGGGAGTCAAGGAGTCTCAATTTGTCATCCATTTTCAGAGGGCCATAAACATTCGTTACCAGATAGATCTCCCTATCCCCCACAGGTTGCATTACCAATGATAGATAATTTCTGGAGGCTTTAGCATCTATTATACTAATCTTAAGGGGCTTCCAAAGAGTAAGAATGCCACCTGCTGTATTTTCTGCCTTGACTTCTAGAAACTCAACACGACTGAGCCATTTACTATTAATTTCTTTAATTTTTTGTATAGAAAATTTAGTTTCCTGGATAAATATAATATCCAGAGCTTCTTGTTTCATTCTATTACTAAGTAATCTTTGCTTCCTTTTACTACCTAGACCCCTGATGTTCCAAGAAGTAAACTTCATCATTAAAGATTAGTGAAAGAGTAACTGGTTAGGTCTTTCATCTTATCCGAATCTATCATTAGCTTTCCACACACCATTAGCAGCTCATTCTGCTTTTTTCTGCCTCTTTTCTTTCCTGGGCCTCGAGGTGCTAATCTCGGTGTTTTTTTTATATATTTCACACCTTCGTTGCCTTGTTTTGCCGTATTGCCTAGCCTTTCGACCCCACTAGCCTGGGTTTTCCATAAGTACAACTGTTGTACTCTAGAGAACTCTTCTTGAGGTAACGAATCTAACCCTTCCATGATTCCCTGTTTTAAGAACCCTTCCAAATCTAGGTGCTCTCTATCTAAAATCTCCTACAACTCCTGATCCTCCATTTCCATTTCAATTTGGGTCATTTCCTAGTCCATATCCAGTTCTACATTGCTCATCATGGCCTCTTTCTGTATGTTGTTGTTCTTTGGTTGGTCTTTGTCCTCGTCTACCTCCTTATCCTCTGGGTTTACCTCTACGCCCTTATCTACTTTTGTTGCCTCTTCTTCCCCCTCAAGAACCTAGAACCTATTCTGTGTAACTTGAGGTCCTTCGGCTTGATTTTTCCTAAGACCTCTTTTGCCGCCTTTTCCTCTATGGCTTACTTTTTGGAAGCTCTCTGAATCTTTCATAGTGGAAGCTCTGCTCTTATTCTCATTTTTACTTAGAGGGCAGTCTCTTAACAGGTGTCCATGCTCATGACA
Organism: Pinus tabuliformis; assembly: GCA_031772625.1. Lineage (NCBI taxonomy): Eukaryota > Viridiplantae > Streptophyta > Pinopsida > Pinales > Pinaceae > Pinus > Pinus tabuliformis. The sequence continues at coordinate 503,104,669 of CM062808.1, forward strand.
TCTATGACATCTAAATGGAATATGTTCATAATCTACTGTTTGCACCCATTCTTCATCCAAAACTTCCAAGATCAACTCATCTGGTATAGCTCCGAAGAGATCCATTTCCACATAGATTCATGCAAAGGAAGTATATTTTCCTCGCCTAGTTGCTTCTGAGGCCTTGACAAAACGTCATAATTTATTACCTATAGCTGTTAACAATTCTATTTGCCAGTAGTCAAGAGGGAGGGAATAAAGTCTTACACAAATCGGAACAGATGTGAAATTTTCCCGCTCCGGGACAAAGTTCATCATCCACGGCCTCATATAGAGGCCAACAGCTGCATAGAAGTAGGGCCCTTCTTCAAGCACTCTGTCTTTATCCTCAATATTAGTGAAGACCACTGTAAAGAATCCTTTTGACCCCAGATGTAGGTAAATGCTCCCTTTTGGTTTCCAATGGTATTTAATCCATGTTTGTAAAGCTTTTTTCTTGGGCCATAATCCCATGAATTTACAAATGATAGCATAAGTTCGCATGTGGTCCCTGTGTGCCTGCAGTGTAGGATCATTCAGGACCTTGGTATAACCTCATATTTGGGCTTACAGGGTCCTTTCTGTGCCTTGTTTTTTGTTCCCTTTTCCTTGTCATTTTCTTCCTTGTCTTTTGTGCTTTTATTCTCACAGTGTTTATCGCCATCCTTGTCTTCTCCCCTGCTCTCTTTCCCCTCATCGTCTCTTATGTCTTCTTCCATAGGCTTCTTACCATGGCTGGTAACCGCTTGCTTATAGGAGGGAGTAGAGCTCCCTCCTCCTCGCCCTACCATGGAGATCAGCACCTGCAATCTTCCAACCCTAGCTGTTCTTCGCTCCTTGTCAAGCTTGTAAAACTATCTGTTTCAAGATTCCTAACTCCCCATCATTCATATTTCTCTTTCACCTATAGCACTTTTTTCACACTAAAATACTACACAAAATAATGTACAAACTATTTCCTTCCACATTCCCCACTCCTATCAGCGTTCCTTTGCATCAATCAGTGCAATTGCTAGTTTTATATTCTGTGACGGGGATATTTTATTTTTTTTATATTTTTATTTTTTTTCCAGTTTTAAAGAAGAGAAAGTTTTTCATGTTAATTAGAAAATAATAATTTGAAACTATTCTAAATTCATATTAACATGGGGATCTACCAAGTGTTAATATTAAATCTCTTTTCTCTCTAAAAGGGTTTGCAAGTAAAAAAAATTGATCCCATTGAATGATCTATAAATTAGAACTTAAGATGGACATAGAATGATCTATCACATTGCAAAACACATGAAAAACTTTATTATTATGTATGCACATTGTCGAAGTTCATCTTGTCTCATCCTCCCAAACGTTGATGAGTTATTTATGATCTCGCTTAGTTTCCATTCATGTCATCGACCTATTATCATTGTCTCAATCATTGGTTCTCACTTTTTGATGTGAAATCACACTAGTTCAATTACTATTTCATTTCACTTATGAAAATCATTATTGTCTATGAATAGATGTTGGTCAATTTTATTTTTATGGACATATAAACATGGAGTTAGCTATTTATAAGGATGTGATTCAGCCATTAGGTGGTGAGGTTTAGTCCCCACAAGTCTTGTGGTCCAATCGCAAGAAAAACTATGTATGCCTAAGAGTTTCTCCAGGAACAAAGAAAAAAAATTCTTTTGAAAAAACACATGGAGCTAGGTGTGGTAACTCATAATTGGGATCCTCTCATGGTGGAAAATATTATAAATGAAATCATCTCCCTAATATTATTTCCTTACGCCTTTAGCATTAACAATCCTAATCCTATTGGGCAAGCCAGGGATATGGACTAGATTTTTGTTGTCTCCCGTTATTTTGGTACTCATGCTTCAAGTATTTGTACAACAAGTCAAAATCATATATACGTGGACATGGATCTGTGAGAAAACACAAAACTACGTGGTCTCTCAAAAGAGACCCCGTTCCAAGTATTACTTTATGTTGTAATATACATACTTCCAAATTACAATACTCGTGCACCAATATTTGTAACTAGATCTGTGGACATAGACTATATTAAACAATTCATAAGATGTATATTTATTTTCCAAATATAAGTGAGAAAATCCCCATGCGTTATGTGGCCGCACAATAATTGTTTCTTAAGACTAAGAAAAAACTGATCGAATTTAGCAAACACATTCAACCAACTTATGTTTATTCTATTTTTGGATTACATTTATTTATGTGACCATGATGTCTTCCTTGTAGATGCAATAGTACAAGCACCTATAATTCAACTGCATCATACAAATTATATGTTGGATTTCAGGTGGCTCTTTCCTTTAGGCCTAGTCGCTCGAATGAACATCTTGTATTCATTAAACTTCATATTTATCTAACTTGGTGGGTTGGAATCATGAATCAAATCCTTTTGAGGCCCGAATTCCTTGTCTCCATTAGGGTGACAGAAAACTGCTATCGATATTCATTCCTTTTCTGAGTTAACAATGCAATTGTGTTCCACACTTTTGTAAATTTTGTTTCTCAATATCGGTAGGAAAAGACAGAAATAATTATTGAAGCACAAGTTGGTAAAAATACTAAAGGAATAACTAACATCAGTTTGGTCGCCTAGGTTTATGGCCAAATTTTTAGCAACAGGGCGCATTGCAAACTTGAAGGTCGACCGCATCTTCTTGAAGTAGAACGACTATTCCTTCAAGATCAAAGTGAGGGTGTTGGTGTACATGTACTTAGTTAGCCTTAATAGCTTTAGTTAAACTCTAGTTATTGCATGTGATGTGCAGCTAGCTAGTGTTAGTTAAATCTAGTCGTTACATGTGGTGTGCATTTGGATTTAGTTAATTAACTCTTGTTCTTGCATGTGGTGCATGCACACATAAACGTAACATAAAGAACACTTAGATATGCTTAGTTTTAATTAGCTTTAGTTATTTTTTGTACATCTAAGATTAACTTAGTTTCTTTATATATTAATTTTCAAATCAATATTGAGTAATCAAATTCATTCTCTATTCCAATTTTATTTTTCAGTTTTACAAGTTTGCGCCATTATTATTTATCTAGATCTATATATGTTCTCTAATAATTTTACATGATCTTGGATCTAGAGGGGTCTAGAGACGTTCAATGAATAGTCTTTTGTAGGTTTGGAGACCAAGAATTGGAATTTTTTGGGAAATTTGATTTATGGATGAGAATATTAGAGAATCACTACGATTGTTGCTACAACTGCAAGGTGAAAGAATGGGGTTCCCATCTTCAGCTATTCTCACTCCATGTCACTACTTCCAACGGAGGCTGAATATTTTTTTTCACCTCAGAGGCAAAGGCTTATATCAAATATTTATGAATACGGAAGATGAAGCTAATTCCACCATTGAAAAATTCAAATACTTCAATAGGATGGACGATTCTTTTGGTATTCTATTGTTGTCCATATCTCCAACATTGTGTTTCCATGTGGACACATGCAACACTTTGAATTAGGTTTAGACAACCTTGGGTAATTTATTTGGAAAACAGGATGAGATGCCGGATCATATTCTAAAAAATGAACTAAATTCCTTAGACCCAAACTACTTTGAGAACAATCAGGATTAATTTAGAAAATTTAAACAATTTCTGCTTCAATTATAGGATTGAGGGATCGATAAGTCCAAACAGGAAGGTCAATTGACCATTATTATTTTTCCTAAATTATGTCCTGAATATGTTATTTTTGTTTATACCTTTCATACAGTTATACTGGCAACTAGAGATAAATGGAAAATGCCCAAACTTGATGCATTTATTGAGTCTCTCGTTCATGACAAGGATAAGTTCATCAAGATTGCTTCATTAAAGTCTTCAGATGCACATGCACTTACCCTAAATGAAAAAGGAAAGTCCAACTTGAAATCAAACCAGAAATCTAGAGGAAAAGAAAAGGCAAGAGATCCGGAAATAAGAAAGGGAGGAAATCCAAAACCTTTAGATGATTCTTCCAGCTCGAAGGGTAAGAAGGGAAATAAAGAAAACTCTAATTGTCCTTATTGCAATAGAGGTTATCATCCTGAATATTGTTGCATGTAGAAGACTATTGATCTAATGGAAAAGAATCTTCAACAAAATAATCTTGGTCATCACATTCCAGAAAGTGTCAATAAGAAGACATATGAAAAAACATTAGAAACAAGGGGTAATGGTCATGCTTTGATTGCCCTTCATTCTAAACCACATGAATGGATCATCAATTCAGGAGGTTTCACATCATATCGCCTCTTCAAAGAAATCATTTTATTCTCTACATGCATACTCAGAACCTCTTATTCTTATGGGGGACAATTCTAGAGTTGAAGCAACTAGACAAGGAAGAGTGTAATTTGAAGATGGAATTTTTGAGAGTGTCTTGCATATTCCAATGATTTCTTTGAATCTTCTTTCAGATTATCGGATGAAACACACTGGCACCAGAAGGAAAGTGGAATTTACCTTGGATTACATGAGCATTTATAATATGAAAACCAACTTGAAGATTGCATCTGAGAAGGTAAATGATGAATCTCATCTGTATACATTTTCTAATTTTGATCCTCATTTAGATTGTATTTTTCTACTTACGCAGTCAACTAAAGAATGTATGATTTAGCACGAGAGATTTGGACATTTCAATTTAAGATATATGCAACAACTTTGTAAGAAAGGGATGGTTAAAGGATTTCCAACCATTTAATTTTCAAATGGTGTTTGTAATGGATGTGCTCTTGGAAAGCATCCACAAGACAAGTTTGAGAAGGGGTATGCATTGAGACCCTCTTCACCTTTGGATCTTGTACACAGTGATCTCATGGGTCCATTTCCAATACCTTTAATGAGAAAAGAATTATATGCGTTGTCATTTATAAATGATTATGTAATATTCACTTGGGTTTACTTACTGAACTCAAGTCTGATGTTTTTTAGCATCTAAAGATTTTCAAAGCACATGAAGGAAATCAGTCTCGAAAATGCATCAAGGTCCTCTGCACATATAACGGGGAGGAATATGTCAACAAAGATATCTAGAATATTTGTAATGAATCGGGCATATAGTTGCAGCATAGAGTTCCTTACACTCCGCAGCAAAACAAGGTGGTCGAGAGGAAGAATAGATCTTTGAAAAAATTGGCCAGTTGCATGTTGCATGCAAGATATCTTCTAGCAAAATTATGGGTTGAAGATATCAGTTGTGCCTCATACATATAGAATAGATATCTACATCAATATGTTACTAGAAAAACACATTTTTGGGCTTGGACTGGAATGCAACCTGCAGACAACCATTTCTGGATTTTCAGATATTGAGCATGGGCTCACATTCCTATAGAGAAGAGAAAGGATTTGGAGCCTTAGAGAACGGAATAGATGTTTATTGTATATTATGATGGATTCAAAGGGTATGGATTGCTTGATATCAACACTGAAGATCCCGGTCTTCTGTTGGACAGGTAAAACATCTATAAGTAAGTCAGGGGTGGTTTAATGCCTGCCATGCTATTCATCAATTTTGTTGGGTATATAGCCCATAATTTCCTAAGCACTTCTGAATTCATCCAATTTGTATAGGGAAAGTAGGGAGCTCTTTATTGAGAGTGTAAAGTTTGAAGAAAATGCTTTGCATGTTACACCAGATGAACTTGTTACAAAGTTACCCTCGCCACTAGTTGATGAGTATGTAGATGATGCTTTAGGTCAAAATTTTGATGTAGACGAGTATTTTCCTATGACACCTGTTGGACCACTAGTTGTTGAACATCGAGATAATACTTCCTCATGTAGTTCAAAACATTCTCGACCACCTTCAACACAAAAGTGATCTATTAGATGATTCTGTCACTATACATCAATTTGAGGAAGCTCCACAAGCAGTCTTACCTATGGAGCCATGCATGTCCATGCAACTCGTATATGATGCATGCATATGATCCATAGACTTATGAAGAAGTAGTTAGGCATCCTAAATGGGAAGAAACTATGGATGAGGAATACAACTCTCTCATTGAGAACTAGACTTGCGACCTATTTCCAATACCTTCCAATCATAAACTTTTCAGGTGCAAGTGGTTTTACCAAACCAAGAAAATCACAAATGGCCAATTTACTTGATATACGGCACAATTGGTGGAAAAATGTTTTGAGAAGGCACATGGTATTGAATATGATGAGAATTTTTCTCCAGTGGCAAAAATGGATTCCATTTGCTTAGCTCTCTCCATTGCAACAACAAGAGGATGGGAGGTGCATCATATGGATGTGAAGAATTCCTTTCTTCATGGTGATATCAAGGAGGAAATCTACATGTAGCAACCACAAGGATATGTGTAAAATTAATCTCTCATATTCATACAAAAGAAGTCTCTCTATGGCCTCAAGCAGACACCTAGAGTGTGGTATGCAAATATGGATTCCTATTTGTTATCTCAAAAAATTGTACACTGCAAATCTGATCATAGTACTCTATGTAGATGATCTTTTGATAATAGGTAGTTCAACTTCTCCCATTGTTGAGATTAAAAATGCATTGCATAAGCAATTTTCTATGACAGATATGGGTTTTCTAAATTTCTTCCTTGGTCTAAAGATCAATCAAAATGGTCTAGGATTACATGGTTGTAACATAACTCCTTAAGTTAGGATTAGTTCCTAGGTTGTAGGAGTTTTTTCTCACCTCCCTATATTTTTGAGATGTATTTATTGTCTCAACTTTTATTAATTGAACAGGAGAGTGTACACTCCAGTTTGTTCAGTGTTGAGGTGAAGCTTGCTCACCTATGAGCTGCTAGTTAATTCAATTCATGTTTTTCTTTCCAGTTTTCTAACATGGTATCAGAGCTCAGATCTGGTGAGCCTGATTTACCTACAGAGCCTTATTGGCTACATTAGAGCTCTAGTGGCTACAGAGCCTTCATGGCTACAGTGCCCCAGTGGCAACATAGGAGCCTCAATGCTCACATTTTCAGAGTCTAGGTGGTCGGAGTGACATACCTTACTCACAGGTATCAACATATCTCTAGCTAAGAACAAAGAGGTCATCACGTTTTTCAGCCTAACAGAAGCGATGATCATTGCGAATCTCAGGGTCAAACCCACAATGATCAACCTCTCCTTAAAGGGATTTTAAATCATTATTTTTTTTCCCTCTAAAAGAGTGATGGCATGTTTTCTATGGTTCTGAGCTTCAGATCGGGCAGCTTGGTGGAGGACTTGAGTTGCAAACACAAATATTGTGGTAGACTCATGGCAGATCGACCAAATGAGAAGCCGATTGGGCAGTTTGGTGGTAGATCTGTGATCAAAGGTGTCGTATGTTTTGAGATTTTTTTTGCAGCTTGCAATTGTTCACTTGTTGAGAATTGACTGTAGATCGATGGATTGGGATTCCGATCAGTCGAAAATGAACAATTTTATAGAAGCTTATATCAGTGAGTCTAATAAAATCGATGGGACCAATTATACCAATTGGAAATTCAAGCTACAAATGTTGCTTGAGGGATCGAGTGATTGGTCGATCGTTAGTGGCGATGAGCAGAAGCCGACCATGGTAGCAGGAGGCATGACAACACTAATGTAGGATTGGGATAAAAGGGAGAATAAGGAGACAATCTTATTGAAGATGTATGTTAAATACAATATTATCCCACATATCAGAGACTGTAAATCATCCAGTGACATATGGACTACACTCAAGAACCTCTACTAGACACAGAACACCAATCGTATCTTGTCACTCAAAGGAAAGTTGTTTTCCATGAGAATTGAAGAGAATGAATCCATTATCGGATTCATTGCATAGGTCAAGGATCAGAAGGATAGATTGGGAGACATCGGGGAGAAGGTGTCTGATTCTGATCTTGTCACAATTACATTGAACAAGATGACGGATGAATACTAGATGTTCATCACAAGATTTTCTGCAAGGAAGGAAACCCTTGCATTTGAAGAGCTAACAGGAATCCTGATACAGGAAGAAGAGCGATGGCAGAATTTGAGACCACAGAGTGTCAATCTTTCTCTGATGGCGAAGAAGAAGCCATACAAAGGGAAACAACCATAGCGATAGAAAGGTGGTGGCATTTTTCAAAAGAGACCATTTAGAGGTATGTCTCTAAATAATTCTCACATTAAATTTTTTTACTATGGGAAAACCGGTCACTTTGATAAGTTTTATTTTAAGAGACAAACAGGTGAGGCTAGAAATAAACAGAGAAAACACACAGGGAAATTTGTCGATGAAAGCCACAATCATGATCTTCGAGCTGATTATTCTCTCTCAGTTATTGAGGGGGATGAGTCTGAAATATGGTTTGTAGATTTAGGTGTGTCTTCACATATGACAGGTAATAGACATTCGTTTGAAAATTTTGAAGAAACTACTTGTGGAGCTAACATATATCTAGGTGATGAAGAGGTTATCAAATCAAGGGGTACAATGATATTCCAGTGATGTTGCCTAATGGTAATAACATATATATTAAAAATGTGATGTATGTACCCAGGATCAAGAAAAACTTGATCTATGTTTCAATGATGGTAGATGAGGACCTGCAAGTCGAATTCTTTAGATCATATTGTGTCATAAAGGACAACAAGAAGGAACTAGTTGCATTAGGAGTGCATGTGGGAGGCCTGTATAGGTTGAACGTAAAGAGCATACCACACCGATCTTTGAACTCAACAATATTGACAACAGAGAACCTTTGGCATCAAAAATTCAGTCATCTGAACCTACAAGATCACATGCTGCTACAAAGAAAAGGTATGGTTGATCGACTACCTACTTTTCATAGTGTTCATTTAGATTGTGATGGATGTGCATTAGGGAAAATGCATAGAGAAGAATTTCCTTTGAACGTTGATAGGAAGAAAAGAGATATTTTGGAGCTTGTGCATACAGATATATGCAGATCTATGCAGACTAGGTTGCTAGGTGGTGCATATTATTTTCTACTCTTTACTAATAACTGCACTAGATTCTCTTGTGTATATTTTATTAGAAAGAAGAGTCATACATTTCAATGCTTTAAAGAATTCAACAATGTGGTGGAGAAGCAAACAGGGAAATTCATTAAGATTCTCTCTCTGATCAAGGGGGAGAATAGAAGTTGGGAGAGGTCATGCAATTTTGTAGGAATCATGGGATTATTCAATAGTATACAATACCTTACACTCCACAATAGGATGAAGTTGCTAAACAAAATAACATAACCCTTGTTGAGTGTGCATGAAGTATGCTTCAAGGTAAGCGTCTATCTAATGATTTTTGGGCTGAAGCCATTAACACTGCAATTTACTTGAACAATAGGAGTCCAACTAAATGTCTAAATTTCAAAACTCATTTTGAAGCACTTTATGGATATAAGCTCGCAATGAATCATTTAAGGATCTTTGGGTCAAAATACTTTGCCCATATTCCAAAGGATAATAGGAAGAAGTTACATCCCAAGGCCACGAAATGTATCTTTGTAGGATGTTGCACTAAGTTTAAAGCCTATAAATTGTTTAACCCTTTGACTCATAAAGTTTTTGCGAGTTGGGATGTGCTATATCATGAGAAGACTGAGGAAGGAAATAAAGAGAACAACCTTGAAGAGTCACAAACTCCATTGTTGATGGAAGAAGGTATTGAGGACATGCAACAACAACAGTGTTAGGTCCCTATACTACTGGTGTAACCCCTTATTGTTATTAGTAAAATCCCCTTATTATATTGTTGTGCCCATGTAGTCCCCATATTATTATTATTGTGCCCCATAGAAGCCCACTATTGTTATTATTGTGCCCTTATATTATTATTGTTATGTCGGCTCTCATTATATTATGACCCCTTAGACTCCTATATATAGAAAGGAGGTCCTGTCATTTGTATCATCCAAGAATTGTTCATTTGTGGAAAGTAAAGGAGGTTGCTGCCTCAAAGAGGTTTATTTATAAGGCATTAATCTATATTTTCTATCATTTTGTGAGTTGGTTTCATAACATTTGGTATTAAAGCTTTGGATTCTAGGGTTTCACTACTCCACATAGGTCATTGTCTCATTTTCACTATAATGTTTTCCCTGTGACGTCTCAGAAGCGACAAAAAAAACCCATTTTAGCCGAAATTGTGCTAAACCTTAGGTCGAAACTTCAGGGCTTGTCTTGCTATATTTTCGAAGATATCATCTCAGGAAGTTAGGGTTTTTGCAAGCTCCTGAATTTCATGTAAAACAGGTCATCGTGGAATTTTCACTATAACGTTTTCGCTACGAAGTTTCAAAAGCTAAACAAAAATCCCATTTGATAATCGATCAGTCTGAACCTCAGGTCGGAATTTTAGATCTTGGCTCACTATATTTTCAGATGTATGATCTGAGGAAGTTAGGGATTTTGCAGAGTCCCGAATTAAATCCTAAACAGGTGACCTTGGGAGAATCATCATAACTTTCTCTCTGAGCATCAAATTGGAATTTCGTCAGAAGTTACAGAGAGCAGATAAACTTTATTTTTTTGGGTATAAGTTTCAGAACCTACGGTTGAAACAATGATACATGGCACGTCGTACAAATTCACTCTATTGAACTAGTCCATAATTAGGTAATCGCGGGAGATTGGGAATAAATATTTATTTAGGAATCCAATTGTGATCAGACTTGTGGAGTTAAAAGGAGGACTCAGAGGCCTATTGCATAATGAAATTTCAGAACTTAAAGATATGAAAGTACATAGTTACAGTCATTTCAAGATCGAGCTCCTAAAATCAAGAAAAAGCGAGATGAGGAAGTTTGATGGCAAGGATCCGGTAAATTAGATACTATAGTTGGAGAAATATTTTGATCTACATGGTGTACCATTGTTACAAAAGGTATGTGTTGCATCTAATTATTTAGAATTGAATCAAATTTTATGCTATAGAGGGCTTTGTTCTCGTAAACCACTTATCACGTGGTCAATTTTCACAGAGGAAATGATCGCACATTATGAGGATACAAAGAGAAATACCTTCTTTATCCAATTGATAAATCTCAAACAAAAGGGTTCAATGGGACAACACATTGAGGACTTCCAAAAATTGAAGATAAGGGTAAATGATATTCCAAAGAAGAAAATGGTTGATGTCTTCATAGGGACTTTAAAGGATAACTTCGACACGAGGTTCATCTTTGGGAATCTGATTCATTGGAGAAGACATTTAGGTTGGCAAGAAAAATTGAAAGCGAATTATGGAAACAAGGAATCCCACCACTCACAACTATAATTATGGAAGTATTTTTTCTCCTAGTCTTCTACAACCTACAAGGTTTACACCAGAACAATCAGATGAAAAAAGAGAAAAAGGGCTTTGTTACAATTGTGATAGCAAATACACTAAAGGTCATAAGTGTGCTGAGAAGAAATTATTTTACATAGATTTTGAAGAGGTGGAGGAAAAGGATCAAGAAACATCAAAAGAAAAGGATATACACTAGGAACCCACCCCAGAGAAAGAAGAAATGAATCCAACTATATCTTGTAAAGCATTGGAAAGAATTACCACTCCTCAGACTCTCAAGATAGAAGGACATATCAAGAAGAAAAAGGTTCAAGAAGTGAAAGATCACATCAGGAAAGAAGAAATGAATCCGACCATATCTCGTAATGCATTGGCTGAAATTACCATTCCTCCAACTACCAATATAGAAGGACATATCAAGAAGAAAAATGTTCAAGAAGTGAAAGATCACATCGAGCATGAAGAAATGAATCCGAGCATATATTGTAATGCATTGGAAGAAATTACCACTCCTCAAACTATCAAGATAGAAGGACATATCGAGAAGAAAAAGTTAATAGTGTTGATTGATTCGGGCGGTACCCATAATTTTATTCATTGTAAGATAGCCAAGGAATTGAATTGCTTCTTATATCTAGCACCAGAGTGTCAAGTGATGGTTGCAAGTGGAGGAACCATAAATTGCTTTGGAAAGTGTCATAATATCAAGCTATCCATGGGAGAATATGTATTGAATAGCCCAATGCTTTCAGTTCCAATGGGTGGTGCTTATGTTCTACTAGGAGTCCAATGGCTACGATCTTTGGGTACAACAGCTTTTAATTTTCAAGAACTTTTCCTGAAATTTTTTGGGAAGGAAAGGAAGTTGAATTGAGGGGTTTCGAAGGGAAACCGGGAAAGATAATCAACTCTAACAGCATGACAAAGCTTGTAAATAAAGAACAATGGGCTATAATTGCACAATTATGTTCACTAGAGGATCCCACATTGAAATCATGTATTTTTCCAGATCTCCAAAACGTTTTGGACAATCACTCCAAGGTATTTGAGACTCCCAAAGGCCTCCCACCTATTTGTGATAATGATCATGCTATTCATTTGATTCTAGGAAGTGTTCCTCCAAACATTAGGCTTTACAAATATCCATATGCCCAAAGGAGTGGGAACTCATTCAAAAGTTGCAGAAGATCCCAATGCAAACGATATCGTGAGAACTTGATAATGAAGGAAAAATCATATTGGAACCTGAAGCAGTCATAGAACTAAGAAATCGATAGATACAAAATAGATCAATTTCAGAGTATCTCATCAAGTGGAAGAACTTAGCCGCTGAAGATTCCATGTTGTAGGACAAGAATTTATACAGAAGCATCAAGAACTACTTAAGTTTTCAGGCAACACTTTTTGAAGGAGAGGGGCATGTTAGGTCCCTATACTACTAGTGTAACCCCTTATTGTTATTAGTACAATCCCCTTATTATATTTTTGTGCCCATGTTGTGTTGGGTTGTGTTATTATTTCCACGACCTACCTATGGTTTTGTGCATGATTTTCGTACATGGTTTGGACGCAATGGTTTTCGGTCGATGGTTTTGGATGTGATGGCTTTCGGTCCATGGTATTGGATGTTTTGGAATGTATAAATATGTATTGTAACATTGAAAGGAATATAATGAAAAATCAAACTGGTAGTCCCGGTTTTGGGATCCAGGGGAAAATATCTGTGTATATGTGTTTTATGTGTTATGCTATCGTATTGTTTATTTTCTGTGTTTTAGAATTTGTATGCAGGTAATTTCTGTACGAGGTTAAAACCTACATTTGGTATCTGAGTTGTTTTGGCTTCAAGGGGATGCCTTTGTTGCTGAGGGGTTTCGCTCGGGCCTATGGTAGACCCTGTTTAGTGGGAGATCTACAAGATCAATTCTGGTGGTGAAAGAAGATGGTGAGCAGTGGAAAGTTAGAGATCAAGAAATTTAATGGTCAAAGTTTTGAGTTGTGGAAACTCAAGATGGAGGATCTGTTGGTGGATAAAGATCAGTGGATCGCAGTAGATCTGAGTACTAAACCAACGAGAGTGTCCGATGAAGAATGGAAGAAGTTGGATCAGAAGGCAAAGAGAACAATACAATTATGTGTCTCAGATTGAGTATTGCTTAATGTATCAGGGGAAGCTACGGTGAAGGCTTTGTGGGACAAGTTAGGGACTTCGTACAAATCTAAGTCTCTGCTGAATAAACAGTTCTTGCAGAAAAAGTTGTATAACCTGAGGATGAAGGATGGAGATTCAGTGACAACGCATCTGAATGCATTTAATACTATGGTAAGTCAATTATCGTCTGTTGATATCAAAATTTTAGATGAGAATAAGTGCATTAGTTTGTTGTGTTCCGTACCAGATTTGTTGGAGAGTCCGGTTATTACAATAGGTAGTAATGCAACTGCCTTGCAGTTTGATGAAATAGTCTCATCCTTCGTAACAGAGGAGATGAGATGGAAAAATATGGAGAGCCAGATTGGTGATGCCTTGTTTGTATGAGGAAGGTCCCAGAACAGAAACAAAAAATAAGTCATTGAGTGGGAGATCTAAATCTAGATGGAGATCTAAATGTCCAGGAAAACCTATAAAGGTGTTGTACTGGAAATGCGGTAAGGAAGGGCACTAAAAAAGGGACTGTAAATCTAAATCTCCTAACAAAGGAAAGGGATATGATGATGCTCCTTCTGCAGAGGAAGAAACCACCTCAGATGAAGGTCGGGATGTGTACTTAGCTTCTTCAAGTATACATGTAGATTATGAGGAATGGTTGATTGACTCAGGTGCATCCTTTCACTTCACTCCCCATAGAGAATGGTTCTACGAATATGAGAAATACGATGGTGGTGATGTCTTCTTAGGGGATGATAGGAATGCTAGAATCGTTGGTCGCGGAAAAGTAAAGTTGAAGTTGCAAGGTGGGAGGGTTAAAACACTTTTGGTTGTTTTACATATTCCTGCATTGGTCGGAAATCTGATTTTTGTAAGAAATTTGGATGATGTAGGTGTAAAAACAGTGTTTGAGAAGATATATGCAAGATGGTTTTGGGAGCACTAGTTTTGATGCGGGGAGTTTGGATTGGAACTCTGTAGAAGTTGTGAGGTAACACTATTGTTCATGGGTGCAATAGTTCTGTGGTTCCTGAAAGTGGAGAAAAAAATCTAGTGGTCTCTGGAGAGAAGACCATGTTGTGGTATCAAAGGCTTGGACATATTGGATAGAAGGGCCTTCGAATACTTCATGGTAAAGGTATGGTAGAATTTATGAGTAATAGTTCTCTAGATTTTGATTTCTGTGAAAATTGTGTATATGGGAAGTAGAATTGGGTGAGTTTCCCCTCTGGTGGTAAGAGGGTGAAACAGATATTAGAGCTTATGCATAGTGATGTGTTTAGACCTGTGAAGGTTCCATCACTGGGTAAGTCTGTGCACTATGTATCATTTATAGATGAATTCTCAAGGAATACATTGATATATTTCCTTAAGAATAAATCTGAAGTCTTTGACATGTTTAAAGAATTTAAGACTCTGGTGGAAAACCAGACAGAGAAGAAGATAAAGGTACTGAGGATAGATAACAGTGGAGAGTTTTGCAGTAAGGAATTTGAAGAATTCTGTAAGAAGTGTGGTATAGCACAGAAGAAGACTACTCCATATACACCTCAACAAAATGGATTTGCAGAAAGAATGAATAAGACGTTGATGGAAAGGGCAAGAAGCATGCTCAATGGTGTCGGGTTAGGATAGGAATTCTGGATAGAGGCGGTGGAGACAGCATGTTACCTGGTCAATAGATCACCTTCATCAATGTTGAAGAATAAGACTCCACAAGAGGTATGGACTGGTAAGAAACCCTCTCTTTCATATTTGAGGGTATTTGGATGTGATGCATATGTACATGTTCCAAATGAGAAATGAACCAAGTTGGATAGTTGTTATAGAAATATTTGGGCACTGCAACCCCAATCACATATGTCCATAAACCAAGGGCTTCTAAGTCCCTAAAAATGTTGTTTCATACCCTAAAGGTGCAAGGTCAGCTGATTACATCAACTCCCGAAAGTTTTCCATGAGAAACCACTCAAAACTGGTCAAAGCAGGACCATACAGACTGCTCAGTGCAAAGGGTGCAATGCATCTCACCTGCCACATGCTAAAAGTGTGATGCCTATTGGAAAGTCCTTCTATAGGGTGCGATGAGTGAGAGCAGACAAATGGCACAAGAAGTTTGCTAGGTGAAGACCCTGAGAATCTTCTAGAAGCTACTCATTTGACACTTGCCTCCCTGAGTTCGCCCAAGGATGAGTAAGAGATCATGAAATCTCCAAGTGGAACCAATAACTATCAGAGAGATGACACTAATCAAAATCCCAGAAGCTGACTGACCCCCTTGCAAATATCTATAAATGGATCCCTCATCCCAGAGATCCAAAGGTTGGAATTGGGTAATTTGCAAAGAGGTGTTGTTGGTTTCTCTTTTAAGACATTGTTGGGTGATCTTGCTTTGTGTGAGGTGAAGAGGGCTTTCAAGCTGGGAGGATGGTTCTGGGTCAGACCAAGCGGTTGTAACCCTCTCTTCTACTACTTTTACTAATAAAGTTATTTGAGTTTTCCTCCATATTCTTGTGTATCTCTGAATATTGTGTTGATATATGCATTTGTATGGTCAATATATATCTGATCCTACATTGTTTAAAGTGAAAGATCTCTATGCTTTGATGGTATTACGCTGCTGTGAATCTATAGGTGCTCTTTGAAGCGGGACAAGTAAAGAAGTAGTGGCGAGATTCTGTCAAAGGGGAAAGGAAACAAGCAAGGAGCCAAGTGGAAGACTGAGGTTGGTACTCTCTACTTCTTTCTCATCTCTCTCTCGTAAAGGAAAAACAAGTGAATTTAATTTGTTTGTTTCTAAGATAGCTACCCATCTGAGTGGGACTAGCAGCTCTGAATAGACACTAGATTTCCTGATAACAAAATGGCAACTCGACTGGGGAGTGATTAGTTTGATTTCTTGTCTCTATTTGTTTAATTCATAAACCACAGACGGAGCCTAAAGTTAAGCCAGCTAGCCTTCGAATTCCATTTGCTATGCAAGTGCAAAGTAGATCAATGCTGCTTCAGTCAATCTCCGGGTTTGTTTATGAATTGAACAATTGACTTGCAAACATCCTAAGTGCCCTAGAGGTAGCTTGAGTAACCTCATTAGATCAGCCCCTGTACTTTGTAGTTACTGACTATCATTTGCTCAGCCTAAATCCCTGAACTAAGCTACAAACTGTGACCAAAAACCAAGTTAAAGTCTCATCCCTGGACCATCGCACCTTCTCTTCTTGGCAATCTAGATGCATCACACCTCCTGTGTGCAGTAGGTGGGATGCATCCCTGTTTCCCTGTGTTACAGGTGCGATGATCAGACAAGACTAGTTCTGCCTCCAGATTTTGGTTTTTTCTTCACTCTCTTCAGCTTTATTCAGGAGTTTTGCTATCTGTGATCAGTAGACCACTGTTGAAACCCCCTTTCTTTGCATCATCCAACCTCCATTGTGCAAAGATTTGTGAATGTTTTTATGTATTTTTCGCCATTCACAGTTCTCATTTACAAAATGGTAGCTTAATCGAACTGTCGTCTTTGGATTTGAAAGTGTCGCAAGTGTCATTTTCAGTCAAGGAAAAGAATCCTTCTCTTTTTTATAGTTGATTACACTATTACTCTTGTATTTGATCTGAATTGATAGTACTTCAAGTGTCGAAAGCAATTTTCAATTCAAAATCGCAAAGAGTCGTCTTGTCTCCATTTTGTTTTTTGAAAAGAAAATCGTTAGTACTGTCGCTTTGAAAGAAGATATAATTCAGATTTGTGCTTAGCATTCTTTTTTGTCATTCACACATTAAGAAAGCGGAAAACAAATACATGCATGTGCATTTGCATTTAGATTGCTTGTTGATTGTGATTTAGGACAGTGCATCTAGTGTGTGCTCTCTACTCTATGTTGAAAGAATTTCATTTCTCTTTCCTTAGTAGCTAGGATTTTCATTGCAAAAAGAAGATTAAACGACTGTTTATCATCTTAGATTGCATTTTAGGAATTGTATATCTACATCACGCAGTGAACCTTAAAGGAAAACTTCTTAAGAAAGATCAACTGTAAAATAAATTCAATGAACATAAAAATGCTTTGGAACCTAACGCACAACATTTAGAAGTCTAGGCTAGAGACATATTCCGGCATCGTAAAGCCTAGTAACTGTCGCTTTCGTCATAGGTTGGGTGATTCCTCCTCTTTGAGACGATAAGTGCTAGTATGGACTTGTGCTCCCACGTACCATTGAGTATATATTGGGAGACCACAATAATCTATATCCTTTATCCTTAGGAAGCCGTGTCTGCCACCCTATCGATTGCAATGCACTGAACACAACATTCGGGAAGATTGACTGCCGTACTGTAAAAAGTATTCTGCAGTTTTGCGATTGGTTTGGTAATCCCTCTGTCTAGATTTCCAGAGTAGTCCCTTTTGTTCCTTTTCAGACTCCTTAAAGGAAAAGGTCCATCTGAGCACTTGTCACTTCAGGCTCATTAAAAATCAAAAGCAACTAGATTCATCTTAGCTTTTTCTCGACTCTTAAAAATTGAAAAAGCAAGTTGTGTCGAAGCGTCTAAAATTTATTTTAATCGGAATAACATCACTGTTCCCTTGCTGGTATTAGGTTGAGAAAATGGAGTCCACCAACCAAGGATTTCCCCTTGGGGGAAATCCTAGTCCTTTCTCATCTTGGGGAGATGTTGGTGCACCTCATATGGCCACATTGTCCCTTCCAGGACTAGCAATTGGCCTGCTGGTATGGCTTTTCTCGACCTCTGTTGTTCAAAGCACCGTGATTCCTGAACAATCAAATCAGCAACTAGATGATACTAGAGTTCCCCCCAACCTTCTACTTCGTTTATCTCTCCCTCTCCTTCTTCCTCTTCTCTTGGTGAAGATAGTAAAACCAAAAACCAAGTAACTGAGAAGAAGAAGAAGGAGCCAACGGCAAAAAGGGGCAACCGTGCATCGTCTAGTGAAAATCCACACACTGCATCGTCCAAACCTAAATCTCCATGTGTCACCTACAAAGGAGACCACTATCACCGAGATTGTCCTTGCATCCCATGGATCCTAAGGGACTGGTCTCCCCACTTGCACAATCCGGTGTCGTCAACCTCTAACGATCATGTTGAGAGTACACCGTCAACTACTGAAAACGAAGTCACCAGACAAAAAGGGAAATCTAAATTTCCCTGCAGAATCTGTGAAGGCGATCATGCCCTCCACATTTGTTCCTTCTTGGATGAAGCTAAAAGAGTCTTGGATAATCGTCCTACATCATCGCATCGACTCCCTCCTGGGTACAAGAAACTCTTGCCGAATCCATTGCTAGTTGAAAATTCGACTGACCCACCTTTATTTTCAGTCGAAGCACTTACAATTGAAGATAAACCCTCTGAGTCCACATTGGACCAAAGTCAACAGGTTGAGACAGCAGTCAACCCCATCTTGGCTTCAGAAGATTTACCTTCAAATGATACAGTCACCAAAGAGAATGAGAACGACACCGTTCAAATTCTTTTCGTAAACACAGACTCTGATGAACATGGCGGCAATCTGCCCATTCCTTTACCGCAGGAAGGAAATTCGTCAGACTTGTATCCAACCATTTATTCAATCCCACCTCCAAGCAACCTAGTCATTTCCTTTGATTGGAATCTACTAGGAAAACCCCATTTACCATCTAGTGTACCATTCTGTATCATAGTGCCAACTTACAAAATGGTCATGGTTGGTACCATCATAGATGAAGGGGGTTCTGTGAGTATCCTTTCCTCAACTGCTTGGAAAGTGTTTGGTTCGCCATCGCTTTTTCCTAAGATGCGAAATCTGACAGGCTTCGACAAAGGAACCAATCAACCGTTAGGGATCCTTCCAAGTTTGCCTATAACTTTGAGAAGGAAAACCGTTTATCTGAACGTAATGGTAGTCCAAGGACCTTTAGATTACAATCTACTCCTTGGGCGTGACTACATTTATAGCATGGGAGCCATTGTATCCTCACCCTTTCGAGTAATGTGTTTTCTGCATGAAGGCAGAGTGGTCCAGCTCGTAGATCAGCTTTCATTCCCCGGTTCACACATAGCTAATAGTCAAATGCCATCCCTAACAGGTCCTTTTGTGCAAGGAATGTCTCATCAATCTCCAGTCCGTCCACCTGATCAGCGCGAGTGATTCTGTGGTCGTGATTGAAACCCAAGGGGCATGCACCTTGGTCTGCTTCGGCAGGAAAACTTCAGGTATAGGGTAGGTTTCCGCAGAGGATATATGACTGGTCGGACACAACCGTCCATTTAGGAAAATGGGATTAGACTGAAATAAGATACCTCTGTTAGAAGGTAGGCCTTTCCCGATAGAACAGATGTTTTGTCTGCAAATTGAAGGGTAGCTTGGAAAAGGTAGGCCTTTCCTGATAGAACAAATGTTTTGTCTACAAATTGAGGGGTAACCTGGGAAACTCTACTTCACTATACCTGGGGGCATGCAAACGTTTTTGCGTGAAAGCGAAAAAAGACCATTTATTTTCTTAGTTTGTAGGTTCTTAATCCTTTAAACTCGTAGTATTGGTTGTTCCTAGCTTACATAATAAAAGGAGTCGGAGCATAATTTTGAATGGTGCAAGCTCCCTAAAAAATGAACCTATCGATGAAACATCCTTATTATACAACTGGCACGAGCAGCTTTACACAAAGTTCATTCTTGTTAAGAATTAAACCTAGCAATGAGCATATGTTCCACCAGAGTTAAAGATCATTAAAAAATGAACCCACCTCCAGTAAATAACCGTTGTGAATGATTATCGTCAGCTTTTGAGCCTTGGTTGTGTTCTTACCATCACCTCCACTCTATTTTAGCCGATCATTCGCCTCCATTTGATTGTTTACCCCTTTTGAGGAACAACTACAACGAGTGATCCTATTAGCCACCTTCTTTACACTTCCATGATTGGAAAGTTCCAAACCTTACCTGGAACTAGCTGCTATCTGAAAACATCACTCGTTCCTCAAAAAATGAGTCTCCTTTAAGCTCTTTTCATCTGACTCGTAAAATATGAAAATATTGTCGAGCAATTGGCCTCTCTAGCTCGTTAAAGTGATCGGAAGTGCTATCCCTCCTCTAGATTTTAATCTTTTTGGACCTGAGGGATCATTACACAAAAAGATCGAGCGTTTGTCTTGTTCGGCTCGTTAAAACTATCAAAAAGTCATCCCTTTTGCATTATTTTATACTTTTTTTGAGCTTGAGGGATTATATTATGAAAAAGGAATATTGGAGTTTTCTTTCCATCTCTTTTCAAACTCTCTAAAATTGAAAAGGATCGAGTTATCCTTGTCGTTAAACTCATTAAAACAATAGCGACAAACTTGTCCATTTAGACAAGAGCAAGTTTCACTATCGCTAGGCTCATTAAAACATAGTTACGGTTTTGCCCGAAGGGAAAATTATAGAACAAGAATATGTTATCTGCCTCAAGCTTGACAAAAATAAAGATGTACTAGTCAAAAATGACTGGGGAAAATTGGGAAGAAAACTTGAAGAAACTTTATTGGTAGCAGGTCGCTCTTGAACATGACACTTTCACTCCATCACCATGATTGAGTTGGGTTGGGTTATTCCGTTCACCAGTCATCACCATTGGTCCATCGTACCATCCACTTTTGGTGTTGGTGCTACCAATCCATTTCAGTGTCACCGATATGTTCAAGAGAAGTCACTCAGAGAATTCACCTACCTAGCTTGTGTCTCATCTGCTACAATACCTTCACACTTCATTCTTTCATGACCGCCACCCTGAACCTTGTATCATCAGATCATTTTCACCTCTACAAAATCATTTGCTTTGTTCTGTGTCGTAGATGTGGGATCCATTAATGCCCTCCTATGACAGGTCACTTCTTGTCGACATCAGATCATTATCCAAGAAGCCGACCTAGGGACAACCCTTCCAGTACTTTGAAGCGTGCATGCCTCAATGGCAAGTTTCTCACTTCCGGCGACAGGTTTACATTAATGGCCTTCGACCGAAAGATTTTGCGTGGTGTTCAACATCGACTCATGTATTCGCACCACCCGAATTGCACTGCAGTACCTTGAGGGTCATCATCATTATCGGTGATTCCTCTCCCGCTTGTTAACAGCTTACATCTTTGACTGGTAATCAGGCGATGTCCTTCCATGTTCGACATCAGAACATCTTTTTCACATGGATCGACTTGTACCTTCGGGCAAAGATTGAACGAGTTTTGAAGACCCCGGATCTAGTTTCATCCATCCGGGCTGCGATATAATTAGAAAAATAAAGACATCAAATGTACATCATTACTGCACAGATAATCATCCAAACTAAGGGATGATGGCTCTACTAGAATCATCAGTCTGCACACAGACGATTGTCCATCCTATGTACATGAAAATGAATTTATCAAGCTGAGCATGGGAATGCCCGCATCAGCTAGATCATGAAAATATTATGAAGATAATGCATTGTATTGTATCTTATTACAGGTCACCTTCCACTGCGAAAAACCTCGGATCCTCATTATAAAGCATTTCACCCGACATCAAAAGATTTATGACCTCATGCTTTAGGAGGCAACTGTTATAGACATATTTGGGCACTGCAACCCCAATCACATATGTCCATAAATCAAGGGCTTCTAAGTCCCTAAAAGTGTTGTTTCATACCCTAAAGGAGCAAGGTCAGCTGATCACATCATCTCCTAGAAGTTTTCCATGAGAAACCACTTAGAACTGGTCAAAGCAGGATCATACAGACTGCCCAGTGCAAAGGGTGTGATGCATCTCACCTGCCACATGCTAAAAGTGCAATGCATACTAGAAAGCCCTTTTGTAGGGTGCGACGAGCGAGAGCAAACAAATGGCACAAGCAGTTTGCTAGGTGGAGACCCTGAGAATCTTCTAGAAGCTGCTCATTTGACACTTGCCTCCCTGAGTTCGCCCAAGGATGAGTAAGAGATCATGAAATATCCAAGTGGAACCAAGAACTATCAGAGAGATGACACTAATCAAAATCCCAGAAGCTAACTCACCCCCCTGCAAATATCTATAAATGGATCCCTCATCCCAGAGATCCAAAGGTTGGATTTGGGTAATTTGCAAAGAGGTGCTACTGGTTTCTCTTTGAAGACATTGTTGGGTGATCTTGCTTTGTGTGAGGTGAAGAGGGCTTTGAAGTTGGGAGGATGGTGCTGGGTCAGACCAAGTGATTGTAATTCTCTCTTCTACTACTTTTACTAATAAAGCTATTTGAGTTTTCCTCCATATTCTTGTGTATCTCTGAATATTGTGTTGATATATGCATTTGTATGGTCAATATATATTTGATCCTATATTGTTTACAGTGAAAGATCTCTATGCTTTGATGGTATTACGCTGTTGTTAATCTATAGGTGCTCTTTGAAGCGGGACAAGTAAAGAAGCAGTGGCGAGATTCTATCAAAGGGGGAAAGAAACAAGTAAGGAGCCAAATGGAAGACTGAGGTTGGTACTCTCTGCTTCTTTATCATCTCTCTCTCGTAAAGGAAAAACAAGTGACTTTAATCTGTTTGTTTCTAAGATAGCTACTCGTCTTAGTGGGACTAGCAGCTCTGAATAGGCACTAAATTTCCCGATAATAATAGTAAATCTGAAAAGTGCATCTTTATTGGGTATAAGGATGGTTTAAAGGGTTATAAGCTTTAGAACCCAGTAATAAGGAAGGTTGTGGACAACCGAGATGTGGTGTTCAGAGAGGTGAAAGATGTTATTAAACATGAAGTCCAACCAAAGGAACCTGAGAAGATAGAGTTTGAGCTAAAGGAGGAAGAATAAGACTCTACAACAGAGGAAAAATCAGAGGATGAAGAGCCACAAACTCTGGGTTTGAGAAGATCAGTTTGAGAAAGAAGGCAACCAGAAAGGTATAGTCCATCTGCTTTCTGTTCAAATTTTTCTTTATCTATTACTGATGATAATCCCGGAACTGTAAAGGAAGCAATAGATTTAGAGGATGGAAAACTCTGGAATGAGGGCATGGTTGATGAAATGGCATCTTTGTACAAAAATGAAGTTTGGGATCTGGTGGAGTTGCCGGTGGGAAGGAAACCCATTGGCAGCAAATGGGTGTTCAAGAAGAAGACAAATGCAAAAGGAAACGTGGAGAAATACAAAGCTCGGTTGGTAGCAAAAGGTTATTCCTCGGTGTCAGGAATTGATTTTGGTGACATTTTTCTCCTTTTGCCAAGGTAGCTTCTATTAGATTACTTTTATCTATTGTTGCTATTTTTTATTTTGAGGTAGAAAAGATGGATGTGAAGACATCATTTCTTCATGGGGATTTGGAAGAGGAGATCTACATGAAGCAACCTGAAGGTTTTACGGTGAAGGGTAAGAAAGAAATGGTATGCAAGTTAAAGAAGTCTCTGTATGGGTTAAAACAGTCACCAAGGACATGGTATCATAAATTTGATACATTTATACGGGGACTTGGCTTCACCAAAAGTAAAGCAGATCACTGTGTGTATTTTAAATTAATTGGTGACCGTATTATTTATCTGGTCTTGTATGTGGATGATATGTTGTTGGTTGGAAATGAAAAAGAAATTATCCAGGATTTGGAGACACAATTGTGCTCCAAATTCGACATGAAAGATCTTGGTGCTACAAACTATATTTTGGGCATGGAAATTAAAAAAGATTGGGCAAAGAAGAAGCTTTGGTTAAACCAGAAGAAGTATGTCAAGAAAATATTGCAGAGGTTTAATATGCAGGATAGTAAACTGGTGAAGGTTCCTATTCTTGTAGGTGTAAAGTTATCTACTGAACAGTGTCCCAAGACACAAGAAGAGGAAGAGGATATGTCCCATGTTCCATATGCAAGTGCAGTCGGTAGCCTGATGTATGCGATGGTCTATACTAAACCATACATTGCACATGTAGTGGGATTACTGAGCAGGTTTATGTCAAAACTGGGGAAGGAGGATTGGAAAGCTGTGAAGCAGGTTTTCAGATATTTACGTGGCAATCATGATTATGGTTTATGCTACCAAGGAAGACTGTAATTGGATAGAGTTTTGATATCCGTGGCTTTGTTGATGCGGATTGGGCTGGAGATCTAGATCAGAGAAGATCTACAAGTGGGTATGTGTTTAACCTATTTGGAGGTGCAGTTAGTTGGATGAATAAGAAATAATCTGTAGTGGCAATATCAACTATAAAGGTAGAATACATGGCAGCCACTCATACAAGCAAGGAAGTAGTTTGGTTGCAGAGATTGTGTTCAAGTATGGGGTTAGTACAGAGAGCTATAAGGATAGACTGTGACAGCCAAAGTGAAATTTTCTTGGCAAAGAACCCTGCTTACCATTAAAAGACAAAGCACATTGATGTTCAGTATCACTTTGTGAGGGATATGATAGAAGGAAAAAAGGTGTTGCTGGTAAAGGTGGACACTTTGAAGAATATTGCAGATACATTAACAAAATCTGTGAGCTCTGAGAAGTTCTCTTGGTGTAGAGAAACAATGGGTGTTGTAAGGCCGGATAAATGACTAAGCTCTCTTGTGGCCCCCTGTGGAAAGAACAAAACAAGTGGGAGAATGTTGGGTTGTGTTATTCTTTCCACGACCTACATATGGTTTTGTGCATGATTTTTGCACATGGTTTTGGATGCAATGGTTTTCGGACCATGGTTTTGGATGCGATGGTTTTCGGTCCATGGTATTGGATGCTTCAAAATGTATAAATATATATTATGATATTGAAAGGAATATAATGAAAGATGAAGCTGGTAGTCCCGATTTTAGGATCCAGGGGAAAATCTCTCTGTATATGTGTTTTATGTGTTATGCGTTTGCATTGTTTATTTTCTGTGTTTTAGAATTCGTATGCAAGTAATTTTTGTACGAGGTTAAAACCTACATGTAGTCCCCATATTATTATTATTGTGCCCCATAAAAGCCCACTATTGTTATTATTGTCCTTACATTATTATTGTTATGTCGGCTCTGATTATATTATGACCCCTTAAAATCCTATATATAGAAAGGAGGTCTTGTCATTTGTATCATCCAAGAATTGTTCATTTGTGGAATGTAAAGGGGGTTGCCCCCTCGAAGAGGCTTATTTATAAGGTGTTTATCTATATTTTCTATCATTTTGTGAGCTAGTTTCATAACAAAGAGGAGGAGGTAGGTGATGTAATCAGTAAGTCGAGCCCGCTAAGGTCTGAAGCAGACAGATTTGAGGTGAATCCATTACCGAGAAGATCAGGTAGGCATACTCGACTACTAGCAATGTTGAGAGACTATGCTTTAATGTCAAACATTTTAAATGTTATAGAGCCCATAAATTATAAAGAAGCTAGTCAATATCATGAGTGGAGGGCCACAATGAATGAAGAATTTGAATCTATAATAAGAAATAATACTTGGGAACTAGTTGAATTGCCTGAAGGAAAAACACCCATAGGTTGCAAGTGGGTTTACAAACCTAAATTTAATGTAGATAGGAGTATAGAAAAGTTTAAAGCTAGACTAGTAGCAAAGGGTTATTCACACAAAGAGGAAATTGACTATGAAGAAACCTTTTCTCTTGTAGCCAAACTGAATACTATTAGAATGTTAATTGATTTAGCTACTAAACATTAGTGGAAGTTACAACAGTGAGATGTTAAGTCTGCATTTCTAAATGGTGATTTAAAAGAAAAGGTTTATCAAATGCAGCCTGAAAGGTTTGTTAAACAAGGGTAGGAGAATTTAGTTTCTAGATTGAAAAATGCCCTTTACGGTCTAAAATAGGCACCCAGGTCTTGGTATGAGAAGACTGATTTATTTTTCTTAAAGCATGGTTTTCATAGGAGTAAGAATGATTCAAATCTATATACCATGTATGATGAATAGGGGCAGATCATTTTGATTTCCTTGTATGTGGATGACATGATTATAATAGGTAATGCAGATATAGTAATCAAAGAAATCAAATTTTATATGTCACGGGTTTTTGACATGAAATACCTCGGAAGTTTACATTATTGTCTAGGTCTAGAAGTGTGGAGAGACTCTAGATAGACTTTCCTTACTCAAGGGATGCATGTCAGATGGCTGCTCAAAAACATCAGAATGGAATAGTGTAAGATAGCATTAGTACCTTTGCAGTAGAACCTGAAATTGTGTAGAGACAATGGCTCTATGGAGGTGGATACTACTTTGTATAGGCATCTAGTTCGTAGTCTGATATATTTGACTACAACTAGACCTGACTTAGCATACTCTATTAGTATGATGAGCCAGTTTATGTCCAAACCTCTTGAAAGTCATTAGGTCGCAGCAAAAAGTGTATTGAGGTATCTTCATGGTACTTTTGATTATGGTATTTTATACATTGATACATCTGATGTTACTTTAGAAGGTTTTTCAGACTCTGATTAAGCAGGTAACCTGGATGATCGACGATCTATCATGGGCTATGCATTCAATATTGGGTCTGGGGTCATAGCATGGAGCAGCAAAAAGTAGAGCACTATGTCTTTATCTTCAGCTGAAGCTGAGTACCAAGCAGTATGTGCAATGACATGTGAAGCTATCTGGTTGAGAAGGCTTCTCCATGATGCAGGAGAAGAGCAGAAAGAAGTGACCATCATCAAATGTGACAACCAGTGTTCCATTAAGCTGGCGAACAATCCAGTGTTTCATAATAACAAAAAATGCATAGATACTCGATTTCATTTTGTAAGGGAAAAATTCCAGTCAAAAGAAATATTTATTGAGCACTGTAAAACATGTGACAACATGGTTGATATGTTTACAAATCCTCTTGGGAAAGTGAAGTTTGAATTGTTTAGGGGTATGTTAGGACTTCAAGATAATCCTTTTTCCATTACTGTGGAGAGTTGAAAATATTTAATATTATGTTGTATTAATGGAGAAATGGTTACATGGTTGTAACATAACTCCATAAGTTACGACTAGTTCCTAGGTTGTAGGAGTTTGTTCTCACCTCCCTATGATTTTGAGATGTATTTATTGTCTCATCTTTGATTAATTGAACAAGAGAGTGCACGCTCCAGTTTGTGTAGTCTCCAGGTGCAACTTTCTCACTTATGGGCTACTAGTTAATTCAATTCATGTTTTTCTTTTTAGTTTTCTAACATCTCAACTAGGGTATGCTAGATTTATTTTTGCATGATTTCACATGAGTGGTTGCAAGCCAGAGACCACACCTTTCTTATCAGAGATGAAGCTTGAGAATGGTAAGGACACACCATTGGTTGATTGCAAATTATACCATGAGCTTGTGGGAAGTCTTCTTTATCTCACTCACTCCCATCGTAATCTCCCATATGTCGTAGTAGGAGTTTCTAGATACATGCAAGAGCCACATGAGTTACACTAGAAAATTGCAAAACGCATCCTTCGATATGTGGAGGGGACAATCACCTATGTGATTCATTATGTAGGCAATTATTCTTTGGATCCCATTGGGTTCAAAGATTCAGATTGGGCTGGTGACAATATTGATCGCAAGTCCATCTCTGGTTATGTACTTAGTTTGGGATCCGACCCAATTTGTTGGTCATGCAAGAAACATGCTCGCATTGCTTTGTCATCAGCAGAGGCCAAGTATAGAATAGAAGTCAATGCCACTGTTGAGGCCATTTGCCTACAACATTTCCTTTCTGAGCTTGGTATCAGTGTTTATCATTTGATTGTCCTATGATGTGATAATTAGATTACACTAAATTTTTGCAGAGATCTAGAGTAGTGATAAAGAACCAAATATATCGAGATCAACGTGCAATTCATTAGATAACTCATTCATGATGGGATCATTGATCTACAATATTGTCCTAGTTTTGAGTAGATTGTCAACTTCACCAAAACATTCACTAAGCATAAGTTTCAATTTTTGCGAGATCATCTCGGGGTGAAGAACATGACTGCCTAGCAGGTATCTTTTATCTACTTTTTGCATAATATTTTGAGGGGGGGGTTTCTTCCCAATGGGTTTTCCCTCTTTCCTCTTTTCATGAATTGTACCTAAAATGACCATATTGTCGGTACTCATTCATTTTGCATCACCCTCACCTAGTTAGCCTTAATTAGCTTCAGTTAAACTATAATTATTGCATGTGATTTGCACATAGCTAGCTTTAGTTAAATCTAGTACTTACACGCCTTATTGTCGGGACGCATTCGTTTTGCATCACTCACCTAGTTAGCCTTAATTAGCTTCAGTTAAACTCTAATTATTGCATGTGATTTGCACATAGCTAGTGTTAGTTAAATATAGTACTTACATGTGGTGTGGACTTGCCTTTAGTTTGTTAACACTATTGTTTGCATTTGGTGCATGTTCACATTAACATAACATAAAACACACTTAGCTTTATTTAGTTTTAATTAGCCTTAATTATTGTATGTACAACTAAGTTTAACTTAGTTGCTTTATGTATTTATTCTCAAATCAATATTAAGTAATCAAATTCATTTTTTATTATAATTTTCTTTTTCAATTCTTATAAATTTGTGTCATTATTCTTCAACTAGATCCGAATGTTTGTTGTAATAACTTCGCAAAAAAGACAAACCATACGTCAAATAATTTTTGTTTTCAATTCCTACAAATTTGTGTCATTATTCTTCACCAGATCTGTATATATGCTCTAGTAATTTTAGAGAGGTGACAAATCATAAGCCAATTCCGGTTGTGGCCATACGGAATAATAGTTGACTTGAACAGAAAAATACCAAAGCCCTTGAAAGTATCCCCGCTCTCTGCATGCATCTGATATGTGTACCAGCGAGGTGTATGATGGGTATCTCCTCTGCCACCAGCGTGAGCTTTGGTGGCCTCTCGTCATCAGGATTGATGTATCAAGAAGGCAAGCATTGGATGCCACTCTCTGCAATACAAATTGGACTCTCGAAATTGTCTCATGCTATTCCATGCGAAGGCAATGTCCAAAACACAACAGATCAAGTGTGATTCTAACTCGACTGTTGACCTATATAAATAGCCAAATGATTACTAACAGCCTATGACTCTAAGGATTAGTAACAGCATTTTCTCCCTTGTCATCCGAGAGCGCGTATATATACATCTATGCGTACATCTTTCGGAAGCGAGGTTTGTCCACACGATTTAAAATGACACAACTGTCGTATCATATAACTCAATAATGGGGCAAACATGACGTTGTAACGAGACGGAAAAAAATAGCATATACTTGGGAATGTCGAGTGGGCATCATCATCATGAAGGGTAACAACATGGTCCCGTGGTCGTTCCGGAGATATAATTTATTGATAACGTTGAGCGGTCGCAGCCTCAAAGTCAGCTTGCATGGGAATCTCCCATATATCATCACATGTTCTTTGAGCTATCACAAAAGTCAGTTTGCATGGGAATCTCCCATATATACTAATGGTGTATAGTGAGATTTTTGGGAATTTTTTTTCTGTCTTTTTAATTTTTGTAAAATTTTGGAAGAATTTTTTGAAATCAAAAGATTGATGGGTAATTTCTACTCAATCGAAGTGTCTTAGAGATTTTTCAAGGTGCTGAATTCATATATATAGTAAAAAACCAGTTTAGATAACACAAATCAAAATTTCACTTCAATTTTTAGGCAAGAAAGTCCAAAAAATGGTACTAAAGACAACTCCCAAATTATTGAGCGGAAAGACTCATTAAGCCTAGAGACTCATTGTGCAGTACAGTATGATGTGTAACCTATCTCTCATCTAAATTATATTAAAATAATTATGAAAAATCTAAAAATTAAAAAATTATAAAAAATATTTAAATAATATAAACTTATATAAAAATTTACACTTCATTTTTTCTTTTTTATCTCTACTCATAAATTCTATCTTTCAAAACTCATATTAAATCCAGATTTAAAATAAATCTGGACTAATAAATGAAACTAAGTCACATTGATGAACTTAAAATTAAGTTTAAATATAGTCTCTCCATCCCAACAAAGAATTGCAATTGCGTTGCTGATCATAAAATTAAGTGAAAATACAATCACATGTTATTTGAGCTATTCACCGCTGGCTTCTACTATGCACACCGAGTCAACAAACTAAATTTGAAAAACTTTATAAATAGGGAACCGGAAAGGTGTCGGTGATCTTCACAGGCCGGCGACAAGATGATAGTGGAGAAGAGGAGGGCGTTCTGTGTTTTGTGCGCAGAAGAGACGACACCGTCTTTATATATCTCACCTCTTCTCTTCACTCATTTTGAGTTTGAGATGAATGATAGATACGATGTATGAGGGCAGTGTCTTCTCTCTGCGCATGAAACCTCCTGGTCCTGGTCCTGGTCCTGGTGCTATTTTGTTCTGGCAGTATCTTCAATTTAACGTCCTCTTAGAACGCCATCTAGACTCGCACATGCACAGCCAAGCGAGTAGACTAGATAATAAGAAAATGTAGATATCGATCTCTTTCTTATCTCTGAATATGGCATTTACATAAAATTTAACATTTAGGTAGGTATGGCATTCACATAAAATTTAACATGATAATTTTTAATTGTGTTTTTATTTATGATACTCTTGAATCTACGTTGGTGGCATATTTTAGGACTATTTTTAAATTTCAAGGTCCGAAGAGAAATCAATTTTTTAGTAGCGGTTAGGAGATTAGATTCCAGTATATTCTTGGAATCTGTAATACACATAAAAATACCCATATACCAGTCAGGATCATAATTAATTATCAAGCCAATTTAGAATTAATAACTACTGTTAAATCATAAAACATCTTAAATAAAATATTTGAATTTATATTAACTAATATATTTTAATATCAATTTCATAATTATAAAATGATTACAAAGAAACCTAGCACTCAAGACTACAAGCTCCAAGTTCTTATATCAATACACTAGATAATGAGCTAAGGTGACAAGATTTCCTTTATTATGCATATAACTTGACTATTAAAGCTTAACCAATATAGAAAACAAGCGCAACTGCGTAGCGGCAGTCCCTGCCTCTAAGAGACTACTAACAGGTCTGAGGCTTCTGCAATTGTGTATTCTAAATTATTAAACTACACATTTTTGAGCCACGAGTTCAAAATTCTTATAGATATTTGATATCGTTGTTGTGGTAGAAACTAACATCTGATGATTTGATATCAAGGTTGCCCAGTATGAATTATTAAGCTACACATTTTTGAGCCACGAGTTCAAAATTGTTATAGATATTTGATATCTTTGTTGTGGTAGAAACTAACATCTGACGATTTGATATCAAGGTTGCCCAGTAAATGGATGAGTATGCTTGTAGTTTACACTGTGTTCATATTGAGTAAGGACTTAGTTTCATATTTATGAATCTTTCCCTGTTTTACTCATCTTCTTCATAATGCAACCATCTGAACCTCAACGTCCTGATTGACAAGGGGCCCAAAATGCTATAGTTAACTTAATATCCCAGCAACAAAACTAAAAGTATGTCAGCGTGGAACAAGGTCTAACGTGTTCAAAACAAATTTAACAATATCGTCAGACATATGAACAGGGTAACCTTAAGCCATGAAAGAAATGAGATGTAAGCACTCCGGAATAGTTACAAAACAATGGGAAAATAGCAAACTTAAAAGCACTTTGTCCATTTGAGGACCACGACCAGGACAAAAATCCTGCCATTCATTAAGAAAAACAATAGCTATTATAGGGAAGTGAAAGTAGCTAAGTACCGTGCATACCTTTGACACTTCAACCCATTTGTTTTCTATGAATTAAAGATGCATCACACGCCCTAACGCTGCAATAAATGTTACACATTACAGTCTCGGGATCGACAAGACTTTTCCTTCCTCCTCCATGAATTATAGCAATCATGGCATAATTCCCAGGTTGATATATTGACTCTTTCAACTGAAGGATCGATGGGCTGAATAACATATGCATGGAGGAGTAGATGGCTAGTGTTTCATGAGGCCTGAGTTTGGAAGCTGGTTAGGTGAAGAATTAAGGGAGGAATTTGTACGAGTGGGAGCACAACTAGATTTTGCAGTGTTTAGTGAGGAGGAAAAAATGAATTTGAACAAGGGTGACCTGGTAGAGGTGTCCAGTGATGAAGAGGGGTACAGAGGGGCAGCGTTGGGCAGCCAAGTTGGTATGGAAGAACTGTTGAAAGCATCTAAGCGGATGTCGGGAATGGGTGCAATACAACGGCAAACACCATATCAATGGACCCCTAATCTCTCGCATGGTCAGGCATCTTTAGATAAGAGAATACACTCCCGCATTGGTTTTCTTGTAGAAAGCTTTACCGCCAAGACCATACTTCAGGTCAAGAGTAATTCTAAAAGATGCAAAAAACACATTACAACCAATTAAAGGCTACTTTGAACCAGCATATATTTTTAAGAACTTCAAGTTTTCAGTACTGTATAAAACCCTGTCAAGGACAATTGTATCAATACATTTGACAAACCAACAATTTTTTTGTTTTGGAAAGTTTAAATTAGCCAGTGAGATTCTTGAAGAAGTTGAAAATATTATCTTACAATATGATGTATCAGAAAATTGGTTTTTTGTAAACAAGAAAGGAGATTAATTTATGCACCGAAGCCCTTGTAAATTTAGATACGCAGCTATATAAAAACATTTCAATTTTAAATTGAAAATTACCTAAATGAGAATTTACAACTTGAATGACGCTGAAAATGGTTAAAAAGAAAATTTTTGAGAAGTATTTTGTAAAATAGCAACGTTTACAAGCATATACAATATTAGGCACCCTATATATCCCATCTGTAGAAATTTTGAATAATTTAACACATATTCAACAGAGATTATCCTGATCATGTACTATTGCAAAATACATACACAATACATAAGCTCCTCTACCTTGATCATCAATATAGCAGCATCAATAACAATAAAACATCAAGAGCATTCACACATTAACACAGTATGTATCCTGGGGAAAACATCTCGCTAAAAACCCCAACTATCTGTATATTAATGATTGAGTCATGTAACATTTACAGCATAATGCTTCTCACAAGTATCTCCACCTGTTACACACAATACAGCTCAGATCTGATCTCCAAATCTCTTCCAGTGCTTGCCTGCCTCCACTGCTCAATACCTGCTCAAGAACGGATGAGAATGGCTCACCAAACTCGTTTTTCACCTACAAATAGTCACTCACACTTTGTTGGACGTGAGCACAAGCTATAATACTGGGCAAATACGTGAGCAAACTCATTGGCATACTCAATCCCTTGATTGTGCAAGATCTGGTGCACAACTATAGTCACAACTGATAGAAATCTGATTCTCTACCACCTGTCCCTGTTGAACTGAACATGCACTGACATGCAACTGAGTTAACTGATGTATTCATTAGTTGTATTATGAGTTAATAACTTGTGAATTAATTAATAACTAATTCACCCAACTCATCTCTAGTCTATTTGCTAGTTGGACTAAATAAAACCAGTTTAACAAAGCTAAACTGAACACAACTCCACAATCAACTCCACCAAACTCAATTGATTGAGTTCTAACTGAAGTCATGCATGCAACAACTCAACTGACTCACAAGAAAAGCATATTTCCTTCTGACAGCTGCATGTGCCACCTCTGTAGCTCAAACTGAAGTGCTCCAAGAGAATAAGATCAAGTTTATAGTCCAAATATTATTATGAGATAATAATATTTGACTTTTCTATTTTTGACGGCCAGTCTAAAAATAGACTTTGATCACTCACACTATGATCACTCACACTGTGACCAAAAATAGAAGTCCATCTATTTTTCCCAACTTGACCAATCATCCATTAACAGCAACCTGCAATCCATAGACATGATCCATATGTCTAAAAATAGACATAGTCTAAAAATAGACTTGCACCAAAATTAGCCTGCGGGCCCACTTAGTGAAGGCGACTCTTTTCACTAAGCTCCATCATATTGTTGCAATCCTAACACTCCCTCTCGATAAGATATGGCTTATCAACAACCCCTATCCTGCCTCGGTGGTACTCGAATTTGCTCCTGGTGAGAGCCTTCGTCAGAATATCAGCATCCTGATCGTCCGCTAGAATGTACGAAAGTAACATGATCCTCTACTGCACACAATCTCTGATATGATGGTACCTGATGTCATCCATTGAGCTCCCTGCCCAATTTGCATCCTCCTGTCTGTACCAAGATCCATATCCCGATGTGCCTCTCAAGTGGCTCAATACATGCTTTCCCGCCTTCCAGAAGAGCTTGGTAGGCTTAACCATAGCTTGTGAAAGCTAGTTAACTATATAACATATATCAGGTCGTGTATTGACCAAATACATCAGCGACCCCACCAACTGTCGATAAACAGTGGCATCCACTTCTTCTCCCGAAGTGGCATCCTCCTTCCTCCAACCTCCAGGAAGAGGAGTATCAATAGGCTTGCAGCCATGCATGTTGAACTTCTCCAGTATCTCCCGAGCATACTTGCCCTGAGAAACAAACAGTCCACCACTGCGCTGCCATATTTCCAATCCTAGGAAATAGTGAAGGAGGCCCAAATCCTTCATCTCAAACTCTGTAGCAAGATCCTTCTTGCATGACAGTATCAACAGCTCATCACCCATTAGAATCAAATCATCAACATACAGTACAATGATAAGCAACTTACCCTCCACCACAATCTGGTATAGGTTCGGATCCGCCTCGCTCTTGGAGAATCCAAGTCTTGTGAAATAGCTGTCTATCCATGTGTACCAAGCACATGGTGCTTGATTCAACCCATACAGCGCTCTCTTGAGCCTGCACATGCGACTCGCTGCTAAAGACCTCAAAGCCTTCGGGTTGCTCAATGTACACCTCCTCCGCAATGACTTCATTGAGGAACGGAGTCTTCACATCCATCTGATGAATGTGCCATCCCATCTGCGCTGAGAGAGCAAGAATCGTCCGTATGGAAGAATACCTTGCGACAGGTGCAAAGGTCTCCTCATAATGGATCCCCTCTATCTGTGAAAAGCCTCGGGCAACAAATCTTGCCTTGTACTTCTCCACACTCCCATCAGCTGCCTGCTTGACCTTGTAGATCCATCTCGAACCCACCACTGATTTCCCTTCCTATCTAGGAACAATCTCCCGTGCACTGTTTCTGACAATAGAATCATACTCTTCCACCATGGCGTCTACCCATGTGGTATCCTCCACAGCTTCCTCGAAAGAGGATGGCTCAGTCACAACACACTTGCTCATAAGAGCCATGTATCCAGTGTACCGGTCAGGTGACTGTCTCTGCCTGCGTTGGGCTGTAGGTGGTCCTACAACTTTCTCTGCATCTTGAGCCAGTCGCTCAACTTCTGTCAAGCGCTTTCGCCCTCTGATGGTTGGCGCTGCATGAGTGGTCTCTTCCACTCCATGAACCTCGTCCTGTGGCTGATCCACGTCCTGAAGCTCATCCTTAGGAACTAATAGCTCCTCATCTGCATGCAAGTGTAGCTCCCTCTCAAGCGAACACTTCATGGCTTTCTCCTCTTGAAGTTTTATATCCCGTCGCACAACAGTTTTACCACTGTCTGGAAAATACACATGATAGTTGTGGGGCGTATCAATGTACCCCACAAATATCCCAACCTCTGCGGTCAGCTCCAACTTCTTCCTGGCATCCTTCGTCACATGCATGTAAATGTTAGCACCAAAAATCCTCAAATGAGAAAGATCAGGCTTCTTACCAGAATAAGCCTCCTCGGGTGTACTCATGCCAAGTATCCTATGAGGACAACGATTTTGCACATAAACTGTTGTATTGCATGCTTCCGCCCACAAGTGAAGGGGTAGCCCCTGATCATGCAACATTTCTCGTGCAGCACCCACGATCGTTCTGTTCTTCCGCTCAGCTACCCCGTTCCGCTGTGGGTTATGGGGAGCTATGAGCTCTCTATGAATCCCTTCTGCCTTGCAGAAATCCTTGAACTCGTCCGAGATGTATTCACCACCATTATCGCTCCTAAGAGCCTTCACCTTCTTCCCCGACTCCTTCTCGACCAGTTCTTTGAATTCACATAACTTTGAATATGTCTCGCTCTTCTTCTGCATGAAGAAGATCCAGCACTTACGAGAGAAATCATCAACAAAAATCACATAATACCTGTGTTTTGCTGTCGAAGCAACTGAGAAAGGTCCAAACACGTCTGTGTGAATTCCCTCAAGGATCGTCGTGGCGCGACTATCCTTCTCGTCAAAGGTGGCTTTCACAAACTTCCCCAAAGTACACCCCTTGCACTGATCTGACTGCGCAAGTGTGCCTTTAGGAAGCCCTGTAGTGATCTGCTGCAGTATCTTCAAGGCTTCATGGTGAAGGTGACCCAATCTCCTGTGCCACAACTCGCCATCATCCCGGCTCGCCAATCCTTCTGCCTTCCCTGCCATTGTTGCGCATCCATCTACATGCAACTGATAAAGGTTCCTCACTCGAACCCCTATCTTCCGGGTCTCGCCAGTTGTCTTGCTGTGCAGGAAGGCCTTTCCCTCGTTGAAAAAAACATCATACCCCTTGTCTTCTAACATCGCCACTGAGATGAGATTCTTCTTCAATCCTGGAACATGCATGACTTCCTTCAATACAAAGGGTTTACCAGACTCCCTCTCAAAGGAAATGGTACCGATACCGGTCGCACTGTATCTACCATCATCGCCCATCTCGATGTGCACTCCAAGATCTTTGTCATCCAGATCAGAGAACAAATCTCTATCTCCCGTCATGTGAAAAGACGCACCACTGTCCAAGAACCACACTGATCCCATCACACTTGAAACCAAGCATGCGATCAATGAAAAATCAAGCTCAAACTGAGAAGCTAAGGCCTCTCCCCTGCAGAT
This sequence comes from Pinus tabuliformis, assembly GCA_031772625.1. Taxonomy (NCBI): domain Eukaryota; kingdom Viridiplantae; phylum Streptophyta; class Pinopsida; order Pinales; family Pinaceae; genus Pinus; species Pinus tabuliformis. The sequence continues at coordinate 503,141,935 of CM062808.1, forward strand.
CCAGCACCTTGCTTGTTCTTCTTCTTCTACGGACAATTTGTGGCATAGTGTCCATGCTGGTGACAGTGAAAACACTTCACCTTGGACATATCCTGCTTCTTGCCTTTCGCACCAGACTGAGAAGCTTTCTCGTTCTTCCCCTTCTTTGCTTTGGCAGCAAAAGCACAATTCTCTTCATCAGATACCTTTGATGAAGGTCCATTCTCATACTTATTGTTACTGAGTTTATCCTTGAGCGCCAGGTCGCTCTTGCTTTGGAATAACATTTGCAATCCGTTGAAAGACATTTCAACAACACTGCTGCAAATTCGATTTTCCACCAGCTCCAAACTCAACCGCCTCCGATCTAAAACTCATGAGAACACAATATTTCTCGTACAGAGATTGACTGTATGGGCATTCACCGGATATCTCACCTTCCAAAGGAAGGATGAATCCAGAGGCTACCTGGCCCGATTACAGACTCTGCCTGAAGAATAGAATGTAAACACTTCCTGAATAGTAGATCTGATGATCAACAGCTCCGATACCATGTAGAAACTTTTTCTACAATTATCTAGCTTGCTCCGATACCATGTAGAAACTTTTTCTACAATTATCTGGCTTTGATACCATGTAGAAATTTTGAATAATTTAACACATATTCAACAGAGATTATCCTGATCATGTACTATTGCCGAATACATACACAATACATAAGCTCCTCTACGTTGATCATCAATATAGCAGCATCAATAACAATAAAGCATCAAGAGCATTCACACATTAACACAGTATGTATCCTGGGGAAAGCATCTCGCTAAAAACCCCAACTATCTGTATATTAATGATTGAGTCATGTAACATTACACAGCATAATACTTCTCACAAGTATCTCCACCTGTTACACACAATACAGCTCAGATATGCTCTCCAAATCTCTTCCACTGCTTGCCTGCCTCCACTGCTCAATACCTGCTCAAGAACTGATGAGAATGGCTCACCAAACTCGTTTTTCACCTGCAAATAGTCACTCACACTTTGTTGGATGTGAGCACAAGCTATAATACTGGGCAAATACATGAGCAAACTCATTGGCATACTCAATCCCTTGATTGTGCAAGATCTGGTGCACAACTATAGTCACAAATGATAGCAATTTGATTCTCTACCACATGTCCCTGTTGAACTGAACATGCACTGACATGCAACTGAGTTAACTGATGTATTCATTAGTTGTATTATGAGTTAATAACTTGTGAATTAATTAATAACTAATTCACCCAACTCATCTCTAGTCTATTTGCCAGTTAGACTAAATACAACCAGTTTAACAAAGCTAAACTGAACACAACTCCATCAACTCCATAATCAACTCCACCAAACTCAATTGATTGAGTTCTAACTGAAGTCATGCATGCAACAACTCAACTAACTCACAATAAAAGCGTATTTCCTTCTGACAGCTGCATGTGCCACCTCTGTAGCTCAAACTAAAGTGCTCCAAGAGAATAAGATCAAGTTTATAGTCCAAATATTATTATGAGATAATAATATTTGACTTTTCTATTTTTGACAGCCAGTCTAAAAATAGACTTTGATCACTCACACTGTGACCAAAAATAGAAGTCCATCTATTTTTCCCAACTTGACCAATCATCCATAAACAGCAACCTGCAATCCATAGACATGATCCATATGTCTAAAAATAGACATAGTCTATAAATAGACTTGCGCCAAAATTAGCCTGCAGGCCCACTTAGTGAAGGCGACTCTTTTCACTAAGCTCCATCATCTTGTTGCAATCTCAACACCATCAACTCTAAGTGTCTTGAAGATTCTGAGATCAACAGGGACAAAGAATCTGAATCCCAAAGTGAGATCAATTTCTTACTGAAATCAGGCAACTATATTATGAAAATGAAAAGTAACTAGTTACTTCACAGATTTCCCTGGCATTGAAAAACTTGAGGGAAAAGATGAAACAATTATTCAAGCCCACAATTAACTAGGACATTTCAGGTGTCCTGATACCTCTTGCCGCAAGTTGTCATGAATCAGGAACTTCAATTCCCTTGACTAATTAATTAACAAGAATTGCATTCTTCTACAATGAAAATGTTAACTTCCTCTTGAACGCTTATACACTAGGTTGACCAATCTACTCAAGCCCAAATACAAATAAAATTCATCACAGGCTCCCCTACCTTTAGTTCACCATGTTTTCACCTTTCATACCCCAAGGAAGCACCCCTCCTTTTATGGACGAGTCAACACACACAGATGGAACTGAAATAGGCCTTTGTCTTGTCCTCATCATAGAAAAAGAATCCGAGAACCAACTAAATGAGCTCTTTAGTTGTTTCTTTTCCCCTTCATCCAACTGAGTTTGAGGGGTCTATTGAACAGTGGCAACATGAAGACACAAAGGCAGTACACAGTTACAATGTAGTCCTGCATAACAATAAAATATATTTCTATCAGCCTGCAATATATTCAGCAACTTGCCCTCATGTAAATGCTTTTTTATTCTATAATATGCTCGAAGCCCACCTTGTAGGTACTATTCCCGCATATGTAGCTATGCTTTTTCTCTTTCAATAGATAAGCTGACAGGGGTTGTTTTCCTTGTAGCTAAGTAGGCTTATGGATGCAAATAATTACTTAGAAAATTCTAGTGCAGTTCTTAAAATGGTGTGCTCATGGATGCAAATAACTACTTGCATAGAAAATTCTAGTGCAGTTTATAAATAACATATGAATTAGGCAGATCAACAAAAAGTGAGCATTATCCAGATTCTGAATTAATTAGAAAAGTGGAAATCATGAAAGCTCAAAACAGAATGAAGAAGCTAGGTGGCCATAGCCTGTTGTGGAAATAATGTTTGCAAATGTCAGAGAAATTAAATTAGGAACTCAACATATCAAGCAAAATCCCATCTGGGCTATTTAATGCTATGTTTGAATTCACAGGGTCATGGAAAAAAGATGCATCCACCACTGACAATTCTCTCATGAATTAACAATTGCAAAAAGGCTCTGAGTTAAAACAGAACTGAATGTTTGATAAGAAAATACCTTTGAAGGGAGCATCTTGAATGCCTTCTATAAAACTAAGAACATCTCCTGGAGCCTATGCAAAACCTGTAATGGATGTAGAGATGTACCTTTGCAAAGGACACTTGGAGTGCATGCAAAGATGTCACATACAAAGTAGTAATAAATCACCACGTTTTATGCTGTGGGCCCACAAATTTACCATTTGCCTAACTCTTTGGGCCCACTACCCTACAACTTGTCTTGCATGCGATAGCTCAAACTACAAGATGGACAACTTGTCTTCGAGAAGGTTCTTTGTTTTGTCTTTCATGCCCAACATAGCATCCACAATATTGTGCTCAATATTTTCGGTAGCGAAATCTGAAGCTTTCTGACCGCTATGACCATCGAAGACACTGAAGAAGGCCTGTTTGGCATCGCCATGAACATTGAGAATGGCTTTGTGGGTGTCCTCCATCAATTCTTGCCGAACCTTTTTACTTGAAACCGCATAATGAAGACCTTGCACATTGACCTTCGTTGCCTACTCTACTGCTGAGAACAATGAACTTATGCCGGGCAATTGGGGCAGAATATCCAGCCTGTGCGGGCATTTCCTCTTTTGTGAAGGCAAAGGAAACTTGCAGGCAATCGAACCATTCTCCTCCAGGACATTGACACTGAGAGAGACCGTCCTCATGACTGGACTCTTCCTGCTATCGCTCCACAAAATATTCTCGCTTCTGTTATTCAGCACAAGACTCAACCCATCACGCACAAAACTATCCTGGATACATTATGAGGGAAAACTCGTGGAGAAATGTATTTGGTGTAGGTTTATGGACAACAAAACAGGTTTGTTTAGTAGTTATAATGCACGTAACCAGGACTAACTAAAATAGGTTCGTTTAAATCTTGTTATTCCAAGCACTAGACGAAGTCCATCGTTTAAATCCTATTATTCCAAGCAAGTCTAGCATTTAAAGCCTGCTATTCCAAGCGCTAGACATGGTGGAGCGACTTCCCGGGGTTCAGCAAGCTAGACATGGTGGAGCAGCTTCTCGGGGTTCAGCGCCTATATGGCACAAGATCAAGTGGGGTACAAACCAGCCTTAGCTCACACTTCTGCTAACTGCATAAAAAAGGAAAACGTTGGCATGTAAGCTTGTGCTTTATTTCTGAATGTGTCTGTGCAATCTGAATATTTCTTGCATCTCCTCCTTCAAGTCATGAATATGAATGTTTCTTCCTTCAAGTCATGAATCTGAATGTTTGTTACAGTCTTACAGTGAGGTGAAGAGGCCCTTTTTTCTAAGTATAAATATCTAAAGAGAGAATTCAAAGCAAGCTCTAATGGGATTTCAGCTAAATTAACATAAATTGTTCTTAAGAGAGTTACCGTCCCTATGATGACCTTTCCTTTAGAAAATTTGTTTATGAACCGAAGCGATGGCCCCTTTTGATTGCAGGGGCAGCGGTGAAACATGAAGCATCAACAAATTGTGTAGCTTATCTTGATGAACTCACTTTGATGTAGCAGCCGAAAAAAAATAGAGGTAAGAGTTGCTAAACTTACTTTGATATAGAGATGATATCTCGTGTTGCACCTCTCCATACATAATACAGACTCTGTGTTTCAATAGTAATAATTTGGCACAACACAGTGTCTACTGTCATGTAGGAGAGAAAAGAACGAGCAGCAACTATCACCTTTGGCACAACACAGTGTCTACTGTCATGTAGGAGAGAAAAGAACGAGCAACAACTATCACCTTACAGCCCAAGGAAGGATGCTTTGCTCCTGACACTCTCTGCTCTGCTCCTCAAACTAGCTCGAAACTGAAACTCACTCTCTCCCTTGCTCCTCTCCTCTAGAGGAAGGATTTCTGGACAAACGTGGACGCCTCTGCACAGCCATCAAACATCTGGCACTTGCAGCATGCAAGGTGTTGCATGTAGGGCACGAAGAACATGCACCAGAATAACTTTGTTTTGAGAAAACTTAGGATAAATTAAGTTGCGCACACTAAAATAACATCGGAGCAAGTGTTGCGGGCAATAAGAGGATAAATTGAAAACTTAGATTAAAATATTCTTGCAGAGAAAGTGCCCAGCATAAACTTGGGTTAAAAAGTAATTAACCCGTACAAATTGACGGTCAACATGAGAATTAATAGCGAGTCAACGCTGTATCGAATGCTATAGTCCCTGCTATGCCGGAAGCAGGAACTGATAATAACTAGAATTGAAATATGAAATATTCTAAATAAAATATTTAAATTTAGGTTTTAATATCAATTTCATAGTTGCAAAAGAAATCAAACTCGTTATATACCCCATTTATTGTGAATATCAAACCATATCTATAGTGTGATAAATCACCATCCTTCTTTGACTAGGCATTATTACTCTTTGCATTGGGTAGGCATTCAAGGTTTCCTGATCTTAAAATTAAGTGAAATATATCATCCCATGTTATTTGAGCTATCACATGCTATGTAAACGAATAATGCATAGAAATTGAACCTTTGCATTCTTTCAGTGTCCGATGGATGTATTGCAAATTTAATTAAATAAAAGCAAATTCTAAACGGAAACTAAAGCGCACTTTGGTGAGCTTAAAATTAATTACAAATATAGCCTTTGTCCATCCAAACACAAAATTTCCGTTTTGTTTTTAACAAATAAATATGCGTTGATGATCTTACAATTAGGTGAAAATACAATCATTCTTTTATCTGCGCTAGCGTAAACCGGATTTAACGTTCTTTATTGAGAAAATTGGGCGTATAACCAAACCAATGGGATTTGATCAACTCAACATTTTGAAAAGGAATAGATTTTTTGGGACATAGATTCCAACCGATGTAACTAACTTCGCATGGACAGGGAGCTACCGTGTCGTAACCACGGGAAACCAGAGATAGGGCGTTCTATGATTTCTAAATGCTTTTTGTACATACACTAAAATTTCTATGTAAATATGTGGATACTATAATTGGTTTATCCTTGTTTATGTTGTGGTGAAAATTGAGTTGAAATGTTTTACGCTACTCAAAGCTGACTTTAGAAATGTGAATTCATACGCTAGGATGTGTCAAGTTGACTTTAGGAATGTGAATTCATAACTTAGGATGTATTAAGGGTCAGAACTTGACAGGCAAAATGTATGTCATAGGGCATTTTGATCATAAAATACGTTTAAATATTTTGAATGGCCCTATCTTGCGATGTCCACAATTTTATAAAACTTATTTTTCTCTAACAATTATTTTCTTAAAAAGTTATTGATACTCCCTTGGCGCACTTGCAGGGATGAAATGAATTTCTCTTTGAGCAATCAAAAGGCCCTGGATTTTGACAAAATTTGAAGACAAGAAAGTGTGGAATAGAGGATTTTCTCTCTGCTTGCTTTTCTTAGTATTACAAATCACTTAAATAAAAATACATTGGAAACATCAGTGATAAATGACTTGAGTCAAACTCCACTAAATTGGACATCACTTAAATAAGATTACTTTGGAAACATCAGTCATAAATGACTGGAGTCAAGCTCGACTAAACTGGACTTAACTGAAACTGAAATGGGACACTTGGAGAGACGTTTTGACACCTAACAAGTGGCTAGGATAATATTCTCCAACACTCCCCCTTAATTACAACCACGTAAAAAATTCAATTAAGATGCCTGCTGGTTTATGCGTCAGCTAGGTTTACAATTTAAAAATTGACCTCAACTTTTCTTCTTCTCTTTTTCCCAATTCTGTAGCCTCTAAATTCTTTCAACTTTTTCTCTTTGTTGTATCCTTCAAACCTTAGTTTTTTCATTTGTTGGTGCATGTCTTCCATTCTTCCAGGTTGTCTAAGCATATCATGGAATTCCTAAAAAACTAACTTATATGTGGGTTGTTGCCACATATTATCTTTTGTAGTGTTATTTTCATCATCAATCCACTGCAACATAAAATTATAATAAAATAATATTTCTTCAGGACTCCAAAACCTGAAAATTTTATTGATGTTCTCGTCATCCAAGATGCCTTCATCATGCATTTCTGCACCTACTATGCAAACTTCATTAAGGCATGGTTTTGCAAGCCATGCTTCAAGTAAATTTAACTCTTCTTCATAGTCATTATGTGTACCTGCACATTTGAAATCAATGGTAAGTTTAAAAACATCTACAGAACCATATTGGCTCTGTTTTTTCTGCTCTGCAATGAGAGCATTTTCCTGTTGTACTTCCAGTTGTTGCACTTCCAATTGTGCTTCTACATTTGTCTCTGTTTTCTCTTTCTGGGCTTCTTCCTCTGTTTCTGTATCTCTCTCTTTGACTTCTTTATTAACATATGAGGTTGCAAACAGGTTGTCCTTCATTGTCTCACCAAATAGCATGATATCAATATGATGTTTTTGTTGCATCACCTGCAATCATGCATCATTAGCCAAATTCTCGTCATCAAATTTTACATTAGCAATATTAATTGCTTGATTTACCTTATCATAGACTACTCCAATGGCAGCTTCATTGTCTTTAGCAAGCTCTATTGTTGGAATCACCAAATTTTCGCCCACCAGTGTTTATGCACAGTGGGGTTCGTGAGCATCTACGTGCTTCTCTCTTACTTCTGCGACTTCTTCACAGACATCATCCACGTGTGACTGAGCACAGTAGATTTCAACAATCCATTCATTTGGATGTAGATTTGCTGTTATAGATCCACTTTCATCTTCAACTTCAATACTCCCTCTTGGACCAAAACACCTCTCAATGGTATCCCAAGCCTCTTTCACTGTCTTGGCTTCTGAAATCAGGGGTAGAATGTTGTCATCGATAGATTTTTTTAATCCATTTCAATGCAAGGACATACTTTTGCCTCTTCACTTCCAAATTTAAAAAAATCTCAAACATCTCCTCTTGTCGCTTTGACTTTCTCAACTTTTCCCTTTTTTAATCAATTTTTTAGAAAGAAAGATGTAGTTCCCTTTTTTTAATTCTCTCTTTTTAAAAAAGACTTATTTTACCCAATATAATGCCCTTTCAAACATTACATGTACCTCCTTTATATAAAAAGATAGCCCCTTTTCCAAATAAATAATATGAATCTTATCTCACATTCCAATTAGAAAAAACATTAAAGAATTGAAATAAGCCCATTTAAAATAATACGATCATACTCGTTTGACCTTTTTGTGCTCCCGATTGGAATTCTCCTTCCATATGAAGACTCGGCTTCAAAATTCGAAGACTATGTTCACCATTGAGTCCATAGAGTCTACAACCACTTTTCCTTTCTTCTAAGAATTACTATAAGGCATTGTCAGCCGTTCGGAGGGTGCCGCTTTTCCTTTTTACGATGATGAAGCCTCGGCGTTATGCACATTTCATGCTCATGCAACCAACGGGCTTTGCTGCTGCTGCCTTTGTGAGCTTCGCAACGGCCATTACATTGAGTTTTCCAGCAAATCGCACTCCCAATCCGTTTCCTTTGTCCTCTCGTGGACCTCTTTTTTTAAATATCACCCAATCCGTTTCTTTTGTCCTCTCGTGGACCTTTTTTTCAAATATGACGGCTAACGCTAACGCTCTGTGGGATGAGCATTTTCTTGCTGTTGTGTTGAGCATTAGTAACGCTAACGTGTTTGCTGAATTTCTGGACTGCGCTAATACACACTGGATTACCATCTCTAATGTGTTATTCTGGACGCATTTCAATTTAAAAAAATCTCGGCCTTCTTTTTCAAAACTCGTTCTTTCTCTACTGCTTCTTGGCAGACTCCATCAAATTTCTTCTGTTCTCTCAAAGAGGCTTACGCTAAACTTTTGTTTCTCTCTGAAAGAGGTTTAAAATTTCTCTTCACTCCCTTTGCTGCTCTCTCATAGAGTCTTATGCAAACTCAACTCTCTGTGTTGCTTTCAAGGAGTCTTACACAGGCTGAGCTCCAATACCCTGACAAAAATTAAAGATAAGAAAATGTGGAGCAGAGGAGTTTCTCTCCTTGCTCTTCTCTGTATTACAAATCACTTAAATAAGATTACATTGGAAAGATCAGTCATAAATGACTAAAGTCAAACTAAATCACTTAAATAAGATTACATTGGAAAGATCAGTCATAAATGACTAAAGTCAAACTCGACTAAACTGGACTTAACTGAAACTGAATTGGGACACTTGGAGATACATTTTGACACCTACCAAGTGGTTGGGATTAGATTCTCCTATAGATTTCTCTTTCACCTATAAAAAGGCCTTGGAGCTGGCAAAAGGCAAAGCATGAAAGTGGTTAGATAATCATTGATGCTAACGTTCTACACAATTAAAATCTTATGGGGATATTTGCAGGAAGCTTATGAAACAAATCTAATTGCAAGGATGGACTTGACCTACAACAATGTGGCCGAAATTAATGAATAATCCCATACATCATGAAATTTAGAGTATTGGCATCACCAATAGTCGTAGACTAGGGTCACTTGTAAAATAGAAAAATGCTTTCAGCTCTGTTAATGGGACTAGTGGAGGATTTTTTTTTTTGTATTTGTTTTGTGGATTGGGATGTTTTAGAAACAAGGATCTTTAGCTCAATCGGCCAGTATCTTTCATTACAATAAACAAAACTCATTTTTATTTTCTAACACATTGCTGCCCATTGGAGACAGTGATGGATTTGGTTGGATGCCCAACTTTGCTAGAGAAAGTATAACAACTAGTAAATATTGCTAGTGCCATTCCGAGGCAAGGAATTTCTTAGTATGAACATGTGGCTTTACATGGAATGTCCAATGCAGTTCCTAGAAGTCACTTCAAAGGTACAGTTCCTGGTGCTACCATCTTTTTTCATGTCATTCTCACTGCTACTTCCTTGAATACTTCTCTGCAGCAAACAATTGGTCAGGCAAGTCTGCATTTTGGGTTGCTTAATCTTTCAACATTAAATGCTACATTCTCATTCTATCAACTTTGATGCTATAATGTAAAATGTAGATCCATTTTTTTTAACCTTGCAAGGACTGTAGTTTGCATACACTCTCATTCCAACCATTTTGATGATATAGAGATGGATAAAATAATTTACTGTAGATCCTTTTGTTTTAATATCTAAAAACCTTATATGGTTTTAAATCTTTCATCTTATTCTTGTCATTAAAACAAAGTGGGTCATCGAGGCTCTCTATAAGATGTTTCTCTATGGCAATACAAATACCGACGGGCAATCAAGGATCAATAGAATTGTCGAAGGGAGGTAAGAAAGATTGTAATAAATAGAGAGTGCAACCATAACTAGATAACAGTAAAGCTCACCCAATTTCATCTTGCTCCTCTCTGGGTGACCCGTGTAAATGTGTTAGAAAACCTGCATAGATGAATCTAGCTAGTAAAGGTTGAGCACATAGCTTTGCAGAGAAAAAACACTAAAATAATCGAAAGAACAAAAAAGAATGATTGATTCAGAAGATAGATTAGAATGCTCATGATATAGCATTACTAGGTGAAGATCCCAAGGTAATGTGCCATGGTGGTGATCAATGAGAGGATTGAACACCTACAACATGTTTCGGAGAGAACTAGCCAGTTGCGGAGTGAAAGGAGGAGCAAATCAGGGAGTAAATCATGCAAAAGAACTATCCAATTGTGAAGTGAAAGGAGGAGCAAATCAGGGAGTAAATCATGCAGAAATGATCTTGCATGTAGTCCCATGCTCTAACTAAGTGTCCGCATGTGCCAGTAATGAAGGTCCTAGGTGTGTAGTACCTCCAACACCCCCCCTGAACACCACTATGGGGGAAAATATAAAATGGGCCCTGGAAACTAAGGCCAAATGTCACCCAAAATACAATGAAACTTGTACTAAAAATGAGGAAAGAGGGAAAACCTCATGGGAAACGCCCCTCCCCACCCCCCCTCAAAATACAATGTAATCAAAATAAAAGAGGAAGAAAAGACAGTTTCTAAGCAACTGTGTCCTTCACTCCAGGATGATCGCACAGAGGGTGAAACTTCTACTCAGTGAATGTCTTGGTGAAGATGTTTGCAGTCTGTTCTACTGAAGGACAAAACTGCAAATCAATGACCCAATCAGGCACTAAGTGTCTAATGTAGTGCATATGGATCTCTATGTGCTTCATCTACGACCACTATACTGGATCCCTGCAAAATTTGAGAGTGCTCTAGTTGTCACACCAGATGACAGTGGGCTGGTGGAACTGGATGCCCAACTCATTGAGGAAGTGTTGTAGCCACAGAGTCGGAATGGTGATGTTGACTAATTTTCTGTACTCAGCCTCAACTAAAGAAAGAGAAATAGCAACTTGCTTCTTGCTCGACCAACAGATAGAGCTAGACCCTACACTAAGTGAATATCCAAAGGTAGAATTGCGATAAATGTTGTCACTCGCCCAATCAGAATCTGTGAAGCTAAGGAGATTCAATGCAATGCCTGCTGCATAGTGAATATCGAAGGTGGTGGTGCCCTGCACATATCGGAGGATGCGCTTGGCAGCATTCCAGTGTAGCTCATGTGGCTCTTGCATGTATCTAGAAACTACCCCTACTACATATGAGAGATCTGGTCTAGAGTGGGTGAGGTACAGTAAGCTCCCCACTAGCTATCAGTAGAGAGTACTATCAACTAATGGAGTGTCACCTCCATCCTCAAGGTGGACCCCAGACATAAAAGGAGTCGATGTTGGCTTGCAGTCAGTCATGTGAAATGTCTCGAGGAGATCCCGTGCATACTTAGCCTGAGAGAGTTTGATGGTTGTGGCATCCTGACTAATCTCAAGACCAAGAAAGAAGTGTAATGGACCCATTTCTGTCATCAAGAACCTATCATGCAAGGCCCTCTTGACTGCAGCAATGGCTGAAGCTGAGCTATCGGTGATCAGGATATCATCTACATACAAAACTGAGATAAGAAGAGAATCATGTGTCCTGAGCAAGTAAACATTCGGATCAAACTAACATCTTTCAAATTTTTGTGATAAGAGAAAAGAATCCATATTTTCATACCAATCTCTCGAGGCTTGGTTAAGGCTGTAGAGAGACTTCTTCAATCTGCAGACCAAAGGTGAATCCTGAATGAAACCATGTGGCTGCTCCATGTAGATCTCCTCAGATAGGTCTCCATGAAGAAATGCATTCTTCACATCCATCTGATGTACTTCCCACTCCTGGGAAACCATGATGGCAAGTGCAAGGCATATGGAATCCACCTTTGCTACTGGAGTAAAGGTCTCATAATAATCAATGCCATGCACTTGCTGGAAGCCTTCGGCTACTAGCATGGCTTTCTGTCTGGTGATTTTCCCATATGCAACACTCTTGGTCCTGTAGACCCATTTGTATCGAACAATTTCCCTGCCTGAAGGAAGGGGGACTAGATCCTTTGTCTGGTTCTCGAGGAGGGAGTTAATACTCCTCCTCCATGGTGGAATTCCAAGAGGGATGCCCAGCAGCCTCAACATAAGACTGTGGATCAAAAGATTGAACCAAATGACAATGTCGGTATGTCCTTGGTTTAGTGGAAATGAAGGCAAGAGGAGGCTCAATAAACTCTGAGCTAGTCCTTCGTAGATCAGAATTATGCCCCACAAAACCATTTCTAGCAGTTGGGTGGTCTTGTGCATATGTCTCACTTAAGCTCCTTGTTCTCTGATTTATGACAGGGGAAGTTGACTCACTGTTCGAAGCTCGATCTGGGCTTGGATGTGGGTCATCGTATGCATGCATTGGATTTTTATCTGAAGACTCTTTCTCTGCATTTGCATCCTCTACATCAGCATCTATATGCTCGGTATCTACATCTGACAGTACTGAGTCATCATCTCGAACACGAGGTGGATAAAAGGTGTCTTCATGTGGCAATTGAGGTGCATGCGAGATACTTTCCTCAAATTTGACACTTCGTTCAATGATAGGCTTGTCTGTAGAGGAAATTAGGAGTCGGTATCCCTTCACACCATCAGGGTATCCAACAATGATGCACTCAATGCTCTGTGGATCAAGAGCTTTCCTCTTCTCAAAGGGGATCCTAGCCCATGGTCAGGAGTCGAAAACACGTAAGTGGGTGACCTTTGGTTTAGTTCCTCTCCAAGCATCAAAGGGGGTTTGATCCTTGACAAACCTATGATGAGATCTATTCTGGATGTAGTTAGCACAATTAAGTGCTTCAGCCCATAGCTTATGAGGTAGTGACTTAGCATGCAGCATGCAGGAAGCCATCTCTTTGAGAGATCGGTTCTTTCTCTTAGCAACTCCGTTCTGTTACGGACTGTATGGAACTGTGCGTTGCAACCGTATGCCAGACTCAAGGAAAAGGTTTTTAAGTGTTGTTTTAAAATATTCCCCCCCATTGTCTGTATGAAGGGCTTTGATCGTTCTCTCTAACTATGTCTCAACTAGTGCTTTGAAATCTTCAAAGTGCGCAAAAAATTTAGATTTGGCCCTGAGAAGATACACCCAAGTATACCGTGAGAAATCATCAATAAATGTAAGCACATACCTTGCTTTGTTGATGTAAGGATGAGGAAAAGGCCCCATGAGATCACTATGGATCAAATCTAGAGGAGAGGATGCTCTATGAGTCTTGCCGGCATCAAACATTTCTCTAGGATATCTGCTAGGGACACACCCTTCACAAACTCCTTTGGAGAAACTGAAATTTGGCAAGCCTTCCACCATCTCATGCTTGCTTAGCTACTGCATATACCTATAATTTAAGGGACCAAACCTCTCATGCCAAATCCTACTACTATCATAAGCATGTGTAAGCAATAAGGAGGATTCAGATTCAATAAATTTAGAAAATGTATATAGTCTATCTCCATTGTTTACCCCACCGGTTGCAATTTTGGAGCTGCTATGTTGGTCATATATGTTCACTACATCTGGAGTGAATTCCACTCTCTTTCTGGTTCCGGAATGAGTGATCTGATAAACTGAAAGCAGGTTTACCAAAAGTTTTGGAAGATGAAGCACATCTTCAAAGCTTCCGTGTAAAAGTTCCACTCTACCTTTTCCGGTGACCTCAATATGTGAGTCATCTCCCATGAGAATGGGAGGTCGTTTGGATGCATCCAAAGAGGAATAGACTTCCTTTGCAAAAGCCATATGATTTGATGCACCAGAATCTATAATCCCTGCATCAGGGGAAGAGTTAATTGCAGCTAAAGCATGAAAATTGTTACCTTTCCCGTGCGGCGGATCCTCAATTTTCTTCTTGAAGCACCAAGGGATGTGGTCCCCAAGGTTGTGCTTCTGAAGGATTTATTCCATTTGGTCAATTTTCTTCTTCATGTAGGAGGATTTTGGATGGAATCCTTTGTGACAGTAGGTGCATTTGTCTCCTTTCTTCCCTTTCTCATTTCTGGAGTAGGAGGAGTCATTGAAGGGCTTGGTGTGCCCTTCCTTATTTGGATGGGAATGTACTTTTCCCTTGTCTTTTTGCTGCTATTTTTTCTTATTCGAATCAGATCTATGATTTTATTGTGGCTATCATTATGCACAGCAAGTGCATGTGGTTTTGGAGGTTTGATTTTCCCCATGCCAATGGGTTTATCTTGCTCAAAAGTGAGGGACTCCATGAACTCTTTGAGAAAAGGCATAGTGTAGGATTTACTTGTTGTGAGCCTTACTGAATGAAATGTAAACACAAATATGGAGTATTCTGGTCTAAGCTTTGACATGATAGAGAGAACATGGAAACTCTCCTCCTTCGATTTGTCAATTCCACAACCCTTGAGTTACAGCAATAGATCATTATATTTGGTGAAGAAGTCTTGAATTTTGTCATAGTTCCGTGGATCCAATGAGAGAAGCTCCACTTTAAGAAGATGTCCTTTCATATCATCTTGTTTCTCGTTTAGTTCTTTAACCTTTTTCCAAATCTCATTAGGAGTATTATAGGCAGATAGATGAAACTGCAACTTTAGGGAGATGCACATGCATATGGATCCATGGGCCTCATCCATGCAGTTGAGGTACTTGGAATTCTCTATGGCTGAAGTGGGTTGCACTTCTTCAGTCATGGTAATCCTGTACAACCCTTTCTGGTGAAGGTATCAAGTCATTTGGTCCTTCCATTTGTGATATTTATACGGTGTTAGGATTGATGCTTTAGGAAACTCCACTTTTCTGTCGATCTTCAATCTCCAAGCTGTACTACCTACAAAAGAAAGTATTGGTGCGCCCTTTATCTAGTAACTTGTGGGCTATGATACCATGTAAATGTGTTAAAAAACCTACACAGATGAATCTAGCTAGTAAAGGTTGAATGTACAACTTTGCAGAGAAAAAACACTAAAAGAATTGAAAGAACAAAAAAGAATGGTTGGTTCAGAAAATAGGCTACAATGCTCATGATATAGCATTATTGAGTGAAGATCCCAATGTAATGTGTAGAATTTTGTGGAATTTTTCTACAAATCAGCTAGCTATGATACCATGTAGAGCTTTTTTTAGAAATCAGCTAGCTTTGATACCATGTAGAAATTTCCAACTTTTAGATCACCTGGTAATGCAATGTATTAAAGCAAAACACTTGATCTACTTCTACAAACAATTTAGCGGAAGTTTAATCAACCATGAGCATCATCAATAAGAACACATATAACTGATAAAAAGGAATCAATCACACATAACACAGAAGAATATACCCGGGGAAAGCACGTGCCTAAAACCCCATCTCTGTATTATCATACAAGTGGAAATATAGTCTGGATTACACAAAGCCTTAGCTCGAAAGCTATCAAGCTCTCAATACAATCCCTCTGCTGCTCATAGATAGTCAAAGGCTTCTCACAAACCTTCTCCTCTGCCCTCCCAGCCTCCTATTTCTATGCACAGTTTTTCCTAGGTCCTCCAGCTGCAACCTGTGTGATTCTCACCTCACACACAACATTGACCTTTGAAATAACTGCACAAACCTAAAGGAGATAAATCCTCATCATGGATAATCTTCCTTTATAGGAAAAATATTCATCCAACTGATAGTACACTGTCCCTTCTCTGATCTCAACTGGGTCTTTGTCTGAACTGACATGCATGAGTTATTTAAGCTATAATATTCAGTTATTTGAAAATACTAGTTGTTACATGCATGCAAGCATTAACAAATTGAATCTCATTAATTTAACAACTTGTTTAATTAATCTAACTGGACGGGACTCAGTTAACTGAGCCAACTAATTACAACTCATCCTTATCTCTTTAATTGATGGATAAATTCACCAATTAATAGATAAATTGTTGCATGTCCTCACATAGACTTCAAGTTTGTTTTTCCTTAACTAATTAACTCATGGAGATTAATTAATTAATATTTTAAATTGTTGTTAAGACCAAATTCTTTTTTACTTCTTATAGATAGACCAGGGACTGCTATAAATAGTAAAGGACCCAGAAATGCTATTTTTAGAACTTTCTATTTTTAGCAGTTTCACCTTTCACCCAAGGTGGCCAATGACCTCACTGGCCAAACTGCTATTTTTAGCAGGTTTAGTTTTTGCACATTCTAAATTTAACATTTCTTGTTGCACATTTTTAAACACTCCCTCTCAATAAGAAAGTCTTCCTCTCGAACCCAATCCTCTAACTCTGGAATGTTCTGCATGCAACACATCTACCCGGTCCACTTGCTCCAACAACACTTGGAACAAAAACACTCCCAACTGACCACTCTGTTGGGCTAGGAACATACTCTGATGCTAAAGCTGTACCTACTGCTGACAAGTGCTACCTCTCTGAAATTTGCGCTACTGCAACATCTCTATGCATCTCGTAGCATTGCACACCTTTCTGTGCCACCTAGCACTGTGCAAAACACTTGTGCCTCTTGTATTGTTGCAACCTGGTAGATATGTGTTGTCCTGGGATTCCCTATACTTTCCCTCTCTCTGCTGCTCCATCTACATCTGTCTCTACCCAGTCAGTCAGTTCCTACTACTCCACATCGGGGCTCCTGTAGCAAGGTCTCATCCAAGAGGTTGGGTACCTCAAGGATTCTGCCCCTCCTCCTTGGGACGATCACTCTATATCGCCCCACCTCTTACCTGGAGGTATGGTTGCATGTGATCCCTCTGCCCACCTGGCTCGAAGTTTCCCCATACTGGAGGTCTCTGCATGAGTAGATGTCTCTACTCAATCTCCTCTCAACTTCCCATGTTGTGGCTGCTCCACAACCTCCTGAAGCTGCTGCACCAATCGTGGCTCCTCCATAATCGTCTAAGACTTCTTCTGGCTCTGCATGTTGAGAGGTAACTTACTCTCCCTCTCAACCACCAAGTATCTAAACTTTGCCTTGCTCCTTAAGGCTTTGCATGTATCTTCTACCTCAAGTGCATACAGGTTCTTGGCTAGCACACCAATCTATTTCTACTTTCCCACCATCACGAAATTTTCTAGAGAAAGAGCTAATTTTAAATCAGTGATATCTCCCTCATCTGAACTCTGATTCAGCCGATTTTTTTTATTTTTTATTTTGGGTGTTTTTCCGCAAGGAATCCAAATATACTATTTATCTTTGAAAATTTTGTACAAAAATTTTCAGATCTTCTCTGCAAACTCTCGGCCCAAAACTCAAAACTTTGAAATCCCCTCTCAGTGTACTGTTCTTTCTTGATCACCTTTGCTCTGATACCATTTAGAATTTTGTATAATTTTTCTACAAATAAACTAGCTATGATACCATATAGAACCTTTTCTACAAATCAGCTAGCTCCGATACCATGTAGAAATTTCCTACCTATAGATCACCTACTAATGCAATGTACTAAAGAAAAACATTTGATCTACTTCTACAAACAATTTAGCGGAAGCTTAATCAACCATGCACTTCATCAATAAGAACACATATAACCGATAAGAAGGAATCAATCACACATAACATAGAAGAATATACGCGGGGAAAGCACCTGCCTAAAACCCCATCTCTGTATTATCATACAAGTGGAAATATAGTCTGGATTACACAAAGCCTTAGCTCGGAAGCTATCCAACTGCCAATACAATCCCTCTGCTGCTCATAAACAGTCAAAGGCTTCTCACAAACATTCTCCTCTGCCCTCCAAGCCTCCTACTTCTATGCACAGTTTTTCCTAGGTCTTCTAGCTGCAATCTGTGTGATTCTCACCTCACACACAACATTGACCTCTGAAATAACTGCACAAACCTGAAGGAGATAAATCCTCATCATGGATGAACTTACTTTATAGGAAAAATATTCATCCAACTGATAGTACACTGTCCCTTCTCTGATCTCAACTGGGTCTTTGTCTGAACTAACATGCATTAGTTTTTCAAGTTATAATATTCAATTATCTGAAAATACTAGTTGTTACATGCATGTAAGCATTAAAAAATTGAATCTCACTAATTTAACAACTTGTTAAATTAATATAAATGGACTTGACTCAGTTAACTGAGCCCACTAATTACAACTCATCCTTATCTCTTTAACTGATGGATAAATTCACCAATTAATAGATAAACTATTGCATGTCCTCACATAGACTTCAAGTTTGTTTTTCCTTAACTAATTAACTCATGGACATTAATTAATTAATATTTTAAACGGTTGTTAAGACCAAATTCGTTTTTACTTCCTATAGATAGACAAGGGACTACTATAAATAGGAAGTGACCCAGAAATGCTATTTTTTATAATATTCTATTTTTAGTAGTTTCACCTCTCACCCAAGGTGGCCAATGACCTCACTGGCCAAACTGCTATTTTTAGACATACTATTTTTATCAGGTCTATTTTTAGCACATTTTAAATTTAACATTTCTTGTTGCACATTTTTCAACATAATGCATCATAGTGGTGATCAATGAGAGGACTCAACACCTACAACAAGTTTCGGAGAGAACTAGCCAGTTGTAGAGTGAAAGGAGGAGTAAATTATGCAGAAGAACTAGCCAGTAGGAGCAAATCAGGGAGTAAATTATGTGGAAGAACTAGCTAGTTGTGGAGTGAAAGGAGGAGAAAATCAGGGAGTAAATCATGCATAAAGGATCTTGCATGTAGTCCCATGCTCTAACTAAGTGTCTGGATGTGCCAGTAATGAAGGTACTAGGTGTGTAGTACTTCCAACAACTATTAATTGAAACAATTTTTATGCTGAAATGCTCACCACCACAGTTTGATCTTTCGAAAGGATTTGTTTGGCTGTTAATTCAAACAATTTTTTAGTTGCATATTGATGTTGGAGAAAATAATTCCAACTACTTATTAGGTGTTATAGCTATTAATCCAAGTGTCATCGTAAGTTTCAGTTCAGTTTGGTTATTTAAGTTCGGTTGAGTTTTATTCCCATTATTTATTAATGATGTCTCTTATATAATCCTAATTAAATGTTCGATAATATTGAAAAATATATTTTTACTCCACATACTTTTATCTTTAACATGGTATTAGAATGCATCCTATATAAAACTCTTTGAGAGTAGCCAAGAGAATGTGAGTGAATGTGAAGCAATCATGAGAAGCCTTCGTTTTATGAAGAAGCCATTGTTGTAAAGAAGGGAAGAAGGGTGGGAAACTGAGTGACTTCATGGAATGAAGTAATTGTGGTGTTGGAAGAAAGTTTGTTTTAAAATAATTCGCGAATTGACAACCCAGGCAAAGAGAAGCACATTGCAATATAACTGAATCTTTTTAAATTTCTAAGAGATGATCACACCCATGCAAACAGATGAAGTGTGATGAAGATGGAAATATTAGTAATCAATTTCAGCGATTCATCGCACCCCTCTTGTGTCAAAAAGTGCGATGAGCAGAACTTTAGTGCACTCCAATATGTAGAAAATTGCAATGACAAGTCAATGCTAGAGACGACAACCTGATTTTTGAAAAATAAGCAACTCTTGTGTTGAAAAGTGCTATGAGCAGATATTTACTACACTCCAATATGTAACAAATTGCAATGACAAGTCAATGCTAGAGATGACAAACTAATTTTTGTAAAAAAACAATCTTAAGGTCATTGAGTGTCGTACGGAAGGATGAAAGACCTTGAGTGGCACATGGCACAAAAAATCAAAGGCATACGACAACCCTTAATTATATTTCAAGCACCAAGTACTAAACACACAAAGCATGAAAAGTCAAGTGCATTGTGTACAGGTTTGAGGCATGAAAAATCAAGACCTTTATAAGGTCATCACTATCTTTTTAACAATGTGCTTTTTAAGATTTTATTTTATGAAAATGGTTATTCAAGTACTTTTTTTATAAAATGAGTTTTGTCATTAAAAAGGAGGGGTCTATTTGATTTTCAGAAGTGTTTACTGAAAAAAAATGTCATTTCTTAGGTTTGCAAGTTCTTTTCAAAAAGGTGAATGATTTCTTTAAAAAGAAATTTTTTCTTTTGAGAGGGTTTATTAAAAAAAAGAAAGAGGGAATTCTTTCGATCAAGTTTGAACGTTGAAATATTTTTGAAAATGGATTTGTGAAAGATTTTGGGAAAATATTGTTTTTATAGAGAATTTGTAGACCTTTTTGTTTTGTAGAAGTTCAGCAAGAAGGTCAATTTTCTTGTTGAAAAATGCTTCCATGTCCCCATCTTTTCTTGAGAGTTCATTTGCCACAACTTTTTGCTTCCTTTTTTTGTAGATGATTTCAATGTCATAACCCAACATCTTTCTGACCCATTTTTGCTGCGCTTTTCAAGATAATCTTTTTATAAAAAGTATTTATGACTATAATGATCTGTTTTTACCTTGAAGTGTCTTCCCATTAGGTAGGGTTGCCATTTCTTAAGTTCATGCAGTATTGCTAAATAGCTTTGTTTAAATAATTTCCTCTGATTCGACGAGTTTCGAAAGAAATGCATCTTCTTCTTGCATTAAAACAACACCAATTCCATTTCTTGAGGCATCAGATTCCACAATAAAGGTTTTTGTGAAGTCCGGCATAAGTAATACCAGTGCTTGGCACATTGCTCTTCAAGATGTTC
Source organism: Pinus tabuliformis (assembly GCA_031772625.1). Taxonomy (NCBI): domain Eukaryota; kingdom Viridiplantae; phylum Streptophyta; class Pinopsida; order Pinales; family Pinaceae; genus Pinus; species Pinus tabuliformis. The sequence continues at coordinate 503,162,909 of CM062808.1, forward strand.
AAAGGCCTTTGTTGGTTTTGGAGTCCATGAAAATGCATCTTTCTTCAATGATGTTGTCAGAGGTGTTGCTATTCTCTCATAATTCTTAAGAAACTTGCGATAATACCCTGTCAACCCAAGAAATCATTGCAAATGCTTTATGGATGTGGGTATTTTCCATTCCTTAATTGCTTTGATTTTTCTAGAGTCCACCATAACACCTTCATGAGATACAATATGACCAAGATATTCCACCTCTTGTACTCCAAAGAAAAATTTGGAGCTTTTTGCATATAATTGTTTCTCCTCCAATTGTTTGAGCACCCTGTCAGCATGTTGAAGATAATCCTTCCAAGACTTGTTGTAGACTAGTATATCATCAAAAAATACTAACACAAATTTTCTAAGGAAGGATGTGAAAATGGAATTAATCAAACCTTGAAATGTAGAAGGTTCATTGGTAAGGCCAAAAGGCATGAAAAAAATTCATAATGACCCTCATGAGTTCTAAATGTTGTTTTCAGAATGTTTTCAGTCTTCATTCTGATTTGATGATATCCTGAACGAAGATCCAACTTGGTGAAGTAAATTGATCCATTCAATTCATCCAATAATTCATCAATGACGGTAATGGGAAATTTATCTTTAATAGTGAGCTTGTTGAGCTCCTTATAATACAGAGACATGCGCCATGATTCATCCTTTTTGTGCACCAATACTGCTGGAGGAGAGAAAGAACCTTGACTAGGTTGAATTATATCAACCTCTAGCATTTTTGCAATCATACGTTCAAATTCACTCTCTTGGGCATAGGGATATCTATAAGGCATGGTGTTTGCAGGAACACTTCCTGGAATCAAATGAATATCATGATCATGATCATGATTAGGTAGGAGATCTTTCGTGTTGGCATTATGATACAAGTGTTTTCCTTGATGGCAAGTCACTCACAGGTCAATTCAAATTTGATAAAGGGAAACTCACAGTGTAACAGGTCAATTTATAGGTAGCAGGGCATTGGTACAGAAGAACAGGAAGTTGGAACAAAGGTCTATTGATCAGAATCAAGAAGTTGAAGGAAAATGATGTTTTCATAAAGTTTAAGTTGTATACGCAGGTTCACCTTATCCAAGCAGCATATACATGCTGGTTCACATCACAAAACTAATGTATACTTATGCACACACTTTCACAAGAGGAAAAGCACATATGGGTTGGAAAATCAAGGAAATTTAGGATTAAATAATACCAACGATCAATACCATGGTTTTAGCCCACAATATTGAGCAGAATAATGGTTACTTGATCCCATATATGAATACCACATGTTCTAAGTGTTGCTTTGGTTTGAGGTATTGAGAAAGAATAAAACTATATAAGGGGGAGAAGATAAAAGGGCTAAGAGCACAAGTAATGAATATCTTATTAAGTGTTAGATAAAAAACAATTATGCATGTTATGGGTTTCTGATGCTTTGCTTGATCTGAACTAAGTATGCACCTGACTGTTTGATGATGGATGAGATCTAAAAATTGATTAGGATCATAATGACTTATCATTATGTGATCTGATAGTGGATAGGTTAGATATGAATGATAACGAATGTTTTATCCTTTATATGTGTGGGTATGTCTGAAGTCTCGAATGGCTGTGAAGTTATAAATAAGTAATTGTGGATATATACACCGGTTTGGTGAAGGTGCGTATACACGTTGGTTCGACATTTTCAAGTAGCGTATCAAAAAGAAATTCTGTTGTTCAGAGATGAATAATCTATTTGATTAGTGATATTGTTTTACAGTTGTTTGTCAATGATGTCTTCATTAGATATGAAAGTAAAATTAATTGTATAAGGAGATTAAGTTTGGTTGATTGATTGATTGAGTAAGAAGGGTGATCCTTGCTACTATCTATTTAGAACTTTGTAAATTGATAGTAGATCTTCAAAATGTCACTGATTTGTACAATTTGTGGTTCAGAAGTTTTATGATTCATTATCTTTAGAGGCATACTCAAGTTGGGCTAAAGGAAGTAGCATATACACTCAAGTTGGGTTCATTAAAGTAGCGTATACATTCCAATGTATGATTTTTGAGGTTGTAGTTGATTCTGAATGATGATGCAAGTTTTTGGGTTAAGCACAGCATTCTGGTGCCATTGATCTGACTATTGAGATTGACTCATTATTAGTTGATGCAGTTATTATTATAGAATTTGAGATTAAAATTTTCTAATGGGTCTAGTGTGAAAATTTGATGAAACTAGGCCTTGATATTGTGTTGCTGTGTAACAGGAGCATCCAGTATGAAAATTAATGAAACGTGGTCCCTAGAGGAAGAGAGAAGGTTGTAGCCTTTTGTATGTTGATGCCTACATACTAGTAAACATATCGGCTAGTAAAAGAGCTAGGGGGTTGTAGCTCCCTTCTAGTAGAAGCTGGAAAACAAGAGAAGGTTGTAGCCTACTCCAGGTGGGTGCCTACGTATTGGTATGAGTCTGTACCAGTACAAGATTGCAAACCGATTTTCTTTATATAAATAAGACATAGACAACAGCAACAGGTGGTTTTTCTCCCGCGTTGGGTTTCCACCTTAAATATTGGTGTTCATGTGTGTTGCTTATGTGTGATGGTTTACTCTGTTATTACTACACATGGTTACTATTTAATGTTTAATAAAGTACTCATGCACTAATTAAATATCAACATATGATGAATTAACTGAATCATAAGTTCATTGGATATACGATGGTCACCTTCAGAACAGTTGTGTGCACACACGAGTTCCCTTCACTGAAGTAGTGTATATAAATATGATTATGGAAATAAAAAATTTATTGATTTTTAAATACTAATTAAGCCCCCTCTCAATATTATTCCCAACATTTGAGAGTCTCAAATACCTTGGAATGATTGTCCAAGACTTTTTGGAGATCTAGAGAAATATATGACTTCGATTTGGGAATCTCTAGCGAACATAATTGTGTAATTACGCCTGGTTGTTATTTCTTTATAAGATTTATCATTCCGCTAGAGCTGGTTATCTTTCCTAGTTTCCTTGTGATACCCCTTAATTCAACTTCCTTTCCTTTCGAAAAAAAAATCATGAAATGTTCTTGAAAATTAAAATTTATTTTACCCAAAGATTGTATCCATTGGAATCCTAGTACAACATCAACACCACCCATTGGAATGGAAAGCATTGAGCTATTCAATACATATTATCCCATGGATAGCTTGATACTATGACACTTTCCAGAGCAATTTATGGTTCCTCCACTTGCAACTATCACTGGACACTTTGGTGTTGGATATAGGAAGAAATTCAATTCCTTGGCTATCTTACAATCAATAAAATTATGGGTACTGCTTGAATCAATCAACACTATTACCTTTTTCTTCTTTATATGTCCTTCTACCTTGATAGTTTAAGGAGTGGTAATTCCAGCCAATGCATTACAAGATATGGTCGGATTCATTTCTTATTTTTGTAGGGTTTGTTCCTGCTGTATATCCTCTTCTTTTCACATTTCTTATTTCTTTTCTTCCTCCTCTTCACAATCTATGTAAAATAGTTTCTTCTCAGCGCACTTATGACCTTTATTGTATTTTCTATTGCAACTATAACAAATCCACTTCTCTTTTTGTTCTTCCAATTATTGTGGTGTCAACCTTGTAGGTTGTGGAAGGCTAGGGGCAACAACACTTCCATCTTTATAGTTGTGATTTGTAGGCTTCCTTGTTGCCATAATTTTTCTTTCCATTTTTCTTGCCGACCTGAATTCCTTCTCCAATGAATCAAGTTCCCAAAGGCAAACCTCATGTTGCATGTTATCCTTTAAAGTCCATATTAACACATCCATCCTATGCTACTCTGGAGTATCTTTTACCCTTATATTCAATTTTTTGGAAGTCCTAAATGTGATCCATCATTGAACCCTTTTGTTTGAGATTTATCAATTGGCTAAAAAGGTGTTACTTTTTGTATCCTTATAATGTGCTATCATTTCTTCTGTAAAAATTTCCCAAGTGACAATTTGTTTACAAGAAAAAAGCGATCAGTACCATACAAATTGATTTGGTTCCAAATATAAAGTTGCAATGCATACATTTTATGTGTTTTTCACATTATGGAGATCGAAATATTGCTCCATCTGTAGTATCCATGTTACAGGATCCTTGCCATCAAAATTCGTCATATCGATCTTTGGAACATGGTGGGTCTTCAATCCAATGTTAGAGTCTGTGAAATCATTATTAACATTTATTTTGTTCTCATCGTGATTTTCATTTACTACCCTTTCACCATTACTAAGAATTTCTTGTAGCAACTCTGTCAAATCTATCTTGAAATCTTCCATGTTGCCTTGAAGTTTTCTTATATAACATCCATCTTGGGTTACATGCCATTCATCTTAGCGTCCACGCCATCCATCTTAGCTTCTGTTACTTTTTGTGAGAGTGAATTTTTTTGCACTTGGTCTCGTAATTTTGATATATCACACAAGTTTTATCAAGATTAGATTCTCCAAGGAAGTGTTATGCCAAATCTCCCACAATGGCCTGATTATAGACTAGTTCAGTAGATCGAACTTATGTGAAGTTCCATGTGTCATTGTTTCTACCTTCAGACCCGAAACTGATATGCAGAATACTATGGTCCGTCCTCTTTCTATAATGTTTTTCGAAACTGCAATACAATGCTCAGAGAGAAGGTTATGATGATTTTTCCCAGGTCACTTGTTTGAGATATAATTTGGGAGCTTGTAAAAACCATATATACCTTTGATCATATCTCCAAAAATATAACAAGAGAAGATCTGCAATTTGTACCCAAGATCCATCAAGATTTCAGCTCAAATGGGTTTTCAATTTACCTTTGGAAACATTGTAGAAAGAAATATATAGCGAAAATGGCATGATGGTCTCTTTGAAGCAGCAAAACTCTAGAATCCAAAGCTTTCATACCAATTGTTATGCAACCAACTCACCAAGAAGAAGAAAAGATAGATAAAAAAAAATAAAAAAATCAAAATTAACCTCTTCAAGGGGTCAACCTCCTTTACATTACACAAATTAACAATTCTTGGATGATACAAATGAAAAAACCTCCTTTCTATATATAGGAGTCTATGGGGTCACAATATAATCAAAAGCCACATAACAATAATAATATAAGGGCACAACAATAAGAATAGTGGGCTTCTACGGGGCACAATACTAACAATGTGGGACAATAGAGCACAACAATAACAATAAGGGCTACAATGACAATACTAATGGGGGAATCACTAGTACTATAGGGACCTAACAATAAATTATGTCCTATTTTTGTTTACCGAAAATAAATTATTCTCTTGTTTTTATTTACTAACTATAGGTTATTGAATGTTTATCTCATTTTATTGTCCTTGTAAAACTCACGTTCATTTTTCTCAATGAAGATGATATTATCCTTAATTCATTCTCAGTTCCTCAATTCATTCTCAGTTCAGTGGGTGCCAAAATACTATTCTTTCATAACATTATTAGTTTACTATTCTTTCATAACATTTTTGGTCATATATCTGGGAAACCTATTACTAAGATATGCTTTAATTCAGCTAGGAAATGATTGTCACAAATTGATTTGCAAGAAAAAATTAAAGTGGTTAGTAATGTAATTGTTGAAATTTTGAATGAACACCATGTCCAATGTCAGAATGCCAAGAAAAAGAGTTGAAGGATATTCACACAAGTTCTGATTTATTCCCTGCATTTTCTTCATCATTTCATACAATCTCTATTTATAAACGAATGAAATATAATCCCGGTTGAATCTTTTACATGTCTTATCCTATTTTTCAGGCCTCGTGGATAGAATTACTGTTGTGTATCATTTGATCCTCACTGAGGAATTCATCTCTAATTTACAACTTTTGTATTGGTGTGTATATAGGATTTTGATATCTTTCAAGAGTCAGTACTCTGTGAAATTGATGAACAAAGTGCAAGGGGGCTAAATGGATGTTGATTTGTAAATTAGATCCTATGCCCTGTCTCTTCTTTTATTCTTTCCCCTATTTCTAGTCATTGTTGCTTATCATTGTGCAAATATAACAATCAAGTTGTGACCTAAGTTCCTATTCTCATCTTAAATAGCATGTATCCATCAGGAGATTGTTGTCAAGATAATTTCAGCTACCACCAAAGGATCATTTCATATTAGGAGAAGAAATCCTACATGGTGCTACTTAATGCTTAAGAAGTAGTAATCACCACCTTACAACTAGGGAATACTTTGGAAATTTCTTACAAAACTATTGTTGAAAATTTTCAAAAAAAAATATCTTGAATTTGTTCTTCACCTTAACAAAATTGTAGGAGTTGGGATTGGTATTAAGTTCAGACAAGGTGATTTAAATTTAAAAGAAAAGTAGGTCAAACTCCTAAATCTTGTGATGGTTTTCTATGTGTGTTTTGGGTTCCATAATTTACGATTGCAATCCAATGATGTTACAACACATGTATTCCCTCTTTTTCCCTCTAACACCTATTATAAAATAAAGGAGACCAAAAAAGAGGCCAAATTTTTTCACTGTAATATGCCCCAAAACTTGTTCAGATGTCATATATTCGAATACCCACAATGAAGGGCCACATAATTTTCTAAAGCCTGAAACTTATGCAGATGGCATGGAATGTGATACAAATCTTTTTCAGATGTCATATATTTGAATGCCCATAATGAAGGGCCACAAAATTTTCCAAAGGAAAAAACTTATGAAAATTGCAAGGAGCCATGGGTTAATATGAACAATTTGAGGTCTAATGTGTAGAGTATGAGAGAGGAATTCTACAGAAAGCATCAAGCTAGAGTTTTCAGCTAACTCTTCTCCATAAAGAAACCAAGGTTTCTCAATGTAAAAATTCCTTTGATTAATATTTGATGTATCAATCAAATCCACTAGCTAGAAAATTTGTGGGTATTGGATGAAGGGGTGATAAATAAAATAGTGGATCATTGTACATAATCCAATAGTTTTATGACCTCAATTGTCAACAAAGATTCTATAATCAATTTTGATAGAGATCACAACAGAAAGAATTTGTCATGTGAGAATACACCTGCAAAGATGAGAATGAATATCATAGCCTATAATTGTAACCTTTATCAACATGTGTGAGTTCAATAATGAAGATGTTCTTCCATCTGTACTAGAGTATCTTCTGAAGATCGAAAATTTCAAATAATGTCACCAATGAGGAATTGTTGAATGTTGCTCCAAACTAGATTCATACCTTTGAAATTGAGCTTGAAATAACATGGGAAGTGTTGAAAAAAGTATGTGGTAAACAGGGGAAGAGTGTTGAATTTATGAATATGTCTAACTCTACAGAAACTGAACATTTGTTTGAAGGTCTCGTTGAGTTGCAAATATCTAGACTCCATTTCATCCTGTTAGTGGCATGAAATATTTTCTGCAAGCACTCAATATTAAATTCCTACCTCAAAGGGTAGATTAAATGGTTGTTCAACCCGATTTATATATAACAGAAGAACTATTTATGATTTGGTTTGGTCATTTAACAAGAACCACAAAAACAATGAATGATATTTCTTAATTTAGGATGACCATGTCAATCACAACATGATTTCATATTTCATGTGCATGTTATCCATAAATGGTTATTGTTAGATGTAAGGGGCATATGTACACTTAAGATGGAGTTCGATGTGGGGTACTTTAGATCATTAAATAAGGTGTTTGGTCACTAATGCCTCAATTTTTTTCAGACTATTAACTGCAACAAAACTTTTCCTCCCTCTCCTCTATGATACGGAAGATGAATCTTAAGCTTGTGATTTGCTAATTGTGATCATTCAACCTATAGTGCTCTTTTCACCCTGGGATACTACACAAAATGATGTACAAACTATTTCCTTCCACATTCCCCACCCCTCCTATCGGCGTTCCTTTGCACCTCTCGGTGCAATTGCTAGTTTTATATTCTTTAACTTTGTTGCTACATTTTCGTTAATTAGTGATAGTTGATATCAACCAAAAAAAAATATTTCCATTATTTTGGTTTTCGAAGTAATATTTCTCAAAATCTCTGCACATAGAATTTTTTTGAATTTAATCAATCTTCATCCATGGAAATTATTTGAAATGGGCCTCTTGGCAATATTTTATGTCCTCTCCACTATGGAGTGCATAATTATTTTCTCATTTCCATTTTTATTATTTTTCACTGAGGTTATAGTTCAATAGAGAATATATATGTATGAAGAGGTAGGTATATTTTCTCTGATAGGGAATTCCTTTTTCAATTTTAAAGAAGAGAATTTTTTTCATGTTAATTAGAAAATAATAATTTGAAACTATTCTAAATTCATATTAACATGGTGATCTACCAAGTGTTAAGATTAAATCTCTTCTCTCTAAAAAGGTTTGCAAGTAAAAAAAAAATGATCCCTTTAAATGATCTATAAATTAGAACTTACGATGGATATAGAATGATATATCACATTGCCAAACACATGAAAAATCTTTATTATTATGTATGCAGATTGTCGAAGTTCATATTGGCTCATCCTCCCAAACAGTGATGAGTTATTTATGATCTCGCATTGTTTCCATTCATGTCACCAACCTATTATCATTGTCTCAATCGTTGGTTCTCACTTTCTGATGTGAAATCAAACTAGTTCAATTACTATTTCATTTGACTTATGAAAACCATTACTGTCTATGAATAGATGTTGGTCAATTTTATTTTTACGAACACATAAAAATGGAGTTAGCTATTTCTAAGGATTTGATTCAGCCATTAGGTGGTTAGTTTTGGTTCCCACAAGTCTTGTGGTCCAATCCTGAGAAAATCTATGCATGCCTAAGAGTTGCTCAAGGAACAAAGAAAATTTTTTCAATTGAAAAAACACATGGTGCTAGTTGTGGTAACTCATCACTGGGGTCCTCTTATGGTGGAAAATATTTTAAACGAAATCATCTCCCCAATATTATTTCCTTGGGCCTTTAGCATTAACAATCCCAACCTTATTGGGCAAGTCCGGGATATGGACTAGATTTTTGTTGTCTCCCGTTATTTTGGTACTCATGCTTCAAGTATTTGTACGACAAGTCGAAATCATATATACATGGATATGGGTCTTCAAGAAAACACGAAACCACGTGGTGTCTAAAAAGAGACCCCGTTCCAAGTATTATTTTATGCTGCAATATACATACTTCTAAATTACAATTCTCATGCATCATTGTTTGTAACTACATTTGTGGACATAGACTATATTAAACAATTCATAAGATGTATATTTACTTTTCAAATATAAGTGAGAAAATCCGCAGGCGTTATGTGGTTGCGCAATAAATGTTTCTTAAAACTAAGAAAAAACATACTGAATTTAGCTAACAAATTCAACCAACTTACGTTTATTCTTTTTTTGGATTACAAATATTCATGTGACTGTGATGCTTTCCTTGCAAATGCACTAGTACAAGCACCTATAATTCAACTGCTTCATACAAATTATATGTTGGATTTCAGGTAGCTCTTTCCTTTAGGCCCAGTAGCTTGAATGAACATCATGTATTCATTGAATTTCATATTTATGTAACTTGGTGGGATGGAATAATGAATCAAATCCTTTTGAGGCCCGTATTCCTTGTCTCCATTAGGGTGATAGAAAACTACCATCGACATTCGTTCCTTTTCCGAGTTAATGACACAATTGTGTTCCACGCTTTCATATATTTTGTTTCTCAATATCTATATCAAAAGATAGAAATAATTATTGAAGCACAAGTTAGTAAAAATACTAATGTAAGTACTAACATCAATTTAGTCGCCTAGGTTTATGGCCAAATTTTTAGCGACAGGGCGCATGGCACCCAATAGTCGCCTTTGCGAACATGAAGGCTGACCATACCTTCTTGAAGTAGAACTACTATTCCTTCAGGATCAGAGTGAGGGTGTTGGTGTACATGTACTTAGCTAGCCTTAATAGCTTTAGTTAAACCCTAGTTATTACATGAGATGTGCAACTACTTAGTGTTAGTTAAATCTAGTGCTTACATGGGCTGTGCATTTGGATTTAGTTAATTAACTCTTGTGCTTGCATGTGGTGCATGCACACATAAACATAACATAAAGCACACTTAGATTTACTTAGTTTTAATTAGCTTTAGTTATTTTATGTACATCTAAGCTTAACTTAGTTTCTTTATATATTAATTTTCAAATCAATATTGAGTAATGAAATTCATTATCTATTCCAATTTTCCTTTTTAGTTTTTGCAAGTTTGTGCCATTATTCTTCAGCTATATTTATATATGTACTCTAATAATTTTACATGATAGAGGGGTCTAGAGAAATTGAATGAATAATATTTTGTAGGTTTGAAGATCAAGAATTGGAAATTGTTGGGAGATGTGATTTATGGATCAGAATATTAGAGGACACTACGATTCTTGCTACAACTGCAAGGTGAAATAATGGGGTTCCCGTCTTCATATATTCTCACTCCATATAACTACTTCCAACAGAAGTTGAAGATTTTCACCTCAGAAGCAAAGGCTTGTGTCAAATAGTTATGAATACAGAAGATGAACCTAATTCTGCAACTGAAAAATTCAAACACTTCAACAAGATGGATGAGGCGTTTGGTATTGTATTTTTTTCCATATCTCCAACAATGTGTTTCTATGTGGACATGTGCAACACTTTTAATTACGTTTAGACAACCTTGGATAATTTATTTTGAAAAGAGGATGAGATTCCAAATCATATTCCCAAAAATAAACTAAACTCCCTAGATCCAAACAAATTTTAGAACAATCAAGGTTAATTTACAAAATTCAAACAATTGCTTCTTCAATTATAGGATTGAGGGATCGATAAATCCAAATAGGTCAATTGATCATTATTATTTTGTCTAAATTATGTCCTAAATACATTATTTTTGTTTATACATTTCATACAGTTAGACTTGCAACTATAGATAAATGGAAAATGCCCAAACTTGATGCATTTATTGACTCTCTTGTTCATGAGAAGGTTAATCTCATTAAGATGGGTTCATTAAAGTCTTGAAATGCACATGCACTTACCCTAAATGAAAAAGGAAAGTCCAACTTGAAATCAAATCAACAATCTAGAGGCAAAGAAAAGGCAAGAGATTTGACAATAAGAAAGGGAGGAAATCCAAAACCTCCAGATGATTCTTCCAGCGCCAAGGGTAACAAGGGAAATAAAGGAAACTCCAAGTGTCCTTATTGTATTAGAGGTTATCATCCTGAATCTTATTGCATGTAGAAGACTATTGATCTAATGGAAAAGATTCTTCAAGAAAATAATCTTGGTCATCACATTCGAGAAACTGCCAAGAAGAAGACGTATGAAAAAACATCAGAAACAAGGGGTAATGGTCATGCTTTGATCACCCTTCATTCTACACTGTAGGAATGGATCATCAATTCAGTTGCTTCAAATCATATGGTCTCTTCATAGAAATCTTTTTCTTCTCTACATGCATACTCAGAACCTCCTATTCTTATGGGGGACAATTCTATAGTTGAATCAACTAGACAAGGAAGAATTCAATTTGAAGATGGAATTTTTGAGAGTGTCTTTCATATTCCAATCATTTCTCTGAATCTTCTCTTAGTTTATCAGTTGAAACACACTGACACCAGAAGGAAAGTGGAATTTACCCCGGATTATGTGAGCATTTATGATATAAAAAACAACTTGAAGATTGCATCTGACAAGGTAAATGATCAATCTCATCTATACACATTTTCTCATTTTGATCCTCATTTAGATTATATTTTGCTACTTACGTAGTCAATTGAAGAATGTAGGATTTGGCACAAGAGATTTGGACACTTCAATTTCAGATATATTCAACAAATTTGCAAGAAAGGGATGGTTGAAGGATTTCTGACCATTTAATTTTCAAATGGTGTTTGTAATGGATGTGCTCTTCAAAGGCATCCACAAGACAAGCTTGAGAAGTGGTATGCATTGAGACCCTCTTCACCTTTGGATCTTGTACACAGTGATCTCATAGGTCTATTTCCAATACCTTCAATGAGAAAAGAATGATATGTGTTGTCATTTATAAATGATTATATGAGATTCGCTTGGGTTTACTTCCTAAAACTAAAGTTTTAAGTTTGTCAGCATCTAAAGATTTTCAAAGCACATGCAGGAAATTGGTCTCGAAAATGCATCAAGATCCTCCGCATAGATATTGGGGAGGAATATGTCAACAAAGATATCTAGAATATTTGTAATGAATGAAGCATATAGTATGAAATATTCTAAATAAAATATTTAAATTTATGTTTTAATATCAATTTCATAGTTGTAAAAGAAATCAAACTCATTATATACCTCAGTCATTGTGAATATCAAATCATATCTCTAGTGTGATAAATCACCATCCTTCTTTGACTAGGCATTATTACTCTTTGCATTGGGTAGGCATTCAAGGATCCTTGATCTTAAAATTAAGTGAAATATATTATCCCATGTTATTTGAGCTATCACATGCTAACATAAACCTGATTTAACATTCCTTATAGAGAAAATTGGGCGTACAATCAAACCAATGGGATTTGATCAACTCAACATTTTGCAAAGAAATAGATTTGTTGGCACATAGATTCCAACCTATGTAACTAACTTCGCATGGATAGGGAGCTACTGTTTCGTAAGCACGGGAAGCCATAGATAGGGTGTTCTATGATTTCTAACTGCTTTTTGTACATACACTAAAATTGCTATATAAATATGTGGATACTATAATGAGTTTATCCTTGTTTATGTTGTGGTGAAAATTGAGTTGAAATTTTTTACGCTACTCAAAGTTGACTTTAGAAATGTGAACTCATAACATAGGATGTATCAAGGGTTAGAATTTGACGGGAAAAAAGTACGTCATACAGCATTTTGATTATAAATATGTTTAAATTTCTTGAACGAATGTACCCTGAGATGTCCCCAATTTTATAAAACTTATTTTTGAGTGACAATTATTTTCTTAAAATGTTATTGATACTCTCTTAGCGCGCTTGCAGGGATGATATGAATTTCTCTTTTAGCAATCAAAAGGCCTTGGATTTTGACAAAAATTGAAGAGAAGAAAAATGTGGAGTAGAAGACTTTCTCTCTGCTTGCTCTTCTTAGTATTACACATCACTGAAATAAGATTATATTGGAAACATCAGTCATAAATGACTGGAGTAAAACTCGACTAAATTGGACTTAACTAAAACTGAACTAGGACACTTGGAGAGACGTTTTGACACCTAACAAGTAGTTGGGATTAAATTCTCCAACACTCCCCCTTAATGACAACCACATAAAAAATTCAATTAAGATACCTACTGGTCTATGTCTCAGCTAGGTTTACAATTTAAAAATTGACCTCAACTTTTTTACTTTTCTTTTTTCAAATTCTGTAGCCTCTAAATTGTTTCAACTTTTTCTCTTTGTTGTATCCTTCAAGCCTCAGTTTCTTCATTTGTTGGTGTAGGTTTTCCATTGTTCCAGGTTGCCTAAGCATATCTTGGACTTCTTCAAACACTGACTTGTATGTGGGTTGTTGCCACATATTATCTTCTATAGTGTTATTTTCATCATCAATCTACTGCAACATAAGATTATAATAAAATAATATTTCTTCAAGACTCCAAAACATGAAAATTTCATTGATGTTCTCATCATCCAAGATGCCTTCAACATGCATTTTTGCACCTTCTATGCGGACTTCATTAAGGCATGGTGTTGCAAGCCATGCTTCAAGTAAATTTAACTATTCTTCATAGTCATTCTGTGTACCTGCACATTTGAAATCAATGGTAAATTTAAAAAAATCTACAAAACCATATTGGCTCTGTTCGTTTTTCTCTATAATGAGAGCATTTTCCTGTTGTACTTCCATTTGTGTTTCTACATTTGTCTTTGTTTTCTCTTTCTGGGCTTCTTCCTCTGTTTCTATATCTCTCTCTTTGACTTATTTACTAACCTATGCCATTGCAAACATGTTGTCTTTCACTGTCTCACCAAATAGCATCATATCAATATGATGTTTTTGTTACATCACCTGCAACCATTCATCATTAGCCAAGTTGTCTTCATCAAATTTTACATCAACAATATTAATTGTTTGATTCACCTTAGCATACTCTGCTCCAATGGTAGTTTCATTGTCTTCAGCGAGCTCTGTTGCTAGAATCACCAAATTTTTGTCCACCTGTGTCTGTGCACAGTGGGGTTCATGAGCATCTATGTGCTCCTCTCTTGCTTCTGCGACTTCTTCATAGACATCATCCACGTGTTACTGAGCACAATGTATTTCAACAATCCATTTATTTGGATGTAGATCTGCTGCTATAGATCCACCTTTATCTTCGACTTCAATACTCCCCCTTGGACCAAAACACCTCTTAAGGGTATCACAAGCCTCCTTGGTTGTCTTGGCTTCTGAAATCAGGGGTAGAATGGTGTCATCGATAGATTTTTTTATGCATTTTAATGCAAAGGCATACTTTTGCCTCTTCACTTCCAAATCTAAAAAGATCTCAAACATCTCCTACTTTCGCTTTGACTTTCTCAACCTTTTCACTTTTCCCATTTTTTAATCAATTTTTAACAAAAAATAAATAAAAAAAATAAAAAATAAAAAATGTAACTCCATTTTTATTTTTTATTTTTTTACACAATATAATGCCCTTTCGAACATTATATGCACCTCCTTTATATAGGCCCAGCTTAGGCCATTAGGTCCAGCTTGAGTGGGCATAATGGTTAAGAGCATGTGTTTCCTCCTAAGACGTCACAGGTTAAAAACCAGAGGGGGTAGAGTATGTATGCCTTCGTAGATTTAGCAGGGGGTAGAGTATGTATGCCTTCGTAGACTTAGCAGTGAAATCGTTGTGCGGAGGTAGATTCCTTATCCCACAAAAAGGGGGTCCCATACACCAATTTGGTTTCTGGCTTGGTTGTGACCTTAAAAATAGATATTATTATTATTATTATTATAAAAATATAGTACCTTTTCCAAATAAATAATATGAATCTTATCTCACATGTGAATTAAAAAAAACATTAAAGAATTGAAATAAACCCATTTAAAATAATACGTTCATACTCCTTTGACCTTTTCGAATTCTCCTTCCATACGAAGACTCGGCTCCAAGCTTCGAAGACTATGTTGACCATTGAGTCCACAGAACTCTGCAGCCGATTTTCCTTTCTTTTAAGAATTACTATAACGCTCTGTCAGCAGTTCGGAGGGTGCCGCTTTTCCTCTTTACGATGATGAAGCTTCGCCGTTATGCACATTTCATGCTCATGCAACCAACGGGCTTTGCTGCTGCTGTCTTCGTGAGCTTCGCAGCGGCCATTACCTTGAGTTTTCCGCCGAATCGCGCTCCCAATCCGTTTCCTTTGTCCTCTCGTGGACCTTTTTTTCTTTTTAAATGTCACCCAATACGATTCTTTTGTCCTCCCGTGGACCTTTTTTTAAATATCACGGCTAACGCTAACGTTCTGTGGGATGAGCGTTTCCTTGCTGTTGTGTTGAGCGTGAGTAACACTAACGCGTTTGCTGAATTTCTGGACTGCGCTAATACACACTGGATTAACATCTCTAATGCGTTACTGTGGACGCATTTCGATTTAAAAATATCTCGGCTTTTTTCTTCAGAACTCGTTCTTTCTCTGCTGTTTTTTTCGGCAAACTCCTTCAAAATTTATGTTGCTCTCTCCTAGGTTTATGCTTTCTCTTTACTCACTTTGCTGCTCTCTCACTGAGTCTTATGCAAACTCATCTTTCTCTGTTGTTTTCAAGGAGTCTTACACAAGCTGAGCAGCTGAGCTCAGATATCAGTACAAAAATTGAAGAGAAGAAAATGTGGCACAAGGACTTTTGCTTGCTATTCTCACTATTACAAATCACTTAAATAACATTACATTGGAAACATCAATCAAAGTCAAACTCGACCAAACTGGACTTAATTGAAACTGAACTGGGACACATGGAGATACATTTTAACACCTAACAAGTTATTGGGATTAGATTCTCCAACAAATTTCTCTTTCAGCTATCAAAAAAAACCTTGGAGCTGGCAAAAGGCGGATCATGAGAGTGGTTAGATAATCACTGACGCTAAGGTTCTACACAATTAAAATCTTCCGGGGATATTTGCAGGAAGCTTCTCAAACAAATCTAATTGCAAGGACAGACTTGACCTGCAACTATGTGGCCGAAATTAATGAATAATCCCATACATCACGAAATTTAGAGTGTTGGCACCACCAATAGTCGTAGACTAGGGTCACTTGTAAAATAGAAAAATGCTTTCAGCTCTGTTGATGGGACAAGTGAAGGATTTTTTTTTGTATTTGTTGTGTGGATTGTGATGTTTTTGAAACAGGGATCTTTAGCTCAATCGGCCAGTATCTCTCATTACAATAAACAAAACTCATTTTCCTTTTGTAACACCTCGCTGCCCATTGGAGACAGTGAAGGATTTGGTTGGGTGCCTAACTTTGCTAGAGAAAGTATAACAGCTAGTAAATACTGTCAGTGCCATTCCGAGGCAAGGAATTTCTAAGTATGAATCTGAGGCTTTACATGGAATGTCCAATGCAGTTACTAGAAGTCACTTCGAAGGCACAGTTCCTGGCGCTACCAGCTTTCTTCGAGTCATTCTCACTCCTACTTCCTTGAATACTTTTCTGCAGCAAACAATTGGTCAGGCAAATCCGCATTTTGGGTTGCTTAATCTTTCAACATTAAATGCTACATTCTCATTCCATCAACTTCAATGCTATAATGATAAATGTAGATCCATTTGCTTTAACCTTGCGAGGATTGTACTTTGCATACACTCTCATTCCATCCGTTTTGATGATATAGAGACGGATAAAATAATTTACTGCAGATCCTTTTGTTTTAATATCTAAAAATTTTATATTGTTTTAAATCTTTCATCTTATTCTTGTCGTTAATTCAAAGCGGGTCATCGAGGCTCTCTATAAAATGTTTCTCTATGGCAATACAGATCCCGACGGGCAATCAAGGATCAATAGAATTGTCAAAGGGAGGTAAGAAATATTGTAATAAATAGAGAGTGCAACCATAGCTAGATAACAGTAAAGCTCGTCCAATTTCATCTCGCTCCTCTTTGGGTGACCCGAGGGCATCTCTGTGGCTCAAAATGTTCAGTGGTTGGCCTACATAATGAAGTGAGAAAGAGCCATTTGAGTCTTGTATATCTACCAAACGAAAACATGAGGGTCCTCTAGTTTCGAGAGTGGAAGAGAGCAAGGAAAGGAGTGCGAGAAGGTCTGGTTGCTGAGTCTTATGGGCTTTACTTTTCGGTCTCTTCCAATCCAAACTCCTTCCACTTGGATGGAAGAAAACCAACTAGTAACATGTTGAAAATATAATTTCCACTGCGATCGCCGATATCGCATCGGCAAAGTCGAAGTGAAGGAATTATAAAGGAGCTTTTGTGTTTGCGATGAGCGATCGCCGATATCGCATCGGCAAAGTCGAAGTGAAGGAATTATAAAAGAGCTTTTGTGTTTGCGATGAGCGATCGCCGATATCGCATCGGCAAAGTCAAAGTGAAGGAATTATAAAGGAGCTTTTGTGTTTGCGATGAGCGATCGCCGATATCGCATCGGCAAAGTCGAAGTGAAGGAATTATAAAGGAGCTTTTGTGTTTGCGATGAGCGATCGCCGATATCGCATCGGCGCATCGCTATCGGCAATATCATAGGGTCGGGGTCTTTAACATGAGTTTATTTGCGATGCGATCCGATCGCATATCGCAGATCGCAACATATGTGTGTGCCCCAATTTTGTGTTCCGATTAAATGGATTTTGCGATGCGATCTAATTAAAGTCAAAGGGTGAAGTATGGGCCAGCATTAAATGAATTATACGTGAAGTAAAAGTTTTTCACTTACCGCCAGTAAATGTCAGTAAAACAGTAAATGCTATTTACTGTGGGTTGGTAAGTTTTGATGAAGTTTTTAATTTTGTTTCAGCGGGAGTATGGGCACAAGTAAAGCCTGATAAAAACATTTAATTTTATTGTCCTTTTATTTTTACGGAAGCATGGCAAGTGGAGACGTATGTAAGTTTTTTTTTATTGCCATGAACATATATGTAATTTTTTTTGGTGTGTGTATTGTAATGTAGAAGAGGTAATGAAATTGAAGAGTGAGGCACAGCAGTGCGATGTATTGTAACCCACGCAGCAGCGTGAAGAAAATCTGTATAATTTCCACACAGCAGTAAAAGTAATTTTTTTTTTGTAGTTGAAGTCTGTTTTTACAGCAGTGAATGTAAAAGAAATTTTTACACACAGCAGTGTAAAATCTCAGGAGAAGACAGAGTATTTTTTTTGTTAAATGTTCTCGGTGAATCCCTCTGAGAGAGAGGAAGAAGATTGTAATAGCAGTTGCTTTTATTAATGAATAGAAATGTGTGGTGTGTGAAAACTCTGTCTGGTGCAAATAATTTTTTTTGTTTTGTTTCTGCTGTCTAAAAGATCTTTTGGAGGAGAAAACAGAGCATTGCCTCTGTGGAGCTTAATTTCTTTGTTTTTTTTTTGGGATTTTCCCATTCAAATTTCCCAACACTGGTATCAGAGCTGGCTTGGGCTCTTGAAGGTGTTCAAGAAGTTGAAGGGAGAAGGTTGTTGCTGCAGCAAAACTTCTCAGGCAGACAGAAGACTCAGACATCAAAGGATTCAGGTATTTCAAAAGTTTTTTTTGTGTTGCTGAAGAAGCAGTGATTTGTTTTAAACACACAGCCAAGGATTTAGAGGCATAGATCAGAATACAAGGAATGGCCAGCACAAGCACTGGTATGGGTTTGTTTAACACCCAGCTCCCACAGTTTAATGGGAAGAACTATGACTACTGGTCAATAACTATGACAGCCCTGCTTGCTTCCCAAGATTTATGGGAAATAGTTGAAGAAGGTTTTGAAGAACCAGCAGATGAAACTGAGTTCAATGCATTAACTCAAGGAGAGAAGGATCTGCTTAAGAACAATAGGAAGAAGGATTCAAAAGCCCGAGTGTTGTTGTATCTAGCAGTAGACCAGAGTATGTTTCCAAGGTTAGCAGCAGCTAAGACAGCCAATGAAGCATGGCAAACCCTTAAGACAGCCTATCAAGGCATGGAGAGAGTGAAGACAGCAAAACTACAATTGCTGAGAAAGGATTTTGAGAACTTGAACATGAAGGAGTCATATAACATTGACTCATTCTTCACTCATGTGATTGGTGTAATCACACAAATGAGAACTCATGGAGAAACCATTGAAGACAGAAGAATTGTGGAGAAAATATTGAGGGTCTTACCCTCAAGGTTTGATGCCATAGTCACCACCATTGAAGAGACAAAGGATCTCTCAAGCTATTCAGTTGATGAGCTACATGCATCACTGATAACACATGAGCAGAGGTTGAGTAGGAATGAAAACTCATCTCTTGAGCAAGCCTTCAAGACCCAGATGTCCTTTGGAAGAGGAAGAGGTCAAGGCAGAGGAAACAAGAGAGGAAGAGGCAGAAGCCAGAACAGAGGTGGAAGGAGCAGCCCATCAAATGCACAAGGAAGAGGCAGCAATCCAAATCAGAACCAAGGCCAAGGCAGCAGCCAACAAGGAGGACAATATCATGCTCAAGGACAAAGGTATGATAAATCTAATGTTCAATGCTATTATTGCAAAAAGTATGGACATTATGCAAGTGATTGTAGAAAGAAGCAGCACGAGATGAGTAGTAGACAAAATGCAAATGTTACTAGGGAAAACAGCAGCCAAAATAATGTGTTGTTAGCATGTAACATGGCTGAAACACATAGTGAAGACATATGGTTCTTAGACTCAGGTTGCAGCAACCATATGACAGGGAATATAGCCCTCTTCTCAGCCTTAAATCAAAACTTGAAGTCAGAGGTCACACTAGGAACTGATAGTAAAGTGTCTGTTATGGGAAAAGGGGAGGTAAAAATATTTACAAAACAAGGAGAAAGGAAAACCATAGCAGATGTCTACTATGTCCCCGGAATGAGATGTAACCTATTGAGTGTTGGACAGCTTATCCAAAAGGGTTACAATGTTTATTTTGTAAATGATGTGTGCACCATCATGGATATACCACCCAGCAAAAGATGCATTGCTGAAGTGAAGATGACAAGGAACAGGATGTTCCCTCTCCGGATCAGGGCAGACATGAAAAACAAAAGGGAAATGGCAGCAGTCACCCAAGAGGCCTTCCAAAGCGTGCCAAAGGATGAGAACTGGATATGGCACTTGAGATTTGGGCATCTCAATTTTGGAGGCCTAAACTTATTGAGCAGAAAAGGAATGGTAAAGGGATTACCATTGATAGAGAAGCCGGACAGCCTTTGTGAAGGCTGCATATTGGGAAAACAACATAGAGAAAGTTTTCCATCAGGGAAAAGCATAAGGGCAAAGGCACCCTTAGAGATTATCCACTCAGATTTGTGTGGGCCAATGCAAGCTCCATCATTAGCTGGCAGCCAATATTTCCTAACATTCATTGATGACTGTACAAGAAAGACTTGGATATATTTCCTTAAAAACAAAAGTGAAGTGTTTGAGAAATTCCAAAATTTCAAAGCACTTGTGGAGAACCAAAGCGGGCTGCATATAAAAGTCTTGAGAACTGATAGAGGAGGTGAGTATATCTCCAAGGAATTCCTAAGATTCTGTAGAGAAAATGGAATTCATAAACAGTTTACAACTCGGTACACCCCACAGCAAAATGGAGTTGCTGAAAGGAAGAACAGGACCATCATGGATATGGCAAGGAGCATGTTGAAGGCAAAGCATTTGCCAAATGAGTATTGGGTTGAAGCTGTACATTGTGCAGTTTATATATTGAACAGGTGTCCTACAAAAGCAGTGATGAACAAAGTGCCAGAAGAGGCATGGAGTGGGAGAAAGCAAGGAGTCACCCACATGAGAGTTTTTGGGTGTGTGGCCTATGCACACATACCAGATCAGCTAAGGAGGAAGTTGGACAGCAAAGGGGAGAAATGCATCTTCATTGGATACAGTGATGAATCCAAAGCCTACAGGCTGTACATTCCATCTACCAAGAAGTTCTTTGTCAGCAGGGATGTTCAATTCATTGAAGAGGAAGCTTGGGATGGAAGCATAGAGAAAACAGTGAATGTCAAAAACTGTTTGTCTCATGATGAAGATGATGAGGAGGTGGCTGAAATACATCCCCAAACAGCAGTGCCAACACAAGGACAGCAAGGTACACCATTGAGGATCAATGAGAGTGCTTCTCCAAGCACACCACAAGGAGGAAATTCAAGTGCATCTTCAAGCACTTGCACACCAAGTGAACGAGGTAAGAAGTTTAGAAATCTAAGTGATATTTATGAAGAAGGAATGAATTCCTTATTTGCCTTGTATTGTCATGTTGATGATCCTATTCATTTCGAAGAAGCAATTAAAGATAGGAAATGGATAGAAGCTATGGATGAGGAGATGAATGCCATAGAGAGAAACAAAACATGGGATTTGGTAGAGTTACCAAAAGGCAAAGAAGTCATTGGTGTGAAATGGGTCTATAAGACCAAGAGCAATGCTGAAGGTAAGATTGAAAGGCATAAGGCAAGGCTGGTTGTCAAAGGCTACAAGCAGCAGTATGGGAGAGATTATGAGGAGACTTTCGCACCGGTTGCAAGAATGGAAACCGTGAGAGCAGTGCTGTCCATAGCAGCTCAAAACAAATGGAAAGTCTACCAAATGGACGTGAAGTCTGCATTCCTAAATGGAGTGTTAAAGGAAGAGGTCTATGTGGAACAACCTCTCGGATATGAGAAGAAAGGTGAAGAGCACAAAGTGTGTAAATTGAAGAAAGCTCTTTATGGGCTGAAGCAAGCGCCAAGAGCATGGTACAGCAGGATAGACTCATATCTATTGGATAATGAATTTGACAAATGTGAAGGAGAACCCACAGTCTACATCAAGGAAAAGGATGGTAAAATTTTAATTGTTGTCTTGTATGTAGATGATGTTATTTTCACTGGAAATGATATTTATCTTATTGAGAATTTTAAATCAGTCATGAAGGATGAATTTGAAATGACTGATATGGGTTTCTTGAGATACTTCTTAGGTATAGAAGTAGAGCAAAATGAAAAAGGGATTTTTATATCTCAAGCAAGATATGTAAATCAAATTTTGGGCAGATTTAAAATGGAAGAATGCAAGGCAGCCATCACTCCCACAGTGATGGGATTAAAACTCAGGAGAGAGGACAGCAGCAAGGATTTTGATCCTAGTTTGTACAAAAGTATTGTGGGCAGCCTTATGTATTTAACAGCAACTAGGCCTGATTTAATGTATGCTGTTAGTTTAATTTCCAGGTTCATGGAGAGGCCAAAGGAGGCACATTGGCAGGCAGCAAAGAGAATTTTGAGGTATGTCAAAGGCACCAAAATGTTTGGAATTTTATATCATGCCTCAGAACATTCAGATTTGGTTGGTTACACTGATAGCGATTGGGATGGAAGTGTAGATGATTGGAAGAGCACTTCCGGTTATGTTTTTCATATGGGTTCAGGAGCCATTTCATGGGCTTCTAAGAAGCAGTCTATTGTAGCATTGTCTACAGCAGAGGCTGAATATGTGGCAGCTACAGCAGCAGCATGTCAAGCAGTGTGGATGAGAAGAATGTTGAGAAGCTTAGGCCAAGAGCAGGCAAAAGCGACAGTCATCTTTTGTGACAATAGCTCAGCTATTGCATTGTCAAAGAATTCAGTGTTTCATAAGAGAACGAAACACATTGATACAAGGTTTCACTACATCAGAGAATTGGTAAGCAATGGAGAAATCAGTTTGCAACATTGCAGCACTCAGGAACAGGTAGCAGACATTTTGACAAAGCCATTGGATCAGAAGAGCTTTGAATTTTTGAGGAAGTGTTTGGGTATGACTGAATGCCCGACAGTTGAAATTAAAGGGGAGTGTTGAAAATATAATTTCAACTGCGATCGCCGATATCGCATCGGCAAAGTCGAAGTGAAGGAATTATAAAGGAGCTTTTGTGTTTGCGATGAGCGATCGCCGATATCGCATCGGCAAAGTCGAAGTGAAGGAATTATAAAGGAGCTTTTGTGTTTGCGATGAGCGATCGCCGATATCGCATCGGCACATCGCTATCGGCAATATCATAGGGTCGGGGTCTTTAACATGAGTTTATTTGCGATGCGATCCGATCGCATATCGCAGATCGCAACATATGTGTGTGCCCCAATTTTGTGTTCCGATTAAATGGATTTTGCGATGCGATCTAATTAAAGTCAAAGGGTAAAGTATGGGCCAGCATTAAATGAATTATACGTGAAGTAAAAGTTTTTCACTTACCGCCAGTAAATGTCAGTAAAACAGTAAATGCTATTTACTGTGGGTTGGTAAGTTTTGATGAAGTTTTTTTTTAATTTTGTTTCAGCGGGAGTATGGGCACAAGTAAAGCCTGATAAAAACATTTAATTTTATTGTCCTTTTACTTTTACAGAAGCATGGCAAGTGGAGACGCATGTAAGTTTTTTTTTTATTGCCATGAACATATATGTAATTTTTTTTGGTGTGTGTATTGTAATGTAGAAGAGGTAATGAAATTGAAGAGTGAGGCACAGCAGTGCGATGTATTGTAACCCACGCAGCAGCGTGAAGAAAATCTGTATAATTTCCACACAGCAGTAAAAGTAATTTTTTTTTTGTAGTTGAAGTCTGTTTTTACAGCAGTGAATGTAAAAGAGATTTTTACACACAGCAGTGTAAAATCTCAGGAGAAGACAGAGTATTTTTTTTGTTAAATGTTCTCGGTGAATCCCTCTGAGAGAGAGGAAGAAGATTGTAATAGCAGTTGCTTTTATTAATGAATAGAAATGTGTGGTGTGTGAAAACTCTGTCTGGTGCAAATAATTTTTTTTGTTTTGTTTCTGCTGTATAAAAGATCTTGTGGAGGAGAAAACAGAGCATTGCCTCTGTGGAGTTTAATTTCTTTGTTTTTTTTTTTGGGATTTTCCCATTCAAATTTCCCAACATAACATTGTTGAAAGATCCATTTTGAACAACCTAGACATCTGCATTTTCCCTAGTAATTTACCATGCCCAAGGCCAAGCCAAGGAAGCCCAGCCAAAGAAGTATGTTCACGAAGATAAGGAAGGCGGAGAATGGAAAAAATTCACTTTCGTCGATGGTTCAAGTTTTGTTTCCTCCCGATTAGGCACTTGGCCCACTCCGCTAGGCTCACTCCTTGTGTTCAAGGTATCTTGGAAAATATAGGATTTCCAAGTGAGTAGTGTATTCCTTAGATAGTGTGTTTCCCACTATAAGTTCGCCTTACCTTTCTTATATCCTTAATGAATCCTTTCGACTTTCTACATTGGGCACTTCATGGATCTGAAATAGGACGCTCAATCTTGGATCTGTGCTAGATCAAAAACCAAATTGTAACAAGAGCTACCAATATCTAAAACTATCCATATCACTCGGTAGGAAGGAGTAGTAGTTTCACTCTCTCACTCACTCAAGGAAAGTAGTTGTTGCTTGCTTCCTTAAAGTTATAGCTTTCAATATAGAGCAGTGCAAAATAATTTTTTTTGTTAAAACATATCATTTTAACTATATTTAATGGGTTCTAATGTGATTGTCAAATTGTTGTCTTGTCTAATTTTAGTAGTTTTTTTTTTTTCAAAGAAACCTACTAATGTTCTTATAACTATTATGACAGTGCTTGGGCACAGTGGTGTTGTTGGGCTCAGATACCATTTTTAACATACCTAAGTCCCTTCAACATTTTTTTTTGTTTCAAAGTATCTCTTTCTTTCCTGAATTATGTATTTAATCAATATAGGGAAATTTAACATTGTAACACCTTACCACAATTCCCTAAGTATTTTGTTGTTTCTTGTTAATTAAAAAGTGCCACTCTAGCTAGGAGGTGTAATTCTGAGCCTATGGCTTTCTGACATCCTATCATTGTATTTCCTTACCCGCTCTGGTGACTAACCATGCTATTAGACTATGGTTGAGGGAAATATCCCCATCCACCCTACTAACAATCATACAACCTAAAGGTTAGGGAAACAATACTTCCCTTGGGCATGGCTACTTTGGAGCACATTACACACATATTATACCCTATAATAATAACCTACCTCACCTCCCTAAGTTCTAACTAATACATGGAATGTGTTGTACCCATGGTACCACACCATGGCGCCATACCTTAATGTGACCCCATATGCACTGCGCCATTTCCCCTTGGAATTATGGTCACCCTCTCATACACCTCCACGTTGGCTTCTATCCTATGTAGATCACGTGACCATGACAACATTGGAATTGACGACGATCTGTGGACGGTTGAAATGATAGATGGGACATGAACGACTCAGTTCTACTCTTCTAACCCTAAACCGTTGGTAATCTTATCCCCTCGCTCATTTCACTCATTTCGTTGTTGGCTCTTCCTCCTAGCGGCAATAATGCATCCTTCGGCTCGTCCCCAGCACCTGGACCTTAATGTTAGCATAGATGCCATATTATTCTACAACCATGACCCTCCTCTAGGTATACGTATTCACTGTGATGGTTTCAGAGTTCGGTGTTTTTTAATTTGTTTTTGAATCCCTTAACATCTTTAATCCTTGTTGCTTTCCTATTGTAGGTTCTTCTCATACTGCTAGTGTGGTTTTTCCTTCCTCTCCTAGAGTAGATCACAGCTCAAGGGTTAAGCTCTATCATGATATTTCTGCGTGTTCCTGGCTTCCAAGTTACCCATCAACACAGGTTCTTGGCTTCCAGGTTACACACCTTTTCTCTGAGTATGTCCCTCTATTCTACTTGGTGTGCTATTCATAACTTGAATGCTGGGAAAAAGAAGGGCTTTTCTATTTGGTACAGTCTTGTTAGCAACAACTTTGCATTGAGATTTTTTGAACATTTCATTCCTAGTTCTTATCCATAGATAGTTTCCTTTCCCCGTTTAATAAGTCTAGGGACAGGGTGATTACAGATGAATTCGTTTTACCAACCTAACCTCTGCGCCTGGAATAGGAATGTTAAAGTTGTTTCCATCACTTGTCTATTTATGGCGGAATAGGAATGTTAAATTTGTTTGGTGAATTTGTTGGGTTTCTATATGGTTAACTTGCCCCCTTCACGACTCTCTGGTGTCACTTTTCTCGAAATATTTTCCCTTTGTAAGTCAGCATTTTTACATTCCATAATTATTTCTTTTGTTCTCATAATTATGTTGAGCTTCAATACACCACTCTCCAACACAGCTTGATTGGGAAATTCCAACTAGAAGGGTAACCATCTTTTATCCTATACAAACAGGGTTAACCTCCCTTCTCTATTTGTTTCCCATAGTACTCTTAAAGCGTCTTCCTCCTTATTGTGTACTGTCAGTTCATAGGTTGATGTGTGTTTTCTCCTTCGAACTTCCTGCAAATAAGGTAATTCATATTGTAAGGATTTCTATTGTCGTGTCATACATTCTTTGACACATTCTCTTTTATTATGGTAAAATTCTAGAGGCATTATTCCCTACCCACATCCCTCATTTTTTCACATCTATTTTTCCATGGCTACACAGGTGAATTCTCTGGTTCGAGCTCATTTTAGCTTATCTCTTCTCCACAAAGAGAAAAATTTCTAGAGTCTTTCTCTGGGATGAATTCCCAATTCTGGCTTCAGTGATTTTATCATGCACGGGGGTGTCATTCCATTTTCTTCTTATATTTTTATTTCAATTACTCTGAGCATGATCACGCGTTCTCTCCAGTTACTAGTTATTTTATTTTTCTGAAGACGTTGGGATGAATGGATTCACTAGTGGATATATATGACAAATTGAGTGTATCGTTAAGTACAATACAAATATTTTGTCTAAGGGTCGCTGGAGTTGTCTATAATGCGACTTTTTGGAGATTCCGGTGACGAAATCCGGCAGAAGAAATTGAAGTTAAATCTTGATTTGTTGCAGTTAAAATGGTTTTTTAACTGCATATTTGGATTCAGCACCCTGGAAAACCCCTGGGACGCTTTGATTGTGCAGAAACTAGCTATCAAACTTCCCATTCCAATAAATTGCTGCCGGATTTTGACCGGAAAAATCCACCGGAAAAGCTTCCAAAAAGTCGCATTATAGACTTATGTGTAACTCTATCAATTTGAGAGAGGTGTTTACATTTTGAGATGACGGCTTGAGTTTGTTGATAATGCATGGCTCTTGGTTTTTTTTTTTAAATGGTAATATAACATGGAACAAATTGTGTTATTTTAAATTTTTGTTTCTCATTATATTCATTTTCAATTTCTATTACTTAAGATATATGTTGTTCCAAAGAATTCATGTGAAATTTAAGATTTATGTGTATATTTTCTCTAAGTGCAATGCGTTGTCGTACTGATACAATGTTTATGATTTAATAGCACCCATGTTGTTACCAAACCGAAGTGCATCTTATTTTCTTGCACTTCTGGATCAACTACTAGATGTTTTTATTTAAGAGTTCCATGTATTCGATGTAAGCTCTAGTTCTAGTTTTGTCTCTTTCTTAAGGAAATTGTAAAACAAAAATTTATTGATCTCAGTGTAGTGATAATATGCATAAGAATTTTCTAAATGTACTTTTGTTCTTTTTAATTCCATAATTTCGATGCTTCGCTTGTTCCTAATTTTCTTGAGATCTCTGGTAGTGCCAGACTTGTTTATAAACATGTATATGTACTTCATTAAATGATTTTTTCTTTGTAAATATTAATTGACATTTAGTGTACAAGCGCTTATATGTATTTTCCCACCTTCCATACTTGGCATACTGTCACATGTTCTACTATCTGCATCAGTATTTATCCACAACATTAATTATAGATGGCCATTCTCATCCTTCAAAGTTTATATAACCCCTAATTTTTGTGCCACTCATATAAGTTTCCATGCCTAATTTAATAGAGGCAGGTTTATCTATCAGTCCGTTCACATATGATTTACATAAGAGATTAGATTTATGCTATCACATCTACAATCATGTTATAATTTTTTTTTCAATGATAATAAACATGAATTATTCTCCACTTACCATAATATTTCTAACTTGTAACTTTCAGCTAACAATTTAACAATCCTCAATTAACTCTGAATATTCTATGATACACATGCATAGATTCACCAACTATTCTAGGCTACATAGATGCCAGTAAAATAACAAAAAATTCATTAACATTTGTAGATCTAACCAGAAAATTGAAGTCATGCTCACTACAAAATATGCACTGGAGCAAGACACTGACCACCCAACCTCGAACTTCCCTCCAGTTCCCCATGAGCCAAGATTTCTTTTGTAAGAGAATCAACAACCCCATTGATTCCCTCTATGGGTAGTTTATACCCTTCTTCATGATAGTGTTTCCTTTCAATCAATGGTGTCCCGCTTTTATGGGCTTTATTTCTCACTTGCCTAGGATTTTGCCTTAAAATCCCACCATTTTCTCCAGTGGTGCTTTAAGTGCAACCAACTTAACATATTTCTTAAGCTAAGAACTTCTAAGGGATTTTATCTCCCATTCCTTTGTCTTATCTAGAAATTTTTTCTAGAACATTGACATGAATAATTTATCCAATCTCATTTACGAATGAGATATTTTTTTTTCTCAATTTAAAGACCAATCTCATTCTCGAGTGTCTTCTACAAGTACTTAAGGTTCCTTAAATTATTTTTATTTAATAACGAAAATACTTATTTACAACAATTTATCCAAATTACCTTCATGGCTTTATTGTCATTCTTAACAAAATAGATAATTAAAAACAACATTACATAATAGATGGATATTACATCCTTCCCCAATTATACTCACACCATCCTCGATGTTTAATTCATAAGTACTTTTTTGCTAAAAAAGTCTTGGATTTTTTTTTTCATTTCATATTCTCACTTCCGTGTAGCATCCTCCAGGGTATATTTCTTCCATTGCACCTTACCTTGAGCAACGACTCGATTCTGGAACAAGGTCTCTTTTCGATTGAGAATGCAGAGCAGTTCTGTCATGAAGTCTCCTTCGGGTTCCACCTATAACATTTTCCAGTCAATAATATGAGAGTTATCATGTACATACCTCTTAAGCAAGGTAACATACAAAAAATTATGAACTTTAATGTGACTCGGTAGTGCTAGTTGATAAGCTACAAGTCCTACTCTATCCAAAATCTCAAATCGCATAGGAAATCGTGGCGCTAATTTTTGACAAGTGCCCATTCTTCATGTACTTCTTTTGGGTTTTACTCTTAGATAGGCATGGTCCCCGACTTCAAACTCTTTGTGTGATCTCTTTTTGTCTGCATAACTTTTTTTTTGATCTTGTGCTGCTTTAATATGTTGTTGAATCCTTTGCACTGTCTACTCCATTTCCTATCATTCATCCGGCCCAAGAATCAATCTATCCTTTGGTTGAGTCCAACTAAGGGGTGTATGGAATTTTCTGCCATACAAGGCTTCAAAAGGGATCATTTTTATGGATGTCTAGTAGCTTTTATTGTAGGAAAATTTGGCCAAATGCAAAAAATCCTCCCATTTTGCTCGCCAATCCATAACATACATTCTAAGAATATTTTCCAGAATCTGGTTGGTTCTTTCTGTTTTTCCATCAGTTTGGGGATGGTATGTTATACTGAAGTTCAATTTTGTGCCCATGCCTCTAAATAATGCCTTCCATAAGTTGGAAATAAATTTGGCATCCCTGTGGGGCACTATCATCTTGGATATTCCATTAAGTTGAAAAATTTTCTTCATGAAGATCTAAGAAATTTGTGTTATACCAAACATAGATTGCACAAGCAAAAAGTGAGCTTCTTTACTCAACATAGCCACCACCACCATGATGGAATCATGTTGTATTTTGGTTCTAGGTAGCCATATAAAAAAGTCTCATGGAAATGATTTCTCATTTTCATTCGGGAACAGGTAGGGGATTCAGCAAACTAGTTAGGTGTTGATGCTCAACCTTTACCTGTTGACACTCTAAACACTTTGTTAAATATTCAACCACTTCTTGCTTCATTCTTGACTAGAAGAATTGTTGTCTTAATGTTGTAACGATCTTCTAGTAACCTAGGTGCCCAGCATAAGGTTTTTTATGATATTAATAAAAAATTAGTTGTTTCAACTCATGAACATCATGAATATACAATATGTTCTTATAAATCATAATTTTTTCAGCATTTTCTCCATAACCAAGAACATCAGTTTGCTATGATTTTCATTGGATTTCCAAATATTTTGGGTCACTGACCATGGAGTTCTGGATTTTCTCTAGAAAAGCAACGTTAATTCTACTAAAAACCACCTCCATTAGATTATAGGCATGCCTGCTCAAGGCATCCTCTATCTCTTTTTCTTTCCCCTTAATGTGTTTTATGTCGAACTCAAACTCACTAAGAAAGGCCATCCACCTAGGTTGTCTAGCGTTTAAGTTTGGTTGACTGAAAAGGTATTTTAGATTGATATGTTTTGTTGTTAGAATAATTTTTTTGCCTAACAAGTAATGCCTCGACATTTTTAAGGCATGTATGATAGTGACTAGTTCCAGATCATATACTGCATAATTTATTTCATTTCATGTGTCTTCAATTTCCTAGATTCATATTCGATTATAAATATACCTTGCAACAACACACCCCCTAGCCCTTCCATACTAGCATGAGTGAAAACTCTGAACTCTTTATTTGAATCTACTAATTTCAGGATGGGAGTTGTTGTAAGTAATTATTTAAACTTATCAAAACTTTTTTGACACTCTGCAGTCCATTGAAACTTTACCCCTTTTTTCTGTAAAGTTGTAATGGGATGTGCTATTTTAGAGAACCCTCCTATAAATCGATGATAATACCCTAATAGTCCCATAAAAGACTAGACAATAGATACATCCTTCGGTGCAGGCCTGTTAACCAAGGCTTTTACCTTCTCCAGATCAACTACCAGTCCTTCCTTAGAAATAATGTGACCCAAGTACTGTATTTTGGATTTGTAGAACTCACTTGTTGTATTTAGCATACAAGTGATTTTCTCTTAATGTCTACAACACCAATTTTAGGTGTTCCTTATGCTCATCCTCATCTTTGGAATATATTAAGATATCATTAATAAATACAAGTACAAATTTATCTAAAAACTTGCTAAGTATGTTGTTTATTAGGCACATAAAAGTTGTTGGGGCATTAGTAAGGCCAAATGGTAACACTACAAACTCATAGTGTCCATATCTAGTCTTAAATATTGTTTTATGAACATCCTCCTGTTTAATTCTTAGTTGATGATATCATTTTCTCAAATCAATCTTTGAAAATATGATTTCCCCTCTTACTTGATCAAATAAATCATCAGTGTGGGGCAATGGATACTTTTTCTTGATAGTCAACTTGTTCAACTATTTGTAATCAATGCACATTCTAAATGTGCCATCTTTATTCTTAACAAACAATACAGGTGCCCCCATGGTGACACACTAGGCCTGATGTAGCCTTTATCTAACAACTCTTGTAGCTTCATTTTCAGTTCCAATAGCTTAGGTGGACTCATTAGGTACTCTAGACACTGGGGCTGCCGTGGGTACCAAATTGATGGTAAAGTCTATGTCCTGATGTGGAGATAAGCTGGGAATATCCTCTAGAAAAACATCTTGGAAATCCTTAATGATGGGTAGAGTATCTAAGGTTGGCTCTTGCCTTTGCTGGCTACCCTCTTCTACATGAATCATAAATAATTGACATTCTTTCTGCACACTACTTTTCATTTGCAAAACATAAATTCTCCATACTGATATGGGCTTGGCCACCCCTTGAATGATTTGTGTTTTTCCTCATGGATTCACACAACTCACTATTTTCGCTAAGAAATTTATAATTTCTCCATGTTTCTTAAGCCAATCCATACCTATTAGTATGTCGTAAGACTCTAAGGGAAGAACATTTAGATTTACTATGGTCAAATAGTTATTTACGTCTAGGGGACATTGTATTACTTGGACGGTTACTCTTCTCTTAGTGCTAGTTTCTAGTTGTACCAGCCATGAAATTTTATATTTCTCAGTTTTAAGTTCACATTTTTCCACCACCTGAGGTCCAATATAACTTAAACTAGCCCCAGGATCAATTAAAACACAAATAGGATGGTTGGGTAGAATACCTTCGATATCAATCATGGACGATTAATGTTCCGCTTGTTTGGCCCCCAAGGCAATGCTTATCCTTGGAATGTTCTTGGCAATGTCGTTCATTGTGGTAGCTTCCTACAAAACTTGAATATGGTGAAAAAATTTGGAATTATGGGGACAATATCTTAGCATATGAGGTTCGCCACATCCCCAACATTTTAATGTTTCTCTTTCTTTTTCCCCACTATTCTTTTTCCCATCCAGATTCATGGTCTTTGATCCAACTTGAGACTATAATCGTTGATTTGTATTCCCCTTTCTAAACTTTTTCCATTCATGATCCTTCCCAAAAATTTTTAGATATCCTGGTTTCTTCCGTTTTGTACCAATTACAGATTTACTTCTGTTCTTATTTAACCAAAATTTAATATTTTCCCTCTTGCTTCTGAACTAGTGGTAACATGGTTTGGCTTTTTTGACATCCTCTTCCATTGTCTTCGGATTGTCAAATTCAATCCGCTCTTTGTATACTGTAGGTAGATAGTTCACAAACGGTTGTACCTTACTTTTTTATTCTTTAACATAAGGCACATATTGTAGCAAACTTGTAAACTTCGCCACAAGCTCATCTATTGTAAGTTGTCCCAACTTAAGTTCATGGAATTCCTTGGTAGGGTCATCATAATATTGTTCACTCAATTTTTTTATTTTTATTTTAAACTAGAACTCCTGCCATGACATACTCCTTTCCTCAAGTGAATGCACCCCTTTAGCCTCTTCCCACCAGAGAGAAACCTCACCTTGCAGTGGCTAAATGGGAAATCTAGCCTTCAAGTTGCTCTCGTACTCATAGACTTACAAGAATTTGGTCATGTTCAGTAACCACGCTTCACCATCCTCTTGCTTTTCCCCATCAAAATTAGCGGGTTTAATCTTCCAGAATTCTCCTTGCAATTCAATTTTCTTCTTTTTCTTTTGAATTATGGGGTATGCCTTATTGGACTCCTCCCCACTTTTGGATGGTTCAGACTCTATGTGCCCTTTTCCACTTTTCTCCATTTAGGGTTCCACTATCTTGTGGCTTGATTTTTCAATCATCCCTTTGATCATTCTCTCTTGTTCCTTGCTGGATTTTAGCAATCGTTCATTATTGTTCCTTAAATGTGTCAATTCCTACTGGAAATTCCTAATGACCTCAAGGAATTGGGAATTTGCTGGGGTATCCCCATATCCTAGTTCAACATATAGATTTACACATCTAGTGTTGGCCAAAATTTTGTCAGCGATCATGTTGTTGAATCTGATCGCTCTTGTACCTTGCAATTACACAAAGTTTAAGTTTAGTTATCCTATGTAATTTCGTATGTTTTTTTTATAGAAGAAACCTACTGTTGTTATTTTCACTCCCATGAATGTCTTGATGCCTAGTGGTGTTGATGCACTCTAATATAATCTGTAATATAACTCAGTCCCTTCAACAATTTTAATTTTTTTGTTTCAAAGTACCTCTTTCTTTCTTAAATTATGTATTTAATCAATATAGGGAAATTTAACATTGTAACACCTTACCACAATTCCCTAAGTATTTTGTCATTTCTTCTTAATTAAAAAGTGCAACTCCATCTAGGAGGTGTAGTTTCGAGCTTATGGCTTTCTGACATCGTGTCATTGTATTTCCTTACCCGCACCAATGATTAACCATGTGTTGTAGCTGCTACAACCACCCTCCAAATTTTTTCCTTAGCTTTGTTTTGGCGCCTCCATACCAACCATCATTAGCAGTATGTCTTGCACTATCAAGTACATAGGCTTCAACTGAGTTTCAGTGGCCTGTTGTCTTGTGCATGCCAACTTGTTTGTCTCCCACCCACATGCTGACATTCCAGACTTAGGCTGTTTTTTAGCTGAGACACTCCCCCAGAAAATTGCGTAATTTCAGAGGGGAACTAGCCTTCCCTCCAGAAATTTCTCAAATTAGCTGGGCAGCCTACTCGGCTCTAGATTTGTGTAGAACAATCAGGCAGTCCTACTTTAGAAAATTGCGCAATCTAACCTAGCACTGGGCCTTAGCCAAAAAATTTCACAATTCTAGGAGGTAGTGACCCACTCAGCCCAGAAATTGCACAATCCCTGAGAGGAAGCCAGCTCTACTCAGCCCAAAAATTGTGCAAAACTATTGGGTAGCCTCCTGAGCTCCAAAATTGCGTAGACTAGTCAGACATGCTTCCTTGAGAAAACTATGCAATATGACCCAACACTGTAGCTCAGCCTAGAAATTTCGTAATTCTAGGAGAAAGTCACCTGCTAACCCCATAAATTGTGTAACCCCTAAGGGACAACCAACCCCGCTTAGCCCAGAAGCTACACAAATTTTCATCCCAGGCTCATACACCGATGCATGTGCCTTTAGGTTGACCAGTTCCCTCCAGGACCAAGCTAAACTTATTTGCATGCATGGGATTCTTTTGCCAAAATAGAAAAACGCAACATGCAAAAGGCATCCCTAGATCTGAGGGATATATTTTTAGCAGCTATAGGTTACATGCGTAGATCGTTTTAGAAACTTCTCGCCAAGTGTTGTTGTTTCCTAGATTTGTGGAATATGCTTCATAACCTCAATCTTATCAAAACTTATGAACTGAATGCTGCAGTTCTCATTCCTCACATTGATCTTACATCTTTGACATCCCACATCACATCCAAGAGTATTCAACACTTTTAGCTTACTTTCTTTAGGGTAAGTCTCCTTTTCAAGTCTTGCATTATGTTTCCATCACTTTTTGTGTTTTTATTCGTGTAAGTGTTGTCTACTTGATTTCAGTGAACACTTGTTTTCATTTTAACACATGTTAGCTTGTAGAAGCGCC